>OY997268.1:549108170-549708170 GCA_963921465.1 Triticum timopheevii | reverse complement strand
ATCAGCAAGACTTGCGTCGATTCCATGCCAGAAACGTGAAGAGTCGAGCCTTCCAAGAAGGAGACTTGGTCCTCCGAGTGGACCAACAGAAGCCACACAAACTCGCCCCTACTTGGGAAGGCCCCTTCATCGTCACCAAAGTTCTCCACAATAGAGCATACCGTCTTTACAACGTAGATCGCCAGATTGATGAGCCTTTACACTTAAGTACTCACTCGGATGAGATGTAATAAAAGTACTCCTGTAGTTTATTTATCAAAGACAAAAGTGTTATAATTTTCCCATTAATTGTTGCTTCTTTTGTTTATGTAAGAAATCCCCCAGTGGGTGGCTTAGCTGCGAATCCGTTTCGCCTAAGTTTGTAAAAAATTTCCTGCCGAGTGACGAGCAAGCCTCTCACTCGGATACTTCGCTGCGAATCCGTTTCGTCTAAGTGTTTGAAATCCTAGCGAGTGGAGAGAAAACCTCCCACTCGAGGGCTTAGCTCCAGTCCAGTACTCGCCTAAGTGTTTGAAATCGTACCGAGTGGAGAGCAAACCTTCCACTCGGGGGCTTAGCTGCAGTCCAGTGCTCGCCTAAGTGTTTGGAATCCTACCGAGTGGAGAGCAAACCTCCCACACGGGGGCTTAGCTGCAGTCCAGTACTCGCCTAAGTATGAAATTCATTCCGATCCGCAAGGACGACGAGGTGCAGGTCGACTGCTACCTTCTCCTTCGAGTTACGGCAAAAATACAATGTGAAGTAATAAAAATCCTACCGAGTGGAGAGCAAACCTCCCACTCGGGGGCTTAGCTGCAGTCTAGTACTCGCCTAAGTATTTGAAATCCTACCGAGTGGTGAGTCTGCCTCTCACTCAGAGGCTTAGCTGTAGTCCAGTACTCGCCTAAGTGTTTAAAAATCCTACCGAGTGGAGAGCAGACCTCCCACTCGGGGGCTTAGCTGCAGTCCAGTACTCGCCTAAGTATTTGAAATCCTACCGAGTGGTGAGTCTGCCTCTCACTCGGAGGCTTAGTTACAGTTCAGTACTGACCTAAGTGTTTAAAATCCTACCGAGTGGCGAGTCTGCCTCTCACTCGGGGGCTTAGCTGCAGTCCAGCACTCGCCTAAGTATGAAATTCATTCCAACCCGCAAGGACGATGAGGTGCAGGTCGACTGCTACCTTCTCCTTCGAGCTACGGCACAAATACAACATGCACTCTGCAAAGGACGACGAGGTGCAGGTCGACTACTACCTTCTCCTTCGAGCTACGACACAAATACAACATGCGCTCTGCAAGGACGACGAGGTGCAGGTCGACTGCTACCTTCTCCTTCGAGCTTCGGCACAAATGCAATGTGCGCTTCATCCTGGCCCGCAAGGACGCAAGTCGACTGCAATCTGTGCTCCAACCGCAAGAGTATGTCCCAAGCACAAAAATATACTCCAAGTGGAGAGCAAGGCTCGCTCGAAGACAAATGCAAGTGTATCCAACGGTAAAGCCAAGTTCAGATAGCATCCTACGGGTCCATAAGTGCTCAGTCATCAAGCCTGTTAAAGTTTATCGGTTACATAACCACTCGGCATTCCGAGGCAAATTTAAGGCATCAAGCATAAAAGTTTTCTACTCCTCTGGTGGAGGACTGGAAGGTGCGACGAACTGGTCCAGGTCGATTCCTTCTGCGATCCGAGTGGCAGCTAAAATGAAGGTCTCCATGAAAGATTGGAAGTCATGCTTCTTAGTATTGGCCACCTTGAGGGACGCCATCTTTTCCTCTCGTGCATCCTTGCAGTGAACACGGACTAAAGACAGAGCTACATCAGCACCACACCTGGCAGAAGACTTCTTCCATTCTTGCACTCGGCTTGGGACTTCTTTCAGTCAAGTCATCAAAGACTCGAGGTCGTTCTGAAGCATCTCCCTTGGCCAGAGTGTCATGTCGATTCGCGAAGCCACAACCTTCAGTCGGGAAAGATAGTCAACCACACGAGCGACTCGTTACTCCAGTTGGAGCACGTTCATGGCAGCGTCATCCTTCACAGGAGAATTCATGGGATCCAGGCCTGTCTCCACTCGACTGGTCTCCTCCTCGAAATTTTGGCAGAATTCTATACGCACAAGTCAAAGATAAACCAGCAGTTCTGCGATGAGTCGACGATAATAAGTCAGTCAGGTGAGAAAGGTTACCCTCAAGCATGAGGAACAACTTCTTGGCGAGCCCTCCCAGAAAGCTTTCAGATCATTCTTCTTCCCCACTAGCTCACTAGCCTTGTCACTCAGAGCAATCTTGTCGTTCTTCAGACGGCTGACTTCCTTGTTGGTCGCGTCAAGAGTAG
Organism: Triticum timopheevii; assembly: GCA_963921465.1. NCBI lineage: Eukaryota > Viridiplantae > Streptophyta > Magnoliopsida > Poales > Poaceae > Triticum > Triticum timopheevii. The sequence continues at coordinate 549,705,855 of OY997268.1, read as the reverse complement.
CTTTCAGGTTGGCATTCTCTTCTTCAAGTTTACTGACTGAAGCCAACTTCTCTTCCGCAAGCTTGTTTTGTCCAGAGCCACCTTCTGCGCTTCTGCAAGTTCCTGGTCCTTCTTCTTCAGAGCCTCCTTCATTTTTTCTGCAAAATGACAAGGAGGTCAGAATCAATAATGGGCAGAAAGATGAAAACAGTCGTCAAGTTCTCACCAATCGTACCTTTTGCCTCGTCCTTTGCCTTCTGAAAGTTCTCCTGAACAAGTTTCAAGTCAAGGTCAAGCTGGATATGTTTCTTTTCCAATTCAGTATAAGGAGCCACAAGCTCGCAATATTTCTACAAAGAGTCAGTCGACAGATATCAAAGAGAGGTTACTTCCAAGTAACTAAGAGAAGAACCGTAGCATATCTAAGACTACAGTCGAATCAAAATATTCAACAGTAGTCTCGGGGACTACACCCAGTGGGTGCACTCAGCGTGCCCCCACTAGTTTTATCAACTTGATCCGATTAGTCGACCAAAAGGAACAAAGAGATTGTGGTTCCAAAACCATAGCTAGCTGCCAGCAGTCAGTCATGGTCTCATCACGATCTACCAAAAAAACAGGATCTTCATACTACAGTCGACTGCCAGCAGTCCACCGTAGTCTCGGGGACTACACCTAGTGGGTGCACTCAGCGTGCCCCCACCGGTTCCAAGATTCCGTTCGACATGGTCTGACCAGACCGACCATCGAAGTTGGAATGAGGAAATTCAAAATACACAGACCACGGTCAACTACCAGCAGTCGACCATAGTCTCAGGGACTACAACCAGTGGGTGCACTCAGTGTGCCCCCACCAGTTCAAAAAGTTCAAAAAATCAATTGACGCACCCAGTGGGTGTACAGATTCAAAGATCTTTGGAAAGGAAATCTTAAAATTGCATATCCTAACAGAACAAGCGGTGATCAACTAACCTGGACATTGCTCTGAAGAGCTCAGCTGGCATCATAAGATGCTTGGCTGGCGTCTCGGATCGCCTTCACCTGTTCCATCATGACCCCTGCTTGGCGTATAGCTTCCTTAGCAGCACCTGCTTGGTCCTCTGGGACGTGGTGTGTGGCAAAAAGGGAAGGCGGATCAGCACTCGACGATGAAGGGCGAGCACTCGTCAGCGGCACAGCAAAAGACACAGTAGCCCGAGCGACGTTGCCTCCCTCCGGAACCAGCGTCTCAGGTGCTGATACAACCTGAGCAACCTTGCCAGCAGGCGCCTTCTTGTTCCTCCTCTGCCTCAGTGGCTCCTCCTCATCATCATCAGGGAGATCAATGACATGAGGTGGAGCTACAAGAAGGATTCAAAGTTAAAGATGAATACCCAATCAACTGAAAGCAAAACGACGGAGACCGTACCAAGGTTGGAGGTGGCAGCATCTTCCATTTCTTGATCCTCGTTCCTGACTGAGGTCTCGGAGGTAGCAGCACTGCAGATTCCAGAAATCAGTCGGTTAGCCAACGAGTCGACCAAGAGTTTTATTCATGCCAAACGAGAAAACACAAATTCTGCTATTACCCAGAAATAGTGGGAATCACCATCTTCATCTTCGGCAGGTCCTTCGTCGGCTTTGATGACATCGCTCGAGGTTGCTTTGACGCTTTCTCAGTCGGCGCTGGAGAGGTCGTCCGAGGGCGTTTCGTCGACTGCCCAACGGGCACAGTTCCTTTGCCACGCTCGACTGCGGGGTCATGGGCGAGCTTGGATCGCCTTTCAGTGCGGGGAGGGTCTGCTTCCTCCTCCTCTTCCTCCTCCTCCTCCTCACCAGTACCATCATCTTCTTCATCCTCCTCACCATCAGATTGCCACTCCTCCTGACTTTCACCTCCACTCCCCTCCTCCTCCTCGATCTGTTCTTGCGCCCCGTTGGGCATCGAGTACATCTCGGTAGTTACCTGGAAGACAACAAACAAGACAAAAGTCAGTCGACCGAACTCTAGCAAAACAGAATGAAAGAAGTAGGATCACAGTCGGAGAAACAGAATCGGACCTTGTCTGGCTCGTATGATTGGTCGAGTGGAGGAATCCTCCTAGCTCCTCGGGGGTTGTCCTTGTTCCCTGTGATGGCAGTCATCCACCTCTCTAGTGTGCCATCCTCGACCTCCTCCGGGTGGACCCGAGTGGTGTCTTCAGTGCCAGAATACATCCACATCAGATGGTCTCTATATTGAAGCGGTTGAATGCGTCGGCGAAGGAAAACCTCCAGAAGATCCATGCCAGTCACCCCTTCACGGATAAGTTAGACTACATGCTCGACTAGCACCTTAACCTGAGCCTTCTCATCCGAGACCACCTTCAGAGAGGACGGCTTGCTCACTCGATCCATGGAGAAAGGAGGGAGTCCAGTCGACTGCCCTGGCGTCGGCTGGTCTTGGCAATAGAACCAGGTCAACTGCCACCCTCGGACCGACTCAGGAAGGACCATGGCTGGAAAGGCACTTTTACCCCTCATTTGGACTCCAAAACCCCCACACATCTGGATCACTTGGGTTCTCTCATCAATCGGATTGGCCTTTTTCACCGTTTGGGAGCGCAGGTGAAGATGTGTTTGAAAAGACCCCAATGCGACCGGCAACCCAAGAAATTATCACACAAAGATACGAAGGCAATGAGATAAACGATGGAGTTAGGTGTGAAGTGGTGGAGCTGTGCCCCAAAGAAGTTTAGAAATCCCCGAAAGAAAGGGTGGGGTGGCAAAGAAAACCCGCGGTCAACGTGAGTGGCTAAGAGGACACACTCACCCTCCTGAGGCTGCGGATGCCACTCCTTCCCCGGGAGCCTCGCCGATCCATGAGGGACCAGTCCCTCATTGGCCAGGTCGTCAAGATCCTTCAGGTGGATGGTCGAGCGGATCCAGTCGCCCTGGATCCAGCCCTGCGGCAGACCGGCCCGCGACGAGGATCCGCCCCGACTGGTCTCTCTTCCCTTCGCCTTCCCCTTCGCCTTATTCGCCCGCTCCAAAGCCGTCGTCTTCTCCTTCACCATCGTCGTCAGCGAAGCGTGCATGAAGCAGCGGTGCTAGGGCAGAGGCGAGTGCGGCGGATGAATCTGGAGAAGAGGGAAGGAAATGAGGGTGCACTGTTCAAAACCCCCGCCCGGCGCCTTATATAAGGCCGCTTTCGAGTGGCTGACATGTAGGCACGGGTGATCCTGTCAAATCCCACAACAGTCGCGCATGCGATACGTGGCGAAAAAGGTGGTGCGTAAATTGAGGCGTCCCTGCCTTATCTCATCTGATTGCTGCGGCCACGCCCCGTCCCGCGCGCTACCCGAAATTCGAACCCCATAAAATCCGCGGGTTGCCGAACAACTCATCAGATGGAAGATCTCCTCCACTCTGTCACTCGGAGCTCTCTAAGCGAAAACTTCACTCAACGGATACAAAGAATGGATCAAGGCGACTGAAAAAGAAGTTGGCACCGTCACCTAAAGTTCATTGATCCAGAACAACACATACTCATAGCACGAAAGATGGGTCAGAAGAATTCTCAACTCCTTCCTCACTCAAACCTCGATCTATTCGGGGGCTAATGATGAAGTCATGTACCTAGGGTAGGGTCACGGACCTATCCAAGATACCCTCCCCAAGGACATCTCTAGAAGAAACTACCTTTCAGTCAACCTGGAAGAATTTCATTCGACGAACTCGAAGACACTCGACCATGAAGCCAGCCACTTGACCGCCAGGTGATCTAGAGTCACTCTGCACATAACGGTCTGGCATTAAGTAGCCTTTATGGTCTTCATAGCACTTTATGTGGGCGTTACCAGTAACCCCCTGTCTTAATGTACTTTAAACCCTGCATAAGTGAGGGCTGCAGGGGTCTGGCGAACTCTATATAAGCCACCCCCCTCCTCAGTGTAAGGGGTTCATACCCCTATAACTCATACGCATATAATCCAGTCGACCGCCTCCGGGCTCCGAGACGTAGGGCTGTTACTTCCTCCGAGAAGGGCCTGAACTCGTAAAACTCTTGCGTATACAACTACTCCATAGCTAGGATCTTGCCTCTCAATTAGTACCCCCCTACACTGGTGTCAGACTTAGAACCACGACAACCAAAAATTTGGTCATGGAACCAACGACCTTTTACATATCACAAAGAAAGTCGTTAATTTTAGTTTACGACGACCAGCTTTTGACCATCTGTTTTTGGTCACAAAAAGGTTGCAAATGAAAAACAATGACCATTCAGCGACCAATAGTGATGGTCGCTAGTTGACATATTTCTTGTAGTGCTAGTAATGATAATGATGTAGAGATTGAACCTGATGTTGATCTTGATAACCCACAATCAAAGAATCAACGCTATGGTAAGAGAGAATTTGTCGCTACGAAGCACGGTAAGGAAAGAGAACCATGGGTTCAGAAACCCATGCCTTTTGCTCCTAAGCCACCAAAGAAAAAGGATGATGAGGATTTTGAGCGCTTTGCCAAAATGATTAGACCTATCTTTTCGCGTATGCCTTTGACTGATAAGCTTAAAATGCCTCCTTATGCTAAGTATATGAAAGATATTGTCACTAATAAAAGAAAGATTCCGGAAGCTGGAATTTCCACCATGCTTGCTAATTATAATTTTAAGGGTGGAATACCTAAAAAACTTGGAGATCCAGGAATACCAACTATACCATGCTCCATTAAAAGAAACTATGTTAAAACTATTTTATGTGATTTGGGAGCTGGTGTTAGTGTTATGCCTTTCTCTTTATATTGTAGACTTGATTTGATTAAGTTGACCCCTACAGAAATCTCATTGCAAATGGCTGATAACTCAACCGCTATACCCATCGTTATTTGTAAGGGTGTGCCTGTTGTGGTTGCAAACGTTACTACCTTAACGGACTTTGTTATTCTTGATATTCCCGAGGACGGCAGTATGTCAATCATCCTGGGTAAACCCTTTTTTAATACTGCAAGGGTTGTTATTGATTGCAACAAAGGCAATGTCACTTTTCATGTTAATGGTAATGAGCACACGGTACACTTTCCGAAGAAACAACCTCAAGTTCATAGTATCAATTCTATTGGAAAATTTTCAACTATTACTATTGTAGGTTTTGATTTCCCTCTCCCTACTGTCAAAAAGAAATATGATATTCTTATTTTTGGGGACATGCATATCCCCATTGAGTTAACCTAGTGGTATTAAAAAATTCCCTGATTTCATGTCATTCGGAAGAAGCTTGTTAATAAGACATGATCAACCTTGTTAAGGGATTCCTTTTGATGAGCATGAGATGGATGAATTTAGGAAGCACAACTTCCTATACCCACCTTTTACATTCTGTTATTTAGATTAAATAAAGCAAACATAGTATTTTCTATCTGTTTTTTGAATTATCCGTGAAACAAAAAAATACCTTGAAAATAGAAGTTCTCCAAATGCCCTAAAAATTTAGTATGATTTTTTTAGAATATTTGAGAATTTCTAGCACTGAGAACACACAGAGGGATGCACCAGTGACCAACAAAGATGGAGGGCGCGCCCTACCCCCCTGGGCGCGCCCCCCTGTCTTGTGGTTCCCACATGGGTCCCCTCCACTTATTCCAGCACCCATCCACTTCAATTTGCTCCAGAAAAAATTATCCCGTAGCTTAAACCCGTGTTCTTGCTCATTTTGCTGCCATTTTCGATCTCCTTGCTCAAAGCTCCATTTGCAAAATTGCTTTGGGGGATTGTTCTTCGGTATGTGACTCCTCCAATGGTCCAATTATTTTTTGTTCTAGTGCTCTATTTGTTGCAAATTTTTGCTGCTGTGGTGACCCTGTTCTTGAGCTTGCATGTCAAATTTATATGGTCCAAAGTAGTTTTGATGCATGATATAGCCTCTAGGCACTTGTGGGAGTAGTTGCTATCAACCTTGTTGAGTTTGGTTAATTTTATTTCGAGTCACTAAAAATTTCAGAGGTAGAAAAATGTCTAGGAAAATGTACCAAGGTGGTTCTTTGAGGAAGCAAGCGCCAAGGCTCACGATACGTGAGCCGGACCTTGACCACCAAGGGAAGCTCAAGTGCGGTATTGTGAATGGCCATCGGATCAATTTATGGTTCATGCGGGCTTCAAGGTTAAATTTGATGCGTATGTACGTAATGCTGATCATGAGGACTCGTATCAGATAAGTGCCAACAATACTAATACCTCACCGATTGTGCGGAGGTTTGAATTTCCATCTAAGTGCAATACCCATACTGTTTTATTTGATCTTTATGATGAATCATATACCATGGACCTTGAAGATTTTATACTGCCTGCAAGTTCACACAGTGGGTCATTCATAGTGAGCCTCACAAATCTGAATACAACGATTTCCTTGCTAGCATCACTATGGGAGAAACTAGAAATATCACACAAGCTACCATAGGGAGCATTCACTTTCCTGCCAGACATTATTTTGCTCTCTTTATAGGTAGATGCATTAATGGTAAGCATGAACATAGCCACCTTTGCGTTCCAGATCTTAGTGCCCTCAAGTGTGCGGTGTTAGGTGATAAGCGATATATCTTGGGGGCAATTTTTGCGAGGAGGTTACATCTTAATGCTAAAGATGGAGATTTATTTGGTGGGATTTATGGAACTCGTTTAGCTAATTATCTTGGTGTACCCATAAGAGGGAATGACATTGAGTTGCCACCTGCTTTTCTAGATTATAATGCTATGGTATGCTACCGGTTTCCTGAGAGTAAGAAATAGCCCCTCCAGTACCGACTAATCTTTGACAGATGACGTGATGTCCATATTACCCTTCCTGCTCCTGCCTTCTTTAACTTTCAGGTAAAAGGGGGATATTTTATAACCAGAGAGGAGGCAAATGAGTATGAGAGAACAGCTGAGGCCGCTCGCCTCCAAGAAGCAGCTCGTTAAGTGATAGGTGTCGCAGCATAGTATGACCCCAACTATGATTTTGTTTATCATCCAGGCCAGTGGTGTTCCTAGACCAACTTAGGCCAAAAGCCTAAGCTTGGGGGAGTACGTATTTCTCACTAACAGTACATTCATGTTCACACACTCATTCTAGTTGTTGGTGTTAATACTCTTTCATTGTATAATCCATGCTAGTTTATTTTCTTTTGCCCGCTTTATTCTTGTGTGTTTGAAAAACTTTGAGAAAAAACAAAAAAATTATTTGTGGCTTCTAGCTAGTTTACTTTCCATGTTTACTTAGTACTAGTATAAAAAGGAAAACCCACAAAGATATCTCATTCTTCTTTTGCTTGTTGGGAGCTTTCCTGTGTAAATAGTTTTTCTCGTTCCTATTTTACTTCCTTGAGAAAAATAAAAACTCCAAAAACATTTCAGTTTGTTTCTATGAAATTATTTTCTTTTCTTTGGGGGTGGAGAGGAGAAGACCATGATGAAAATGATGAGTGGCTCTCATATGCATTATTGTTGATCTAACAAAGATCCCATATTACCTTGTCTTCTCCTTTGAATAAATGTTTGCAGATTCCAGCTTAGTCCAATGCACGTGCACTATTATTGTTATTCACACCGTTCGTTTATGCAAGTGAAAGGCAATAATGACGATATATGATAAAATTATTGAGATGAGGAAAAGCTGGTATGAACTCGACCTATCTTGTTTTGGTAAATATGATTAGTTCATCGTTCCTGATTCAGCCTATTATGAATGAAACATGTTTGCAATGACAACTGCAGATTATAGTTATTCATGCCATGCTTAATTAGCTAGGAGTTTTGTTCGCACACAAACATGTCACTGTGTACCCTCGACGCTGGGGTTGATGCACCGCAGCTCACGTCGAAGGAGACCCGTCCGGAAGCGCGGTATGCAAGCAATCCAGCGGACGCTTTTGAGGACTCGAAAGCCCACACGCTCGGGAGGGACCCCGTCTGGAAGCACGGAGGCTATGGTCTGTCCTAGGTTTACCTGATCGCCCCTAGGGCCTTGAGGTTCACCGCCCTACAAAGGAAGAACGATAAGAAAGAGACAAGGGAGAGAGATAATGAACACGAAAAAGTGGTAGATTGATTTGTTCGATTGTGTGTTGTTCAATCGGCCGTCACCTCTCATCTATTTATGAGGCGGCTGGACTTCCTATACAAGAAAAGGACTAAAAATTCCGTCCAAAACATCAAAAACCCTAACCAAACTCGGACATGAATCCTTGGTAATTTCCCGGATAAATTCGGTCCCACCAATTGGTTCCTTTTGGTCCCACCGAATGAACTTGCCAACTCTCTGTATCCTTCCATAATTTCTCAGATCAACTCGGTCCCACCGATTGTTTTGCTTCGGCCCTACCGAGTGAACATTGCCAACTCTCTGGTAAAGTTTTGGACCAACTCGGTCTCACCGATCAAATCAGCTCGATCGGTCTGAAATGACTCTGCAGCTTTTGTTTCTGACCTTGTGTTGCCACCACAGGTTGCATTGCACCTCGGATTAAGACAAATTTTATATCAAAATCAACCGTTTCAACGAGACACACAACTTTTATGTTGAAACATTTTCCATTAGAGGCGATCTTCACTGAATTTCATGTCATTCTTTAATCTGTAGTTAACATGAGCATCTCTGAACTTGTCACAACTATTGTTTCTGAGCTCCGTTTTAAACCATCTTAATATCCATCACGATCTTCTTAAAGAGAGCCATTCAGAGGTAACCTCCAATCATAAGTTTGAATTAGTCTTGATGCAGCCTATGCTAATTTTATGACTGTGCCACTTTTGAGCGTCAACACATGCCCTCCTGTTTTTCGGCAAAGCTTGTGTGCCAAAAAATAACTTGCGGGTAGCTTGTTCTAAGGATGATGTCAACACTCCATCGGCCATGTTGCATGTTCTTAGGACGATAAGTATATATCGGCCATTGCTTGTTTGAACCTCTTGATGCAAACTTGGGTGAAAACTTCTCATCTTCTATAACAATCTGGTGATAAGGTTCCATAGATCAAAACCATCCTCTGAACCATATTATTCTCCCTTTCGCTAGGATTTTGCAGATAATCAAGAATGAACTTCCTCCAATCTTTACTTTGGTCTGCATAAAAGTTTCATTAGTGGCCAAAGTTGTGGACTTCGGTTCGACATTACCTATCTTGACGAGATGAAGCATCCACTATTGAGAGAAATGCAGTACACCATGATTAACATAGTAGCCGGATGCTTGCTGTGCCAACTCATTCGAATTGTCATGTCTAAATATATGAACAATACTAAAGCAACCCAACATAAATTCTATATCTAGACATACCTCAAGGTAAATTATGAGTGATTCGTCAAAATATTGATAACCCTTGGATATTTGTTGCACTACTCATAACAAATCACTGAAAGCCTCAATGTGATTAGCACCTATGGCATCAAAAAGCTCCAAACCGAATAACATTGCATATTCGGCTTTAATCATTTGTGCATAAATATTTTAAGCGGTACGAGGCTTCATAGAATAGCACCATAAGGAGATATATAAACAACACCAAGACCTTGGCTATTGCTACAAATTTAATCATCAATATATAATCACCATGGTACTAGAGAGATAAAGCTAACATCAGTATTATGCATGATGTCAATATGATGCTCAATAATAAAATCAACCATGATTTGGCTTTACCTAAATTCTGAAAACTAATAAGCCAAAGCACACCCAATCAAAACGTAAGTCCACTTTGCAGGTTTGGTGGATTGGTCTATGCGTAATATCTTCAATGGCATCAATTTGACAGATTTCTATGCAAGTAGTTATCTCAAACTCACCTCAAACTAAGGACGATGTTAGAATACCACACCGGCCATTCTTAGGTATATTCTTAGGGCGATAGATAAATATCGGCCATTACCACAAGGTCCATGTAGAATTCACCCACCAAAGTATGTATAGCCAAAATAAACAAATGAAATAGCAATAAAATATTGCGGCCCCTTTGTATTAGCATCAATAGTGTAACTAACCAAATTTATAGTGATTTAGTAATACCCTATCATGATATAGAAAATTATGTTGCATCCATGGACCAAAATAAGTCCATGGAGGGTAATTGATCATACCTGTGGATGAATTCCATGGCAAAGGCATCAATGGCATTGTTGAAGAAAATGGATGATGTGCTAACTAAAGATTTTGATGTTGTGATGCACACCTTCCGCTTAATTGTTTGTTGCTTCTGTTCTTCTCTTTCTTCACTTTTATTGCACTTGTCGCAATAGAAGCATGCACATCATTTTTGTTATGAATGATCCTCTTGGAAACCCATGCCATGTTCTTCTGTCTCAGCTCTTGTGCACTAAGATTTTGTAATTCCATCTTTTGCCAATATGATAAGCCGAGTGGGTATCTTGGATGTGATTCCGTTTTGACCAACGACAATTCCTTTTCGGCCTTATGCCTTCTCCACTTCTCTTCTTTAGATTTGCCACTTTGATTCTCAATAATTGGTTGGTTCGTCTCATTGCTTTACTACCCAATGTCAACACTTTAACTGGCTCTTTTTCATTTGAGATCAAATCTGAAGTTCCACTCTTACGACCATCTCTTTTAACACGGTAAACTTGCTTGGTCACCTCTTTCTTCTTCCTTGAGTTCTGGACCGATTCCTTATGATTGAATCGGTCTTTAACATGTGATTGGTCACATGTTGATCTTCTTGGAGCTGCATAATATTGGTGAGATGGTCTAAAATAAGATGGAGAATGCGCCCTTGTATCATACCTGTCCCATGATGGATATGGATCTATATGAGCATAGGGAGGCATTGATGACATTGGCATTGGTGGCCCAAAATAAGGATATGAATATGTTGCATTGAAACTCTCACTTTTCCAGTACCGATCCTCATATTTGCGCCTTGGGGGTGATCTTGGTTTCTTTGCATGATTTGGCTGATAAGCATTCTTCTCTTCACTCTTCTTTTGATATTTTTCCAATAGTTCTACGAAGGTCATTTTTGATCTCTTACACTTGTGCTTTCGGCCTTTGTTTTCTTTTGGTTTGCTTTCATTGATCATTGGATTTGCTTGCTGCCCCCAGTTCTTGGTGTCTCCATTGTAGATCCGATGGAATTCTCGCCCTCAAGATTATGTTGATTATGCTCTTCAACAAATTCTTTACTTGAAAGCTTGATCCCATCACCTGCAGCTTTTATATTCTCTTTAAATGGATCGGCTTGAAGCAGCTGATGCAAAAACCTTTTGCCATCGGGACCAATCGGAATATACTGGTCATCTCTTGGTGTTTCAACAAACTTCAATTGTCCTTTTCCAATGGCGGATTTAACTATTTGACGAAACATGTTGCAATCCTCAAAATTATGCTTGGACGAATCATGCAACTTACCATACATTCATCCTTAGATTGATGGCTTAACAAGGTCATCAAGAATTGTAATGTAATTATTTTTCAACAACAAATCAAATATTTGATCACACATGCTCGAATTGAAGGTATACTTATTGTTTTCTAGCCGATCTTGCTGTTTGAACGGCTTTCGAAATAATTAAACGAATGGTTCAGATTTGGAATCTCCCCATTCGGCTATGAATTGTGTTTTCCACTCTATCTCCGATGTCTTTGGATAAGATATTATATTAGCATCGGTTTTCTCAATAAAATTTAACCTTGGCTTTAAATTTCTGAAACGAAGATATTTAGAACATACATGTCTCAGTTGATACCAAGTGCAAGCCAAGTACAAAAAAAGCAAAGCTACCCAACTAGATATGAACTTTAAATAAAGCAACGGGGAAAGCTTTTGCTATAACAATAAGTCATTATCGGTCTTTATAAATGGCGCAATGGGTTGACGGATATGTTCCATAACAATTTTATTGCTAACAAGTAAGTTACCCTTCTTCATTGGTCTTTCAAAATTACTTATGAGAATATTTCTTATAGATGTATTAATAATTAAGTTGCGACAAATTTGAAAATAGGTAAATTACTCGCTATGCATACCTCTTCAAATATGTTGGGAGAGCATGATGGTCGTGTGACTTGAACAATATCTAGCTTCTTCTTTGGATGACTCTCCAACACCTTTTCATCATCTTTTTCTTTATCATGTGCATCATTACCTTGAATATCCTTATCAGCCGAACTTTGTTCGGCTACTTGCTCTTGTCCTTGAGGCTTGTCAATTTCTACGACACAGAACTCATAGGGCTGGAAGTAGGTTACCTTAACTTCAGAAAATCAAGCACGATCGTTTTTCTATGCTTGTCATGCCCTTTCTCAATAATGCTTGCCGCTTTGGGTTTGATGGACTCAGAATATAAAATACTTGATTCGGCTTTTTCAACCGAAGCACCTTCATGTTCCGAATCATCCTTCTTTTCATTGATTCTACCAATTGGCAATGCTTCTTTTATTTGAGCCGATTCTTTGTCTGTTTGTTTCTGGCGGTGAGCGGCAAAAATGGATTTAAGTTTTTTCTCAATTTCAGCCCACTCCGGATATGATTGCCCCCCAATGCTTTTAGATTCTTTCGGCAATGACACACGAGTGTTGCTAAAATTTTGCAACTGTGTAGGGGGTGTGTAATATGATGTAGTACTAGGTGAAGGCATATGCTTTGTTGTAAAATCATATTTTTGCTCACCAATTTTATCAATTGGCAAAGATTCATCTTCTTGCAAAACTCTAGCTTCTATTGCATTATAATCAGGAACTAGCCCCTTATCATGTTCTTCAAGGCAAAGAGCACTAATCTTGTTATTTTTGGCTATATCCTTTTTTTATGTAGCCACTTCCCATTCTGTAAGGGATTGCTTCGCAATATTTTTAGATTCTTTCGGCAATGAGGCATTGCTGAAGTTATGCAATTTCATAGAGGATGCATTATATGCTACAATATTAGATGATGGCATGTGCACGCTTGGAAATTTTTCCCTTATTCGGCTATGACCATGAAGGCGCGGAGCCATATTATGAGCATCTACAGTTGTATACGGTGCCGAAAAATTACTAACATGAGGTGTAGCATATGATGTTTGAGAGTAACTGGCCGAATAGCTTGTAGTTGCATGGTCAATTCTCGCATCCATTGGCTTGTTTGAGCTAGTATATTGCAAATTAGTTGCCGATGAATAAAAAGGTGAAACAATATCTTGCATGTCATTGGAAATTCTAACATGAGGTGTTTCAAATTTATTAACTGAACTCACCATGTTTTTCATCGGCATACCAATTTGTGGGGTTGCCGATGTGTGAGAGTTGGGATACATATGGTGCAGGTTACTAGTATCATAAGAAGTTGAAGCATGCAAATTACATTGAATTGGCCCTTGCACGTAATTAGATGCATTATAGAAAAAACTAGGGCTGGCCGATAGAGTATACTCATTGAACAATCTAGTAACACCACATGAATTATTTGCGTCTAAAGTAGGGAATTGGGTATTCATATTACCTTTGTAGATTGCAAACCATAGATGATGATCCCTTCGTAGCAAGAACATGCCGGAGACCGTTCAAAGCTTCATCCCCAGCGGAGTCACCAAAAAGTGTGTTCACACACGAACACGTCACCGTGTACTGTCGACACCGGGGGTGATGCACCGCAGCTCATGTCGAAGGAGACCCGAAAGCCCACACGCCCGGGAGGGACCCTATCTGGACACGCGGCGGCTATGGGCTGCCCTAGGTCGACCTGATCGCCCCTAGGGCCTCGAGGTTCGCCGCCCTCCAAACGAAGAACAAACGAAGAATGAGAAGAAAGATACAAGGGAGAGGGATAATGAACACAAAAAAGTGATAGATTGATTTGTTCGATTGCGTGTTGTTCAATCGGCCGTCACCTCTCATCTATTTATGAGGCTGCTGGACTTCCCGTACAAAAAAAGGACTAAAAATTCCGTCCAAAACATCAAAAAACCTAACCTAACTCAGACAGGAATCTTCGGTAATTTCCCGGATAAACTCGGTCCCACCGATTGGTTCGTTTCCGTCCCACCGAGTGAATGTTGCCAACTCTCTATATCCTTCCGTAATTTCTCTGATCAACTCGCTCCCACCGATTGGTTTGCTTCGGGCCTACCGAGTGAACATTGCCAACTCTCTGGTAAATTTCGGACCAACTCGGTCGGTCCGAAATGACTCTGCAGCTTTTGTTTCTGACCTTGTTTTGCCACCACAGGTTGCATACGACCTTGGATTAGGACATATTTTATATCAAAATCAACCATTTCGACGAGACGCACAACTTTTGTGTTGAAACGTTTTCCATTAGAGGACATCTTCACTGAGGTTCATGTCATTATTTAATCTGGTGTCAACATGAGAATCTCTGAACTTATCACAAATATTGTTTCTGAGCTCCGTTTTAAACCATCTTCATATCCATCACGATCTTCTTAAAGAGAGCCATTCAGAGGTGACCTCCAATCATAAGTTTGAATTGGTCTTGATGCATCCTATGCTAATTTTATGATTGTGCCACTTTTGAGCGTCAACAAGTTTATAATTGTTTACCTTGCATGCCAACATGGTTTTAAAATGGTTGTGATGTAGTATGATAGGATGGTATCATCCTTTGAATGATTCGAGTAGCTTGACTTGGCACATGTTAATGCATGTAGTTGAAAAAAAATGAACATAGCCTCCACGATATTTATGTTCATGTTGATTTATATCCTACTCATGCTTGCACTCAGTGTTGGTTAATCTAAATGCATGTTTATGACTGTTGTTGCTCTCTAGTTGGTCGCTTCCCAGTCTTTTCTAGCCTTCACTTGTACTAAGCGGGAATACTTCTTGTGCATCCACTTCCATAAACCCAAAGTTGTTCCATATGAGTCCACCATACCTACCTATATGTGGTATTTACCTGCCGTTCCAAGTAATTTTGCATGTGCCAAACTCTAAACCTTCAACTGAAATTATGTTTTATATGCTCTAATCGCTCATGTAGCAACTAGGGCTGTCTATATCTTCCATGCTAGGTGGGTTATTCTCACGATGAGTGGACTCCGCTCATCATTCATGAGAAAATGCCTGGTAATCGGGATGCCCAATCCCATGCTCAAATCCAATCAAAATAATTGCAAACAAAACTACCCCAGGATTGTTGTCAGTTGGACGGTACCCGTTGTTTCGGACCAGCCGTGGAATGTGCTTGTTGGTGGTGGGGGAGTATAAACTTTACCATTTCGTTTGGGAACCGCCTATAATGTATCTCGAATGGAAGATGTCGTGATCTCTTGGTTGTTATGTAGACAATGAAAGCATACCGCTCAAAATATTATTAATCTCTGTTTCAAAAACTCGAGCTCTGGCACCTCTGCAAATCCCTGCTTCCCTCTATGAAGGGCCTATCTATTTACTTTTATGTTGAGTCATCATCCTCTTATAAAAGGCACTAGTTAGAGAGCACCACCGTCATTTGTATGCGTTGTTATTAATTGATATTGAGTATGACTTTGACTAGATCTCTTTTTCCATGAATTACAATGTCTAGTCAGTCCTTGATCTTCAGGGGTGCTTTGCATCTATGTTTTGTGATCTCAGAAAGGGCTAGCGAGATACCATCTCATTATATCATATCATGATTGTTTTGAGAAAGTGTTGTCATTCGAGATTTATTTTTATTACTCGCTAGTTGATTATGTCATTGATATGAGTAAACGTGAGACCTAAATGTTATTGTGAATATGGTTAGTTCATAATCTTTGCTAAAAACTTGAATGCTGGCTTTACATATTTGCAACAACAAGATCAAATAGAGTTTGTAAAAGTTTTTCTTTATCACTTTCAGTTTATCAACTGAATTGCTTGAGGACAAGCAATGGGTTAAGCTTGGGGGAGTTGATACGTATCCATTGTATCTACTTTTGCAAAGTCTTTTGCCCTTGTTTTGGATTCTAATTTGCATGATTTGAATGGAACTAACCCGAACTGACGTCGTTTTCAGCAGAATTGCCATGGTGTTATTTTGGTGCAGAAATAAAAGTTCTCGGGATGACCTGAAACTTCATGGAGATCATTTTTGGAATAAATAAAAATATTGACGAAAGAATCAACCGAAGGGGACCCACACCCTGTCCACAAGGGTGAAGGGTGCGCCCACCCCCCCTGGGGCACGCCCTCTGGTCTTGTGGGCCACCTGGACCTCCACCGACCTCAACTCCAACTGCATATATTCACGTTCGGGGAGAAAAAAAACCAGAGAGAAGGATTCATCATGTTTTACAATATCGAGCCGCTGCCGCCTCCTGTTCTACCTCGGGAGGGCAGATCTAGAGTCCATTTTGGGAACCGGAGAGGGGAAATCATCGCCGTCGTCATCATAAACCATCCTCCATCACCAATTTCATGATGCTCACGGCCGTGCGTGAGTAATCCAATTGTAGGCTTGCTGGACGGTGATGGGTTGGATGAGATTTACCATGTAATCGAGTTCGTTTTGTTAGGGTTTGGTCCCTAGTATCCATTATGTTCTAAGATTGATGTTGCTATGACTTTGCGATGCTTAATGCTTGTCACTAGGGCCCGAGTGCCATGAATTCATCTGGACCCTTTATGTTTTCATGAATATATATATATATATATATATATATATATATATATGTTCTTCATCCGGTCTTGCAAGTTATAGTCACCTACTACATGTATGATCCGGCAACCCCGGAGTGACAATAGTCGGGACACGTCCTGGTGATGACCGTAGTTTGAGGAGTTCATGTATTCACTAAGTGCCAATGCTTTGGTCCGGTTATTAGAAAGAGGCCTTAATATCCCTTAGTTTCCAAATAGGACCCCGCTGCCACGGGTGGGTAGGACAAAATATGTCATGCAAGTTATTTTTCATAAGCACGTATGACTATATTCGGAATACATGCCTACATTATATTGATGAACTGGAGCTAGTTCCGTGTCACCCTAGCTTATAAATGTTCCATGATGAATGCCATCCGACATAATTATCCATCATTGGGAAGCGCTTACCATTTCGGGTGCAAAGCGCGCGCGGGCGAGGGAGGTGGTCTGGGTGGGCCAGGGGCAGACAGACTCGTGCTTGGAAGCAGGTCGGTCCAGCAGCCGGACATGCTGGCTCGCTAGCAATCTCGTCGAGCTGAGCGACGACAATCAGACGATGGACGTAGCTTCCGACCAGGAGCCGGCGCCACTGTCCAAGCCGGTTCATGCCCTGTTCACCATAGATCAGGTGTGGCCGCACTTCGACGCCCTAATGGCGGAAGAGCTACCAGCAGAGGAGGACCTGTGCTGCAACCTCCATCTCCTCAATGAGCACCGATGAACAAGCGAACGACAATGCCGTCATGGACATGTGACCCTATGATCCTGGCTTCCCGAATGAGCAGCGGGCGCTGTATCAGACCATTCGTAGGGCCCGCGAGGCCCTCTTTGTCGCCCTTTGAGTTGTTGCGCTCGCCGTGGCGTCGCTGTCTCACGTTGTTAACATGGTCAATGAACATGCGGATGAGGAGATGACTTTACTAGGAGAGGATGATAGTGGCGACCCACCAGGGCCATAGCCGCACGTACGCAAGTGCCTCCTTATTATATAAAACTATAATTTTTTTTGCTTCCTCCTAGTTTCCTGACATCACGGTCCGACACCATTGTCAACCTATGTAGTCAATAATCGAGAGAATTTCACAAGGAGCGGCCGATAGCTGGGACCAAGCAGCTCGAGCAGTATTTGTGTTTTTGAGGTGTGAGCACTGCACAGTTTTTCTTGAGCGATGTTTAGCCTAGATATTAATTTTTCTCCTCCGAACAACAACGAAAACATCGCTGCAGGTATTAACTGGGCGGGCTGTGGCCCGTCTAGCCCAGGCCAGATATCCAGCCCAGATATTTATTTTTTTATGCTGAAAATGGCTAGCCCAGCTATACTTTTTTTAGGAATACCTAGGCAAGGTCAAGTTGTTATTCTCCGCCCCGCTGGGCTACAAATCTTTCATAGGAGGGATGCATTAGGCTTAACAACAAAATGGGCTTTAAGAAATAATAAATGGGATGTAATTATAAAAATTGGACAGTAACTATAAAAAAATGTACCAAACACGTAATTACTTTATAAAATATTATTTTTGGATATTGAAAATTTTAATTTCATAAATTGTTGCGCACGCAATGTTTCGTTGGATTTTTACGTAATATAAATTTATATTTAAATTGTATTTAATCTAACTAAAAATTTCGGGATAAAAATATTTCGGATCCCATCAAAATGTGAGAAATTTTATTGAATTCTGTTTTGAACGGTTGGTTGAAATGGGTTGTACTTTTAACAAACTGTAAATGGGATGTAGTAAATTCCATTAGAATTCAAAAATGGGCTGCACATTCTTACAAATCTCAAACGGACTATAAGTTCTCTGCCACACACTTGTGGCCTTACTAAGTTGACACGTCCCTCAAAAAAAGAGAGTTGACGTGTATGCAAGGCTTTGTCAACTTATAGTCAACACACGGTTCTAGCAGCAGAGGCCGTTGGATGTCCATCCAACAAATGTCGTGCTTATTTCTTCAATCTCGGATATTCTAGCTTCACCCGCCGAAAAAATGATTCCTCCCCTGACATCTGGGGTGCACCGTTTCAGAAGCTGACCTGTGGAACTATTAAGTTGACGCGTACCAAGAGCTTTGTCAACTTAGTCAATATAAACGATTAAAATCTGCAGTGATCGTACGATGTCCATCCAACGGCCGTTGTGCTTCATCAACCTCGGGTCTTGTTGCTCCAGCCGCGCAAAGCAGCGCCGGTCGTGCCGCCTACTCCTACCTCCCGTGGTCGGTTGTGCTGCCGCGGAGACCTCACCGCCCCCTACTACTCCCACGGCTGGACAGGCCATCCTTCCACTCACCCACACCCCCTATTATTCTGCGGTGATGGCAGCCTCACACCGCAGCCGAACGAGTGAACCCTCGTACTCCTCTCCGCGTGGGCATCCACTACCGCGTCTTCCCTGGCTCCGCGTCGTCCCCTTCCTAGGCCTCGCCGTCGTCCACCGCACTGGTGCTCTCAGAGCGGCGTGGTCAATGTGGTCAAGGAATGACTTCCATCGGAAGATTACTGTATGTTGATAGGCTGACAGCTGGGTCAGGCAGCCACAAGGAATTGGCTCCTTTTTACGCGCAAAATAATTATGCCTCCACCTGACAGCAGGGACCCACCGGACAGACCATAGTATTTCACGAAAAAATGTTTCCCCCCTGACTGCTGGGACCCACCAGCTACATCTTCGCATGCAAGGAATTGCGTCCGGGCAAAAAAACAACGATTCGCCCACCTGACTGCTGGGACCCACTAGCTACATCTTCGCATACAAGGAAGTGCCTGACAGTCGGGACCCACCTGGTCGAAGCGTACGTAGCGTTGTCATTCTAGTCATGAACGTGTACATACATACTAGTCGATGTAGAGGCGCGCACATGACGTAGTAGAGGCGTGCACGTAGCATGTACACATACGTATCCCAGCCAGTGTGCAAGAAAGAAAATATGGCGACGTACATACATACGGGCGGGGTCTCGAATGCCTACTCACGCATACGTACGTCCAGGGCTCGTGTAAATGGTTGGGTCAGAACGGAGAAACTGCGTCGTTGTCATGTTCATGGGGAGCCAACAGAATGCGTTGTGGTCATCAGGAGGCAACGGAACGCGTGGGAGCCAACCGGCTTGGATGGAACAGCCGGTGGAAACGAGGCCTAGCGTACCACAGAACGGAGGAAACGGCCTTGTGTTTGACTAGCCACGTTTGAAACAGAATCTTGTTCCTTGGGAGGGGTCTGGCGTACCGCAAAACGGAGGAAACGGACTTGTGTTGGACCTCCTATGGTCGAAACGGGGTCCTATTGATCGGGAGGGGTGTGGCGTACCGCAAAACAGAGGAAACGGACTTGTGTTGGAGTGCTACGGTTGAAGGGGGGTCCTGTTCATCGGGAGGGCTATGGCGTACCGCAAAACGGGACTCCATGGGATACTGTTCATCTCCACCGTCGACCTCCTCCAGCCTCCACGGGCTATTGTTCATCCACCGTCAACCTCCTCCAACCTCCTCCAACCTCCACCTACGACTGTTCGTCCAGCCTCCACCGCGCACTACTCCATCGGCCTACTGTTCAACCAGCCCTCTCCACGGGCTACTGTTCATCCAGCTCTCCACAGGCTACTGTTCATCCAGCCCTCCACCGGCTACTGTGCAACCAGGCCTCCACAGGGTCGTCCTGTTCATCCATCCCCAACCGGCTCGATCAATTAGGGTCCTGTTCATTCAGAGGCAACCACGGGGTCATGTTCATCCACCCCCACCGGGAACTGTTCATCCAAACCCCCCAGCAATGCTCACTGTTCGTCCAAACCCCCTAGCTGTAACACTCACTGTTCATCCAAACCCCCCAGCAACGCTCACTATTGATCCAGAGGCAGCATCGATCGGCTTCAGTTAGCAGTAGTAGCGAAGAAATTGCTCGATCGCTTGGGTTTAGTAACGCGTAGCCTGCAGTGCAATCTCTCGGGTTTAGTTAGGCGACGCCTCGCTCAGGTTCAGTTAGAGCCCAACACCTCGCACCCACACTTGTACGGTACGAGAGAAACGCGCATCGCTCGGCCCCCGACCACCCACTGTAACCGGGAGCTCCCTGAAATTTTCCTCTCCCTAACTTCTACCACGGTTTTTTCCGTCATGGAATGTCATGCAGCTGTGTCTCCGTCCCTCCCAGGACGAAAAGCCCATTTTCGGTCATGATTTTTTGTCATAGAAGTAGGAGCCCACCACATCTATGATGATACCAGGTTTTGTCACAATTATCGTCATAGAAGTGTCATAAGTATGACAGAAAAAATTCATTCGACCCAAAAATGTCACGGATGTGTATTTTTTTTGTAGTGCACCCGGTGCCAATTCGAGGAGCGCATATACAAGATTGAGCAAGAGCTCAAGGACGCAACTCATAAGTGCAAGCTCCTCGAGAAGGGGAATAAAGCAGAGGCGGCCGAACTCACCAAGGCCCTTCAGGATGCCCAAGAAGCGAGGTCCAAATCCCGAGCGGCTCGCGAGGAGCTCCGACAGGCCGGACAGATAGCAGCTGGTAAGCCCTTTCTTTTACAGTCTAAGATTTGTGATCAGAGGTATGCCTTACTTAATCGACTATGGAGTTCTCCAGACTCTTTTGTAGATCTACCAAAGAGCGCCGCTGATGCAGTGCAATTCTACCGGTCCCAGGAGGGGCATACGGCGGAGAAATTGTTCTGGTCGCAATATGCAATGCAGGAGCATTCAACGCTGTTGAACGACCAGATGGCGTAGTAGGACGAGTTGCACAAGATGTCCGGAGCATCCATGAAGGAGGTTATACTCTAGCTGTGGTCTGCTGAACCCATTCCGAGCAGTTATTTCGGCCTAGTGCGTCGACTCATCGATATCGTGCCCCATATTGATGCCGTCAAATGGTCGGTGTGCATAGAAGGTGCACAGAGGGCTTTCGCCCGTGTCAAGGTGCACTGGGCCAAGATGAAAGCCACTATTGTCGCGGTGGAGGGTCCTCCCAAAGGAAAAGGCCACCGCACACCAGAATGTTATTTAAATGATGTCCTAGAGGGTGCTCGTTGATAGAGGGTCAATGCTCAAAGGACATCATATTCGAATAAATGTATCAGAACGACCCGGTCGTGTGTATTATAGATATTAAGGCTTTGTAATATATTTTGTGCCATTATCTAAAGTTGCTTGCCTCTTGTGCGGCCGTTTTTGTATGCCTGAGAGTTTTTCAGTCGTCGACTTTGACCCCCACATAGATACTATGGAGGTGTTTGAAATAGCACATGAGAACTCTTGATCCAACGTCTCGGTCCATGATGGAGGTGTCAGTGCAGCGAACCAGGCAATCGGACTATACGTCTTTATCGCTCTCACTTAGACATAGGAGTTTGACAATTAGGGCTGTAAAATAGCCCCCAGTATGTATCTGGCTATCCGAATGCGGATGTGTTACGTATATGACTGGAAAAACAGTCCTTCGTGTAATACGGCAAAATCACTAAAGATTTAGTAAGTCACCGAATGGCTGACCAACTCTCGCCGCATCATGACAGTCAGTTTTTGGCTTTCTCTACTGAGGTGCTTGACCGGATGAACCAGAAGCACAAGCTCATTAGTTCTCGCTTTACTACCTTGCCGAACAAACAGAACGTAAGGTAGCAAACACAGGAGCCGGGCAACCCAACTATTGACCAAAGACATGATTCGGAGCCGATGCGTATAATGCCAATCTCGGGATGCCGAACTGTGCTACATAGTTGTTCGGGCTTTTTTTAGCAGCACATATGTGGCCGTATAGAACCCCTGGCAATGGGTGTAGAGGTATGTGAGACAACTGGAGGGACGGAGTACATTTTTATAAATAAAGTTCATATCGAAAAATTGTCCCTACTAGGACATGATTGATAAGTCAAGACGTGATCTTACAGAGGGTACCATAAGTACCATAATCATTTTACATGACCGGGGTCTAATAGTAAGGAGAAAAGCTTAGTACAGGTCCTTTTAAACAAGGTTTGGTCCGAAGAGTCCTTTGGATGTCCTGCCGCACGTCTGCGCCACTTTCGCCTTTTAGAGAGGGGTTCCTTGAAGGGAACGGTCTTCTGTTTGCCACACGAAACCGGGATCGGAGTGAGCCCTTGTAAGTCCGTAGGATACATGGGCTCGAATGCACCTGTGGAAGATCATATAGGGTCGAGCCGCACTACAGACCTTCCCATATTGTGCCTCCGTCGATTCCCAAGGTATTTTGAGTGCGTAATGATGCAACCGCGGTACAAATTCCGAGGGTGTGCGCGGCGATCGACGGAGGCAAAACTGCTAGTCTAGCTCTGGATGTACCGAGCCGCTAACTTGCGGGACTGACCGGACTCTTTGACCAAAGTCCGGCGGCTTGATGGCCGATGAGGTGTGCGGCCTGAGTGGGTCATTCTATATCTCGGCCGCGAGAGCTATGGTGTGCTCCTCGTTACGGAGGGAGCGTTCCGTGTTTCCATTGACTGTTATAACACCATGTGGACCGAGCATCTTGAGCTTTAAATAAGCATAGTGCGTCACCACGTTGAATTGAGCTAAAGAGGTCCGTCCGAGCAGTGCGTGATAGTGACTTGAAAAGGGTATGACATCGAAGACCAAGTCTTCACTTCAGAAGTAGTCGGGCAAGCTAAAGACAACTTCCAATGTTATTGAGCCCGAGCAGCGGGCCTCTACCCAAGGTATTACTCCTTTAAAGGTAGTTTTAGTGGGCTTGATTCTCGATGGATCGATACCCATTTTGCGGACGGTGTCCTGATAGAGCTGGTTAAGGCTGCTGCCGCCTTCCATGAGGACTCGCGTGAGATGGAATCCGTCGATGATTGGGTTGAGGACCAAATCTGCTAATCCTCCATGATGGATACTGGTTGGGTGGTCCCTTCAATCAAAGGTGATCGGGCAAGCCGACCATGGGTTGAATTTTGGGGCGACCGACTTACGGCATAGATGTCCCTTAATGCGCGCTTGCGCTGCCGTTTGGGAATGTGTGTGACATAGATCATATTCACCATTTTGACCTTGGGGGGAAATTGCTTCTGCCACCCTGTGTTCGGTGGGCGAGGCTCTTCATCGTCTCCTTGCTGGGCGGCCTTTTCCCCTTGCGTTTGGTGTTGAGCTTGCCGGCCGGTTTAAAGACCCAACAGTTTCTGTTGGTGTGATTGGCAGGTTTATAGGGGGTGCCATGAATCTGGCAAGGCCGATCAAGTATTCTATCCAAACTAGATGGACCATCTTTGTTTCCTTTGACTGGCTTCTTTCGCTGACCGGATACTGAGCCACTGAATCCACCGTTTACCGCCATGTCTTTGGTGTTCTTTCAGCGCTTGTTCTTATCGCGTTGTGGTTTTCCATTGTCGTCCCTGGCTTCAGAGGTACCTGTGTCGCTGGTGCTATTTCTTCTATGAGTGAGCCAGCTATCTTCTCCCATGCAGAAGTAGGTCATAAGTGCAGTAATGGCTGCCATGGACTTCGGTTTCTCTTGGCCGAGGTGTTGGGCGAGTCACTCATCTCGGACACTGTGTTTGAAGGCCGCGAGGGCTTCGGCGTCAGGACAATCCACAATCTGGTTCTTTTTACTTAAGAACATGGTCCAGAGCTTCCGGGCTGATTCACCGGGCTACTGGATTATGTGACTAAGATAATCGGCATCTGGGGGCCGAACATAGGTACCTTGGAAGTTGTCTCTAAACGCGTCCTCCAACTCTTCCTAGCTTCCAATAGAGTTTTCTAGGAGGCTATTCAGCCAATGTCGTGCAGGTCCCTTAAGTTTTAGGGGGAGGTACATTATGGCATGTAGGCCATCATTGCGGGCCATGTGGATATGGAGAAGAAAATTTCCAATACATACTGTGGGATCTGTGGTGCCATCGTATGATTCAATGTTCATGGGTTTAAACCCTTCTCGGAACTGGTGCTCCAATACTGCATCGGTGAAGCATAGAGGGTGTGCGGTTCCTCTGTATCGGGCGACATCATGACGCAGTTCGGATAGAGTCTGTATGCGGTTTTCAGTCTGTGATAGATTGTGTTTATCGCGCCAGGCTTGATGGCCGTCTTTTCGCACTGGTGCACACCCTCGTGATCCATAAATTGATCTGGTATGACCAGTTCTATTGTCCAGGTCTTCTCGCAGGTCGTGCATTCTTCCCGCGGCCGCTGTTTCTCTGCCCTGTGGGGGGAGGTGGCGCAGGTTGGTGTTTGGCCTGGGTTGCCGCTCTATCCCGACCGCGAGGTGGTCTGTCAGGTCCGTCAGCTGTGTTACACGCTGTCAGTATAGGCTGTGGGACCTCTTCGTCGAATTGGGAGAGCAATCTGCGTTTTGGGTAACTCTTAGTTGGATGCTCGAGGCTGTATTGCTCAGCTGCCAGGACATTAGTCCATCTGTCATTGAGTAAATCCTGACCGGCTTAAAGTTGCTGCCGTTTTATTTTTAGGCTTCTTGCTGTGGCTATTAGCCGGCGCTTGACACTTGTTCGAGGGGGTCCTCTGGTACGATGAAGTCTTCATCGCCCAGGCTCTCATCCTCTTCGGAGGTCGGTAGGTAGTTACTATCCTCCGAGCCCTCGTCCTCGATAGGTTCATCGGGGTTGACTTGCCCCTCCTCCCAATCATCATGTTCAGATGTTGGTTCGATAGGGGCTTATTTGTCTTCGGCGTTATCTGGAATATTGTTATCTCTGGTGCCGGTATTGCTATCTTTTCCTTGGTGCGGTTTAGAGAGGCACCGCTAACGACGATGCTTTGGTGGTGCCACAGGAGAATTATCCTCGACTGGGTCCTTCCCACCTTCGCCGCCATCCTCTTTGGGTGTGTCCACCATATACACGTCATATGTGGAAGTAGCCGTCCAGCATCCGGTAGGAAGCGGGTTCTGGCTTTGCTCTTCTCCGACATCGTCGTCCATGCCGTCGATGTCCTCGTAAGCGTAATCAAGCATGTTAGTTAAGTCCTTGACTATGGCTATGAAGTGAGTGGTAGGTGGGATGTAAAATTCCCCGCTCTCAGCCCCTACTGCGGGTTGGGCATAGTTCGGCAATGATCCTTTTGTAATGGCGAGAGATCGCATTAAGTCCAAAGCCTCGTTTAAGAGTGGGGTCTGGACAGGGAAGTGATGGGCGCGACAGAAGTTCCCTGGCCGAGCTCGTATAACACGGACCTCGAGAGTTCAGAGTTGGTGCACGGAAGTGAGTCCGGCTTGATGAGGATAGAGAGAGCTTGGAGTGATTCCAAGCCGGCCGGTGAAACGATCCCCTCCGTATCTCCAGTTTTGAGCTCTATGACTGCCGAGAGTCTGACGGGCTCTAAACTACCGTCTTCGGACTCGGCGAGGAGTTCCGGATCTAAGGTCGGACCTTCGGTTGAGGCCGCGAACCCTTGGAAGATCAAGTCTCCTCGGATATCGGTGACGTAGTTTAGGTTTCCGAAACTGATCTAATGACCAGGGGCGTAGCTATCAATCTGCTCCAGATAGCCAATCGAATTGGCATGAAGTGTAAAGCCGCCGAATACGAAGATTTGGCCGGGGAGAAAAGCCTCCCGAAAGGCGGTGTTGTCGTGGATGGTTGATGGAGCCATCGAGCATTCTGGTGACGACACAGTGGAACTCTCCATGAAAGCACCAATGTCGGTGTCAAAACCGGCAGATCTCGGGTAGGGGGTCCCGAACTATGCATCTAAGGATCAAAGGTAATAGGAGGCAGGGGACACGATGTTTACCCAGGTTTGGGACCTCTTGATGGAGGTAATACCCTACTTCCTGCTTGATTGACTTTGATGAGTATAGGGGTTACAAGAGTTGATCTACCTTGAGATCGTTATGGCGAAACCCTAGATATCTAGCTTGTATGATTGTGATCTTATCCTACGGACTAAACCCTCCGGTTTATATAGATACCGGAGGGATCTAGGGTTGTACAGAGTCGGTTACAGAGAAAGGAAGGTACATGATCCGAACACCAAGCTTGCCATCCACGCAAAGGAGAGTCCCATTCGGACACAGGGAAGGCTCTTCTATCTCGTATCTTCATGGCCCATCAGTCCGGCCCAAATCACATAGCCCGGACGCCCGATGACCCCTTAGTACTGGATTCCCTCACTAGTGCACCAAAGATTGTTGAAAAATCACATGTGTGTCTTTGGGTGAATTTATAGGTCCCATGCAAGAAATGGGAATGAAATTCAAACATCTGGGCATTGTGGCTCGGTCGGGAACATTGAGAAACTTGGTTTTTAAATTCCTGTAAATTCAAAACTCACCTGAAAATCATGAAACTTGGCATGGTGTCATTCATGGCACCAACATGCTGTGGGAAAAAAGGCCACATTTGTACAAGTTTTGGTATAAGCTTCTAGCAAACCGGAGCTTCTCTCGAGAAGACTCGTGGTTCCTGAGGGGGGCATGTCACCTTTGTGTGCGAAACGATAAACGCTGCCTCCCCCTTTGATTTTTTACAGAGGCAACATAGAACTATATGAGTATCATGTTAAAATTTGGAATTATTTCGGGTTCGTTTGGACTTTTTTATACATTAATTAAATTTCTGGTCATTTAATGTGCATAATTCAAATTTGAACTACAAGCACATGCTCTAGTGCACCAAAGTTGGTTCAAAAATCACATATGTGTCCTTGGGTGAATTTCTAGGTCCCATGCAAGAATTCAAACATCTTGGCGTCGTGGCTCAGCCGGAAATATTGAGAAACTTAGTTTTTTAATTCATGTAAATCCAAAACATGCCTGAAAATCATGAAAGTTGGCATGGTGTCATGACATGGCACCAACATGTTGTGATAAATATTTTGGCCGATTTGGGACAAACTTTACTATAAGCTTCTTGCAAACTGGTGCTTCTCTCAAGAATGCTCGTGGTTTCGAGAGGGAACGTGTCACCTCCTTGTGCGACCTAACCTACACTGCTTTTTCCCGCCTTAATTTTTTTCATAGGCACCTTAGACCAAATAGGAGTTTCGTGAATTTTGGAATATTTTGGGTTCATTTGGAATTTTTTATACATTAATTGAATTACTGGACATTTGATGGTGCATAATTCAAATTTGCACTAGAAGAACATGCTCCAGTGCACCAAAGTTGGTTGAAAAATCCCATGTGTGCAATTGGGTGAATTTGTAAGTCACATGCAAGAAATCGGAATGGAATTCAAACATCTGGGCGTCGTGCCTCGGCCGGAAATATTTAGAAACTTGGTTATTTAATTCCTGTAAATCCAAAACATGCCAGAAAATCATGAAACTAGGCATGGTGTTATGACATGGGACCAACATGTTGTGGTAGTTTTTTTGGCTGAATTGGGACAAGCTTTGGTATAAGCTTCTTGCAAACCGGAGCTTCTCTCAAGAAGGCTCGTGGTTCTGAGAGGGAATGTGTCACCTCCATGTGCGAAATGACATACACTGCCTTCTCCCTCCTTGATTTTGGAATTATTCTGGGTTCGTTTGGCCTTTTTATACATTAATTGATATTACACACATTTAATGCATATAATTCAAATTTGAAGTATAAGCACATGCTCCAGTGCACAAAAGTTAGTTGGAAAATCATTTATGTGTACTTGGGCGAATTTCTAGGTCCCATGGAAGAAGTGGGAATGGATTTCAAACATCTGGGTGTATTGGCTCGGCAGAAAACATCGAGAAACTTGGTTTTAGAATTCCCGTAGTCCAAAACTCGCCTGAAAATCATCAAGCTTGGCATGGCGTCATGACATGGCACCAACATGTTGTGGTAAATTTTTTGTCCGATTTGCGAAGGCTTACACATTAACAATCAACAAAGTCATTTTGGAACAAGTGTTGTCACGTTACAAATCCGAACACAAGTATTATTGAAATTGTGGGTGTTCGACTTACCATTTACGTGCCTCCATGTGTCCCCTTTTTTATTGGCTAGGAGGTCTCGTGCGGGGTAGCTATTTGAGTACGGGAGGCGTGTGATTAGACCCCTGAGCATGCTCATTGGGAGGAGAGCCCTTTGACCTCTATCGGCCGCCCACCTCCCTCCCAACGTCTCCATTAATGGCGCCCGAGCCCCTATTTCATGGCGTGGCTATGTCTCACTCGACTGAGATTTAAGAGAGAGAAAAAGGAAATCTGAAAAGAAAGTTTTGCATGGATCTTGATGTAAGATCCGACGGACATATATAGCATCGGCTGCAACTTATAGCAAGAATAATGATTATAAGGACGATGATAGTGGATAATAATTGTCTTACATATTTAGGAAGATAATTAAAAAAGGCACATGCGGCAATGCCTGAAATATACAAGGGCAACAAAAGAAGGAAGACAATGATCTAGCTCACTGATCTCTCCTTTCTTGATGCGTTGCTGCAGGCCGCGGGAACTAGTCTCTGCGGCAAGCGGCGATGAGGTCTTTTGTGTCCTCAAGACGTTGCTTGAGAGCATCCACGGATTCGTCCACCAGCCTTTTGCGCTTGATGCGGAGCATGGCATTCTCGTCCATGAGTTTCTCAACGATGACACCTGTCCTCTTCAACAAGGCAGTGGTCTCCTCCTCCTGCTCCGCACTTCCGACGATCTTTGCCCTCAGCAGGTCACGCTCGGCCCGGAGCTTCGAATTGATCTCCCTTAGTGGCCGGATGACACCGGTAGCTTGTTCAAACGAGGCTTTAATGTCGTCTTGCAACCTTGCCCAGCTGGAGATCTGATCCATCTGGCTATGGACGACTGCATGCATGAACCTGTAAGAGTCCTCGCCTACCCGCAAGACATTTTCCCAGGCTGCCGTGGCGCGGGAGAACATCTTTGCTGCATTCACGGCGCGGTGGGACATCTCCGCTATTTCCGCGGCACGGCCGGACCAGTCTGTTACATTGACGGCGCGGAAGGACCTCTGTGCTTCTTCAAAGGTGCGGCGGGACCTCTGTGCTGCTACGGCCACATGGCGGGACATGTCGGCTCCTTTCACGGTGAGGCAGGACATCTCTCGTGCTTCCGCTTCCATGCTCGCCTCTCCCTGGTGGTAATCTCTCTACCTCGAACTTGCGCTGGCCATGGAAGACGCAAGGGAACGATGATGAATGACTTGTTTGTTTTTGTGGATGAGGAGTTGAGGAAGAATATGTGCAGTCATCTTGGAATAGTAGTATTTATAACCGAGTACTAATACACTCCTAAGTGGGAAACCATTTAGGTTTTGATTGGTGTGAACACGTTTGCAATTAAATATAGCGTGGTAGTAATTTGCAATGTGACGGGACGCGGGCTCAATTTTTTTTGATGGTTCGATAATTTCCAAGTGCGAGACTATCCTCAGACGACGTAACGTGGGCACGCTTTCTTGGCTGCGTACGTGGCGTTTCCACTATACGGTGCACCGCAATAGGCAATGTCAGCACATGTCTTGTTCCAACAACCATGCGCGCTCATTATTACCATCGTACACGCTTCTTTTAATTAGAATATGTGCCCGTCTAGCGCACACACCTTGATCTATCTAGCTATTTCTGTTTGTTGTGGCTAATTGCAAACTGTTCATCAGTGTGAATTCTATGCCGTCAATCGCAAACACTTTGATCTGGCTGACCGTTTCTTTTGTGTTGCCCAATCACAAACAGTTAATCCTTCTGAAGTGTATGCCCTCAATCACACAAACCTTCATCTGGCTGCCCGTCTATGTTATCCACCTCATCACAAACAGTTAATCCGAGTGAAATGTATGCCGTATATCGCACACATCTTCATTTGGCTGCCAGTTTATGTTCTTCTTCCTCATCGCAAACAGTTAATTGAATTGAATTGTATGCCCGACATCGCACACGCAACTAAAATCTGAACCGTGTTTGATGAATCCATCATTGCAAATGTTTTGCATCTTTTTTGACGGTTTTTTGACATCACCATTTGTGATTAATGCATCACACATAGCTTTGTCAAAGGGTCTCTGATCGTAGTGTCATGTTAGTAGCATCCTGCTGTCATGTGGTGTTGCAGTAGAAGAAGACGAGTCTGTAGATCATACTTGGAGTCCCTTGAACTATTGATGATGATCTTGTGAACCGCCCTCAAATGATCCCTCCAACGGAAGACTGAAAGCACGACCTCTCTACTTCGTTGCAAGCGTACGGTCTTCATGGCTCGGCGGTGTTTCGCCGTTCCGAGCAAATCATCGCCAGAGAATTAGAAGGAGGAGATTAGAACCACATTGTGCTTCTAGTTATGAGGAATAGGGGACTAGACCAAGATCTAATTAGTCAACTAGGACCAACTAGAACTAGGGCTAGATGAATTAGAGGAGGTGATACGTCTACAGCGTAGCTATATTTTTTTAATTGTTCGGTGCTATTATAGTAGCAATCTTGGATGTTTTATATACATTTACAAGCAATTATATACCATTTTTGGGACTAACCTATTAACTTAGTGCCCAGTGCTAGTTGTTCTTTTTGCCTGTTTTTCGTATTTTAGAATATCAGTACCAAACAAAGTCCAAATGCCACGAAACTTTTTGGACATTTTTTTCTAGACATAAGAGACTCGGGAAGCTTCGGGGGAGAGAAGATGGAGCAATGGCCCATGATGCACCATGGCGCGCCCTGATGGCTTGTGGGGCCCACGTGGCTCCGTTTGACCTAACTCCGCCTTTGTAAATTCTCTAAAATCGGGAAACTAGCATAGAGCCAGCCAAGATACTTTTTCCTCTGTCGCAAGTTCCAGAACCACGAGATCCCATCTGGAGGCCTTTTTCGGCACTCTGCCAGAGGGGGATTTGATCACAGAGGGGCTCTACATCAACTTTGCTCCCCTTCCAATGATGCGTCCATAATTTACAACAAACCTAGGGTTCCATTGCTAGTAGCTAGATGGCCCCCTCTCTCTTTTTGATCTTTAGTACAATGTTCTCCTTGATGCTCTTGGAGTTCTATCTGATGTAATGACTTTTTGCGGTGTGTTTGTCGGGATCCAATGAATTGTGAGTTTGTGATCAGATTTATCCATGAATATTATTTGATTTTTATAACTTTGTATTTCTCTCCGATCTATTGATTTGGTATGGCCAACTGGATTGACTTATCCTGCAATGAGGGAGGTAGTTTGTAATGGGTTCGATCTTGTGGCGCTCAATCCTAGTGATAGAAGGGGACATGACACGTATTATCGCCACCATTAACGATAAAAAGATGGGGTTTATTCATGCTTGAGCTTACTTTGTCTACATCATGTCAGCTTGCTTAAGGCGTTACTCTGTTCTTTATGAATTTAATACTCTAGATGCATGATGGATAGCAGTCGATGTGTGGAGTAATAGTAGTAGATGCAGGCAGGAGTCGGTCTACTTGTCTCAGACGTGATTCCTATATGCATGATCATTGCCTTGGATATTGTCATGATTATTCGCTTTTCTATCAATTGTCCAACAGTAATTTGTTTACCCACCGTGTGCTATTTTCAGGTGAGAAGCCTTAGTGAAAAGTATGGCTGCCGGGTCTACTTTTATCATATATAAAATCCTAAAAATACTTTGCTACAATTTTATTTTATTTATTTTATTTTTTATTTTTGTTCAATCTATCTATCAAACACCATACAGTTTAATCTTGCACGTAAGCGTCGAGGGATTGACAATCCCTTGTTTGCATTGGGTTGCAAGAATTTGTTATTTGTGTGTAGGTGCCACTAACAAGGTGTTGTGTGGTTCTCCTACTGGATTTATAACCTTGGTTCTTAACTGAGGGAAATACTTACCTCTACTGTACTGCATCATACTCTCCTCTTCGGGGAAATCCAAATGTTGTTCACAAGCGCAGGACGAATTTCAGGTGTCGTTGCAAGGGAGACATCATCAATATATATCAAGTACCTGTGCATAAACTTTCATTTCCCTGCATTTACATTATTTGCTATTTGCCTTTCATTTTCATCTCCCCCACTTCTAAAAAGCTTTAAAAAATAGAAAAATATTTCCCATTTCCTTTTTGCTTGTTAGCTCGTTTGCTTGCTTTTTGCCTTCATGTCAACACCTAAAAATAAATAATTAATAAGAAAAATTAAGATAGATCCTAATCCTCTTGCTAATCTTTTTAAAAGATCATTATGATGAACTAATTGCTAGTGAGTTAAGTGCACTATATTATCTTTATGAAGTTTTGCTTGAAATTCGTGAATCTAAAAATTATGATGAAGTGTTAAAATAAGAAATTTATAAGGTGATTCATGATAGCTCCTCAAATGAAAAGCACAATTGCAATGATATTATTATAAATTCTATTAGTGCCAATTGTGTTAATGATATGCAAAACCCCAAGCTTGGGGATGATGATTTTGTTTTGTTCACTACTTATTGCAATCATCATGATTGTGGTGATAATGCTTCTTATGATCTCGAAAATTTATTTAATCCTCAAGATGAATATGAAATTGATAATAATTTTTGCAACAATGTTGGTAAAAGTGGGTTTGGAGAGGTCATGACTACAGTTGATGTTAATCCCACTATCTTGGAAGATTATAAGACTTCTATGCATGTGGATCATGAAACGAAAACCTTATATGGTAGCTCTATTTTCAAATTCGATTATGATCCTACATGTAATTATTATGAGAGAGGAAAATAAGTTTCATGTTACTAAATAACCTCTCGTTATGTTGAGATCGTAAATGTTTTATTCCTCTACCTTGCATATGCTAGATATTTCTTTTTTTGATAATTTGTTTGCTTATAAAATTCCTATGCATAGTAAGCATGTTAGACTTAAATATGTTTTTCACATGCTACATGATGCTCTCTTTGTGTTTCAATTGCTATCTTTCATGTGAGGATCATTGAAATATCAAGCCTATCTTAATGGCTATAAAGAAAGAGTGTTGGGAGATAACCCAATAGTTATCTTTTTTGTTTTCCTGTGTGGACACAATTATGCTACTTTTATAATTGTGTTTTTGTGTTTAATTTAGTGTTTGTGTCAAGTAAAGCCTTTGGGATGATTTGGATGATATTTGTTTTTATTCTGTGCAAAAGTAGAAACTTTGCATCTAGTAGCAGAATTGTGAAAATTTGCTGGAGCGCGATAAAATTCTGAACATTTTCAAACATGATTGATATATAAATTTCCCACATTATCCTACTTATTCAAAAAAATGGAGTTACAGAAGTATAGTCAATGCTCGGATTTCTACAGACTGTTCTGTTTTTGACAGATTCTGTTTTATTTGATGGATTGTGTTGCTTGTTTTTGATGGAACTGTGGATTGTATCAGGGGGTATAAGACAAGGAGAAGTTAGAATATAGTATGTATAATTAAAAGAAAGAATGGGTTTGCAACAGTACATAAAGTAGTGATTTACTTTATTATACTAACGGATCTCACGAGGCTTTGATGAGTTTTGTGTGATTGAAGTTTTCAAGTTGTGGGTGAGATCATGATGCATGAAGGAGTAAGGACTGGCAAGAGCCTAAGCTTGGGGATGCTCGAGGCACCCCAAGGTAATATTCAAGGACTCCCAAGCAGCTAAGCTCTCCTTCTTCTACCAACCATCGGTAATTTGACTTGGAGCTATATTTTTATTTGTCACATGATATGATTTTTTCTTGGAGCGTCATGTATTATATGAGTCTTTGCTTTGTTTGCTTTTTAGTTTGTTGCAATCATCTTTGATGAACACCTTTTTGAAAGGTACACGCAGTATTCGTGATTTGTTAGAATACTCTATGTGCTTCACTTATATCTTTTCAGCTAGGCAGTTGCTCTAGTACTTCACTTATATCTTTTTGAGCACGATGGTGATTATATTTTAAAGAAAAAGATGAACTCCCATGCTTCACTTATATATTTTTGAGAGCTGATAATAGTAACGATAATTTGCACAAGATATGAATTTGGTCCCAGTATGATGAATATCCAAGAGGGATACTGTCAGGACCACGACTCAATGCCACATTGATCTAGCATGTAACACCTCATATCACTTTGCGGCCTCACGCACGGTATTCCCACGGGTGTCGCCTTACCTTTGCCTGGGACCGTTTGCGCCTTTTGGCACACGTATATGATAGTGTCGCTAGCATCCATATGAAAAGGAGCCCGGGCTGACATGGCTAGTTGTAAACCCAAAGTGGCACAGACTTACAGGGACAGGCATCCATGACCCAGCATCGAATGTGTCGGTCATCAGCGAGTGAATCCAGACTGTAGCACTGGGCTAACAGGACTCCGGTGAACCGGGCTGTAGTGGGCTAACAGGACTCCGGTATTCATCGCGTGACATTTCCTCGAAGGGACAGACACAGGAACGAAGAAGGACACATGCCGGCCAGCCTAAGTGTCCCGGAGCAGTAGCAAGCTACCATGGCTCGGTGGAAACACTAGGAGACATTTCCAGGAAAGAGAGGCTACTAAAGATAAACAACTAGATAGTCAGATCCCACACATATCAAGCATTTCAATAGCATACACACAATATGCTCGATATGTGCAAATACAACATGGCATCACAACATGACTCTACGACTCAAGTATGTATTCATTAGGCTCCGAGGAGCGAGATATACAAATAGGGGTCTCACGACCCAACATTCAGAGCATACAAGTCAAAGCACAAGCGGAAGCTAACATGTCTGAGTACAGACATCTACAAATGAAAAAGGCTTGGAAGCCTGACTATCTACCAGATCCTGCCGAGGGCACAAGATCGTAGCTGAGGTAACAAGCTAAACGTCGAAGTCCACGTGGAACTACTAGCGAGACTGAAGTCTCTCTGCAAAACATAAAATAGGCAAACGTGAGTACAAATGTACCCAGCAAGACTTACATCAGAACTAACTACATATGCATCATTATCAACAAAGGGGATGGTGGAGTTTAACTGCAGCAAGCCAGCTTTGACTAGGTGGCTATCCTCTACGACTGCAAGTAACTCTTTTGAGGTGGCGCACACGAGTCCACATATTCACCATATCAATACACCACTATGGATCCGCTCCCGTCTCCCTACGAGAACGCCATCCATAGCACTCACACTTATCTTGCGTATTCTAGAGTATCCACTTTCACTTGTCTATGAACTGATATAGGCAACCCAGAAGTCCTTTACCGCAGACACGGCTATTCTAATAGATAATGTTAACCCTGCAGGGGTGTACTTCTTCACACACGCTCTCACCACTTACCGCCGTTTACACGACATGTACTCCGCAACCTTCAAGCGGAAGCCCAACGAGGGTGTCGGCCACGACCTACCTAAACACTCAAGTCCCTAGTCCAGGTTTATCGCCTATTCGGGTTCCATCCATGAGGAGATCCGGCCGGGGTTTCGCTCACAGCCCCAAACGATGTGAACAGGGTTCCGTGACACCAAACGGGCGCCCGGTTTACCCGGCCACGTGCCTACCGCATCACAGCCCACCCCTACGGTCAGCGCTGCGCACGGCCTCCAGCATACTACAAACACCAGAAACTACTTGCAACTCCTGGACAGAGGACAAGGGTGATTAAGAAGCCGAGAGGGTCCATTGGTTTCGGGCCCAATGCGTGGTAGTAGCTGAATCATGGATCACAAACACAGAACTTAGTTCTTGAGGACGGCTGCAATGAGACAACCCACCATGTACTCCTACATGGCCTCTCACCGCTACCTTTACCAAATCGTGTTCACACACTTAGCTCACACACAGTAGGACATGTTCACACACACCTGATTCACCCCCGATGAATCAGACCTGACTCAACTCTAAGCAGTAGCAGGCATGACAAACAAGCAATAATGAGTAGGCACGACAGGGCTCAAAAAACTCCTACTCATGCTAGTGGGTTTCATCTATTTACTGTGGAATGACAGGTCATGCAAAGGATAAAGGGGTTCAGCTACCGCAGCAAGTAACAGTTGAATCGTTGTTGTCCTAATGCAGTAAAAGAGAGCAGGAGCGAGAGAATGGGATTGTATCGGAATGAACAAGGGGGTTTTGCTTGCCTGGCACTTCTGAAGATAACATTGAGTCTTCATCAGTGTCAACGATCACATCATCGGTACAACGTCTACCCAGGGGAACAACACCGGCAAAACACAGAAGAAACACGATCAATGCAATGCACAATATGATGCATGCTATGACATGGCAATATGAATGTGTTTTGGGCTAATGCACCTAGCTATGATTTAAATGAAGTTGGTTTGAATACAAGATTCAAATTTCAACTCCATATATGATTATTTAAATGCCCTTTATTTGTTTTGTCCAAAACAGAGGACAAACATTGTTCAAACATGCATGAAAATGGTACAGATGGATAGATTGGATTTTTCTGATCATTTTTCATATATAATTTATCTCATTTGGAGTTACGGTTGAATTCCTATGAATTTTATAAGTTTAAATTATTTTGTGGAATTTCCTGAATTAAAATAATTCCAGAAAATAAATAATTGCGTCAGCATTGGGTAAGCATGATGTCAGCAAGTCAACTGCGGCTGACTGGGGTCAAACCTGACGTGCAGGGTCCACACGTCAGTGACACAGGAACTAATCCCGGTCAAACCCAGCGTTGACTGGGGTTTGACCAGGGGTGGGGCCCACTGTCAATGGCTGTAGGTTGTTTAACTAGCTGGGTTAGCTCCTAATGACGGAGCCACGTCGGCTCGCCGGAGTTTGGCCGGCGGCGACAATTCCGCGCGGCGGAGCTGCTACTGGGCGGCGCTAGGGGCTGCGTTTAGGTGCGGGGAGACCACCAGAAGGGAGCCCGTGCTCTTCCGCATCCAACGGAGCAGGAAGGAGCGGGCGGGGTGCGTTGTACTCGCCGGAGTCGAGCTCACGGCGGCGGCCAGAGTTCGGGCGAGCTCGGGGTCGGCGTTAGGGAGCACAGCAGAGGGTGCGGATGGGTGCTATGGCCTCCTGGGGGTGCACCGAGCACGGCTGCGTGCTCGGTTGCAGCTCTAGGCAACGGTGGCTACGGCGGCGACATGGCCGGCGGCGAAGAGCTCTCGGCTCCGACGGGTATCGGTGTTAGAGGAAGAAAACAAGTCAGGGGAGAGGGGGAAACGACAGAGGAGCTCACGTGGATCCCGTAGAGGTGGACGGCGAGCTCGGGGAAGGCCGAACGGCAACGAATTTGACGACGGCGATCCTCGGTGGCCGACGAGGGGAACGGCGGAGCTAGCGGCAACCAGGGGCTTCCGGTGCCTTTCGTCTGGGTGAGGATGAAGAGGGAGACGAGGCGGAGCTTTCTGGAGCGTCGGCGAGGCGGGGCGGTGGCTGTGGCCGCGGCGAACGGCGTCGGTGGCGACGAGCTCCGCTCGGGCAGAGAGGGAGAGAGAGCAGAGGAGAAGTTGGAGGACGAGGGAGAGTGCGAGGGGGTCAGACGGATTGGAACGGCACCGAGGAGGGGATTCGCGGCGTCGCGCTGTCCTCGGACGCAGACAGGCAGCCTGGTGGGGTGGCGCTCGCGCGCGCGCCGGCGTGCTGTCTCCCTCCTCTGCCTACTGGCAGAGGTAGAGGACGACTGGCACCAGGCCAGTGGGCTGGGCTGTCCACTGGGCCGGCCAGGTAAGGGGCCAGGTAAAACTCTCTCTCTCTCTCTCTCTCTCTCTCTCTCTGTTTCTGTTTTAACTCTGTTTTCTATTTTGCAGGTTTGTTTTGAATTTGGTTTTGAAACCAATTCAATTTATTTTGCTTCTGACAATATTTTTAGGAGCTAAAAGAATTAAAACAATGCTCCACAAAATACTTCAGAATTATTGGACCTATATTTATTTAATAGAGGATATAAATCCAATTCAAATAATTATTGATTTAATTCAAATGCCCAAAATAAATGTTTCTGAGACACCAAAAATATTGGTTTGGATTTTACCTCTTGCCAATATTTCCAGAGGATAACAGGAACATTTTCTTGGACTTATTTGAAGCAATTTTATCTTGATCATTTTTAGAAGGAATCTGAGGCTTTGAAAATTCCCCAATTCAAATTTCATTTGAATTTAAACATGATGCAACAACCAAGTTAGTACAAGGCCAAGGTAAGGCTAGGGATGTGACAACTCACCCCCACTAAAACAAGAATCTCGTCCCGAGATTCAAGCGTAGGGTAAGATAAAAGGGAAGCGCAAACTAATATAATCTTCACGATCCAAGTTGCACTTCAAATGAACGTTGATTCAATCACCATCATTGTCTCGAAGTCTTGCTCTGAGAACTCCAACTAACATGACAATGAGAGGAAAGGGAAAACTCTAAAAGAATCGATCTTCTCGGAGATCAAACAGCTTAGGATCAGCTCACGGGGTGAGTCATAAAAACATCTCGCAAGCTGAGATACAAAGCACACATCTAGAGGAATGGAGTGGAACAGATGACGAGGGTTCACTAGGTAGACAACAATTCCACACCTAAGAGGGTGGTGAACGGTTGTCAACATAGCGAGAGTTTGAGTTGCCATGATACCACAGCGAGACATCTTAGAGGAAGGCAATTCGTAGATATATCCCCTTAAGTGGCAAAAAGAATTACCTTTGATTCAAAGATCATTGAAATTCTTTATACCAGCCTAAGGCAATTCACCATCGATCATTTGAAGGAGTCCGAAAGAATGACATTCTCGGGCCAGAATGGATGATGTGGATTACCTTGTTGAGGACAACACAAGGGATGATTTTGCTTATCATCGAAAATGGATGGGACCCAAGATAGGATGGCACAATGACGGTGCAAGCTGGGAACAGAATGCAAATGCTGGGAATGATTCTGGTAACTGGGGAGAACCCAACAATAGAGAGTGAGTCCACTGTTTGAAAAGTTATAGCATAATCAAGGAGACTGAGGGCAATCCAGTTAGTGCTGAGGATAACACCTAGTGCTTGTGCGTGCTCTCAAGAACTTGAGCATTTCCATAATCATCAAGGTTCTACCAACATCCGTGTCAAGGATCCTGGCAACACAACATACTACCATGATGAGCAACGATGGACGATGCAAATGCAAAGAAAGATAACACCTTCTCAGATTTCACCTTAGCGAGGCCAAGGGATCAAAATCTGGATGATCGACCGAGAGACATTTAGCACTCCGCTTCTAATGTTCTCCTTGATGTGCTGGTGCAACCCATTAATTAAAAAGGTTTGGTACCCAGAACATCAAGTAAGAGGTCGGACTTCGGGAGCACAAGAATCCATAAGGAATAACTATGGAGTAAATCCTACGAAATCCTTATGGGGAGGTGGCCAACTTCTTCAATCAAGATACTACAATAATAAGTCTTCCGGCGGGGTGTGTTGGCCATGACATCCTCTTTACCGGTTATCAAGAGACCAATATTATAGTTCTTGGGAGATGTTCCATCCATCATATCTGCCTGAGATTCAGATCTGGTTGGCGTCAGAGTATTCCAGACTCATCAAGTCTAGAAAGTAAAATGAAAGTTTGCAACACAAGTCGACGAGAAGACGTTGCGAGATTCTCGGGAAATGAACTACGATAGTAAGCTCCAAAACATGAGCTGGTTGTGCTAAAAACATGCGAACACGTTGTCCCAGACAAACATTATCCCATGGTAGTCTTATAATAAAACACTACCGAGTTCAGGTGGGGAACCATCAACGGGGATAGCGAAGTCCTAACATAAGTCATATGATTAGCTCTTATGAAGGAACTTCTTCTCCTTGAACAAATCAATCAGTGGCTTGGTGTGCTCGGGACACATATGGAATGAAGGTTGCAAGTCTCCAGACCACAGAATACTTCGCACGTGTGCATGACTGACTTGGGATGATTCCGGAGGAGGTAAAATAAGACTTCTCAAACTCACGGCGGCAACTTGCATCAAATGCACATGAATTAGAGGGACTCACTTCTTTCGTCCAAACATAGGCTTCATGAACGGAACACGAAGGCATTGCTTACAAAGTTTCCAACACTAGCTTAATGTTCGACAAAATTATGGACAAGATAAAAATGTTGCTGATGGACTCAACAACAATTCATCCAGGTTTCCATATAAGTGGAATTCCACAATTATGTGAACAAGGTGATAGCATTGGTCAGACCCAAAAGATATAATGGTGTATGCTCGAAGAAACAACTACGAGTAAGACAACATTATGAATATCGTTGGTTCTGATTTGATTTGACGATAGCCCATACTCAAATCAAAGATGGGGTAAGACAATAGGTCCAACAACTGATCACAAGGACCAATCGATGAAGATATCATCTTTCTTCAACACACACACATACACAGAAAGATATCCCTTAACATGAACTAAGTCAGACAAGCTTTTATCTTCCAACTGTCCAAGTTGTCATTTAGCTTAACCAACTAGCTCAGGGGTATCCAACACAGATTCTTGGAGAAGGGGTGGTTTATAAGAAAAACCCAACTTGATCACAAGCTCAACATACCAGTCAGGGGATAACCTGGTAACACTTCCGAGAAGATATTCGGAAAATCACGAACCACCGATATGCTACCAAGCTCAAGAGCTATCTTGCTTTTCAGGGCAAGACGATATGATCAAATAAGCAAGGATTGGCATTATCCTAGCTCATTGATCGGAGAGTGCACCAGAAATAAGGACTAGGTAGCACAATCAACCTTAGGGTGACGATTCAATAATCAACACGCTAAGAATGAGGTTATCGTCCATTTAACTACCAAGCAACGGAGTTGCCAGCAGTATTGATTTCACACACCACGATTCACTTGTCGGCATTCCGGTTACAATAACACGGAAACCGAGGAATGAACAATGATGGCGAGGAGTATTACTACATGAAGAATTCATAGGATGGTGTGCAATTCCCATGACATTCTCGATATAAAGATGGTATTACTCCAAGGTAGAACAGAACAAAAGCATGGATTAGTATTTGATCTGCGAAGTACGACTGCTTTGACCCAATCCTGGAAATGGACAAGGTACTGGAGTTTGTATCTCCTAGTCATTCTGGAATAGAATGGCTTGACGGACCACAAGAATAATAGGCACCGATAAACGAATGCACACATACTCTTGACTATCAATTGATAGACGAGGGTCAGGACACAACTAAAGAGAACAACTCAAAGGAACATATAACTTTCTGAGTTGCGGATGCATAGATTAGTATGTCGAGCGAAGCTCAACATTTCTTCCGGATAACCCATGCGGAAAGGGTAGAACTGGCAGATTCACAATTATGAATGGAGGACTCCTCAAGAGTACTCTGATTGTGATCCTTCGGTTCAGCGAGGAACTTCTGCCATAAGCGGTTCATAGTATTTGGAAGGAGGAAATACCACGGACCTCGAGGACTAATGCAAAGGTTACTAATAACCTAAAGGAACGAGCAAACAC
The DNA here is from genome assembly GCA_963921465.1 of Triticum timopheevii. Classification (NCBI taxonomy): domain Eukaryota; kingdom Viridiplantae; phylum Streptophyta; class Magnoliopsida; order Poales; family Poaceae; genus Triticum; species Triticum timopheevii. The sequence continues at coordinate 549,664,019 of OY997268.1, read as the reverse complement.
TATCATCATGAAGTAGGTAGGGTGAATCTCGGGTTCAAGAACCCCGGAATGGAATACCTACTAACTAATAACATCACGGGATGCTTTCGAGAATGATGGCCAGAATCATCACATGGGGAACACAAATCATGGCTGGTTTACTAGATGATCCCCTAAGACACCTAGGGTCATAATAATAATTCCAACATATATGTCGAGGCAATAGAATACCTCAACTCAGCATTTAGTATGATTAACCTGGCCCAGAGGAACATCAAAACCAGAGGGAAAGGATTTGCAAGTGCATCAGATTGTTTAGAAACCTGGGATGACTCGGACAGCATAACGGCTGTAAGTGCTCAAAAGATTGGAGGCATACTACAAAAATGGTGGCATAGCCACTCAGAAGCACAACATCAAGGTTTCGATATCAATAGTTAACATACGGAAGTAGTAGGAACTGAAACGAGGCTTAAGTCCAACAATTCTATAAGTCTACGGACTAGTAACACGTCATCCTGATATATAAATGAGAAGGCCTAGTTCTTAATCCCCGTAGAAGAGAAGAGGATGACTCAGATCAGAAGGCCATGAGGTATAAGGAGTAAAAAGAGCCTTACGTTCCATCCCACAATCAATTCCCCTACATATAGCTAAAGCATTTCTAGACTCAACTTCGACCAGTTTGGCTTGGTAATCCTACAGGCAGTCAGGCTCTGATACCAAAGCTGTCAGGACCCCGACTCAATGCCACATTGATCTAGCATGTAACACCTCATATCACTTTGCAGCCTCACGCACGGTATTCCCACGGGTGTCGCCTTACCTTTGCCTGGGACCGTTTGCGCCTTTTGGCACACGTATATGATAGTGTCGCTAGCATCCATATGAAAAGGAGCCCGGGCTGACATGGCTAGTTGTAAACCCAAAGTGGCACAGACTTACAGGGACAGGCATCCATGACCCAGCATCGAACGTGTCGGTCATCAGCGAGTGAATCCAGACTGTAGCACTGGGCTAACAGGACTCCGGTGAACAGGGCTGTAGCGGGCTAACAGGACTCCGGTATTCATCGCGTGACATTGCCTCGAAGGGACAGACACAGGAACGAAGAAGGACACATGCCGGCCAGCCTAAGTGTCCCGGAGCAGTAGCAAGCTACCATGGCTCGGTGGAAACACTAGGAGATATTTCCCGGTAAGAGAAGCTACTAAAGATAAACAACTAGATAGTCAGATCCCACACATATCAAGCATTTCAATAGCATACACACAATATGCTCGATATGTGCAAATACAACATGGCATCACAACATGACTCTACGACTCAAGTATGTATTCATTAGGCTCCGAGGAGCGAGATATACAAACAGGGGTCTCATGACCCAACATTCAGAGCATACAAGTCAAAGCACAAGCGGAAGCTAACATGTCTGAGTACAGACGTCTACAAATGAAAAAGGCTTGGAAGCCTGACTATCTACCAGATCCTGCCGAGGGCACAAGATCGTAGCTGAGGTAACAAGCTAAACGTCGAAGTCCATGTGGAACTACTAGCGAGACTGAAGTCTCTCTACAAAACATAAAATAGGCAAACGTGAGTACAAATGTACCCAGCAAGACTTACATCAGAACTAACTACATATGCATCATTATCAACAAAGGGGATGGTGGAGTTTAACTGCAGCAAGCCAGCTTTGACTCGGTGGCTATCCTGAACTACGACTGCAAGTAACTCTTTTGAGGTGGCGCACACGAGTCCACATATTCACCATATCAATACACCACTATGGATCCGCTCCCGTCTCCCTACGAGAACGCCATCCATAGCACTCACACTTATCTTGCGTATTTTAGAGTATCCACTTTCACTTGTCTATGAACTGATATAGGCAACCCAGAAGTCCTTTACCGCGGACACGGCTATTCGAATAGACAATGTTAACCCTGCAGGGGTGTACTTCTTCACACACGCTCTCACCACTTACCGCCGTTTACACGACATGTACTCGGCAACCTTCAAGCGGAAGCCCAACGAGGGTGTCGGCCACGACCTACCTAAACACTCAAGTCCCTAGTCCAGGTTTATCGCCTATTCGGGTTCCATCCATGAGGAGATCCGGCCGGGGTTTCGCTCACAGCCCCAAACGATGTGAACAGGGTTCCGTGACACCAAACGGGCGCCCGGTTTACCCGGCCACGTGCCTACCGCATCACAGCCCACCCCTACGGTCAGCGCTGCGCACGGCCTCCAGCATACTACAAACACCAGAAACTACTTGCAACTCCTGGACAGAGGACAAGGGTGATTAAGAAGCCGAGAGGGTCCATTGGTTTCGGGCCCAATGCGTGGTAGTAGCTGAATCATGGATCACAAACACAGAACTCAGTTCCTGAGGACGGCTGCAATGAGACAACCCACCATGTACTCCTACATGGCCTCTCACCGCTACCTTTACCAAATCGTGTTCACACACTTAGCTCACACAGTAGGACATGTTCACACACACCTGATTCACCCCCGATGAATCAGACCTGACTCAACTCTAAGCAGTAGTAGGCATGACAAACAAGCATTAATGAGTAGGCACAACAGGGCTCAAAAAACTCCTACTCATGCTAGTGGGTTTCATCTATTTACTGTGGAATGACAGGTCATGCAAAGGATAAAGGGGTTCAGCTACCGCAGCAAGTAACAGTTGAATCGTTGTTGTCCTAATGCAGTAAAAGAGAGCAGGAGCGAGAGAATGGGATTGTATCGGAATGAACAAGGGGGTTTTGCTTGCCTGGCACTTCTGAAGATAACATTGAGTCTTCATCAGTGTCAACGATCACATCGTCGGTACAACGTCTACCCAGGGGAACAACACCGGCAAAACACAGAAGAAACACGATCAATGCAATGCACAATATGATGCATGCTATGACATGGCAATATGAATGTGTTTTGGGCTAATGCACCTAGCTATGATTTAAATGAAGTTGGTTTGAATACAAGATTCAAATTTCAACTCCATATATGATTATTTAAATGCCCTTTATTTGTTTTGTCCAAAACAGAGGACAAACATTGTTCAAACATGCATGAAAATGGTACAGATGGATAGATTGGATTTTTCTGATCATTTTTCATATATAATTTATCTCATTTGGAGTTACGGTTGAATTCCTATGAATTTTAGAAGTTTAAATTATTTTGTGGAATTTCCTGAATTAAAATAATTCCAGAAAATAAATAATTGCGTCAGCATTGGGTAAGCATGACGTCAGCAAGTCAACTGCGGCTGACTGGGGTCAAACCTGACGTGCAGGGTCCACACGTCAGTGACACAGGAACTAATCCCGGTCAAACCCAGCGCTGACTGGGGTTTGACCAGGGGTGGGGCCCACTGTCAGTGGCTGTAGGTTGTTTAACTAGCTGGGTTAGCTCCTAATGACGGAGCCACGTCGGCTCGCCGGAGTTTGGCCAGCGGCGACCATTCCGCGCGGCGGAGCTGCTACTGGGCGGCGCTAGGGGCTGCGTTTAGGTGCGAGGAGACCACCAGAAGGGAGCCCATGCTCTTCCGCATCCAACGGAGAAGGAAGGAGCGGGCGGGGTGCGCTGTACTCGCCGGAGTCGAGCTCACAACGGCGGCCAGAGTTCGGGCGAGCTCGGGGTCGGCGTTAGGGAGCACAGCAGAGGGTGCGGATGGGTGCTATGGCCTCCTGGGGGTGCACCGAGCACGGCTGCGTGCTCGGTTGCAGCTCTAGGCAATGGTGGCTACGGCGGCGACATGGCCGGCGGCGAAGAGCTCTCGGCTCCGACGGGTATCGGTGTTAGAGGAAGAAAACAAGTCAGGGGAGAGGGGGAAACGATAGAGGAGCTCACGTGGATCCCGTAGAGGTGGACGGCAAGCTCGGGGAAGGCCGAACGGCGACAAATTTGACGACGGCGATCCTCGATGGCCGACGAGGGGAACGGCGGAGCTAGCGGCAACCAGGGGCTTCCGGCGCCTTTCGTCTGGGTGAGGATGAAGAGGGAGACGAGGCGGAGCTTTCTGGAGCGTCGGCTAGGCGGGGCGGTGGCTGTGGCCGCGGAGAACGGCGTCGGTGGCGACGAGCTCCGCTCGGGCAGAGAGGGAGAGAGAGCAGAGGAGAAGTTGGAGGACGAGGGAGAGTGCGAGGGGGTCAGACGGATTGGAATGGCACCGAGGAGGGGATTCGTGGCGTCGCGCTGTCCTCGGACGCAGACAGGCAGCCTGGTGGCGTGGCGCTCGCGCGCGCGCCGGCGTGCTGTCTCCCTCCTCTGCCTACTGGCAGAGGTAGAGGACAACTGGCACCAGGCCAGTGGGCTGGGCTGTCCACTGGGCCGGCCAGGTAAGGGGCCAGGTAAAACTCTCTCTCTCTCTCTCTTTCTGTTTTAACTCTGTTTTCTATTTTGCAGGTTTGTTTTGAATTTGGTTTTGAAACCAATTCAATTTATTTTGCTTCTGACAATATTTTTAGGAGCTAAAAGAATTAAAACAATGCTCCACAAAATATTTCAGAATTATTGGACCTATATTTATTTAATAGAGGATATAAATCCAATTCAAATAATTATTGATTTAATTCAAATGACCAAAATAAATGTTTCTGAGACACCAAAAATATTGGTTTGGATTTTACCTCTTACCAATATTTCCAGAGGATAACATGAACATTTTCTTGGACTTATTTGAAGCGATTTTATCTTGATCATTTTTAGAAGGAATCTGAGGCTTTGAAAATTCCCCAATTCAAATTTCATTTGAATTTAAACATGATGCAACAACCAAGTTAGTACAAGGCCAAGGTAAGGCTAGGGATGTGACAGATATAATAAAAACTTTCATATAGATCACTAGATATGATAAGAACAATTCGTTGTAATAGTTTTGCGATATGGAGATGATGATATGTGGGTCATGCTAGTGAGTAATTGTGGTTTAGTAAGAATATTGGTGTTAAGGTTTGTGATTCCCTATGCATGCACATAAAGTCAATAGTTATGCAACAAAGTTATATCCTACTTATGGTGCATTATTGAGTTTTAGTTATTCTCAATGCATGTTTATGACCATTTTTGTTTTTCGGTTGGTTGCTTCTCAATATATTTGCTAGACTCCATTTATAATAAGTGGAAATACTACTTGTGCGTCCAACTCCTTAAACCTAAAGGTGTGCCAAATGAGTCCACCATACCTACCTATAAGCGGTATTTACATGCTGTTCTAAGTAAAAAATTTGCATGTCCCAACTCTAATCATTTAAAATAAATTTCCGTTTTGTGTGCCCGTACTTCTCATGGTGCGGCAGGGGTGGTCGATATCTTCCATGTTAGGTGGGTTATACTCACGATGAGTGTTTATTCACTTGACATTGCATGAGAAAATGGCAAGGTAATAGGGATGCCCAGTCCCGAAATGAATCAAAATGAAAAAAATCATGGAAAGTTGTTGGTATGGAGGGCACAGGTGGATACAACTAGCCATAGTTTGTGAAAGAATGGTGGAAAGGAAACAAACTTTATTTTCAGTTTGGGAACCACCTATCATGTGTCTAGAATGGAAGATATTGGGAACTTTTCATCGTATTGTTGACAGGAAAAGCATGCCTCTCAAAATAATTTTATCTCTTTGTTTTAAACTTTGAACTCTGGCACCTCTACAAATCTCTGCTCGCCTCTTCGAAGGCCTATCTAATTTACTTTTATGCAATTTTTATTTTATTTTATTTTATTCTGAGTCTCCATCTTCTCTTATAAAGCACCAATTGAAGAGCACTATTGTCATACTTGTGCATTGGGTGTAGCTAATATTGAGTATGTTTCATGAATGGATCAATGACTGAGCATAATGGGCTAGGGATAACTTTCTTTAGCATTAATATTATGAAAGGCATGGTTGCTTGTTGGTATGCTTGGGTATTTATATTTTCATGTCAAACTATAGACTATTGCTTTGAACCACTCAAGTCCAAATATCCATGTCACAAAGAAGAAAATTATATGATGAATGTGATAGATAGCATTCCACATCAAAAATTATGTTTCTATCATTTACCTACTTGAGGACGAGCAGGAATTAAGCTTGGGGATGCTTGATATGTCTCCAACATATCTATAATTTGTTATTATTCCACGCTATTATAGTATCAATCTTGGTTGTCTTATACACATTTACAAGCAATTATATATATACCATTTTTGGGGACTAACCTATTAACTTGGTGCCCAGTGCCAATTGTTGTTTTTGCCTGTTTTTGTTTTTTCAGAATATCAGTACCAAACGATGTCCAAATGCCACGAAACTTTTTGGAGATTTTTTCGAGACATAAGAGATCTTGGAAGCTTTGAGAGGGGAAGAGAAGATGGAGCAGTGGCCCAAGAGGCACCGAAGAGCGCCCAGGGGGCTAGGGCGTGCCTTGGTGGCTTGTGGGGCCCACATGGCTCCATTTGACCTAACTCTTCCTCTAGAAATTCTCTAAAATCGGGAAACCAACAGAGAGCGAGCCAAAATACTTTTTCCGCCGCCGCAAGTTCCAGAACCACAAGATCCCATCTGGGGGTCTTCTCGGCACTCCGTCAGAGGGGGATTCGATCACTGAGGGGCTCTACATCAACCTTTCTGCCCTTACGATGATGCGTGAGTAGTTTACCATAGACCTATGGGTCCATTGTTAGTAGCTAGATGGCTCTCTATCTCTTTTTGATCTTCAATACAATGTTCTCCTTGATGTTCTTGGAGTTCTATCCGATGTAATGACTTTTTGTGGTGTGTTTGTTGGGATACAATGAATTGTGAGTTTATGATCAGATTTATCCATGAATATTATTTGAGTTTTTTACAAACTCCTTTATGCATGATTGTTATAGCTTCGTATTTCTCTGTGATCTATTGATTTGGTTTGGCCAACTAGATTGATTTACCTTGCAATGGGAGAGGTGCTTTGTAATGGGTTCGATCTTGCGGTGCTCCCCATTGAATGAAGGGGACATGACATGTATTTGTAGCATTGCCATTAAGGATAAAAAGATGGGATTTATTCATGCACGAGTTTACTTTGTCTACACCATGTCATCTTGATTAAGATGTTACTCCATTCTTTATGAACTTAATACTCTAGATGCATGCTGGATAGCGGTCGATGTGTGTAGTAATAGTAGTAGATGTAGGCAGGAATCGGTGTACTTATCTTGGATGTCATGCCTATATACATGATCATTGCCTTGGATATCGTCATGATTATTCGCTTTTCTATCAATTGCCCAACAGTAATTTGTTTACCCACCGTATGTTATTCTCAAGAGAGAAGCCTGTAGTGAAAACTATGGCCCTTGGGACTACTTTTATCATATATAAAATACTAAAAATACTTTGCTGCAATTTTACTTTATTTATTTTATTTTGTATTTTTGTTCTATCAATCTATCAAACACCATACAGTTTAATCTTGCATGTAATCCTTGAGGGATTGACAACCCCTTGTTCGCGTTGGGTTGCAAGGATTTGTTGTTTGTGTGAAGGTGCTACTAATGATGTGTTGCATAGTTCTCCTACTGAATTGATAACCTTGGTTCTTAACTAAGGGAAATACTTATCTCTATTGTACTGCATCATCCTCTCCTATTCGACGAAATCCCAATGCAGTTCACATGTAGCAGGAGACTCCAAAACTTGGGTGTCAAATAGGGCCAACACCATGTATATATAGGTTAGAGTGGGGAGGAGGGGCTTACACCAAGTAGGTAAAGCCCCTCCTTGGCGTGCCAGTCAGGGCGGAGGAGTTGGACTCCTCCCCCACTAGGACCACCCCCCCCCCCCCCCCCCCGCCCCACGAGTTGCCTTCCTCCTCTTGGCCTTTTAAGGCTCGTTGATATTTAATTTATAATAAAAGCCTTAAAATGATTACTAGACCCTTTTATATATAATTTAACATCATCAGGAACATTTTCCACGTATATATTAATTATCAGGAATACCAGGTATTGCCCGATAAACTCTGAAACCCTTCTGGTGACCCCGGAACGCTTCTGGTTCCTCTCGGAACTATTATGTATATTAATGAAACAACTCCACAAATAAATCCTAGATACTCTTGTCCTACTAACACTCAACAGATCATGCTTAACTTAAGCTTGTGACCCCGTAGATTTGGTAAATTGTCATAAACAAGACCACTAATTTCAAGAAAGGCAAGGGAAAGAAAGTGAATTTCAAGAAAAATGGCAAGCAATTTATTGCTCCCGTGAAGAAACCCAAGGCTGGACCCAAAACAGAGACTGAGTGCTTCTATTGCAAGGGGAATGGCCACTAGAAGAGGAACTGCCCTAAGCACTTGGCAGATAAGAAGGCTGTCATCGTCAACAAATGTATATTTCATATACATGTTATTGATGTGTACCTTACTAGTGCTCGTACTAGTGCCTGGGTATTTGATACTGGCTCAGTTGCTAATATTTGTAACTCGAAACAGGAGCCGCGGAATAAATGGAGACTAGCTAGGACGAGCTAACGATGTGCATTGGAAATGGCTCCAAGGTTGATGTCATCGCCATCGGCACGCTCTCTCTACGTCTACCTTCAGGATTAGTTATAAACCTAAATAATTGTTATTTTGTGCCTGCATTGAGCATGAACATTATATCTGGATCGTGTTTATTGTGAAAGAGTTATTCATTTAAGTTAGAGAATAATGGTTGTTCTATTTATATGAATAATATCTTCTATGTTCATGCACCGGGTGTGAATGGTTTATTCTTGTTAAGTCTCGATCATAGTGATACACATGTTCATAATATTGATGCCAAAAGATGCAAAGTATTGGTGTAAAGCACATGAATAAACTCCATGTTGATGGACTTTCGAAATCACTTGATTATGAATCATTTGAAACATGTGAACCAGGCCTCATGGGCAAGATGACTAAAAACCCATTATTCGATACAATGGAGCGGGAAAGTGACTTGTTAGAAATAATACATACTGATGTATGTGGTCCGACGAGTGTTGAAGCATGCGGTGGATATCATTATTTTCTTACCTTCACAGATGATTTGAGTATATATGTGTATATTTACTTAATGAAACACAAGTCTGAAACATTTGAAAAGTTCAAGGAGTTTTAGAGTGAAATAGAGAATCATCATAACAAGAAGATAAAATTTCTTCGATCAGATCATGGAGGTGAATACCTGAGTTACGAGTTTGGCACACATTTAAGAGAATGTGAAATTATTTCAGAACTCTCGCCACCCGGAACACCACAGCATAATGGTATTGCCCGAACGTCGTAATCGTACTCTATTGCATATGGTGCATTCTATGATGTCTCTTACTGATTTGCCACTATCGTCTTGGGGTTATGCATTAGAGACAGTCGTAGTCACTTTAAGCAGGGCACCGTCTAAATCCATTGAGACGATACCGTATGAATTATGGTTTGGCAAGAGACCTAAGCTATCATTTCCTAAAGTTTGGGGATGTGACGCTTATATCAAGATGCTTCAGCCTGATAAGCTTGAACCTAAAGTGGAGAATTGTGTCTTCATAGGATGCCTAAAGATACCATTGGGTATATGATACGTTCGTTTTGCATCATGTTTTCTTACTGTTATTTGTAGTATTTTCAATCAATATAACACTTTGTGGTGCAATTCTAATGCATTTTCTCTAATAATATGCAAGGTTTACATGAAGAGGGAGGTTACCGGCAGCTGGAATTCCTAACATGAAAAAGCTACGTCAGAGATATCTATTCTTCACATTTCCAAATGATCTAAAATTTTACGGAGATTTATTTTTGAATATATGAAAATTATTGGAGAAAATAAGTACCAGAGGGGGCCATCCAAGTGCCCACTAGGCACTAGGGGGCGCCTACCCCCCTTGGCGCACCCTCATGGGTAGTGGGCCCCTGGCCAGCCTCTGGTGCCCATCTTATGGTATTTAAGCCCATTTTCCATAGAAAAAAAAGGAGAGGACTTTTGGGACGGAGCGCAACCGTCTCAAGGTGGAACTTGGGCAGGAACACTTTTACTCTTCAGCGGAGCGATTCTGCCGGGGATACTTCCGTCCGGTAGGGGGAAATCGAAGCCTTCGTCATCACAAACAACCCTCTCATCATGGGAGGTCCAATCTTCACCAACATCTTCAACAACACCATCTCATCTCAAACCCTAGTTCATCTCTTGTATTCAATCTTTGTATCAAAATATCATATTGGTACCTGTGGGTTGGTAGTAGTGTTGATTACATCTTGTAGTTGATGCTAGTTGGTTTATTTGGTGGAAGATCATATTTTCAAATATATCATGTTATTTAATATCCCTCTAATCTTGAGCATGAATATGATTTGTGAGTAGTTTCTTTTTTTATTGAGGACATGGGAGAAGTCTTGTCAAAGGTAATCACGTGAATTTGGTATTCGTTTGATATTTTGATGATATGTATGTTGCTGATTCCCTTAGTGGTGTTATGTTTGAACGTCGACTACATGAAGCTTCACCATCTTTGGGCCTAAGGCAATGCATTCTGGAGTAGCGATTGGATGATAGGTTGCTAGAGTGATAGAAGCTTAAACCCTAGTTTATGTGTTATTCCATCACTACAGCAAATATGTCAACTTGCGACCATCACTATTGGTTTCTAAATGGTCACTGTTTTTCATTTGTGACCTTTTTGTGACCAAATACAGATGGTCAAAAGTTGGCCATCGTAAACTAAAATTAACGACCTTCTTTGTGATATGTAAAAGGTCGTTGGTTCTACGACCAAATTTTTGGTCACTGGTAGCCTCCCCGGGCCACGTAGGATCCAATGTGGCAAGCTGACGTGGATAAGAATCAGCCTGGTCCAATTCGGTGTTTTACATGGGCTTGGGCCATTGATTCGGCCTTTTTTGCTTTCTGAGTTGCAGCCTTTTCACTTTCTATATAATTTCAGTTTTTCTTTGTTTTTTGGTTACATTCAATTTTCAGATTATTGTAGTCAACTGGGTGCACATTGTCAGATTCTTCTAGGCACTAGGTCCCAAACATTAGGTTTTAATTTTTCACAACTTGTAACTCAACGATATACCAATCAGAGAACACATTTAAAATATATTCAAATAAGAGCCAAATCACCGATGTATCAATCAAGTTTATTACATTCCACCAATCACAATATAACTATACAATATTACACCAATCACAATATAGCACTTTATAGATAAAACGCTCAACAAGTACATGCACGTCTCCAACACCTTAGTGCCTTCAACCTACAAAACATCACATCCATCCACATATTAATGATCAAATCAATTCACCCCTTGACAGCAATAAAAAATTGTGCTCGTGTATGAACAAAAATAAAATAAACAATCTTTGAGGCCACATGGAGCACATCCTACATGCACCAAGCATCAGGCATATGTTCAAGAAGATAATTAATTTGAGATGGAAACAAGTACAGCTAACAATGTAACATGTGTAGTAGCACCAGCAAAAGAGCAAGACATGGAAGAATTTACAAGAATAGCACCCTGGGAGTCCAATTACATGTAAATGAGGTACTGTTGCTACTGTATATTGAACCAATCAAGCCACTACTGTATGTAGAGCCACATAGGAGCAAACAACAGATCCACATAGGACCAAACAACAGATTAAACACTGCACCAAACCAACTTAGCAAATCCAGAGCAACCGCGTATCACCAGAGCATCACAGGAGCACATATATAAAGCAAGTACACATGGGCAGCTACTAACAGACCCTAGAACCACATGAATTTATCACCAGAGAGCTCTAGTAGGAGTTGATGCTTGGTTACAGCATCTAGCAACAACTAGTAGAGCCCCACATCCAACCCAAATCATGGCCAAGGCCATGCAGGAGCTACATCAGAGAAGAAGGAACGGGGAGGAGCTCACCAGAGGGAGGTTGTAGCCGTAGCAGAGGCTCAGCCACACCACGGTTGTGGTGTGACCATCACCACATCCAGGAGAGGGTCTGGAAGCCGCAGAAGCACCACTGTGGCGACCAGGGCAAGCGTCGAGTACAGTGGTGCCACCTCAGGGACATCACAGCATAGACATCACCGGCCTCGCCCTGTTTCAAGAAATGTTCAGAACAACTTTGTCAGACTCGATCAATTCTGAAGAAACCACCTTCGCCATCATACACATACATACATATAGGAAGCAAAATAAGAAGAAACAGAGTAGGGACCTGGTCGATCAAGAGATAGTGTTCATATCATTAGGAAGAAATAGGCCATAGTATAGCTCACATAAATAGATCTGCTACTATGCACAACACAAGCACCCACTTGCACTTGGTATATTTCTATATCTAGGACACCCAGCAAGCTATTTTGTATTTGAGAAACTGAAAAATGCATGAACAGTTTTTCAAAAGGTAACTCAACTTCTGTGCACGCTTTTAGACAGGAAAACAAGGGCTTGTAGTATACAGATTAATTAGAACAGGATTGTAAGACACAAATATAAGCTAGAATTGACAAGTACACATTAATTTTAACATCGCATCACTAGATCTATTGTTGTCTTCATATTACACCATATGGAAAAATGCTTAGGTCATTATTTAACCTTTGTCATGAAAATGGTACATAGGAGGCTACAACTTTTCACCGAGGCATGATAGACAGCAACAAATGGACATTCTATATGAGAACAAAACAACATTGATCAAACAGATGTTACGAGGACATATATGTGACTGCTACAGATTAGTGAACTATCAAAAAAATGAAGAGCTACAGATATGCATCTGCCTGCCAAATACACAGGACTAGTGCAGCTAAAGGATGATGGGAAATTTGCATCTAATGCTACCACTTAATTTTAGTGCATGACAAGACAAAAAGCATGGCATCAACAACATCATCAGCAGCATACTACCATCATAAATAGATGGACTAAATTGATGGATGCCCATCCATCCATGAGAGAAGACAGTACCTCTGGTTGATGAAGAGAAGAGAAGTACTACTGTTCCTGTGACCAAACCGTCCATCCATGCATCAAAGGAGACCAACCCATCCACCATGAGAGAATCACACAAGTCAGACAAGGGAATGGAAGGAAGAATGTGAAATCGCAGGAAGAGAGGGGGTGCTGACCTTGATGGCGTCGACTGCTTGACCTTGAGTAGCAATTGAGCGGTCTGCGCGAGCTGGAGACGCCTCTCGACATGCGACGTACACGTCCAGGTGACCTATCCAGTAGCGCGTAGTAGAGCTCCTGCACCCTACATCCACACACATATGAATCATTCAACGAGCCCATCAACAAGAAACGAGATCGAGATTTCAAAGTGGGGAGAAAGCAGCTAACCGTCCAAAGAAGGTGGACCAGTTATAGGTGGAGATGTAGTCACGCTTGAGTGTGGACGTCATCGTTGATGCCCACGTGTGGATCGGGGTGTCAGGGAGGAAGCAATCCAAAGCAAGAACTGAGAAAAATGAAAAGTATTAGCGTCCAGAAGCATGTAGGCAATAGTACTGGATAATCTGTTGCTGCATATAAATACTGAATTACAACAGCAGACATGCTTTGAAAACTACACTACATATTACAGCAGCATGATAAAAATGTACTCCAACATATTCAGAGAAGCACACACACTATATAGTCCTTCCACAATTGGATTAAGAATGTAGAGAGCAAGTACTACTTGCACAATTGCACAATCATGTCCAAATTCATGTAAGCAAGTAATTTTCTGAACCAAACAATAGGAACATGGTAACTCCAAAATGTTATACAAGTATCTCCATGCCTAAACATAGAAGAACGATATGGGGACGGGAATCAAACGACACCTGGTTTTCAGGTTTTGCACCTGCGGAATTCCTGGTGGTGATGTTGAGAACATTGGTGGGCATCCTCACAGTACCTTCACCCTCATGTTATAGATCCATGCAGGGCTCCATCATCGCCTCCATGGGTGCCTGTAGAGAGATAGAGATTCAGATAGAGAAATCAGGGCAGAGAGAGTGGGGAAAGAGAGAGATGGCCAGATCCAACGAACCCTGCCCAGGAGCTGGAGGGAGATGAACCATCCTGGAGAGCTTGGCACCGTGCTCACCCAGCATATCAACGGGAGGCTGCAAGGTCGGAGACGGCAGGTGCCCAGGGCTAGCAGAGGGTAAGGACCTTGGCCCACAGAAGAACAGGGCGTCGATGAGGACACCGCGGGCATGGACGAAGCGGGCGGTGCGATCTTGGACTGGTCGCAGCCATGGCAGTGCATCAATCGGTCGAGGTGGAGCAGGGAGATGGGGCGAGGGAGGCGGGGAGAGCAGCAGGGGCCGGAGGCCATGCGTGTGCGGGTGGCAGAGGGGTTCGTTGGTGGAGATGGACGATGAAGGTGGAAAACAAAGGGGAGGAGGGTCAGAGTCCATGCATGTGTGTGCTTGGCTTGTTCGTCCCCGACGATGGAGAACTCATGGTCGAGATCGAGATCAAGACAGGAGCTAGGGACTGGGGTAGCGATGGATCTGGCTCAAGATGGGTGGCGGCGAGCAGCGAGCGGTGAGATGGAGGGACTGGGGTAGTGGCGGATCTAGCTTGGGATGGGTGGCGGCGGGGAGGAGAGACGAAGATAGGTAATGTTAGGGTTGGGGAAATGCGTTGCGGTGGGCCGACTAGACGAAAACCTGAAAATTAGTTTCGCCGGGCGCGCCCTTGCTTCTGATGAAATTGCCTCAGTTTTAGAATGGTCCCACAGGCCAGCCTCTGTTTTTAAGTGGGTTTGATTAATTGTGTGGTGACTATGAATGAAAAGTAAATAAAATACTAAATAAACCTCCAAAAATAATAGAAAATAGAAGAAAACAAGTAAAATAAAGTAAACTAAGTGTTTGACTTTGATACACAGTTGCATCTTGCATTACCTAACAATTTTCATTTTCAAAAAATCCACTTTTCAAATGCCAAAAATGAGATTTTATGTGAAGAACATACCATTTTAATTTTTTGCAAAATGGCATAGTTTGTTCAAATGAACTCATATATTGCACAAGGGTGCATAATAAAATGGCAAACCATGTTGTCAAAGACAGTTTTCATGCTATGGCAAACAATGTTATGGCCACATTCGTAGAATATTTTGTTCAAATGATATCATATTTTGCACAAGTTCGCATCTTGGAATGATAAACAATGTTGCCTAAGAAAGATTTTTTATTTTCTTTACTCCGAAAATTCATTTTCTATTTTTCGAGTGCCCAAAATAAGTTTTTTTGTGAAGGAGCTATTGTATATTTGTTTCAAAATTGGATCAACTCAATTTTCTAAAATACTAGGCGATATTTAATGTAGAATTGAACAAATGGTTGGGTGTCAAAAGCTTTGATCCACCTCTCATGAAAAGGACAAATTTCCGCTGATTCAGTAGGAAGCGGGTCAAATTTGAACTGCAACTGACTTATAGTTTCCTCTTTAATTTTTCAAAATATCATTTCTAGGTACATAAGAGTATATTTCACCAGAGAAGTACCAAAATTTTCCAAGATTCAACCACTAGCTAGGAACGGCCATTCCCGCTATTTTGACCACATTTTGAAATGGACATGAAAAATTAAAAATAAAATAAAAAAATTGAAAACATTCGGATTGTGTCATTACATGTGACCTAGTTAGCAAGAAAAACAATAAACTTGTAATACGACAATTATTTTAATAAAGTGTTCTCAGAAACGAGCTATCATGTGTGAAGATTCATGGCTTTCAAGCCAAATGAACAATCTTATGGCCACATTCATGGCATAGTTTGTTCAAATGATCTCATATTGTGCACAAGGGTGCATATTGGAATGGCAAACAATATTGCCTAAGAAATTTTTCTTTTTCTTTGGACGAAAAATTCATTTTCCATTTTCCAAGTGCCCAAACTAAGTTTTTTTGTGAAGGACCTACCATATAGTTGTTGCAAAATTGGACCAGATCATTTTAATAAAATATTAGGACATATTTAATGCACAATTGACCAAATGGTTGGGTGTCAAAAGCTTTGAACCACCTCCGGTGAAAGAGACAAATATTTGCCGATTCAGTAGAAAGCGGGTCAAATTTGAACTGCAGATGCCTCATAGTTTGCTCTTTATTTTTTGCAAAAATCATTTCTAGGTACATAAGTATCTATTTAATAAGAGAAACACCAAAAAAATTCTAAGATTCAACCACTAGCTAGGAAAGATCATTCCCGCTGTTTTGACCGCATTTTCAAATGGGCATAAAAACTTCAAAAAAATCAAAAGATTGGAAAACCTTCGTATTGTGTCATTACATGTGACCATGTTACCAGGAAAAATAATAAACTTGTAATGCGGCAATTCTTCTAAAAAAGTGTTCTCAGAAATGAGCTATCATGTGTGAAGATTTATGGCTTTCAAGACAAATGATTAATCTTATGGCCACATTCATGCATATTTTGTTCAAATGATCTCATATTGTGCATAAGGGTGCATCTTGGAATATCAAACAATATTGCCTAAGGGAGTTTTCATTTTCTTTGGACGAAAAATTCATTTTCCATTTTCTCAATGCCCAAAATGATTTTTTTTGTGAAGGACCTACCATATATTTCTTGCAAAATTGGACCAAATCTTTTTTATAAAATATTAGGCCATGTTCAATGCACAATTTATGAAATGGTTGGGTGTCAAAAGTATTGATCAACCTCTAATGAAAAAGACAAATTCCCGCTGATTCAGTAGGAAGTTGGTCAAATTTGAACTATAGTTGCCTCATAGTTTGCTATTTATTTTTCCCAAAAATCATTTCTAGGTACAAAAGTATCTATTTAATCAGAGAAACACCAAAAAGTTTCCAAGATTCAACCACTAACTCGGAACGGCCATGCACGCCATTTTGACCGCATTTTGAAACGGGCATGAAAAATTCAAAACAAATAAAAAATTTGAAAACCTTCGCATTGTATCATTATATGTGGCCAAGTTCACAGGAAAAGAAATAAACTTGTAATATGGCAATTCTTTTAAAAAAGTGTTCCCAGAAACGAGCTATCACGTGTGGAGATCTATGACTTTCAAGGCAAATGATCAATATTATGGCCACATTCATGGCATAGTTTGTTCAAATGATCTCATATAGCGCACAAGGGTACATCTTGCAATGACGAACAATGTTTCCTAAGGGAGTTTTTATTTTCTTTGGACAAAAAATCAATTTTCCATTTTTTTAGTGCCCAAAATGAGGTTTTTTGTGAAGAACCTACCATATATTTGTTGCAAAATTGGACCAAATCAAATTTCTAAAATACTAGGTCATATTCAATATACAATTGACTAAATGGTTAGATGTAAAAAGTTTTTGATCCATCTCTCGTGAAAAAGAAAAACTTCCGCATATTCATTTTCCATTTTTCGAGTTCCCAAAATGAGTTTTTTGTGAAGAACCTAACAAATATTTGTTGTAAAAAAAACTTCTCCATTTTTCAAGAATGTTAGACCACATTTTATGCACAAATTTTTGTACACTAGAAACATTTTTTATAGATATAAAACGGTTTTTAGTTACATCATTTACATTTTTAATAAATATTTTGATGTCTAATATTTTGAACACATGTCTACATTTTTAAGACACATTGTACATATTGTTCATATATGTTTACATTTTTTCAAATACATGATTAACATATTTTCATATATTCCCAACAAAAAACATCTTTTCATACATACGTTTTGATGTCTATATTTGTTTTTACACACTGTACATTTTTGTATACATATAAAACATTTTTGTATACATATAAAACATTTCTGTATAGATCAAGTTCAGATAAGTAGCCGCAAACGGCGCCTGAGCAGCGGTTAAAATTAAAATCGGTTCAGTTTGTGCATGTGAGTTTATTATACATCAATTTGTGCATATGAGTTAATTGGTGGTTGCTGTGTGTGTGCAGGGTACCATAAGTATTAGACGGCAAGTGTATTGAGGCAAGCAGAAGACGCCCCATGAAGCATGCCATCATGTGTATGTGGCGAGCTGCTACAACACTAGTGCGGCTAATGTCGCAAATGAACTTGGCTGGTTGTAGCTGTTTGTACTAAACATGTGTGCCTGTGTTATCTTTGGTAGTCAAAGTTTTGTGGTGGGTTGCTACTGAACATTTGTTCTATTGCTTCTTAAGTGATGTAGATTGAGAACTAGTGGAATTTGGATTGTACAATTAAAAACACTTAATAGTTGTTCCGTGGACAAGAGACATAAGCAAAGTTTCTTCCTATTTTTCTGCTTAGTTCGTATATGAGTTGGCCCCTTTGTTTACTGCGGCTACTCTATGTAATTACTTTGTTGGGTGAATATCCTACTACTTGATAGCTTTGGAATTGTAAAAACATAACAAGTTCATTATTTAAAATGTTGTAAGTTCAACACGACGTCCGAGATAAGTTTGGGAAAAAAAGCTCAAACAAAAACAAACCACACGGAAATTCAAATGGTCAAAGTTCAAGATGTAAAATGAGAGAAGTCCATAATATCGTTGAAAAATAATGTTGGGGTTAAAAAAGAAACACACAAAACTTTTTCTTTGTTCAATGATTAGAAGTCAATCTGAATTCATTTTGATCCATTCTCTTGTGATTATAGGCTGAACTCCAATACTTGCATCCACCACCCCAACGCCGACGTGTTCCCTCAGTCCTCTCTCGACAAATCCAACAGTACATGTTCTCGCCAGGTAAAACAAAGTAAAAAATATTGAAAATGTCATTACAGACACTTGGAAGTACAAATGTAAAAAATAAAGAAGTTCTGATTCTCGCTAGATAGGAAGTTTCTGAGAAGAAAACATGAGTTTTTAAAAGAAGGAATGGTAAAAATGTAAGTCTATTCAACTATATAAACCATAAAGGTACGATGGTGATGACATTGATAGTAAGGATAAGGATGAGAAAGAAAATTAAAAACTAAAACTAAAAGAACATCGAGTGATTATTTTTTGAGAAGTACAAACTCTCTAGTACCATAAGTACCATAAATTAAAAATTAATAATTGCCTCAGTTCTGACTCAATGGGAAAAATTTGCAAAACAATCATAGCTGTAAAGGTTCGAAGGAAAAAGCAACTTAACAAATGGAAAAAACGACAATGGATTTATAGTATGTTAATCATCGGTGTGCTCTTGTTTGTTAGTTCATGTGTGCTCTTGTTATAAGGTCGTACGCCAACTTGTTATCAAATTTGTGTGTGTGTGAGTTGGTAAACCAAGTGTAGCTGCTGCAGAAAAAAGGCATGGGATGTGCTGCCCTCAGTTCTCTCTCGACAAATCCAGCAGTGTAGGTTCTCTGGTGCGCCAAGTATTGCCGGCGGCGATACTTGCATCATGGCCCATTGAGGAGATGCAATTTTCCTGGTTTTCACAGACAACACGGATTTTGGTTCAGCTACAGAAACCATGCAGGTTCAGTGATGATGATATCATAAGTTCGGACAAGAAAACAAATAAGAATTAAAACAGAATTTTTTTAATTCTACAAGTTCAAGTGCTCATCCACACATGGTAATTCAAGTTGGTAAAAGTTTAAAATGGTAAAAAGTTCAAGTTGCAAAACAAGAGAAATCTGGAACATCTGTTGCAAAAAAAATTGACTTCAAAAAAAAGAACACGCAAAAATTTTTGGCAAAGAAATAACATTCAGTTCAACAATAAAAACAATGCAAGTTCGGGGCTAGGATATAGTAAACCGTTGAAAACTTACGAGAAAAATATTACCCAAAAAACAGAGCAAAGTCTAGTTAGTGAAAACACGCTTAGTACAAACTCATGCAAATATCAGTACAAGTACCCTTTTTCGGAACCATTCAAAATTACTCTACAAAAAATAGCTAATTCAAACTTACACATATATTAGTACGACTACTCTATTTTTCAGACGAGAAAACAGCAGGATCCGTCTTGCTGTATTCCAAATTACTCTTAAACGGTTGCGAAGTAGAGAAAACGTTCAACATGACTAAGTGTCGCATTTTCGATAGCTATCAAACAGTATATTATTTGCCCAGAATTTCACTCTTTTTCAAATTAATTTTAAATAGTATATAATTTGATAAAACAGTAGATATATGGAAGATGCGGATTTTTACCAGCTTTCCAACGCCATCTTATTTGCTCAATTCTGACAAACCGTTTGAAAATTGAGTCCAAGATACGATTCATGTTTTCGGTTTAGAAAAAAACGATTTTTTCAAAACTGCTCTTAAACCATGATGATTTTGCAAAAAAATCATATATATTTATGTAGATGTTAAGAGCTTTCCAACGATATATTACACGCCTCATTCCGACGAAAAGACGATCAGTTCGACGAGATGAAAAACAAAATAGCCCAGATGTAGATATATATATATATATATATATATATATATATATATATATATATATATACCACTTGATAGAGGCAAAGGTGTCTCGTCTTTCGATGAGATGGTGGCTATCGTTTTCTGTGGGAGTCGACCTTGACGATCTGACTACGAACGTGCGTGACGTCGCGCCTTAGCAATCGCTAACCCAACTTCCGAGGGGTTATTGACCACGGCGGAGCACGATCAACCTGACCACGAGGGTCTGTTTCCTACGAGCAAACGAAGAACAATCAAGAAACTGAGATTACAATCTGGATATTGCGAATATAAGATGAAAGCTTTATTGATCAAGATGGGGTTTTGTTTAGATTAAAGTTCGCCATAGCTGCAACTTCGCGTACTTCGTTTGTGTTCAACGACCAGACAAAGATATATATATATATATATATATATATATATATATATATATATATATATATATACATATATATAGTAAAATTTCCATATATACGTACTGATGACTATTTTTGCATACACATGAAACTTTTTTATACATATCTAATATATTTATGATTATCATTTTTTATATGCATGAAACTTTTCAAATACACACATTTAGTTTTTTAAACATATGATTACATGTTTTGAAATAGGTATTAAAATTCACATTTTTTTGAATTACACATTTAGTTTTCTAATTGCCAAACCATATAACAAGATTCACGAAGGAGTTTATTATTTTCCTATTCTTATAATTTTATATTGTTTAATTGATTTCAAGATTTTTCTATAAGGAAAAACCTTTTTAGAGTTATTTTCCCATTTTTGTTGGGCCGAATATATGTTTTTTTAGTAATATGAGGGCATCCCAAATTTCTTCTGGATGGGCCGAGGCCTACATGGCACACAGATTTATTTTTTTAAAGGAGGTGGCCTCGTTCCACCGAGGCCTAAGCCGACCTTGAGCGACACCTAAGTACCAATGTATCCACGTTCACAACCTCATGACCATTTATATTGGTTGTAATCATGTAGAAATAAGGTCGTCGATTACTTTTGTCTGCTTTATGACCATTTGGTGAAATGCAATTTCAGAGTTTGAGCCCTTCCAAGTGAAATGGTCGTGGATTTACGACAAATTCAGCTAGGGTCACTCAGAGAAGGTCACAAGTTGACATATTTCTTGTACTGCATAAGGGGCTTATTTGAATCCATATGTTTAATGCTATGGTTAGATTTTATCTTAATTCTTCTTTCATAGTTGTGGATGCTTGTGATAGGGGTAATCATAAGTGGGAGGTTTGTTCAAGTAATAACAACACCCAAGCACTGGTCCACCCACATATCAAATTATCAAAGTAGCGAACATGAATCAAACAAACATGATGAAAGTGACTAGATGAAATTCCCATGGGTCCTCGAGAACATTTTACTTATTATAAGAGAATGTCCCGGCCTGTCCTTTGCTACAAAAAGGATTAGGCTACCTTTCTACGCTTTTGTTACCATTACTATTACTTGCTCGTTACAAATTATCTTGCTATCAAACTATCTGTTACCGATAATTTCATTGCTTGTAGAAAATACCTTGCTAAAAACTGCTTAACATTTCCTTCTGCTCCTCGTTGGTTTCAACACTCTTACTTATCGAAAGGATTACGATTGATCCCCCACACTTGTGGGTCATCAAGGATCTTTTCTGGCACCGTTGCCAGGGAGTGAAGCGCTTCTGGTAAGTGGGATTTGTTTAGGAAAAAATTATATTACGTGCTGAAATTTACTGTTACTTGTTACTATGGAAAACCATCCTTTGAGGGGTTTGTTCGGGGTATGTTCACCTCAAACGGAAGCACAAACAGTTGCTACTCAACCTACTGCACCTACTGAAAGTATTTATTATGAGATTCCTTCGGGTATGATAGAGAAACTGCTAGGTAATCCTTATGCAGGAGATGGAACGTTACATGCTGATATGCACCTAATCTATGTGGATGAAGTTTGTGGATTATTTATGCGTGCAGGTTTACCCGGAGATGAAGTTAAGAAGAAGGTCTTCCCTTTATCTTTGAAGGGAAATGCATTGACATGGTATAGGTTGTGTGATGATATTGGAGCTTGGGATTGGAATCTATTGAAATTGGAATTTCATCAAAGGTTTTATCCTATGCATCTAGTTCATCGTGATCGGAATTATATATATAATTTTTGGCCTCGTGAAGGAGAAAGTATCGGTCAAGCTTGAGGGAGGCTTAAATACATGATGTATAGATGCCTCAATCATGAGCTCCCAAAAGAAATTATCTTACAGAATTTTTATGATCGGCTTTCTCATGATAATCAAAACAGTCTCGATTTTTCTTTGACTGGGTCTTTTATGAAGAAAGCTACTGAGTTCAGATGGAATCTTCTAGAATGCAACTCTGAAGATTGGGAACTCGACAAAGGTAATGAGTCAGGTATAACACTTAAGTTCGATTGTGTTAAATCTTTTATGGATACCGATGCTTTTCACAAGTTTAGCACTAAATATGGACTTGACTCTGAGATAGTAGCCTTTTTATGAATCTTTTTCTACTCATATTGATCTCCCTAAGAATAAATGGTATAAATATCATCCCCTGTTAAAGAAAAGATTGAGGAGCCCGTTATAGTTAAAGATGAAACTATCATTTTCAATGTTGACCTCGTTGTGCCTACTGCTTACATAGAAGAACCACCTTTCCCAGTTAGGATAAAGGAACATGCTAGGATTTCAACTGTGGTTAACAAAAGTAATATTAGAGCACCTAGACCCTCTGAACAAATTAAAGTTGAACCTAAAGTTGTTATGGTTAAAGATCTATTGATCGATTATATTGATGGGCATGGTATTTATTTCTCTGATGAAGCCACTAGAATTGCTAAACCTGATGATAAAGATAAGAATAAACCTATTGTTGGCATGCCTATTGTCTTAGTTAAAATAAGAGATCATTGTTATCATGGCTTATGTGATTTGGGTGCTAGTGTTAGTGTTATCCCATTTACCCTATATCAAGAAATTATGAATGATATTGCTCCTGCAGAAATAGAAGACATATTACTATTAAGATTGCGAATAGAGATACTATTACACTGCTTGGATTGTTATAGATGTTGAAATCTTGTGTGGAATGAAATACCCTACCGATTTTCTAGTTCTTGGTTCTCCACAAGATGATTATTGTCCCATAATATTTGGTAGACCTTTCTTGAACACTTCTAATGCTAAGATTGATTGTGCTAAATAAAGTGTCAGTGTTAATTTTGGTGATATATCTCATGTGTTTAATTTCTCTAAGTTTCGTAGACAACCTAATGATAAAGAATTTCCTAGTAAGGATGAAATAGTTGGTCTTACTTCAATTGTCGTACCTCCAACTGATCTGTTAGAACAATATTTGCTAGATCATGAAAATGATATGCACTTGATTGAGAGAAATGAAATAGATAAGATGTTCTTTGATCAACCACCTATTCTTAACACAATTTGCCTATAGAAACTCTAGGAGGTCCTCCTCCACCTAAAGGTGACCCTGTGTTTGAATTAAAACAATTTCCTGATACATTTATATATGCTTATCTTGATGAAAAGAACATATATCCTATTATTATTAGTGCTAACCTTTTAGAGCATGAAGAAAAGAGATTACTTAAAACTCTGAGGAAGCACCATGCTGCTATTGGATATACTCTTGTTGATCTTAAGGGCATTTGTCCCAGTCTATGTCAGCACAAGATTAATATGGAACCTAATGCTAAATCAGTTGTTGATCATTAATTATGATTAAATCCTCAGATCAAAGAAGTGGTAAGAATTGAAATATTAAAGCTTCTGGAGGCAGGTATTATTTATCCTATAGTTGATAGTAGATGGGTAAGTCTTGTTCATTGTGTTCCTAAGAAAGGAGGCATCACAGTTGCTCCTAATGATAAAAATGAACTTATTCCACAAAGAATTGTGACTAGCCACAGGATGGTAATTGATTTTATAAAACTAAACAAAGTTACAAGAAATGATCATTACCCCTTACCTTTTATGAAACTAAATGTTAGAACGACTATCTAAGAACACACACTTTTGCTTCCTTGCTGGATATTTTGGTTTCTCTCAAATACCTGTATCACAACCCGACTAGGAGAAACCCACTTTTACTTGTCCTTTCGGAACTTATGCTTATAGGTGTATGTCTTTTGGTATATGAAATGCACCTGCTACCTTTCAAAGATGTATGGAAGCTATGTTCTCCGATTTTTATGAAAAGATTGTTGAGGTTTTCATGGATAATTTTTCTATTTACAGAACTTCTTTTGATGATTGCTTAAGCAACCTTGATCGAATTTTGCAGAGATGTGAACAACTAATATAGTCTTGAATTGGGAGAAGTGCCCCTTTACGGTGAATGAAGGTATTTTCTTGGGGCATAAAATTTCTGAGCGTGACACTAAAGTGGATAAAGCTAAAGTTGATGCAATTGAGAAAATGCCATGTCCTAAAGGTATACGAAGTTCCCTTGGTCATGCTGGTTTTTGTAGGAGGTTCATTAAAGACTTCTCTAAAATTTCTAGGCCTCTTACTAATCTCTTGCAAAAAGATGTTCCATTTATTTTTGATGATGATTGTGTAGAAGCCTTTGAAACACTTAAGAAAGCCTTAGCTTCTGCACCTATTGTTCAACCACCTGATTGGAACTTACCTTTTGAAATTATGTGTGATGCTAGTGATTATGCTGTTGGTGTTGTTCTAGGACAAAGAGTTGATAAGAAATTAAATGTTATACACTATGCTAGAAAAACTCTAGACAATGCCCAAAGAAATTATGCTACTAGTGAGAAAGAATTTCTAGCAGTTGTGTTTGCTTGTGATAAATTCAGATCCTACGTTGTTGATTCTAAAGTAATTGTTCACACTGATCATGTTGCTATTAAATACCTTATGGAAAAGAAAGATGTTAAACCTAGACTCATTAGGTGGGTGCTGCTGCTACAAGAATTTGACTTGCATATTATTGATAGGAAGGGGGCTGAGAATCCAATAGCTGATAACTTGTCTAAGTTGGAAAATATTCTTGATGACCCACTTCCTATTGATGATAGCTTTCCCGATGAACAACTAATTGTTATAAATGCTTCTCGTAATACTCCTTGGTATGCAGACTATGCTAATTATATTGTTGCTAAATTTATACCACCTAGTTTTACATACCAATAAAAGAAAAACAATTCTTCTTTGATTTAAGACATTACTTCTAGGATGACCCACATATTTATAAAGAAGGGGTGGATGGTATTATTAGACATTTTATACCTGAAAATGAACAAAAAATCCTAAAGAAGTTTCACTCCGAGGATTACGGAGGACACCATGCGGGAGACAGAACTGCACACAAGGTATTACAATCTGGTTTTTATTGCCCTACTCTTTCAAATATACTCATAAGTTTGTGTTATCTTGTGATGAATGTCGAAGAATTGGTAATATTGGTAGACGTCAGGAAATGCCTAAGAATTATTCACTTGTTATTGAACCATTTGATGTTTGGGGATTTAATTATATGAGACATTTTCCTTCCTCTAATGGGTATACTCATTTTTGGTTGTTGTTGGTTATCTTTCTAAGTGGGTAGAAGCTATTCCAACTAGTAGTGTTGATCATAACACTTCCATTAAAATGCTTAAAGAAGTTATTTTCCCGAGGATTGGAGTCCCTAGATATTTAATGATAGATGGTGGTTCACATTTTATTCATGGTGATTTTTCCATAAATTGTTGCTAAATATGATGTCAACCATAGAATTTCATCCCCCTATCACCCTCAATCTAGTGGTCAAGTTGAGTTGAGCAATAGATAAATAAATTTAATTTTGCAAAAAAACTATCAATAGGTCTCGAAAGAATTGGTGTAAGAAATTGGATGATGCATTATGGGCTTATAGAACTGCTTATAAAAATCCTATGGGTATGTCTCCATATAAAATGGTTTATGGAAAAGCATGTCATTTGCCTCTTCAGTTAGAATATAAAGCATATTGGACAATTAAAGAACTCAATTATGATTTCAAACTTGTCGGTGAAAAGAGGTTATTTGATATTAGCTCACTAGATGAATGGAGAACCCAAGCTTATGAAAATGCCAAATTGTTTAAATAAAAGGTTAAAAGATGATATGACAAAAGAATCCAAAAACGGGAATTCAAAGTGGGTGACTATGTTCTATTGTATCTCGTTTTAGATTTTTTGCAGCAAAACATCTCTCTAAATGGGAAGGACCATATATCATTGAAGAAGTTTATCGTTCTGGAGCCATTAAGATCAATAGTGCTGAAGGCACAAATCCGAAGGTGGTCAATGGACAGAGAATTAATCATTATATCTCAGGTATGCCTATTAATGTTGAAACTAACATTATTTAAACTGTGACAATGGAGGAATCCATAAAAGAGACCTTCTAGAACACTCCAGAACCCTGGAAAGGAAGAGGTACATGATAAGGTAAGTAAACTGACTCGAAAAATTCCATAACAATATGTTATGTCAGTTTTGGAATATTAGAAACAATATAAAAATAAGAATCCCAACAAGGGTCACCCAGGTGCCCACTAGGCACTAGGGTGCGCCTACTGTTGGGGATATAACTATTAGGCATGACCCGCCTAGGAGGGGCCGGGTCACACCTACAATGAAGCCCACAAAGACACTTGAAGATGACGGCTCACTTAAATGCCCAACGCCTAGAGGCGATTTAAGGCATGTAGTGATAAACTACCATGTATGCATAACTTGTATTGTAAGAAAGGAATAGAGAGAGACCGAGCCGGACGTTGTTTATGAACCGGCCGGGACTCTGTGAGCCACTGGGCGTCGACCTCTGTATATAAAGGGACGACCCAGCGGCGGTTCAGGGCAAGAAACATCAAATTGATAACAAGGTCAAGCGGATTCGCTCCCTGGTTATCGATTCATAAGCAATCCCACCCAAAAATGGATCGTAGGCTTTTACCTTCATCGCAAGGGGCCGAACCAATATAAACCTCATATCCTTTGTCCTGTTTAACCCCTTTAAGCTTCCTAGTTGCGATGGCTCCACGACTCAGTTCTTATGCTAGGACATCTGACGTGACAATTCCATGATAGTTGGCACCCACCGTGGGGCCAGTGCACGGTGGATTTCAGTTCTTGAAGGGCGTCTTCGAAGGGCTCAAGGGATATGTTGTGGGCCGGATGACCAAGAGTCATCGCGGCAAGCTCTACATCGACGACGCAGGCTGGGGCCCCGACACCGGCTCAATTGAATACGGGTACCGGGTCCCCTTCGGCGGAATCCACATCTTCAACAGAAGATCGGCAAGTCGGGCCCTGAGCCAAACATCTGCATCAACATCATCGAGACGGCTCGGCGTGCGAGACCCACCCGGGCTCAACCCGCCATGAGGCGTGCCTTCGTGGGATGCATCCACGGAGGAGAATTTTCTGACGGATCTATCTCTCGCAGTGAGACGGCCATCTACTCTGATGGAGAGTCATCACAGGTGAGACGCATTCGTTGTATCAACTACAAGATGGCGGACTTGGGGGCTGTTCCGATGGCGGTAGTATTCCTGACCCCTTTGAGCCGCCGAGCAGAGTCGGAATCTTCATGGCAGGTACCCAACCTGTGTTAACTTCATCAACTGCGGCGGCCTTGATCTCTGGGACAGAAGTAGCCGGGGCAGGAGGCCCTGTGCGCTCGCCGGCTCGGGTGTTGATGGATCTCACAGAAAGTGAATGACCCTATTAACCACCACGATCAACCCGGTGGATCAGGCTCAACATGATGCGGAGGTGGCACAAGCTAGATATAGCACAAGCTAAAGAAAACTTGGTGGCAGAAGATGTCAGGATGACTGCTGAGCGGGCGGCTCTGGATGCCCGAGCACAACAGATTCAGTCACAGGCTTTTCAACTCACGATGGAGTAGAACGCATCAAATGAGGTTATGAGGAGAAGGTACCAGAAGGCTCAATCTCGTCTGCCTCTAGTTTATGATCCTAGGAACCTTTTCCAGACACCCGGAGCGGGACCCAGTAACCCACCGGGAGTAAACTAGGTCACAGTGCATGAGACCAACACGCCGGTTCAACCACGGATTATGGGACCCCCACGTCTAAATACTGCTCCGTCTTCTTATGCGCCGACACCGTCGGGTCACTATTCTAACCCGCTGGAGAACATGATTGCGGTGTCGGCACGACTGGCGGCTCTCCCAGCTGATGTCGATTCTCAAGCGGCGATTGAGACATGAAGGATCAGAGATCTTCTTCAGACAACCTTAGCAAAGCAGGTGGCATACTCTTACAGTAGAGACAGGATTCATTCAACCCCACGTCCAAGCCGGAGCAAGAGTTATAGCAGGCATCTGGACTCACCGGCCGTTTTCAAGCAGTGCCCAGCGTCACGATCAGCCATGCGGGTACAACCCGGCTTAGGGCGGGGCTCCTAATGTGCATAATCAGGACAGAGTGCATCAGCAAATTGAGCAGACGGCTCAACAGGAAGCGCAACTGGCGGCTCAACAGGCAGTAGAAATAGCAGCTCAGCAGGTGGCTTATCAGCCCCTGCCGGCTTACCCGGCATCATCAATGGAGGCAGGTATGGTCCCCAGGACCGGGGGTGTGCCTTGTTTGGTGTCGGCTCTATGTAACGAGCGGTTTCCCAAGGATTTTAAGGGGCCTCATAAGGTGCCTAATTACACGGCCGATTTGCAGCCTGTGGCGTGGATCGAGAGTTATGAGGTTGCCATGGAATTACTGGAAGTTAATGATGCTGCAATGGCCAAGTACTTCACCAAGATGCTGGATGGAACGGCTCGTAATTGGTTGAAGGCATTGCCACCTAATTCTGTTAATTCCTGGGCAGAGTAAAAGGAGAAGTTTATACAGAACTTTAAAGATACATGTAAGCAGCCCATGTCGATTGTGGACTTGACTAGTTGCAGGCAACAGGAGGGTGAGTCCAAGACCCATTGGGTGCACTGGGTTAAGGAGATAATACATTCCTCTAATAAGATGGACGCTGGTTCTGCAGTATTGATGTTGGAGCAAAATTGCCGTTTTGAGCCTCTCAAGATGAAGCTAGGGCGACTCTAGCGTGATTGTTCTGACATGGGTCAGCTGATGGCGGCTCTCGTCGAGTATGCTAACTCAGATAGTACCAAGGATCCCGAGTCTGACGATGAAAAGGCAGGGAAGGTAAAAAAGAGCGGCAATGTTAAGGGTCCTCAGCCTAGCCCGGCAAATCAAGGCGGCAACAATAAATGTAAGGCGGATGGTAGCTCAGAGTTTGTGGCTAACACCAATGCACAGGGCAACAATCAACGGTGTAAGGGGAGTCCACCTCCTCGATCTGGCGGCTCAGGTCCTACTCTTGAGCAGTTGCTAAATGAACCTTGCCCGAAGCACGACACTGAAGAAAAGCCGGCTACTCACCTATGGAAGGATTGCACTATCATGAAGGCCTTCAAAAATTCCAACATATTCAATGGTAATCACGGGTCGGGCGGCGGTTCAGGAGGCGGCGGCTTTGATGGCCCGAACAATGGAGGTGGCGGTTCTGGTTCCGTCTTCTAGGGCCACCAGAACAATGAAGACAATTTCAATCGAGTGGTCAAGGCGGCTACAATCAACAGTCTGGCCAGGGGGGTCAGCAGCAGCAGCAACAGTCTGGCTATCAGAGTAATCCAAAGCAATTCTTACAGTGGACAGTATCATGTTTTCACCACAAGTTTATGTAAGCGGAATCAGAAGCTTCATAAGAGGGTAGTAAACACCGTTGAACCGGCAGTTCCTCGATACTTGCGATGGTCTGAGCAACCCATTACGTGGAGTCGGGAGGATCACCCGCCCCGGGTTGACAATCCGGGTCACTTGGCTTTGGTGGTAGCACCTCAAGTTGGGGGTTACAAGTTCACTAAGGTACTCATGGATGGAGGCAGCAGCATCAATATCCTTTATTATGAGACCTTCCGTCGTATGGGGTTAACAGATAAAAATCTTAAGCAGTCCAATATTGTTTTTCACGACGTAGTTCCTGGTAAGTCGGCATACCCAGTGGGCAATATCGAGCTGGAAGTAGGCTTCTGATATGAGTATGATTCCAGGGCCGAGAAATTAACTTTTGAGGTCGTCAAGATCAGGAGCCCGTATCATGCTCCGTTTGGGTGACTGGCTTACGTCAAGTTTATGGCACGGTCATGTTATGTTTATCTGCAGCTGAAGATGTCGGGTCATAAGGGGACCATTACGGTCCATGGCAATCTAAAGGTGGCTCTGGAGTGCGAGGAAGGCGACGCGGCTTATGCTGAGTCAGTTTGTGCTGCAGAAGAGTTAAAGTATTATAAGGACAATGTTGACCCGACAGACATGATATCTTTGAAAAAACCCACCACGGAGCGTGAACCGGAGATGAAGTTTAAGTCAGCGGAGGACACCAAGATGGTTGATTTTGTTCCTGGCGATTCATCTAAATAGTTCAACATCCGTGCCAATCTGGATCCCAAATAGGAAAGCGTGCTCATCGAGTTCATCCGTGAGAATCGGGACATCTTCGCATGGAAACCTTCTGACATGCCGGGTGTACCGAGAGAACTCGTTGAGCACACTCTCAATATTGATCCTAAGTATAAGCCGGTCAAGCAGTTTCTTTGATGGTTTAATTAGGAGAAGCGCAAGGCCATTGGTGAGGAGGTGGCCCGGCTCTTGGTAGCCAGGTTCATCATTGAGGTATTTCGTCCTGAATGGTTGGCTAAGCCGGTGCTAGTGCTCAAGAAGAACGGCACTTGGCGTATGTGTGTGGATTACACGGATTTGAACAAGGCTTGTCCAGGTGATCCCTTTGCTCTCCCGCGTATTGATCAAATCATTGATGCTACAGCGGGATGTGAGCGTCTGAATTTTTTGGATGCTTACTCTGGATATTATCAGATCAAGATGGCGGTTAAGGACCAGGAGAAGACAGCGTTTATTACTCCCTTTGGAGCCTTCTGTTATGTTTCTATGCCTTTTGGGCTCAAGAGTGCCCAGGTGACTTATCAGCGTTGCATGCAGAATTGCCTTCATACTCAGATTGGCCGCAATGTGCGTGATTATGTAGATGATATTGTGGTGAAGTCCAGAGAAAAGGAAACACTGATAGATGATCTCAAGGAGACCTTTGATAACCTCCGAGTCTACAATATGATGCTTAACCCGTCAAAGTGTGTCTTTGGTGTTCCAGCAGGCAAACTCTTGGGGTTTCTGGTTTCTAATAGAGGCATTGAGGCTAACCCAGAGAAGATTAAGGCTATCACCTCTTTGGAAAAACCCAAGTGCATCAATTATGTTCAGCATTTGGCGGGTCATTGAGGAAGTCCTGGACAAGGGGGTATCCGGACAGCCGGACTATATACTTTGGATGGACTGTTGGACCATGAAGATAAAAGATACAAGATTTCGTCCCGTGTCCGGATGGGACTCTCCTTGGCGTGGAAGGCAAGCTTGCAGTACAAAAAAAAGACACATCCGTGACATTTTGGGCCGATCGAAAAAAAATTCTGTCATACATATGACACTTACATGACGATAATTGTGACAAAACCCGGTATCATCATAGATGTGGTGGGCTCCTAATTCTATGAAAAAAATCTTGACAAAAAATGGACTTTTCGTCCTGGGCGGGCCGGAGACGCAGCTGCATGACATTCTTTGGGCCGTCCATGATAGAAAAAACCATGATAGAAGCGAGGGCGAGGAAAATTTCGGGGAGTTCCCGGTTACGGTGGGTGGTCGGGGGCCGAGCGATGCGTGTTTCTCTCGTACACGTATGCGCGTGTGTGCGAGGCATTGGCTCTAACTGAACCCGAGCGAGGCGTTGGGCTCTAACTGAACCCGAGCGATCGATTCCTTCGCTACTGCTACTAACTGAAGCCGATCGATGCGCCTCTCTAGATGACCAATGAGCATTGCGGGGGGGGGGGGGGGGGGTGGATGAACAGTGAGCCATGGGAGTGGATGAATAGGACTCATGGTGTTGCCTCTAGATGAACAGGACCCCGATCTATCGAGCCGGTTGGGGCTGGATGCACAGGACCCCATGGAGGGCTGGATGAATAGTAGATGATGGAGGGGTGCCCGTGGAGGGGTGGTTGAATAGTAGCTAGTGGAGTAGCGCACGATGGAGGCTAGATGAACAGGAGCCCGTGGATGAACAGTCGCAGGTGGAGGCTGGAGGAGGTCGACGGTGGATGAACAGTAGCCCGTGGAGGCTGGAGGAAGTCGACGGTGGAGATGAACAATATCCCGTGGAGTCCCATTTTGCGGTACGCCACACCCCTCCCGATGAACAGGACCCCCATTTCGACCGCAGCGCTCCAACACAAGTCCGTTTTGTCCGTTTTGCGGTACGCCACACCCCTCCCGATCAACAGGACCCCCGTTTCGACCGTAGGAGGTCCGTTTAGTCCGTTTTGCGGTACGCCACACCCCTCCCGATCAACAGGAACCCCGTTTCGACCGTAGGAGGTCCATTTCCTCCGTTTTGCGGTACGCCACACCCCTCCCGATCAACAGGACCCCCGTTTCAACCATAGGAGGTCCGTTTCCTCCATTCTGCGGTACGCTAGACCCCTCCCAATGAACAGGATCCCGTTTCGAACAGGGCCGGTCGTACACAAGGCTGTTTCCTCTGTTCTATGGTACGCCAGGCCTTGTTTCCATCGCCTGTTCCGTCCAAGCCCTCCCGATGAACACGACCATGCATTCCATTCCGACCCAGCCGGTTGGCTCCCCATGAACACGACGACGATGTTGTTTCTCCGTTCCGACCCAGCCAATGTACATGAGCCCTAGTCGTACATATACATGCGCGAGTAGGCGTTCGAGACCCCGCTCGTATGTACACATACGTGGCCGTATTTTCTTTCTTGCACCCTAGCCACTGTACGTACGTGTACATGCTACGTGCGCGCCTCTACTACGACACGTGCGCGCCTCTACATCAACCAGTATATATGTACATAGACGTTTGCGACCAGAATGACAACGCTACATACGCTTCGACCAGGTGGGTCCCGACTGTCAGGCACTTCCTTGCATGTGAAGATGTAGCTGGTGGGTCCCAGCAGTCAGGGGGCGAATCGTTTTTTTTTTTCCGGACGCATTTCCTTGCGTGCGAAGATGTAGCTCGTGGGTCCTAGCAGTCAGGGGGAAACGTTTTTTTCGCGAAATACGGTGGCTCGTCCGGTGGGTCCCCGCTGTCAGGTGGAGGAATAATGATTTTCCGTGTAATAAGGAGGCACTTCCTTGCTGCGGCCGTGGACCCAGCTGTCAGCCTCTCCACGTACAGTAGACGTCCAATGGAAGTCGTTCCTTGACCATGTTGACCACGTCGCGCCGAGAGCACCAGGGCGATGGACGACGGCGAGGCCTAGGAAGGGGACAACGGGGAGCCGGGGAAGACGCGGCAGTGGAAGCCTGCGCGGAGAGGAGTATGAGGGTTCACTGGTTCGGCTGCGGTGTGAGGCTGCCATCGCCGCAGGGCCTGGCCAGCAGTGGGAATAGTAGGGGGCGGTGAGGCCTCCGCGGCAGCACATCCAGCCACGGGAGGCAGGAGCATGCGGCACGACCGGTGCTGCTTTGGGCGGCTGGAGCAAGAAGACCAGAGGTTGAAGAAGCACTACGGCCGTTGGATGGACATCGTACGGTCACTGGAGCTAGAATCGTTTATATTGACTAAGTTGACAAAACCCTCTGTCCCCGTCAACTTAGTAGGCCCACAAGTCAGCCTCCCACCAAGGCGAGTCCCAACTAGCAGGGGGGTATTCATTTTTTTGTGCGTAATAAGGAGGCACTTCCGGTGGGTCCGAGCTGACAGCAGGGGGAACGGTTTTTTTTGCAAAATATGGTGGCCCGTCGGGTGGGTCCCAGCAGTCAGGGGCAAACGTTTTTTCCCGAAATACAGGTGGCCCATCTGGTGGGTCCCTGCTGTCAGGTGGAGGAATAATTATTTTCCGCGTAATAAGGAGGCACTTCCTTGCGGCTGACGTGGACCCAGTTGTCAGCCTCTCCACGTACAGTATTCTTCCAATGGAATTCGGTCATTGACCACATTGACCACGCTCCGCCGAGAGCACCATGGTGGTGGACGACGGTGAGGCCTAGGAAGGGGATGACGCGGAGCCGGGGAAGACGCGGCAGTGGATGCCCACGCGGAGAGGAGTATGAGGGTTCACTGGTTCGGCTGCGCTACCGTCACCGAAGAATAACAGGGGGTGTGGGTGAGTGGAGTGGAGGGATGGCCTGGCCAGCGGTGGGAGTACTATGGGGGCGGTCAGGCCTCCGCGGCAGCACAGCTGGCCACGGGAGGCAAGAGCAGGCGACACGACCGGCGCTGCTTTGGGCGGCTGGAGCAAGAAGACCAGAGGTTGAAGAAGCACTGCGGCCGTTGGATGGACATCGTACGATCAGTCGAGCTAGAATCATGCATATTGACTAAGTTGACAAAGCCCTTCGTCCTCGTCAACTTAGTAAGCCCACTATATTGGGTCCCAGCTAGCAGGGGGAGTATTCATTTTTTTGTGCGTAATAAGGAGGCACTTCCTTGCGTGCGAAGATATAGCTGGTGGGTCCGAGCTATCAGTGGCGGTAACATTTTTTCGCGAAATATAGAGGTCCTTTCGGTGGGTTCTAGATGTCAGGTGGAGGAATCATTATTTTGCGCGTAATAAGGAGGCATTTCCTTGCGTGCGGCCGTGGACCCAGCTGTCAGATGAATGTCGGTCGTTGACCATGTTGACCACGCCACGCCGAGAGCACCAGGGCGGTGGACGACGGCGAGGCCTAGGAAGGGAACGACACAGAGGTAGGGAAGACTCGGCAGTTGTTTCCCACACGGAGGGGAGTACGACTGTACGAGGGTTTACTGGTTCGTCTGCCGTCGCCGGAGAATAATAGCAGGTGTGGAACTGTGGGTTAGTAGAGGGATGGCTAGGCCAGCGATGGGAGTACGGTGGGGCGGTGAGGCCTGCGCGGCAGCATAACCGGCCGCGGGGAGGAGGGAGCACGCAGTCCCGTCGGCGCTTGTTTGAGCGGTTGGAGCAAGAAGAGCGGAGATTGAAGAAGCACGACGGCCGTTTGATGGACATCCAACAGTATACAGGCCATCTGTGGAAAGCCTCAAATATGTGGAAAACAGCTTACAGCCCATCTGCCATTATTTCAAATAATTTACAATCCATTTGCTAATTCTGACGGGTTTTTTTGGAGCCCATATTCTTTTTGTTAGCATTACAGCCCATATTGTGGCCACGGTTACAAAATTATACGAAATTTTGCATATGTCGATGCGGTCTGAACTGTTTTTAATTCTGAAATTTTGAGTCACATTCAGACTGATTTTAAAAATAAATGTATATCAACATAAAATCCAATAAATTGTCCACGCATAAAAATCAATGCAATTTAAAATCTCGAAATGAAAAAAAAAGATATTTGAAACGAATTGTCGGTTTGATGTGTTTTAAAAATGTACAACCCATTTCTCAT
Source organism: Triticum timopheevii (assembly GCA_963921465.1). Taxonomy (NCBI): domain Eukaryota; kingdom Viridiplantae; phylum Streptophyta; class Magnoliopsida; order Poales; family Poaceae; genus Triticum; species Triticum timopheevii. Next base: position 549,628,122 of record OY997268.1, on the reverse strand, counting down.
TACTCATAGGCCATTTCCTCGGACAACCGAATGAAGCTCTCCTCGTCTTGAAAGATTTGCAGCCCAACAGGCCTGATAAAGCGACTTACTTGACAAATCACAAAAAAAACTGGGCTAGCCATTTTCAGAAAGAAAAAAAACTACTGGGCTGGTCTGTGGTAAACATAAAAGAAAAGGCTGTCTAGACAGGCCAGAGTGTCCCGTACAGCCCAGTTGACACCCTGCTTCCGTCTCAAAAAAATTAGATAAGTGCCACTCCAATTATGGCAATTCATAAAAATGCCACTACAATTTCCAAACTTTGAAAAATGCCACTGCAATTTTTGCAAACTTTGAAAAACGGCACTACAGTTTGCAAACATTGAAAAAATGCCACTAGAAATGGCATGAAATGGCATTTTTCAAAGTTTGGAAATTGCAGTCGCATTTCTCGGATACACCAGATTTGGAGTGGCATTTATCAAATTAACCCAAAACAAAAATAACTGGGCGAGCTGCTGGGTCCCTTGTGTCAGCCTCTCGTTGTGCAATTCTCTCGTTTATTGACTACGTTGACAATGCCTGGGACCCAGATGTCAGAAATCCACTAGGAGGAGCCATTTTTTCATTGGCTTGAAATAAGGAGGCACTTGCTAGCGTACTGCCATGACCTTGGCGGGTCCCTGCTGTCATCCTCTCCACGTACAATCATCTCCTGATTGTGTACGCGCCAACTTGCTAGGCCCACGAGTCAGCCTCTAAACCCGTGGAGGACAAATACAACCCATTTAAAAAAATAACATCCCATTCCATACGTTCAAACGGAAAGTTCAACATTGAGAGCAAAGTAACAGGTCTGATCCACATATAGAGTACTGAACTTCCACGTTGACAACCATCATAGCCAAGTTAACTATCTACTCCCACTAATACTCTAGTAGCGTACAAGTACTAACTTATTCTTAGCTAACTAGACGATGCCGGCCGCCATCTGTGGTACACGCTAAACGTCGGCACCGGCGTCCTGCGCCTCGCCTCAGACTTGCAAGAGGTGCGATAGGGCACGTTGCTCGCGCGCGTTGGCCCTTTCCATGCCGGCGTGGTCCACCGAAGCTTCGGCTTCCAAGCGGGAAACCCACTTGACGAGCTGGTAGTAAAAATCAGCGTCGCGAACGCGTGCATGCCTGACAGCCTCCAGGGCTATTTGTCGGGCGCCTCCCTCCACGTAGTCGGCCCAGTTGCGGGCGCTCTGCTCGCGACTTAGAGCGTCGGTGCGCTGCTGCTCCATGTCCCGCTGGCGGCGCAAATCGGCGATACGCTGCTCCTCCGCCAGGTGGTCACGCTCCAACAACTCCTGCTCCTCCACCATGCGGTTGCGCTCCAACAACTCCTCGATCTCCGCATTGCCATCTAAAGACAGATAGAATGCCTCCTCCCTTCGTCTGCCTTCCGGTGAAAAACCGAACACTAGTTCCGGCGTTGACCGCCTCCGGAGTCACCTACCACGGACGGGCGGGGGCATGGCGGACGTGGCGAGCGACGTCGGGCCGGCGTGGGCTTATGAGGATATGGCGAGTTGGGTCACGGTGGCACCGGAGAAGGCCGGGAAATAGTACTTATAGGGGGAAGGTAGCGCGACGGTCATCGGAATTCAATGCATAATGGCTTAGCGCGCTAGCTTGCCGTGGAAAACTAAAGAAACTGAAATTATGACCGTGCCATCCCTTCCCGTCTGGGTCGCATGCCGGCATGGCGGTCAAACGAGTGCACTCGAATCATCTCCCTCCTTGTCAATAATGATTCCATGGATTTAAAAAGCCCGCAACAATTAAAGCGTATCTTTTTCGCATCAGTTAGCTGCCTTAATTACGGCCGGCTGCATGCAGGCACTCAGAATCGCTCGCAGGCAGTACGCGAAGCAGCATGCAACGAGTCACAGCCGAGGGCACGCATGCAGCCACTTAAATAGCTGGAATTAATTAGGCTTAAACTTCTGCATGCCGTTGATTATTGACATGCCTTGGTCTTGCTGCTTTGCTCACGGGACTAATAAACCCAGACGGAGGGAGTACCTTGGTTGGTGAGAGGTTTGAATTAAGCCCTGCAAACCGGAAAGGAGGTACTAGTACGTGCGTGATCCGCTATTTATTCGTGTAGGATCGAGTAGGCCGTTTCTTGAATTGAGCCCTGCAAACCAGAAAGGAGGTAGTACGTGCATGATCGGCTATTTATCCGTGTAGGATCGATAGTGTAGCTTGTCAGTTTCTTCAGAGGTAGGCATTTTTATCCGTGTAGGATTGATAGTGTAGCTTGTTAGTCTCTTCAGAGGTAGGCATTTTTATTCAAAAAACTACCACTTCGCATCTTGTGTCGCAAATAAAACTGCCAGGAGCGCATTTGTAGGCTAGCTAGTGATCGATCAGTAACTTGTAAACACTGAGCGAATAGAAATAAGTAACTGTTAATGCATCTCAATGATTCACAGATCATATACAAATATGTAGCTCCAAAAGCAAAGATCATCCACTTCGGATCTTGCGTCGCAACTAAAACTAACTAGTACGATTCCCATACATAAGATCAACATGTTAATGCATCTCAATGATTCACAGATCATATACAAATATGTAGCTCCAAAAGCAAAGATCTAGAAAAAACATATGTTCTTCCTACTAACATGGATGCTTCTCTTGGCCAACATTCAGTACAGACTAGAAGACAAATTTGTTTGTGAAGTCTACAATTCCTCTTGCAAACGTAAGTGGTTTCACCAATAGCTGGAACCATGAGAATGAACCACACATGATGGAGGAACATCCACTACAATATGATTTGGTCTTCTCTCGATCACACCGCGAGACTATTTTCGGAATACAAACTTTAACTTAGCCAAAATGATGCCCATTGTATAATCAGACCAAAGCAATGAAGCACCTAGTGTTGGCCAGTAAATAGTACAGTACTACTTTTCTGCAGTCCATGAAGTGACTATCCAATCTGTGTGTCTATTTTCAAATGGCACTGCATGCAGTGACTATACTACTCTCTTGTGCAGTTCAACCAAAATTGAGGACACTTTGTTTGTTTGCCAAATAGCAATGGGCAGACATCTCTGTCTGCACAAATATCAAGCAGCTAGTAAACATATACCACACCATGTATTTTCGGTTTAAACATGTCTCTTCCGCTTAGCATCTGTCATGTTCTGCACTGGACAATCTGATACAGTTATGTTTTGCCCAGGACAATTTCATATTGAATTGATTTGCTGGTTCAGAGCAGAAATATAGTGCCCATTATTCATCAGACCAAGGATATCCATGTTCGCAGTGATGGAGGAGGTGAAATTGGTACAACCGAAATTGAGCATCCAATCATTGAATCATGTCCTGCACCTCCAATGTAGGTCCACCCTGGCAATAAATTCACATGCAAACCACTAGTATTACTATCTAATGACAGTACAAAAAGAGTAGCAAGATAGTAGCAAACCATGTACCTTCGTAATGAATAGCTCATAGTGCCACCAATTGGATATAAAGGTTTGGAAAAAACATGCTCCTAATGTTGAACCAGTTGGACTTTTTGTGCAGTTCCACTAAAATCGAGCATCCCTGTTTGCATAGATATTGAAAGTGTGATTACTATAAAAGTGGCACTAGTTGAAGCATAGACTCGCAAATATAAGCATTCCAATTTCTTAATGGGAAAAGGTAGCAAGACTGTTTCTAACCACCTGTTTGAAGGAATAAATAAAGCAACAACGGCTGATGTCAGGAAGGCATACATAGTTTTTTCTGAAAAACTGAGCCATTCCTGACCTTTCCTCTTCTTTTAAGCAAAATTTGTGCATTCTACTAAGATAAAATGCCATCACTGCCTTGACAATTCAGTTACACTGTACAAAAGGAAATGACTTAACATTACATCATGATGTTAGGTATGTAGTCGACAGGCATTAGAGACAAACATACATACCTCCTCCGATAACATAATGAACATTAATTTTAACAAAGGTGTGACTAGCTTTACCGGGATAATTTGAGTGAACTCTACACCCTCTGTTCCTTAATATAAGACATTTTCGCGGTTCAACTTAAAGTACCCAAACGTCTAGTATTTAGAAAAACAGGTAGTAGTTTTCTTGAGCACATATCTGGGAAAGCTTGCCACACTTTATTTATGTCCATACTATAATGCAACACCATTTGAATACTACAAATATACACTAATGCAGTGGCTAGTGCAACAATAGAGTAGTTAGTTTATTACAGGGTACAATACAATGGTTCTACTAAATAGGTTTCAATAAACTCTAGCACTGGAAGGTTTCTATGAGAATTAACAATACAAAATGTAAAGGTAACAAGTTTCATCATTGATATACTAGCTGTGGATGAGCATTAAACCAAATACAAAAGTTTGAAGGTAACTAGCATTATTAACTAATGACAGTATAAAAAAATTGCAAACCATGTACCTCCAAGGTAAATATCATTTCGAACTTGGGGGGACCTTAAAAATTGCTATCCCAATCTTGATAATCGATCAAACATAAAAAATTGATCGAACAAATCAAGAGAATAGCCGGAGGAGGAAGTGCCCACTCTTGACCTTTCCTCTTATCTTCATAATTGTTTGTGTAGTTTAACCAAAATAAAATGACATCAGCGCCTTGGCATTTTGGTGACACTGTACAAAAAAATTAACTTATCTCATGAAAGTGAGGTATGTAATCTATAAGCATTAACAGTGCAAAAATCTGAAGGTAGTAACAAGTTTCATCGTTGGTATACTGGCTGTGCAACAGCATTAGAATGCCTTAGCTGAAAAATATTTCATACATCCACAATCAACAGCTAACCCTGAAATAATCCAGTGACATTAAATGGCATTGCTTAAATTTATCGGTGGCATTAGACTGGGAGCGGCATTAGTTAAATGTGGCTTCACTTTAGCAGTAGCATTGCTTGACTTGACTGCTGGCATTATACTAACAGCAAAAAAAGTGGCAATAAGAGCATGGGAGGCCCATTCGAACAGTGGGCGCACTAGTACGATGTACCTCCACGGACGCAGAGTGGTGAGGGAGGTATTGTTGCCTAGAGCAACAAATATCCAGGCAGCATATGTGGATTACGTCCCATTTTTGTTCTCTTTAGCCACCTTTTTCCTATGTGAGGACAACAAACCGATCGACCTGGTCATTCTCTATTGCGTTGTCATGCCTTTCTACCCTTCTTCAACCAAGAGACACGAGACTCGTTCCTTAGCTACTGATTTTCCCCTTTTCAACCTAGATGCGGGTTTGATGCCTACTTTCTTGGACAGTACAGTATCCCTTCCTTTCCTTATTCAACCCAGACATGGATTAGTCTGCACGAAGTAGGGTTTCCTTCAATAGTGCAAATTATGGTTTTCGTCTGCCTGGCCAGCAGAGCAGAGGATAGCAAATTGGGAAGATGGTGGAGTGGGAAAAGATCCACATGCAACGACGTGGCAGATGGCGCAATAGAACAAGGGTATGGTTCGAAAAGAGGTAGCATACCTGAGGGTCGGCAGGAAGTGGCTTCGCTCATGGTCGTTGTCCGCCGCACACACTATGGCAGCGAGCTTGGGGACGGAGGCCATCCTGTGCGGGCGCTAGGTCTAAGAGGAAGGCCTTGTCGTCAGTGTGTGACCTTGCTCGCCGACGACGAGTGCATCAATGCTGCACGTCCTTTTCTTCCCCGGAGGATCAGTGACCACCGGTGAGGAGGGAGAGAGGGGCCATCTTTTTTATATCTGGAGAGAGAGTGGTAGTGTGAGAAGCAAGTGGGCAGCCCTTGGCAAGAAAGCACTGAAGCTCCAGCCTATATATCTTTTTTATACTACTAGTACTAGAGGTGGAGTAGTGGTAGAGTAGTTTATATTTTCTCTGTGTATAGTACCAGTTAGTCGTGCTTCAAAACTGAACGGCACGCCATTAAAAAAATAAAGGTCAATAACTAATGCGGCACCTCGGGCCAACGCGGCCAGATCGCATTTTGCACGAGAAATTACACACCATGATTCGTTGACATGTGGTCCCGTTTCAACATATCAGTGAGACGACGGCGAGTAGTACGAGTATTTTCGAACGGATGTGTAGGCTGGGGCGCCTCTTCATGAACCTTGGCAAACTGGCAACCGTCCACCGACTCTTCGCCTTTCCCTCTCGATTTGGAACTGCTGTCGCACGCTCTTCCTCTCCCTCCTCCATTTTCCTTTAGCCCTTCAGCCTTTCTTCTGCCATTGTTCGATCGTCTTCTCCATGGAGGGAACAGGCCGGAAACGACCCCGTTATTCTTGCCCCAATCTGAAAGATGACGTGGTGGAGGAACTCATTGTTCGGTGTGACATCATCACTTCGGCTAGCATGGCAGGTCCGTTCAAGCCCATTCTCGACTCAACTAATAACATCATTACAAGGAACCCAAGAGTCAAGGAGCGGTTTGACCTCCCCTATCTTCTTTGCCATGACCGTGATGACTGGCACCGGCACGACGGAGGCCTTGCCTTGTGCAAGTTGATGCCGCTTGATAATGATACGTATGATGTTAAGATTCCATCACATGAGGGCAAGGCTTGGGTAGGCGCAAATGGAGATTGGGTTGTTTACATTGGGTCCAACTGCGAGTGGGAACTTGTGAATGTGTACACTCGTGACAGGGTTCCACTTCCAAAAATCTTAGCAGACTGCCCAGAGGTTGAGGACACCGGTATTGTACACACGTTCAAATACGATCATGGTGACTATCTTCTACGGAAGATAGCAATTTGTCGAGTTCCCAACTGCTCTTGGAATTACAACAACTATGAAGTTGTTGCTATCTTCGACAAGCTGGTTGCCGTCCTTGGTGGTTTGACTCGATGGATATTGCTCAAAAATCAGTTTCTGTACACGGATGAGTACTGTGATGCAATTCAATACGAGGGCCTTGTGTTTGCTCCCACCACTCGTGGCACTGTTTTTGCATGGAATCCTCGTAGTTTCGGTACGTTTGTCTTCCACCGTAATTATAATTGTTTCATCCACATGCATGTGGGTCACCAAGTTTCCCTTTACTAATTAACCTTCTTCTTGTGTTTCCAAGGTCCTGTGAACATTCCACCACCCATACTTGAAAAAATTTATAACCAAGGGGGAGATGACGATGGTGATGATCACGAGCATGAGGACGAGCAGCGCCCATATACTTTGTGGCGCCTGGCAACTAATTCCGATGGATCACCTCTTCTTGTGTATGTATACAGCCCACCGATGATGTTACTGCTAAGGAAGCAGGTGTAGTCTCCCATGGTCGCACTCTCCGGACCTATTCAAACACCCGTTGCATGGTATTCGGGATGGATACTAGTGTGCTAGCACCAACTCCGTCTCCCTGGTAAAGAATTGATAGTCTTGGAGAAAACTCGCTCTTCCTTGGACAAAACTATCCAATGATGGTGAAAGGTGATCCAATAGCTGTTGACACAACATTACTACCATTTATGAGAAGCAACTGTGTCTATACCTCGGACATTTGGGTGGTTCCCTACCCTGGTACTGATATAGTAGGCCGCTTCAGCCTGGATGAGCAGTCCTGTGTTGGTCTCCAGATCGACAATGGATGGCCCGTCTGAGAGAATCACTTATGGTTCAAAGCAAGCGTTTCCAACGGCGAGGAATGGTTGAGTTGAAGTTCATTTCATTGCTTGTTATTTGTTGTGTGGTGAAAACTTTAGTATTTATAATGTATCCTCGTTGTCGATGTGGGTTGATGACCTGTTGTATGTAATAAAATGATATGCCTGTGATAAACTTACTAAATTTATGAATGGCTTTCGAGTCGCTTCTCTGAGTGAGTGGTGCGATGAGGCACAAAAATATTTTCCGAATACATAATTGTACGTGCATTGCAACAGGTTATCGAATGAGGCCAATGAACAATGGTAGTACTAGTACACTATTTGTACTAGCTTCACATGCTTCGCGTGTCGGGCGGGTGTTTTTACTGTAGCCATATGTTAATGTGTTTGTTGTACGTAACCAGCACCTCGAATCCTCGATACTAGTACTATATAGTAGGAGTAAGTAGTAGGAGTAGTAGGGTGGCATGGGCCAGAACAAGCATTCACGTCCAGGAGTACGGCACACGCCACCACCACGACATCCATCTAACACCATATTATTTCTTGGAGTATGTGCTAGAGCAATCTCTTCAACCTCATCATTTCTCTAACTTCAGCCATCGCACGGCGGGCGAGGTGGGGGTTTGTCGATAGTCGGTTTCCTTAACTGCGGTCCCACTTGTAAGGCCAACTCCAATGCATGACCCCAAACGGATCTCCGTTTTGCACGAACTCCAACAATAATTTTGACTAGAAAAGCAAGACCAAAGAAAATAAGAACCACAAGAATACATTTTATTACTCCTGTAAGTTGGATTAGTGCCTTCTCGATGCATTCATTGTTGATCTGCGGAGGCTCGATCTTGTGTGCTTCTTTCTTCTTCGAGTGTAAAGAAGTAGACGTTGCTTCCTCGCATCTAGTCTCATGTCTAGCCTCTATTCTAGTAGGAGTATCAACAAGTGCACTAATCTCATCTCTAGCCTCTGTGATAGCTAAAAGTGATAGAACATCTACTAAATTGCGCTCTATCAATATATGGATGTACTCTTCTTCCCAATACAAAAACTTGCATCCATTCTACTCCCTCCGTTGCACAATACATGCCTTCTATTTGTCAAAATATATATGTATCTAGACATGTTTTAGTATATAGGTACATCCATTTTTGGACAAATGGAAGTCAAGTATTTTGGAACAGAGGGAGTACACAATAAATTTTCTAAGTTAGCACAACTAGTCTAATCAGAGAGCACAACCGAAGATTTGGTCGGGTTCTTCCTCCTTTGCCGACGCGTGGGACATCCAACATCCAGGTCGTGTCATGAAAGAAAATAGAGTGGTAGTTGAAGCCACAAGATGTGCATCTTGGGTTAAACTGTAAATAGAATCTTACTACTCTTGAGTAACTCCAAAAGCGGCCACCGAAGACCTTTATCGGATTTATTTTTCATCACCAGCACGTCGAGGTGAAAGATGTGAAGGTTCAGTGGGTCCGCTTGCGTTTTCACTGACATGTGGGACCGCATGTGAGCAAACAGACGATGGGCTCCGCGCGTCCGCTGGCTGGCTGAGAAGAGAGATAGAGGAGGGCTGAGCATGGACTGCAGGAAATTTGTTCTACGTACCTCGATATAGGCTCGATATAGTGGGGTGGCATGGGCCATAATTAGAATTCACGTCTAGCAGTACGGCACATGCCACCCACACGAGTCCCATCCGACACCAATTTTCTTGGAGTCCGTGCTACAACCATCTCTTCTCCCTCCTGTTTTCTCAGCCATCGCGCGGTGGGCGGGGTGGGGATTTGCCGATAGTCGGTTTGCTCAACTACGGTCCCACTTTTAAGTGAGAATGCAATACCGCACGCATTCCCGCTTGAGCGGCGTGCCAGACCAATCGTGTGGGGGTGCAACGCGAACACGGCAGGCTTTTCCTTTTGAACTCGTAACTTATAAAATTTGTTCTGCTCCATGGCGCGGCTGATAGATAGAAAATAAGGATTTTGCCTAGAGTAATGAGAAGTTAGGTTCTGGCGCCGTTCATGCATGGAGTACGTACGAAAATTATGAGGTTGATGCGAAACGTAAGATAATTACTGTAGTATCATATACTACTACATGGATTTGACAGAATGTTAAAAATACAGACGAATCCATCAATGACATTCTCACGCCCTAGTGCACCGGGTCACCAACCGACATGTGAGGAGCAGCAGCGTTGGCGGCGAGCTCAACGTGCTTCTGAAGAGTGCCGTCCAAGGTTACCCTGCGGTCCAAGAAGGCCAGCGTCCTATCGTCCTCCTCTTGCATGTAGTAGTCCTTGTGGATGATTAGCGCGTAGACGTGGGTGATTATGTTGATGATGTCTTGCTGCGCCAGGCACTGCGCGGCGAGCGCGACCTCGAGCTGGACATTCTCCGGCGCGACGGCGGGCAGTCGCAGGGCCACCTGTGTGTTGAAGAGGTTGTCACCATAGTTGCCGTTGAGGGTGGAGGGCATCGCAGAGCCTGGGCGCATGTCTAGAGGCTTACGTCAAAGTCGTCCGCGAGCTTCTTGACGACGGTGAACTTTTTGAGGAAACCGATGAGGACCTCGTCGAACAAGGAGACAAAGCTGTCGTCCAAGCGGCCCCTCTCCCTGGCGGCCTCAAGCAATACTACCTGGAGACGTTCCTCGGTGTCGGGCCGCAGGCCAGCGTCGTGGACCATCTGGCACAGCCTCCATGGGTCTAGCTTAGCTTCTAGTCAACTAATCTTGCGATTCGAGTGATCACTCTTGCCCTTGGTTAGCGTGCGTAGGTGCGTAGGATTTTGTACTACTCCGCGGCCCTCTACTGCACCTGCCTTTGGCTATAAGATAGGTGGGCCAGCCACCCCCTGGGCCCACGTGTCATTCACCCAAAGGCAGTTGTCGTAAGTCAATGAAGCGGCATCCCCCTCTGTGCCGGTGCAGTATAGTCAGTCATCTCGCCGGACCTCTAGTTGGGGCCAAACGAGAGAAGTTTCATGTTTACTGGTTTATTGGTCCCCTTTGCATTTTGCGCCAAGTTTTGACCTTTGATTTAACTAATAAAATGTTAATGCCTGTAAACAAAAATGTTGTGTAAGTCACCTTACGAAAACCAAATAATCCCAAAACACTTAGGCATGGTTCATTAACTCCCTCCTTGTTTCTTATTTCGTGACATATCAACCAATGAGAGATGTGGGCCGTGCATGCTTTCAATGACTTGAGACTACCAAACATGACATGCAGTGTTTAGTTCATTGCATGTAATCCTATTATTACTCTAGTTAGCAAAAAAACATTAAGTTCTCTCGCCGGTAGGAATAAAACACCATGTATTTATTTACAGAGGGAGTAGTACATTTTTTGTGACATGCATTACTAGATATTGCTAGTCAAATACTAAAATCCAGATGGACGTGGTAGTACTCCTAAATCCAGACGGTGGTGCTACTAGTACTAGTAGTAGTACTACCAATGTAGTAGTAGGAGTACTAGAAATGCACTACCCGATGGTCAAATTATTATGTGTTGCTCCTCACAGTGAAGTGACAAGACCCTGCGCCGGAGATGACACCTGAGTATAGGCGCCGTGTTCGGCATACCATAGTCAGCCTCACCGTTTGCAGTCACTATCATCATGGCTGTAGAGCTAGCCTGCTTACAACTAGCCCTGTTCGACATAATTTCCCATGCGTATATGCCCATGCATTGCACGGAACACCAAGATTGGGGGCGGACGGCTCCGGCAGCGGCCATCGCGCCAGATTTTTCCACGGCCTTCTAGATGTGGTGGGGAGGAGATAAGGCTGATTGTGAGAGAGAAGGAGTTGTTTGTACATACGGAACAAGTGCGGGCATCTTTTTGCGAAAATGGAGAAGCTTGGTTTGTATGCGTCAGATCTAGATCCGACGGCTATTGGTGAAAGATGGGAGGCACAACATCATCACCAACTCAGGGCCTGTTTGATTCACAGGATTTTGAAAACACAGGAATAGGACACGGCAATATTACAAATTTCAAACTAATATTACAAATGTTAGGAGTAATGCTGCACGTACGAAGAGGGAATTACTAGGAAGTTTATGTGAGAACTTTCGTTACTTTTGGTGGATGCAGCATTATCGTACAAACTAAAATCCACTACCCTGACAAGTCACTAATGGGCAAATAAGTTTTCGAGTCTCTGACCACTTGATGTTTCAAAAACAAAATCAGCTTCTGCGGAGACTTTGTCATTTAGGCTTAGACGCTTGCGGTGATCAGCACGCCATTCATTGTTGCGCCAGAGAACGCCAAACCTCATTACCTTGAGCACACTTGCCTCCAGAACAAAGAACCTGGCCAATTTAATCTCAGATGTGCTGCCTCGGTAGTCGATCAAATCAATTTATGTAAGATGGAGATCAAGGCATTCGATGAGATTGTTATAGTGAAGCACATTTTTCACTTTTGGGTATTTTTTTATCTGCAAAAGAAGAGAACATATTAGAGCAACTGGCTGCATAATATTGCCATGTCATCAAGAGGTACCAATATCTCATACGATAGGGTTGGCTGGCTAGTGATATTTTTTCACTCTCTCTCTCTGTGTGTGTTTCCTCTCATTTAACTTGGAGCACGTGAAGAGCTTGGGCATTTGTTGCCTTCCACTATGTGGCCGATGCCATTCGCAAAAGATGCCACATAATACACATCGATGTCAAATCAAAAGATTTTGGCACCGCTCTCGTGATGTGAGAGAGTTCGCACCGCTGTGCACACAGACCCACATGTATAAACAATTCAATCAAACCATCTACACCAGCCTCTCACTCTCCCAAACAAGTGTTTTTTTATTGCCTCAGTCCTCTCTCTCCCAGGCAGTGTTTTTTCATTGCGTGAGTTAATTTGGCACCAGAGCAAAGTAGGTGATCCATATTGGGGCACCAGGTGAGCAATGGAGGGGCATCGATGCCAAATGCATCACAAGTGAATTTGGCACATGTTTTGGCCTACATAGCCCACTTTTGTACTCCCTCCGTCCCAAAAATCTTATCTTAAATCTGTCTAAATACGGATGTATCTAGTTACATTTTAGTGTTAGATACATCCGTATCTAAACAAATGTAAAACAAGAATTTTGGGACAGAGGGAATACTACCTCGTATTTAGTATAAAATTTTGACCATATATTTACCTGAGAAAACGCCAATGCATGTCACTAAAAATTACGCCACTTGAAATTATGTTCAAATACGAATCCAACGATATAGTTCTTAGTGACATGCATTAACATTTTGTCAGTTAAACCTATGGTCAAATTTTGATACTACAAAATTGGAAGAGTAAACCAGGACAGAGGTAGTACTTGCTCTTAGGGTAACCATAGAGTTACTGGAGTAGTCTAAGTTACTTTCCACTATGACTAGCCTAGGCTACTATAGTAGTACAACATAAAAACGATGCAGGTGATCACGTGAGAAAAAATACTAAAAAATTTCTTTCGGTGCAGTGCGTAGATGCAGTTTTGAACACTACACTTGTCATCGTAATTTGGGAAAACTACAAAAAAATTGAGCTACGTTGTGATTACCGTTTACTTATAGGAAAGAAGTTTCACCTCGATGAGTAGCTTCTCTGTGCACGGAAAGCATGTAAGGAATCCAACAACTTGATCCAGATTGGGGCAAATAGATTTTAGTGCTAAGATCTTCACTGTGCGCATGGACTGGGTCAAGCTTGTGGGAATCATTTTCTGGAAGACGGTCATAAATACATCAAGAAGAAATTTAAAAATGTGAATTTCAAGAGGATGGAGAAAAAGATGAGTGATGTACCTGAAGGATTACGGATCCAATACAGAGTTCGGAGAATTTGGCAGACGAGTACACCAACGCTGTCAATTTCGGCATGTTAATGACCCTGATTTTTGTTGGACCTTCTAGATTCGATACAAGCAACCTCTCAAGGAAAGGCGCATTCTCAGTGACCATAACGTGGAACAGCTGGAGTGATCTCTTCCCAATTGATGTCTTGTTGCGGGGCCAGGAAGACACGTAAATCCATCGGAGATTAGTCGAGGCGATGTGGAGGCTAATGAACCTGTGGATCTGCTCAAGACGAAGGTACTCGAGCGCAGTACAGCTACAGAGTAGGTGCTCCATAGCCTTCTTCGAGATGACAACATCGAAGAGGTCAAGCTGCTTGAGTTGAGGGAGAAAAAGGGCGGGCGCGGCATTAATCTGGGGAAGATAGCAGGAGCTGAAGCTGGTGCTGAGGCGGAGCGCGGACGGCGGCAGAGAGCGACATCGTCCAGCTTCAAAGCTGAGCTCCTCGAGCTGATCTAGGGCAAGGGATAAGAACCACTCGTCGAACTTGGGTTGGACCTTGCAGTTGGTACTGAACATGCGGATGTCAAGGTGTCTGGCTGGCCCAGGGTGCGATGAAAGGATCTTGGAGACTGCGGCCATGCGTTTGCAATCCCCGTCGCAGAGGAAGCTGTCAATGGTGAGGTTGAGGGGGACGCAACGCCAGAGGGGGCACCACCGCCGGGAGAGCAGGGCGGTCCGCACGACAGATTTGGTGGGGAGGAGGCCGATGATGATGAGTAGCATGTCATCAGGGAGGCTGCTGATGAAGTCCAGGCTCGCCGGATGCAGTTTTGGCTCGAGCCGCCTCCGCTTGTTGGCTGCCTTGCCGTCCATCTCCACCAGCAGAGACGCCAATGTACACATGTGCTGGTGTGTGTTGTGTGTTGGGTGTGCGCGAGTGCGTCCTTCTGTGCATGCCGCCGCGCAGTGGTGAATTGTGCGCGAGTGCGTCCTTTGCGCACAAGAAGTTTGTCCTCAATACGCCCTCAATTTACTAGCGTGCGGGGTGCTACCCCGAGTGGTTTCAACTTTGTTTACTTCACCGCGTGTCAGATGGGCCTCTAGTTTACTTATTTTCACCCACTGCCACATGGGCCAGCACACGAAGATACATAACACGAGCTGACAAGGCAGCATGTGGATTGGTTGACTGGTCAACTAAACAATATACGGAGCTATACGCTGACACAGTGAGCATATAATCCGTCGGTATATAGAGTTCGAGTGAGAGGGGAGGCCCGTGAGAGATAGCAGAGAGAGAGAAAGAGGTACTCCCTCCGTTCGATAATGTAGTTCCAACATTTTTTTAAGTCAAACTTTTGAAACTTTGACCAAGTTTATAAAGAAATTACTTATATCTACAATACCAAAGATAAATGATAGTACGAAGGAAGTACATGTTGTGATGAATCTAATGATCGTTCCAGATGTAAAAGTTTTTCTCCACATATACCTGGTCAAACTTTTCTGAGGTTTGACTTTTCAAAACATCCATATGCTTATGGACGTGACAGATTCCCTAACTAGAGAGAGAGAGAGTGAAAAAAGTATGTGTGCGTGTGTGAAAGAGACATGGACAACACACGATAAAAGTAGAGAAAAAGCGTGCATGTCTTATGCAAACATATCACACATGCATCTTCGACAACGGAGGGAAGGTGAGCAGATAGTGTGTGGTTGTTTGGAACCGAGAGCGCAAGACCCCTAGCACGTGGCCAAGAGGGGTCTGACAAAACAAGGGAGAGAGGGTGAGAGAGACGTTACGGAGAAAATGCAGACATGGGGAGGAGAGAGTGTATGTTTGTCATAGAGAGATCCCCTCGAGATCATGATGGGACTACATGGGTGGGAGATCGAGTGACAAGGTGTCTGTGCGATAGAAGATGCCCCGAGAGATATCGAGATAGACGTATGGATGGAAGGAGACAATACATGTGTTCCTGATGGCTAGTAAGAGATAGTCATACTTAGGAGGGGGGGAGTGCTTGCGCCTATGATGGAGTGAGGGATTATGGTACTTAGGGGGGTGCGTGTCACATGGAGAGAGAACAAGGGCGGAGAGTGTTGGATGGGTCTATATGTATAGCGCGAGCGTGACATGTGTATGTGTGAACCAGGGAGATATAAGGCCAGTTTGGCTTGCGTCATGAGCATCTTTTGCCTGGCCTGGGGTTGTGGCTGGATTTCATGCATGCTTGTGCCGCCACGAGGCTAACAGCAACATGGATGGATATTAGCATTAAATAATTGATGCATGGATTGATTGATGGGACGTTGATGCTTTGCCTGGCCTAGGCATGAACCAAACGCTTCAACAGCACACAAGCCTGGCCAGGCATAAATATTTTACATCTCACGTCGACACCAGGAAGTACCGGCCATCAAGGCACGAGGGTCAGGTCCAAACTGACCAATAAAGTTTGAGAGAGATTGAGGAGCCCCGATAAGGCTTAGTGGTGCGTCAGATAGCTGAGAGGGGGAAAGAGATATTCCATCCGCTCGATAATGTAGTGCATGTAAATTTTTTAGAAGTCAAACTTTGGAAACTTGGATCAGGTTTACGCAAATGTTATTTATATCTACAATACAAAAGATACATCATACAAAACTACATCTCATGGTGAATCTAATGGTATATGTTTGTCGTACTAGATGTAATTCTTTTTCTCCACGTACATGGTCAAACTTTGTGATGTTTGACTTTCCAATAAATCTATATGCTATGGACCGAGGAGAGTGCCTCAGTCGAGACAGATCAAGTGTGTGTGAAGGAGAATGAGTAAGTGTGCAAAAAGAGTATGTGTGTGTGAAACAGAAAGTGACAACAAACAATAAATTAGAGAGAGTGTGTGTTTTTTCGTTTCTTATGCGAACATATCACGCATGCATCTCCGAGATGGAAAAGCGAGGCGAGGAGATACACAAAGATAGCTAGTGTGTGATTGTTTGCAACGGAGAGAGACACCCCTGTAGCACATGTCCAATAGAGGTCTGGCCAACAAGGAAAAAAGGTCGAGAGGGACACATGGATGGCATGGACGCATGGGGAGGGAGATAGGGTGTGTTTGTGATAGAGAGATCCCCTCGAGATCGTGAGGGGACTATATGGGTGGGAGATCGAGGGAGTGCATGCGCGATATAAAGATGCCCCGAGAGAAATCGAGATAGACCATGCACTTGTTTGTAATGGAGACTAAGATTAGCTAGTCATATACATATAGGGGGGACTGCGTGTGCCTACAATTGAGTGAGAGACCATCATACTTGGCTAGCTAGGAATGAGATTGTGTGTGTGTGCGTGTGAGATGGAGAGAGAACGAGGGAGAGAGATAGAGTTTTAGATGGGCCTATCGAGTGCGAGTGAGATATGCATGCGTATGTGTGACTCAGGTGGATGGAGAGTTTAAGAGAGGGGGGAAGAGCTCCGAGACGACATAGTGGTGCGTGAGAGAGTTATGGGCAAAGAGCCGAGGAATTTGTGTGCGTATGATGAGTGCACCCAAGATATCTAGCTTGGACTAGCTAGAGTATCATACATAGTGTGCAAGAGAGACCTATAGATGGTGTATATATGCATGCGAACTTGAAAGACCCCCCCCCCACACACACACAAAGAGAGAGAGAGAGGGAGGGAGCAACAAGGTTTTTGTGTCGGATGCGTGCGACAGAATTGAAGATTGTCGGTGAGAGAGAGAGAGAGAGAGAGAGAGAGAGAACAGGAGTCTGGAAGAGGGGGAGGTCGTGTTTTATACATCAAAGACTGATATAAACCATGTTTCGATATAAACTTGCATTCAAATATTTAAATTGGAGAACATGTTGTCTGCAATCCACACATGAACGGATATATGCGTATATCAAACAAGTTCATTATTAGACTTTCAACATGTTCATGGAGTACTGTAATACTGTACAACATGCTACTCGATTGAGGTGTTCAATTTTGGATTTAGTTCACTATTTTGACCTACTGAACGAGCTATTTCATTGAATCGAGATATTTCATTTTGGGTTTGATTCGCGTATTTGAGTGGGTCAACTATTTGTCATATAGTGAATCGCTAGCAACGAGCATGTAAAAACACATTACTCCCGAGCATCATCTCTCCATCTAGAAAAGAAGTGGCAAGCTAATATTTCAAAATTTGATTCGAATCGACTTGGTAAGGTAGACGTGGATGCTCGTTCTCCAAAAATTTGAACGAACCGTTAAACATCCTCTCTGCTAGGTGGAATTCGCCCGAGCAAATAAATGGGAGACGCAAAATTACCGTCCTATGTGGGACACGCATCAATTGGCCCGTTGTACATCGAGGGTAGGTTCGTAACTTCATCCAAGCGCGCCTTCTCCTCGGCCGAAATGACATGTGCCGAATAATTCATAAACCATGGTCGGCAAACCACGCTCTCCTCGCCCGAAATAGCTCGCGCCCACTATTTCAAAACACGCTCTCCTCGCCCGAAATCGCTCGTGCCCACTATAGTTCAAAACACGCCCTCCTCGCCCGAAATCGCTCCCGCCCACTATTTGGGGAGAAGCAAAGTTACTCTACTATCCCCGACCCTAAGTACACAGACCCAAGCCGAGAAGACTATAGGCAAGGGTAGAACTATAACTCCCCCTCACATTTCAGACAAATGCGTCCGTAAGACATGGTTCCACTCCCCTCCCAATTCCCCACCCCCCCCCCCCCCCCGCCCTGCCCTCCCCCATTCATACCTCGTGGGTGCCAAATCGCCTTCTCCCCGGGAAGCTCCCTTCTCCCGAGCCGCGAAACCTCAGCCCCACCTCCATGGCTCCCCCACCGCACCAATTTCACAGCCGCCCTCCTCCCTAATACCGGAGACGCTATCCATTTGCCGTCGTGCACTGGGCTGTGTGCCTCTTACTCCGTGTTGCTGGTGCTGCCTTGACAACGGCCACGTGAACCGTACCGGAGCCGATTCACCCCCGCCGTTGTTCACGGCGCCGGAGCAGCTCCAACTTCGGATCCGTCCAGAGTCCTGGCACTGCTTCCGCGTAGCCGTCGACCGTCGCGACATCGCTCTTTCCCTACCGCCGGTTGCCACCGCAACCGCGCCGGCCTCACCGACTCGGCAGCTTGACCTACCTACTTCACCATGCCACTAGATAGGTCGCACCCTCATCTCAAATCACTTTATTTAGGCATCAGTTGTCTGAATTTTTATTCTGGGCCAATCGATTCCCAATGGGAAACATCACCCCTCGAGGCGGTGGAGCTCCTAGGCTGTCGGTTGGCTGGTGTCTAACGTAAGGGTGCGGGGCCGCAAGTGCACCGCGGAAACAGCGTTTAGATGGCTATATTTTAGAGTTGCGTGGGTTGAAGGTACTGCCGCCGCCGGATCTGGATGACGGGGAGTCTTTGTGGATTGGCCCGGGGGCGGCGCAACCACGGCAGTGCGGTGGGGCGGGGAGCGGGGTTTTGGCCGGGGCCACGGACGACGGAGGCAGGCTGCTCTGCTGTTGGTCGCTGGCTCTTCCGGAAGATTCCAAACAGTGTCAGTCGGGAGGCATAAGACGGCCATCAAGCCATCCGGCGTAGATCGGACAGTACCAAAATAAAATAAAATCGTGTGACCCAAATTTAGTCTTCAGTCAACAGACGTGTGACCACTCTCGTACCTTACTGTTGATCTCTTAGTGTATTTCTTCAGATCAAAGAGATATGTCATTCTTAACATTATGCGTTATCTGCATCTTCAGACACACCGTCTTCCGACTCTCCGCAGCTGCTCCAACAAGGGAAGCATACACCAGAAGGGAGCTATAGTCCCCACTCAACAGTTCCCTGCATCGAATGCGCGTGCCCGACATGGACAGCCACAACAACTGCAGGGCCATCGACAAGTCAGCACATGATGCTCACTCCTATGGATGGCAGCCAGATAGGTTGTACCCTCATCTTACTTGTGTGCAACATTTATGGTGTTGTTATTCATCTAAGCATGGAAAATATATTATCACATTTCACTGTATATTCATGCTGATCTCTTACGGGTGTTGTTCAGGAGTTCACGTTGTTCCATAGTTCAGCTAAGATACTTGTTCTTTAGGTAACGTTGTTCCATAGTTATCATCCATCAGCCAATGCTATCCCACAGGCTGGTGATTACAGTATTATACCACTTCTAGTATTACCTATGGTGTTCTTTAATACTTTTGTGTGCCATCTAGTTAATCTCGAGTAGAAATGATACATATTCTGTAGCTTTCATCTATGTTCTCCCTTTAGTTTATGAGACCTGTTGCTGCTAGTTAACCCCAGCCCTACTATTTATGTCATCTCCTACAGGCACTCATTACATAAATCTAACTACTAGTTGTCTTCCATGCATGTCAGATATAATTGCACACACTGATATATCCACAAGAACCTCACGGAGCAATGTAAAGGGCAATAAACTTGATGTCAATGATACCCAATATGATGGAACATGTAAAGGCAATTCTTTAGAAGACTTGCAGAAAGATGATGAATCCTCTTCACCCCACAAGGTCCTTGCTCTAACTTGGCCTGTGATATGGGTACAACATGCATATAATGTCCTGGAGTGTATCTACTCTGTTGCAATGCCATGTGCTTAGCATGCTGATCATGCATGTAAATATGTCATGCCTTCCTGTTTTTCAGTACCTATTCCATTCATGATAACATGTTTTGAAATTCAAGTACTGTCATTCTACTCTATCGCAATGCCATCTGCTTAATTTGGACATCATGCTTCTGATTATCTTATGCATTGTTATTCATCAGTATGTACTTCATCTCTCTGCCATACCATGTTTTTTTTACATTGAAGTGTTGTTCTAGTGCTTTGTTGCAATGCCATCTTATTTTCCCAATCATACACGTGTATGTTGCCTTAGTTATTTCTGTACGTATTCCGCTAGCATATAGTTTTACATTAAACTAGTGTTTTTTTTGCTGTGTTGTCCTGTCGTATCCCTAGCTCTTACACCATACTCCCTCCGTCCGGATTACATGTTGCCGAAATGGATAAAAAGGATGTATCTAGAACTGAAATACGCCTAGACCCATCCATTTTTTCCGGATGGAGGAAATATGTCATGCCTTTCTATTCTTTAGTACCTATTCCATCTCTCTGCTGTCACATGTTTTATAATTAAAGCACCATTCTTCTATACAAGGCATGCAAGGGGAAGACGACAATGTTAGAATCTGAAGGGTTACAAACAAGGCCTTTGCAAAAGATCCAAACGCCAGGAGATAATAAACCAACTCCAGTTTTTATAGATACTGCTCCAGCACAGAGAAACCCAACTCCTACTAATAATAAGCAGATTCCAGTGGCCAAAGAACTAGTCCGCTCCAGTCCAGCAAAAATATGTCAACTCAATTCTAAGAAGCGTGTGCGTATCCTTGCATCATGAAATTTTATAGCATGCTGATCATATTTTCTACATGTTTCTTACCCATCTCTCTTTTAGAAAATAAGCTTAACAGATAGAAGAATTTCTCCAATGGTATCGTTTATGAGGAAAGATTCTTGCAGGAATTCTCTGTGCTCCAATGTAGATGTAATACCTGTTGTGTATCACTATATTTTTACATCAGCATGTATTTTGTTAATCGGCGTGAATCCAACCTTTATCTGATCTAAATTTAGTTGTAGCAAAATGTATTATTAAAGGCCACAATTTTGATTTTTTTAAGGAAAACTGCTTGGTAGTTTTGCATCCTGAGCGGCATGAGTGTACTATCTCATATCAGTGGGTTTGAATACTTTGGTTCTGTAGTGGGTTTTACAGTGTTTTTCTTTACTGTGTTGTCATGTCGTATCCCTAGCTCTTACATCATACTCCCTGCGTCCGGACTAAATGTCGCAGAAATGGATAAAACTGGATGAATCTAGAACTGAAATACGCCTAGACCCATCCCTTTATTTTTGGATGGAGGGAATACATGTCAATATGTCATGCCTTTCTATTCTTCAGTACCTATTCCATCTCTATTGTAGCATGTTTTATAACTAAGTCACCATTCTTCTATATAAGGCATGCAAGGGGAAGACGGCTATGTTAGAATCTGAACGGTTACAAACCAGGTCTTTGCAAAAGATCCAAACGCCAGGAGATAATAAACGAACTCCATTTTTCATAGATACTACTCCAGCACAGAGAAACCCAACTCCCACTGATAATAAGCAGATTCCAGTGGCCAAAGAACTTGTCCGCTCCAGTCCAGCAAAAGAATGTCAACTCCATTCTAAGAAGCGTGTGCGTCTCCTCGCATCATGAAATTTTATAGCATTCTGATCATATTTTCTACATGTTTCTTACCCATCTCTCTTTTAGAAAATAAGGTTAAACGATAGAAGACTTCCTCCATTGGGATCGTATTCGAGGAAAATATCTTGCGGGAATTCTCTGTGCTCCAATGTTGATGTATGTACCTGTTGTATATCACTATATTTTTACATCAACATGTATTTCGTTAATCGGCATGAATCTAACCTTTATCTGATCTAAAATTAGTTGTAGTAAAATGTTAAAGGCGCCAATGTTGATTTTTGTAAGGAAAACTGCCTAGTAGTTTTGCATACTGAGCTGCATGAATGTACTATCTCATATCACGCACATTACTGAATTGTAGTGCTTCTCTGGTTGCCCATTCATTCATTGTGTCAATGTTGCTTTCGTACTACCTTACCTGGCTGATGATAGCTATGCCATATTGTGTTAATTTGGTGTAGGCTAGTTGCCCAAACCTTCATTGTGTCAATGTTGCTTTCCTATTATCAGACTTGGCCAATGATAGCAATGTTAGTGTGTTAATTTTGTGCAGGCTGCTGAAGATAAGAAGACAAACTCTGAAAACAGCAAGGCAACCCCATTGTTTCTTTCCAGTAAATCTAGGCCAGGTAATATGGCAATAACTCATGATTAATCTGTTTAGTTCCCGTCCTAATTTATGTTATGATGCAGTGGTTGAGACACTCTCCACTATCAATAATGCAAGCCTGCCAAAATCGCCATCTGAATCTGTTTAGTATCCTATGTCTCGAATGCAACGGAATAAATGTATGTTTGTGAACCAATTAATTGCTGAAGCAATAATGGAAATGGTGCATCAATCAGAGGTGGAGAGTCGTGCGACACAACAACTGATCAATGTTTTCAGAGACAGTGTAGCAAAGTAGCAAGAACTTGCCCACATGCTTATGGGCATCATCTATGTTGAGGTTGCAGATTGTGACATTGTAGATGGTTAGGTTCTGCTCATTTATTTGCACTGGCATCAATCTTTGATTGCCCAGTGGATGTAATTTCCTGTAATATATGCTGGATGTGCAACGTTATTCCCTGTATGCTGTACCTTTGCTTGATCGGTTTTGGTCCTGTGCATAATTGCTCATCGTAATGGGCTTAAATTATCTAGTTTGGCCTAAAGACATGTACGAACTTTAGTGGGCCCATTAAGTTAATGGGTCGTTACTAGGACGAAAGTTAATGGTCGGCCCTCTTACCTCCCGGGTCGTTAACAGGTCGACATCAAGGCGGGCAACAGGTGGCCCCAATTTATTTCACGGGCCGTTAACAGGCCGTTACTAAGTTTGGGCTACATATGGCCCAACTATACTATAGGCCTTTAGCAGGCCGAAAGAGACAGCGGGCTTGTACTGGACCATGAAGAGCATGGGCCGCTAAGAGGCCGAAAGTCAGGTCGTATTGTAAATGGCCTAACTGTGTTGTGGACCTTTAGCAGGCCGAAAGAGAAATCGGGCTGGTATTGGACCATCACGGGCATGGGCCGTTAAAAGGCCAAAACTAAGGTCCGACTACAAATGGCCCAAGTCATTTATGGTCCGTTAACAAGCCGAAAGGCACACATGACCGGGAATTGGCCCAACACTTAAATGGGTCGCTGAAAGGCCAAAACTCAGGTCCGACTACAAATGGCCCAACGGATTTATGGGTCGTCAACAGGCTGAAAGTGACACCGGGCCAGAAATTGGCCCAACACTTAAATGGGCCGCTAAAAGGCCGAAACTCAGGTCGGGCTACAAATGGCCCATCAGATTTATGGGCCGTCAACAGGCTGAAAGACACACCAGGCCGGAAATTAGCCCAACATTTAAATGGGTCGCTAAAAGGTCGAAAGATGTACATCTTGAAAATTGGCCCATCCATTAAATGGGCCATTAGCAGGCCGAAATCTCATCAGGCCGATATTGAGCCCAAATATATAGCGGGCTGTTAACGGGCTCGAACTGACGATGGGCTGCAATGGTGTCAAATCTTTAACGGGTCGTTGACGGGCCGAATTGGCACATCTCGTATGGGCCGTGGGCTTAAATGGACCTGACAAAAGTAGGCCTTATATGGGTCGGCCTGCTAATTTTTACTGGGCCGGCCTTTTTCACCGGAATGGGCCACTGTTGGGTCGTGCCACATGTCGACCTATCATAGGCGCCTCCTGTCCAATGAGTGGATGACATCTGTCCCAACGGTGAGGCAACATGTGTTTCCTGTGGCCAATGATGATTTTACACGTGGAAAATCCCCATTGGCCCAGGCTGTTAAAGGGTTATCGGATCCAAAACCGGACCCGACAGCTTAACGGCATTCCGGTACGGTGGATGCCACGTGTCGGTCACCCTTGACGAAAGCACTTCTGTGACGCGTGATTTATTGTCATGGAAGTGGACACTTCTGTGATGATAATTTGGTAATGTCATGGAACACTTCTACGATAGCACAGGTATGACTATCTTGATTCTGTCATAAATTTGTCATGGATGTACATGCATGATAGAAAACGCGACCTACTGTGACAAACACGTATCATCACGGAAGTGTATTTTTTTGTAGTGTTGGCGATTTGGATGTAGATCTCCTTCTCTTTAAACCGACTCTGTGTAACCCTAGCCCCCTCCGGTGTCTATATAAACCGGAGGGCTTAGTCTGTAGGACACAACAACAACAATCATACCATAGGCTAGCTTCTAGGGTTTAGCCTCTCTGATCTCGTGGTAGATCAACTCTTGTAATACTCATATCATCAAGATCAATCAAGCAGGAAGTAGGGTATTACCTCCATCGAGAGGGCCCAAACCTGTGTAAACATTGTGTCCCCAGCCTCATGTTACCATTAGCCTTAGACGGACAGTTCGAGACCCCCTACCCAAGATCCGCCGGTTTTGACACCAACAGTGGCGCTTTCATTGAGAGTTCCTCTGTGTCATCGCCGCAAGGCTAGATGGCTTCTCCAACCTTCAACCACGCCGTCCTGGGTGAGACCGTTCTCCCCGGACAGATCTTTGTGTTTGGCAGCTTCGCACTGCGGGCCAATTCGTTTGGCCATCTAGAGAAGATCGATAGCTACGCCCCTGGCCATCAAGTCAGGTTTGGAAACCTAAACTACACCGCCGATGTCCGCGGAGACTTGATCTTCGACGGATTTGGGCCCGTGTCAGGAGCGCCGAACAGTCGCGACGTGCATGACCTAGATCGGCAGTCGGACAGTATTCAGAACATCGCACCTGTTACAGCTCCGGACCTCGTTCCAGAGCAGGTCGTGCCTTCCAAGGACGGGTGGATGGACCCCGCCCCGGGGGCCGCACACTCCTCGGCGTTGGAGCCGAACACAGACTCCACTCCTAAAGGGATTTGTGTCTCCGGACCCCCGGACTCATCTCCGACTGTGTGTTCCGGACCGCGCGCATCCGTGCCCATTGAATCTAACTGGGCTCCAGTCATGGAGTTCACCGCCGTGGATATCTTTCAGCACTCACCCTCCGGAGACGTGCTAGATTCTTTAAGGTCTCTCTCCCTGTCAGGAGACTCCTGGCCGAACTATGTCCGGCTCGAGTGGGAAGTTGGCGACGAAGAAATTTGCTTCCCACCCACCACCCACTTAATAGCCACGGTCGATGACTTGACCGACGTGCTTAACTTCGACTCCGAAGACATCGACGGTATAGACGACGATGCGGGAGAAGAACAGGAACCGCCGCCCAGAGGGAGCTGGACTGCCACCTCTTCATACGATATATATATGGTGGATACTCCCAAAGAAACCAATGGCGATGAGGCGACGGAGGATAACCCCTCGGGGAAGAAAGCAAAACACGGGCGTCATCGGCGCCGCTCCAAGCCTTGCCACAACAATACCAGCACTGGGGAAGAAAATACATATGGTGCCGAAGAGGAAAACGATCCTGATCAACCCAACTTCGAGCAAGCCGAACAGGAACACGGGCAGGCTAGCCAAGACGAACAGGCGATAGATGGATACTTGGAGAACGATAACTATATGCCTCCCTCCGAAGACGAGGTGAGCCTCGGTAACGACAATTTCAGCATACCAGAGGATCCAATAAAGCAGGAGCGCTTCAAGCGCCGACTTATAACCACTACAAGAAGACTGAAAGAGAAACATTAGCAGCCTCAAGCAGATAAAAATCTGCCCACAGACAGACGGACTAAGGCCCGGGCAGCCGTAGAATACAGACTCGAGCGTTGAACAAAATACTACCCAAAGCGCAGGGTACTACCTCAATTCGAGGAGGCGGCACTAAAAATCAAACGCAGGCCTACACCCCACCGACATTACACTGCGGCAAGGGGCTGCGCACAAGACCAGCATTACACACCAAACAGCAACATAGCGAGCACCCCGGACGCATCAGTGGACAAAACCAGAGACTACATACCTTGGTGCCACAAATACAAGCGTCCCAAGGCAAAAAAATGGCGCCCAGGGAATGGCGATCAACACAGGAGCCCGTAATCCTCAACCTGTTGAGTGGGAGAAGAGACTTCAACATCTTAATCCGGGCCCCTCCATCTTGAACTGCATACTTGACCGCCCATGTCAAATTCATGGCACCCCAGGGGCAGCAACCAATCATACCAATAGAGAATGCTAGGTCTTTAAACAAATTGGCAGGCCGGCGCCAGAAGGAGCATGAGAAAGCTCAGATTATCAAATCTATGGACCGATCACTCAAGGATCAGACCCACCAGAAAAACTCATTTTAGAGCGTCACAAATAGGTGTGAAGGCCACCTTGGCCCCGCCACCCCGGAGATGGTCTTCGGATAGCCAAAAATGGCATACCAAATTTTGGTCTTATACCTCTAGGCAGTAGCTATTCAGCACCGCCAGGATACACTGCGACTAAAACGCATTATCACCCAAGACCGATGTGATGACGTCACAATTGCGGTCAAGACCGAGCTTCACCTCGGCACCGAAGAATATTCGGCTGCTTTATTCACTGAAGCAGCGAGTCACGGGTTTTTTCAATCGAACCTAAATTCGACAGCCGAACTCCCAGACACCGATAAGGGAGTCCGAACTACTTCATGATACCCCAAACCTAATTATAGCTAATAAAAATCCTTCAGCGTAAGCCGGACGGATCACATCCACGACTCAGCCACTACTCACACACGCTTTTTAAGCATTATTTGCAGGTCCGCCCTCGCGTACAACTGGACCGGCAACTTGGAATCAGCTCGGACGCACACAGGGGGGATGTCCACCCCACCTAAATACAATATAGATACTCCTCCGGACTTGCGCACAGCCAAAAACCGCCCGGCCCCAACAGGTTCTGCCATCATGCCTATTTTTTATAACATGCACCGTACTCATACGCATAGACGTATTACTTAAATACAGCATGTAGAGTCATTTGACGCTTATCTGCTATCTCTCAACGACATTTTTGTCATAACGGCATCTGAATATCATGTTATGCCTTGGAACGCCAGGGGCTTCCTTGCACCCGTACTATGGCGACTAGAGTCTGAACCCTTCTCGGTCGTTCGGCACGCCGAACTTATAGCATTATATGCATCAGCTCCGAATCATGTCTTGGGTCATTGGTTGGGTTTGCCCAGCTCCCATGTTTTGGTACCTTACGTTCCGCAATATCGGCTAAGGTAGCGCTGGGAGAACTACTGCGATTGTCTCCCGGTTCTGCCGGACTAATGCCTCAGTAGAGAAAGCCGAAAACCGACTGTCATGATAAGGCGAGAGCTGGTCAGCTGTTCGAGAGGTTGTAAAATCTTTAAGGATTTATTCCGCATAATGCCATAATAAAATGCAGCATGCGAAGGATCGGTTCACCGGTCAGGCGCTATTAGAGCCCCCCGTGCGGTCTTCCGAACACCAAGGGTTGCGCCACCAATACTCGAATTCCTATGGCTAAGTGAGAGTAATAAAGCCCTATAGTCCGATTGCCTGGTTCGTTGTGCTGAACACCTCCTTCATGGACCCAAGAATGGGATAAAGAGTGTTCAGGTGTATCCCAAACACCCCCGTAGTTCCTACGTGGGGGCAGAAGACAACGACTGGCGAACTCTCAAGACTAACATATTAAACGGCCACGTAGTAACAAAATTTACACATAACAAACACCTACATATGAGTGACTCTGTTTTGCCTTACAAAGGATATCACAACTGCTTCCAGGGAAAAATAATGTCTTTCATACATTCCTCGGCCACGAGGCGGGCGCCTTTCAGGACGCCATCATAATACAGTTTGGGCTTGTGGTGCTCCTTCGCCTCCGGCGGCCCCTCGGTCATCAGCTTCTCAGCATCAACCTTCCCACAGTGCACTTTTGCACGGGCAAACGCCATTCGTGCCCCTTCTATGCAAACTAACTGCTTACTGACGTCCAGCCGAGGGCACGCCCTCCCAATCCGCTTCACGAGCCCGAAGAAACTGCTCGGTATGGGCTCGGCTGGCCACAGCCGGATAACCAAATCCTTCATGGCTAGTTCAGCCGCCTGATGCAGCTCGATCAACTGTTTGAGCTAGTCGACAAACGGCACCGGATAGTTCGGCGCCAAATACTGTGACCAGAAGAGCTTCTCCTTAGTTTCCTTCTTCTCAGCTCGGCAGAATTGGGCAGCATCAGATATGCTGCACGGCAGATCCGCAAATGCTCCTGGAAAAATTAGGATTCAATGGGTTACCATGAATCTTCCATGCGAAAGCGCAAGGCACCTTGAAACAATAAAAAAACCTTACTAGCCGCAATCTTCCGCGCCTCCTGAATATCCTTCAGCGCGGCCTGGGCTTCCTCCTGAGCCTCATTCGCGGTCCGGAGAGCTTGGGCGAGTTCGGATTCTTTCAACGATAGACTCTGCTCCAAACTCTCGTTTCTCCCTACGGCCTCCTGAAGCTCTCGTTCAGCTTCCACGACCCTCGCCTCGTTTTTCTCATGGAGAGTCTGCTCCATGGCCGCATTCTTTTCGGCCAAGGCAACTGCCTTCTTGAGCGCCTCAATTTCGGCATTCGCCCCTGGAGTGCGCGATATATATACTTTAAGATAGTCACAACTACTTACTTGTGTCAAAACTTACTATAAGTTTTCAAAACATACCTTATTTATCCACCTGCTGCTTCTTCACTCGGCCGAGTTCCTCTTCGGCCCGCACCAGACTCTGTTTGAGTCCGGACACTTCCGCAGTATGAGAGGAGGCAGTCGCTGCAGACATCTGATTCACAAAAAATATATATGTCATTTACTAAGTCTCCTGCGGATGGGAAGTTGATCCCCTGTCCGGTTCCTGTCCTCTCCGAACAGTGTATCAGGGGCTACTATCTATACTATGACAGTCTTCTACACATACCTCCAAGCCTTTTATAAGGCTGACGCAGGATTCATTCAGTCCGCTCTCGGCGGCCTGAATCTTTTCTATCACCATGCCCATAAGGGCGTGGTGTTCATCAATGATGGATGCACTCTCCAGTGCTGTCGATAGGCCGCCTGACGCCTTTGGTTGGACGGAGGTCGCAGGCGGAGCAGGATCGCCCCCCCCCCCCCCCCCCAGTCAAAAGGGGCTGCTTGCCTGACCTCGGAGCCTTCAGGGTCTCCAGGACTGTGTCCGGCTGTGGGCCGGATCCACGATCACCCCCGTCGTCAATATTCATGGGAACCGCCTCTCCCGCACGTCTGGCCCCCGAGGTGCGCCCCCTGGCTCAGGTCCTTTTTTGACGACACCTGGGTGTCATAGCCAGGCTTTAGGGAAGGGGCCCTGGGAGGGGTCTCACTCTACAAGGCATCAGAACTCAACGAGTCCTCTGATGAGGGCTGTTGGCCCGGAGACCTCGCCGGACTGTAAAAAGTATGGTGCGAATCAAAATAATACATTCTGGTAAATTCTGGATGCACGGATGTGTCTCGATTTCGTGCACTTACGATTTTACCAGGGGCTAGGCCCTGGGATCCCACTCCGGGCTGCTGTCGGTAGCCGTGGTGGATGCCTCTGGGACGGATGTTCTTCCCCTCTTAGGAGAATCTGCCTCTAAGGATGAGGAGGCTGCCATTTTCTTCCTCCCCCTCGTAGGGTACTCGGGCTCTTCTTCCTCCTCTTCCTCGTCCTCATCCTCTTCCTCCTTCTCATTCTCTCCAGAGGAGGGAGGGTCGCTGGAGTCTTCGGACTTCGTGTCCGAAGCACCCCGACGACGGAGACCACTTCTAGTCTGCTTGGCCTTTTTATTGGCCTCTTTCTTCGGTGCATTGTAAGGCGCGGGGACCGGCATCTTCGTCAAAAGCGGTCCCGCTGGTTCTTCCAGCAGCGAGGCCGGACAATGAATCCGCTCCGCCAACTTCGTCCATTCCTGGGGCAACCATGAAAATACATGTTAAAAAACATCCCCTTCGAGACAAATCAATGACACATGCGAATAACCAAGATATGATGACGACTTACCAGACTGGCGGGGTGGGACAACAAGTACCCACGGTGTGCGGCAGAGTCCGGTCATGGTTTGCCGGACTTAAAGAGAACCTTCCAGATGTCCTTGTGCGAGGAGACGAAAAGCTCCCGCAGGGTCTGGTGCTCGGCCGGGTCATACTCCCACAAATCATAGCCTCTATGCTGACAAGGAAGGATCAGGCGGACCAGCATCGCCTGGACCATGTCAACAAGCCTGATGGCCTTGTCCTCCATACCTTTGACATGCGCCTGGATCACCGACAGTTCGTCGGACGACGACCAGTTCACGCCCTTCTTGGGCCAGGACGTGAGCTGCAAAGGGGCTCCAGATCGAAACTCGGGAGCAGCGGCCCACTTTTTGCCGCGTGGCTCAGTAATATAGAACCACTATTGCTGCCACTCCTTGACGGAGTCATTGAAAGTACCCATCGACCATGTGACCTTGGGTATCCTGCTCACCATGGCGCCTCCGCACTCGGCATGTTCACCACTCACCACTTTGGGCTTCAAGTTGAAGATCTTGAGCCATAGCCCAAAGTGTGGAAAGATACGGAGAAAGGCCTCGCACACGACAATAAATGTCGAGATGTTGAGGAAAGAATTGGGGGATAGATCATGAAAATCAATCCCGTAGTAATACATGATGCCGCGAAAAAAAGGGTGGAGGGGAAACCCGAGCCCGCAGACGAAATGGGGGAGGAAAACAACTCTCTCCTGGGGCTCCAGAGTAGGGACGATCTGTCCCGCCGTTGGAAGACGCTGGCCAATTTTCTTGGCCAGATATTCGGTCGCCCGCAGCTTTTTAATATCCTTCTCCTGGACGGAGGAGGCCATCCACTTGCCTCCTGCTCCGGATCCAGACATTTTCGGAGGACCTTTTTTGGTGGCAAGGATGAATGCTTGGGCGCTAGGGCTCGGGCGAAAGGAAAGGGGCGAGCAGAAGTACAAGAATGCGTGGGTAGAAAGGAGGAGGCTTTTCCCCTTTAAAAAGGCAATAAAACTTTACACCTCCCCGCTTGCCTAACAGAGCCTGCTCGTTCCCCACTTACCGTAATTTATGGTGCGGTTGGGTTACCCGTGCCCGTATTGAAGAGGATCCCACGTTAAGGGGACACAATCTCTGTTGTGATAAGACATGCCGAAGAAACCGCCTCACGATGTGTGCGGAAGCAGGTTGTAGAAAACGGTTCAAATAAAAACCGGGTCGTGGCGTGATGTCACTTTTCGAAGAATTGTCAGCAAATTAGATTCGTGGATTATTATTATTCTCTCTACGGTGGTATATGGAATTTATCTTGCAGAGCCAAACACGGTCCTTGTGTTCGGAATTTATTTTGGAGTATTCGGAGATGGAACCCACCTCGCAATGCCGAAGACAATCTACACGCCAGACTCATCGTTATTGAAGCCTGGTTCAGGGGCTACTGAGGGAGTCCTGGATAAGGGGGTATCCGGACAGCCGTACTATATACTTTGGCCGAACTATTGGACCATGAAGATACAAGATAGAAGACTTCGTCCCATGTCCAGATGGGACTCTCCTTAGCGTGGAAGGCAAGCTTGGCAATTCGGATGTAGATCTCCTTCTCTGTAAACCGACTCTGTGTAACCCTAGCCCCCTCCGGTGTCTATATAAACCGGAGGGTTTAGTCCATAGGACACAACAACAACAATCATACCATAGGCTAGCTTCTAGGGTTTAGCCTCTCTGATCTCGTGGTAGATCAACTCTTGTAATACTCATATCATCCAGATCAATCAAGCAGGAAGTAGGGTATTACCTCCATCAAGAGGGCCTGAACCTGGGTAAACATCGTGTCCCCAGCCTGCTGTTACCATTAGCCTTAGACGCACAGTTCGGGACCCCCTACCCGAGATCTACCGGTTTTGACACCGACAGTCATATTGCTACTTTAAGCCGTTTCATAAGCCGGTTAGGTGAGAAGGCCATACCACTATATCTGATGTTGAAGAAAATAGATGACTCTGTCTGAAGTGATGCTGCTAACATGCCTTTGAGGATTTGAAGAGACAATTGGTTGAGCCGGTGGTCCTTGCTTCTCCCATTGATAAGGAGACATTGTTGTTGTATGTGGCTGCTAATGCACGTGTTGTCAGTTTGAGAATAAATAAGTTGATTCAATCCATTTGGATTGATCCACTTAACCACTGGTTTTTGGTTCTAGTGGCAACTGAACAGTTTCCCATACCATTTGTGTTTTACCACCCGGTATGGAGAAATCTTACGTTTCGTCGGCTGCTCTTTGCCTGAGTGCGTGGGACCCACTCATAAGGTTTGTTGGACCCGGCTAAGCCCCCTCCCGGTAGGGCTAGAGCGACAGCAAAGAAATAGTCTTCTTAGGCTTGGCAATTTTACTACCTCCTGTCGACGAGCCGTCCATCTACTTACTGCCTGCGACTGCCTTCTTGTCGCCCACCTTTTTCTCTGCCCTGCCATTTGGTGGAGCGTAAGGAGTCTGGTAAGGAATATCCGGTTCAACGGCCGGTTTACTACATCAGTGAGGTGTTTATTGAGTCCAAACAAAGGTGTCCACATTGGCAGAAGCTTGTTTGTGGGGTGTTCATGGCCAGCCGAAGCTTAAGCAGTATTTCCTGGGTCATCCCATCACTATGGTTAGTTCTGCTCCTTTGGGGGATATCATCCAGAACAGAGAGGCCACAGGACGAGTCGCCAAGTGGGCCATTGAGCTTGGACCTCACGGTCTAAAATATGTGCCTCGTACTGCTATCAAATCTCAAGCACTGGTGGATTTCATCAACAATTGGACAGAGTTGCAGGCGCCTGAAGAGAAGTCGGATAACACATACTGGACAATTCACTTCGATGGATCCAGGCAATTGGAAGGCTCGGGGGCTGGAGTTGCTTTGGCTTCCCCTCGAGGTGACAAATTTTGTTATGTGCTAAGGTTGATGTTTCCTTGTACTTACAATGCAGCTGAGTATGAGGCCTTGCTCCATGGTCTTCGGATGGCTAAATAGATGAATTTAAGCCGGGTAAGGTGCTTTGGCGACTCAGATTTGGTAGCTCAACAAGTCTCAGGCAAGTGGGATTCCAAAGATCCTCTCATGGTGGCTTATCACCGTGAGGTTGATGCTGTGGCTAGACATTTCAAGGTTTATCAAGTGGAACACATAGATCGCAGGAAGAATGAGGCCGCCGATGCTTCATGAAGGAGATTGCGGCCATCATGTCACTTCAAAGTCCCTTGTGGCCAAAGCTTTCCGTCACGGATTTTGTTAGCTAACAGCTCATGCCGATGCAGAAGATCTCGTCAGTAAATGTGACGGGTGTCAGAAATTTTCATGGCAAGCTCATGTGTCAGCTCAAGAATTGAGGATGATACCAATTACTTGGCCGTTTGCTGTGTGGGGGCTTGACATAGTTGGGCCTTTCTAGAGATCCAAGGACAAAAATACTCACCTTCTTGTGGCAGTGGATAAGTTCACAAAGTGGGTGGAAGCAGAGCCGGTCAGTAAGTGTGACGCGGCGACGGCGGTTCAATTCATGAAAAAGGTGATTTTCCGTTTTGGCTTTCCCCACAGGATCATAACTGATAATGGCACTAACTTGTCCAAGGGGGCTATGGAGGAGTTCTGTCAATGTGAGCATATCCGGCTTGATGTCTCGTCAGTAGCTCACCCCCAATCCAATGGTCAAGCAGAAAGAGCCAATTAGGAGATTTTGAAGGGCATCAAGCCCCGACTTTTTATTCCTTTGCAACGAACGCCGGGTTTTTGGGTGGAGGAGTTACCATCAGTGTTATGGAGCATCAATACTACCCCCAACAAATCTATGGGTTATACCCCTTTCTTCATGGTTTATGGAGCAGAGGCAGTTCTGCCTAGTGACATCCGCCATGACTCGCCCCGAGTGGCGGCTTACGTGGAAGCTAACAATGAGCAAGCATGTCGGGAGGCACTTGACTTGTTGGATGAAAAGCGTGACTTGGCAGCAGCCCGCTCGGTGATTTACCAATAGGACCTGCGGCGTTATCACAGCCGACGGGTTAAATCCAGAACCTTTCAAGAAGGCGACTTGGTGCTCTGGCTCATGCAGGATCAGACTGATGCACACAAGTTATCCCCACCTTGGGAAGGGCCCTTTGTGGTCAGCAAGAATTTGAATAACGGGTCATACTACCTTATCGATATTCAAGAGCACAAAGACTCACGTAAGTTGGAGGAGGAGACCCGCTGGCCGTGGAATATAGCTCATCTTCGGCCTTACTACACCTGAGCCACCGGCTCTCATGATGTACATATCTTGGTGATGTATATATTATAAATAATAAAGCAGGACCTCTGTCCTTTTCATCCTCAAAGATCATATGTCTTCATTGTCATAATTTCAAAAGGACCATTGGGGCTGATCGTATTCGAATCTAGCTTAACACCTTTGGTATAGCTTACTCATCGTATTCGAATCATACTTGTTCAAACAAACTTGATCACTTGGAGGTTGGGTCGTATTCGAATCATAGCTTAACCTCTTTTGGTTCGACTCAGATCGTATTCGAATCAGAGTCATTAAATATTCTCAAGGTCACTTTGGGGCTTCCTGTTCAAACATAGGTCGTATTCGAACCAAAGAGAACATAGCTGTCGGTACCCACTTGATCGATGCAATGCCAAAACCCACTTGGGTGCTTCTTAATCATATTCTAATCATAGCTTCACCCCTCTTGGGTCCGACCTAGATCGTATTTGAATCAGAGTCGTTAAATATTCTTAAGGTCATTTGGGGGCTTCCTATTCAAACATAGGTTGTATTCGAACCAAAGAGAACATAGCTGTCGGTACCCTCTTGATCGGCGCAATGCCAAAGCCACTGGGGGCTACATGGTCGTATTTGAACCCTAGCTTAACCCCTTTAGGATGGTTTACTGATCGTATTCGAACCAGAAGCCTTAAGTTTGTCTTATATTCTTTTTGTTTAAGTCTTTTTCGAAAGCGCTCTTTGGATTTGTCTTGTGACCTTTTTTATGTCCATAATTTAAGGCATATAAGGTTTTTGATTGAGCCGGCTTAACTTTGAGCAATCAGTCGGCCGGCGTGTGACAAATTCCAAGAGAAGGTCATGGTTTATAAGCTGAGTCATCACCCTTACTGTCCAGGTCATTTAAACCGGTTGTAAAAATTTGATATCTCGAGTATGATATTATCACAGTTATATTGAAAGTTCTGATCGGAATTATTGATAACACATATTTCACATTTATAAATATGTGGGATAATTATGACCCGCCCTGCGGTGAGCCGCCGAGGGTCTCTGTGATCTACCTCTCTTTGCAGGACTGATTACAGGATTTCTTATGCACAAAGGAAATAGAAAAGCATAAGACGGAGTAAATATATGATGGCGATTTAAAAAGTGTTAAGGCATCAAAACGACCACGATGGCACGGCACAGCAAAGTCATCTCTACTTCTATTACATGACTCCCTGAGTCACAATGATTAAGCATTGTTTTTAGCAAAGCTGCAAACATGAGCCGCCCAATGGATTAGCTCTCTTGATTGCCTGAAGCTTCTGGATCAACCCTTTCCACTTCTTTGTCTTGTTCCTGGGCGTGGAAGGTTGATGACGACCAGTCAATGCCACTCAAAGCTTTAAATTCAGCTTCATCATCAACTAGCCCAGCCGGGTCAGTCTCAGGAGCGAAGGTATGCTTACGAGTTGGTGGAATCATGCTTGTCAGGGTATATTTTGTTGTTGGGATTCTCCGGTTCTCTGCATCATAACCCGCCTGGTACTTGGAGAGATCCGCTTGTTTAGCAATTATGGTGGCCACAGGGCGTATTACCTTCACGCAGGCAGCAAACTCTTCTTGTTCAAAGGGCGCACCGTCTTCTTTGAGGCTCGGATACCCAATGGCAATGTCAGCCGGGTCTAGTTCCAGAAGCCAAGCCTTGGCCCGGCTCAACGCGGCTACAACTCCGGATCTTGTAAACGCCCGCTTCAGTTCAGTAATCCATTGGGGCAACACAGAAAGCTTCCTTAGCACATCCGCCAAAAGTGTAGGAACTTCATTGGACAGAGCCATGGTGGCTAAGGCACACTGAGACCCGGTGTAGAGTTGCTCCACCAGTGTATAAACCGCCTTCAGCTTTATCAAAGAATCCTGGTTAAGATTTGAGCTCATGGGGCCTGCATAGCAATGTCAGGTGCGTTAAAGAACAAATTTATATGATCATTGAAAAGTATACAGTATTTATACCTTGCAGGGCGACTTACCAAAGATTGTGGTAACCATCTGGGTCACATGGCGTTTCAAGCCGGACAGTTCATTGGTTGCCTTTTCAAGAGCCGCCTCTGAATTGTCAGCTCGTTGGGTTAAGGCATTCTTCTCATCGGCTCAAGTTTTTCTCTCTGCCTCAAAGTCGGCCTTCAGCTTCTCTTGTTCAGATACACTGAATTCAAACTTGGAGTTGGCCCTTTGGGTTTCTGTTTCTTGTGCTTGTAGGCGATTCTTCAAATCAGCAATTTCTTTTTGCAATTGACTGGTGGTAACCTGCACGAATACCGGATCAAAGTCATGATTATTAGCATATTATATTCAAGTCCCAAGCACCTTGCAAGAAAGACTACTTGGCACTTGGGGGCTAATGTCTAGCGCGGAAATTTATTGACAATGGCGGTTCATAAGATTGGCGAATCACAAAATTAAAAGTCCCAAGCACTTTGCAAGAAAAGACTACTTGGCACTTGGGGGCTATGCATATTGCAGTTCAAACTACGAGGTTGATATATTCTACACAAGCATGTGAAGGACCGGCTCATTCATTTTCATTAAACCAGCCCTTGGGGGCTACAGATTAAGCCAGATTTTTTACAGGTTGTTAATCTATAGACATTGTTAATATTTGACTAATGTTTTCTAAGTCTACAGCATATTCATCATAAGCAGTAGACTTGGGGGATGGCGTAATGAGAATGATTCAGAGGAAAGATGATATCATATCTCAAACTTATGGTGCATCTGCTTCACCATGTCGATTTCAACATCGCAACTGTTGTGCACTTGGCTGAGATAGCCAGACAAAACATCTCTGGCGCTCATGTGAGAGTAATCTGTAAGGTCAAATCTGACCTTACGGTGTTCCAGGAGTTCTTCTTTGGCAGTACATTTCGCAAGCACAGTAGGCCTTCCCGTCTCAGTGTAACTGGTCTTGGTATCTCAACTTCAGCTTCTTGAGGGTCATTTGTCTTGGCGGGGCTTGAGACTTCAAGATTTTCGGAGCCATCAAGAGTCCGCTCGGCAGGCGGGTCAGCTGCTAAGGCTGGCGGTTCATACGCTGGCTCAGGTGGCGGTTTAGTAGCAGAAGTTTCCGGTACGGACGTTTGAGGTGTCGGTTCATTGAGAGTTGGCTCATCAACCGGCTTGTCCTTTTTGGCCTTCTTGCTAACCTTTGTTGTGCCGCTACATAAGATCACAAGGTCAATATAAGCATAAAATCCAAAGTACAAGATAATTAAAATCATCATTACCCTGGAGCGGTCTTGAAAGCCGGCAGATTCGATTGAATAGAGTCACCGGAAGAAGGAGAGGTTTCCTGGTAATTCGAGTCAGAAGGATTCAGTGGCTGATGAGTGAGACCCACCAAAGGATAAGAGGAATGTAAGACGGAGATGACCTAATTCCGACGTTTTCTTGGTGTATTGGGTAGACCGGAGGAAAGTTCCGCGTCTTTTGTGGTCCAGGTCTGCCTCCGGTTCTCATGGATCTGTCACTTCAAAAGAAATTGAGGATCTTGATAAGCTAAGGGATGTGAAAATCTTACTTTCTGGGTTACTTGGCTGAGTTTTTGACGCGACAAAGGCTCTAAGTCGGAGGAAATAATAGTTACCTCTTATTCCACCCCGCGGCTCGTACCCGTGTCATCCTGATCATAATCAGTATCAATAAGGTAACTAAAAAATGAGCCAAGGGAGTCAAGGGATACCTCCAACTCAGAAGAATCATCTAGCTGAAGTTTCTCAGAAGCACTGGGTTCTTTCCGCGTTTCTTTGTGGCGGCTCTCCTGGCAGCTCTCTTGGCCTTCCTGTCCCTTTTTGCGGCTTCATGGTCATATTTAATTTTCCAAAACTTATCATCAGCCTGTGAAAATCAGCAAAAGTTTGAGTACAGATAAAAGCATCCATATTGGAGATGATTTTTTCGGCTTGGCGACTTACCACTGGAGCCGGGTCGGTTTTGCAGAACGGGTGTAAGCCCACCTTGCCGCAGTCTATTAAGCTTTCATTAAGAAGACACTTGGTCATATCATTGATGACATGATCAGGCAGATCGTTAGGGCTGTGTCGCTGAGGGTCATCTTTCCTGCCTGAGTAATTGCACATTAGACCGCAGCGGTGGCTTAATGGAATGATCCGCCAGGCGTGCCACACCCGGACCAAGTCAATACCATTCAGTCCGTTCCCCAGAAGAGCCTTGATTTTGGCCAAGGTGGGGGCGAGTGTTTTGCGTTCGGCGGGTGTTATCTTGTTAGGCAGTGGATGATTGGTGTCCACACGCAGGGCACGAAAACCGGGCAGAGGATTCTCATCAGTCGGGGAAGTGTCTTGGCAATAAAACCACGTTTGATTCCAGTCCTTTGGATGGCTCGCGGATTGGCATAAGGAAAAATGACGTCTCTCCAACGTTGGATTGAGATGCCACCAAGTTCCAAGCTCTGTCCGCTGGCACATTCATTTTGGCGGTTTAAGTAAAATAACTCTCTAAAGAGTAACAGGTTGGGTTCTTCTCCAATATACACCTCATTGAACACTTGGAAATTGCAGATATTAGACACGGAATTGGGTCCAATGTCTTGAGGGTGGAGTTCGAAGAAATGCAGGACGTCCCTAAAGAATTTAGAGCCGGGTGGTGAGAAACCTCGGTTCATATGATCTGAGAAAACAATAACCTCCCCTTCTTTGGGTTGAGGTCTCTCTTCCGTCGGGTCAGGAGCACGATAAGACATGACATCTCTGTTCGGCAGGTAACCAAATTTCACAAACTCTTGGAGAGTCTGCTCGGTAACAATGGATGGAACCCAGTTGCATGAGGTGCTTGTCTTAGGTGCCATGATGATGGAAGCCTAAGGAAGGATAAAATTTCCGGTTCAAATTTAAGCCGGAGGAAATGTCAATATTCAAGATGACGTCTTATCTAAGGGCCTAATGGTATGAGGATAATTATGAAAGATTCTTTAAGTCACCACAGGCATCATTGATAGTTCAATTATTTAAGCCGCCATGGGCGGTCAAGATTATCAACTAAAGAATTATCTTTTAAGCCGGTGATAAGAGTCGCCATGGTTAGGGGGATCTAACATACAGATTTTTGCCTAAGTGTGGCAGAAACAAGTTTCACAAAGTACAATTGTTATTTTGGATCAAACAACTATTTAGAAAAGAAAATATTCTAGACCTAAAACAGAGTACAAATGAGTTCATCAGTTCT
Source organism: Triticum timopheevii (assembly GCA_963921465.1). Taxonomy (NCBI): domain Eukaryota; kingdom Viridiplantae; phylum Streptophyta; class Magnoliopsida; order Poales; family Poaceae; genus Triticum; species Triticum timopheevii. Next base: position 549,588,461 of record OY997268.1, on the reverse strand, counting down.
AGAAGGCCTCTTTGCAATATAAAAGGATCTGCTGATATCAAAAATGCGTGTGAAACAATTATTGCGTGAGTTTTACACTATTCTTGGATCAAAGGAGGCTGCAGTATAGAGCAATGAAGAACCAAGACGAACAGCGAAGAACACAAGAAAAACCTATGAACCCTAATGCAGATCTGGAGTAGGGGAAGAAGAAAAGCTTACGGCTGCAGGGGTGTTGCGGAGGTTCGCCACTGTTTTCTAGACAGACTCAGGTCGATGCAGCGGCCAAAGTCGATGAAGATGAGGAGCGCGGCGGCGGCGGTGGATCTCGAGCAGCAGTAGGGTGCGCGAGGAGGAAGATGCGGAAAGAAGAAGAATGAGAAAAGACCCAGTTGGGTCTATTTATAAGGGAAAACTGATGACTGGGTGCGGAAAACGAGGAGGCCAAAGACATAAGTTATCCAACTACAAGGACGCCTCGATTTTCGGGATGGTCTTTAAGATAAGGATCTATCGAGATATATGGGATAAAGCATAAATTGATGACAGATGACGTCATGGCGGGTTATTCTAAATCCGGAGGATGACGTCACGGTGGGTTAAAGTTATCATACGAGCAGGGAGCACAAGATTTTTCTTAAGTGTTGAAGATTGACATGAACCAGTTCAAATCAATCTGGGGCCTAATGTTGGGGATATAACTATTAGGCATGACCCGCCCAGGAGGGGCCGGGTCACACCTACCATGAAGCCCACGAAGACACTTGAAGATGACTTCTCACTTAAAGTCCCAAGGACCAGAGGCGATTTAAGGCCTGTAGAGATAAACCGCCATGTATGCATAACTTGTATTGTAAGAAAGGAATAGAGAGAGACCAAGTCGGACGCTGTTTATTAATCGGCCAGGACTCTGTGAGTCGTTGGGCGTCAACCTCTGTATATAAAGGGATGACCTAGCGGCGGTTCAGGGCAAGAAACATCAGATCGAGAACTAGGTCAAGCGGATTCGCTCCCTGGTTATCGATTCATAAGCAATCCCACCCAAAACTAGATCGTAGGCTTTTACTTTCACCTCAAGGGGTCGAACCAGTATAAACCTTGTGTCCTTTGTCCCGTTTAACCTCTTTAAGCTTCCTAGTTGCGATGGCTCCACGATTAAGTCCTTACGCTAGGACATCTGACGTGACAATTCCACGACACCTACCCCCCTGGCGTGCCCTAGTAGGTAGTGGGCCCCTTGTGAGCCTTCCCAATGGTTTCCTCTAGATTACGCATTTTGCAACAGAAAAATTCTTTATATGTACTCCCGGAAGTTTTGACCACCGCATCGCGAAAATGTCCTTTGTTCTTGTTTCATGCTATTTTTCTGACAGATCTAGCTCGTCATGGCTCCACCAAGCTCTTCCAAGGACAAGTTCTATGAGAAGGTCATCAACCCCTACCTACTAGAGATGATGAAGCACCCTCAAGTCATTGAGATGCGTGAGGGGGTGCTCCACATCCGGGACATTGAAGGGCCCAAGAATATAGGGATCATGGAGGTCAGGCTCAAAGCGGTGGAGCAGGAGATCTTCAAGTGCCAAGGAATGATGGAATGTGGACTTAGTGCCAACCACTCCATGATCATGTAATTCACCCGTGACCACAAGGTGGATGGCCAATTAATGAAGAGTGTCATCTTCAAGCTCAATGAAAGAATCGATTATCTCCAAGGCCATGTTTATGATCTTCATAACCAAAATTTTGAGTATGAGGCAAGATTGATAGGTATGAGTTTAGTTGCAAGTTTCAGGACTCCGGAGACTCGTGCATCCTTTTATGATGGGGAACCTATATGCCATGGAAGCCGAAAGACAAGCCCACCACTTCGTTATCACCACCATCACCAAAGAAGGAAACTTGAGTACACGGGTATGGGCACTCCCCTTGGCTTATGCCAAGCTTGGGGGAGGTGCCCCGGTATCGTATCACCATCACTTTTATTACCTTTACCAGTTTTTAGTTCAATCCTTAGCTATTTCATGATTTAGTAGAATAAAAGTTTACTATGATCTATTTTTGAGGGCTAGTTTCATGATCTATCTAAATATGTAATCAAGTTGAGAGTTATATAATAAAGAGTACTTTGAGTTTTTGCTTCTTTACTTTTATGTTTTAATGTTAGCAATGAAAAGAATGAAAAAGATCATATGCTAATATTATGGAAAGTAATGACATTACATAAGCAAACCTATAAGTGGTAAAATTTATTGGAAGTTGACAAATATAGAATTGGTCAATGATGCAATTCATCAAAAAATAAGGGAAGAGAAGATTCAGATGCAAATATACTATCTTGGACATCTTTTATAATTGTGAGCCCCCATTAAGTATTTTATGCCAAATTGTTGACGTTGGACAAGGAAGACAACATAATGGTTTATGTTTGTTCATATTCACATAGAAGTTATATTGTCGTAGATCCTCCAACATGTGGTGCTTGCCCAATATATTTGTTAGCCAAAAATCCACACTAAGTAGAGATACTATATAAAAAACCTTAATCCCAGTTTCATGTTACAAGAGTCCGCTACACCTACCTATGGATTGAATAAGATCCTTCAAGTAAGTTTTCATCGGTACATAAAGCAATAAAAAATTCTCCTAAATATGTTTGATCTTTTATTGTAAGGAAAATAAGCGTTGTAGAAACTTGTGATGGCAAAGTAATAAAAGCGACGGACTGCATAATAAAGTTTGCTATCATAAGGGGCAATATAGCGTGGTTCATTTGCATTAAGAGCTTTTGCATCCAAAAACAAGAAGCGCATGAAAACCTCTGCTTCCCTCTTCGAATGGCATGTCTTTTACTTTTATGTGTTTACTTTTTGTGCAAGAGTCAATAGTGTTTTCCTCTATTCCTTTTATTTTTTATATTTTACAAGCATCATGTGGTGGGGAAAGATCTTGGCACATATATCCAGTTGGATATGAGTGATCATGAGTTATTATTGTTGGGAGGTGAAATCATAAGCCCCTATCTTTCTATGTGTCTGGCTGAAACTTTTTGCTCCATATATATGTTGTGAGTGTTAGCAATCCTAGAAGAATAAATGATGGTTGAGTATGTAGACTTGCTAAAAAGCTCCGACATGAGACCCTACCTGAAATTATGATGGATTGCAATTGCATTGTTAACGGAGAACATAGTTTGTTAGTTTTCAAGAAAGTTTATGCCTTATATTTCGATGTTGTGATGAATTATTACTTGCTCATGAGAAGTTTTATGATAATGAACGTTGTTTTTATAGTAATCATTATGATGCTACTATGCCTGTATTTTGTTTTTATCGACACCTCTCTCTCTTTAAGCATGTGGACAGGATTATCGATATCGGCTTTCGCTTGAGGACAAGTGAGGTCTACGCTTGGGGAGTTGAACGTCCATTTTGCATAATATTTTCCTACTTCTATTTATAGTATATTCAATCAATATAACACTTTGTGGAGCAATTCTAATGCCTTTTATCTTATAATATGCAAGGTTTAGACAAAGATGGAGATCATTGGCAGCTGGAATTTTGGACGTGGAAAAACTACGTCAGAGATACCTATTCTGCACATCTCCAAATGAGCTAAAACTTTATGGATATTTACTTAAAAATATATGAAAATTATTGGAGAAAAGAAGTACTAGAGGGGGCCACGCAGGTGCCCACTAGGCACCAGGGTGCGCCTACCCCTTGGGGCGCCCTCATGGGTAGTAGGGCCCCTGTCAGCCTTCGGTGCCCATCTTCTAGTATATAAGCCCATTTTCCCAAGAAAAAATAAGGAGAGGAATTTCGGGACGGAGCGTCGCAGTCTCAAGGCGGAACTTGGGCAGGAGCACCTTTGCTCTCCAGCGGAGCGATTCCACTGGAGATACTTCTCTCCGGGAGGGGGAAATCGAAGTCATCGTCATCACCAACAACCCTCTCATCGTGGGAATGCAAATCTTCATCAACATCTTCAACAGCACCATCTCATCTCAAACCCTACTTCATCTCATGTATTCAATCTTTGTATGAAAACCTCATATTGGTACCTCTGGGTTGCTAGTAGTGTTGATTACATCTTGTAGTTGATGCTAGTTGGTTTATTTGGTGGAAGAACATATGTTCAGATCTATCATGCTATTTAATATCCCTCTGATCTTCAGCATGAATATGATTTGTGAGTAGTTTATTTTGTTCTTGAGGACATGCCTTGTCATAGGTAATCATGTGAATTTGGTATTCGTTTGATATTTTGATGATATGTATGTTTTTGATTCCCTTAGTGGTGTTATGTGAACATTGACTACATGACACTTCACCATCTTTGGGCGTAAGGGAATGCATTGTGGAGTAGTTATTAGATGATGGGTTACTAGAGTGACCGAACCTTAAACCCTAGTTTATGCATTATTCTGTAAGGGGTTGATTTGGATCCATATTTTTAATGTTATGGTTAGATTTTATCTTAATTCTTCTTTCGTAGTTGCGGATGCTTGCAAGAGGGGTTAATCATAAGTAGGAGGTTTGTTCAAGTAAGAATAGCACCCAAGCACCAGTCCACCCACATATCAAATTATCAAAGTAGCGAACGCAAATCAAACAAACATGATGAAAGTGACTAGATGAAATTCCCATGTGTCCACGGGAATGTTTTACTTATTATAAAAGACTATTCTGGCATATCCTTTGCTACCAAAAGGATTGGGCTGCCTGTCGCGGGAAACCACGACCAGCTATGGGGCTACGAGCCCCTTTTGGTTCGGTGGGGGGATGGGCACATTGCACAAAGAGCAGAGAAGCGTCGCGCAGCACGGCAGAGATCACACATGAAATTTTACCCTGGTTTGGGCCATCGTGAGGCGTAAAAACCTACTCCTGCTTTGGTGGATTGATGGTGGAAAAGGTGGTAGTGTACGCAACGCACTTTTCCCAGCAGGGTTGCCTCAGGCGAAGTGGCTACAAGCATATGGGTACGTGAGGGCCTTGAGCTTGGAAACCTCGCGGACCGAACCCTTTTTACATTTGCCATGGGCCTCCTTTTATAGATCAAGGGGTTACCACAATGGCAAATCAGTCTTTGCGTACTAATTCGATAGCAAATAGTGCTATCATACCTAACTCTATAGGCTGACAGAGTGCATTAAAACGCGTCGTCTAGTGTCACATCACAACGAGCCCGACAGCCCTTGCGAGGCTATTTTTTCAGCTTCGCACTTGCTTGCTTGACACGTCCCAGGATGGGTATCATATGGACATGTTGCTATATAAAGTGGCCGCCATGTGGCGAAAACAGCCATGTAGTCATCTTGGGGCTTGACACCGCACTGGCCTGTGACTTGTGTCGCTTGTGAGGTGGAGCGGTGGGGTGGTGGGCTCCGCAAGCCCTGGCAGGGCTTGCCGAGATGATCTGGGAATATGCTTCCGGGAAAACCCAACCCTATCAGGCTTGCCTTTTCAGTAAGGGAGGTTCTTTCCCTGGTGGTATCTTGCTTCTCTGGATCATCTTGATCTTCTTTATCTGCACTTCTACACTTCGGTTAACTGGTCCTTCTTCCTTGGCTTGATCTCGGTGTTGTAATCTTGCCTTTGAGCCAGCAGGCTATGCTGTCCGTGCACAAGTCAGGGAAAACATACACCCATGTTTGTGTATCCCGACATAAGCCCCCGGGCCTGAGCCATACGTGCCGTTGGGCACATTGGGTTAGGCCCCAAACAGAGCATGGACACGTGGCGAAAAAGCGTTGCGATTGCAAGGATTGCGTTGATAACTGGCCAACCCAGCGTCCACTTCTTTTATTTACCGCGGGTCGTGGGGTAGTGGGGTATGACCAGTTAATGCAAAACAGTAACTTTTCTGAAGAGCCGCGCACTCCCCCTCGCCGTCTCCCTTAAGAGGGAAAATGCGGAAGGGTACCGCGCATTCACCGCTCTCCTCACTCTCCCATCATCTTCCTCCACAAGCCAAATAACCGCTCTAATCTCTTTCCCGTGCCCCTATTGCAATACAGGAACATGGAGAAGAAAACCACGACCCGAGGAAGTTGACGGTCACTGTGAAAGAGGCAGTTACCGAGGGGAGCAAGAGGGTGACAGATTTGAGACGTCGTCTTCTACCTGTCGCATCTGGATGGAAGTGTGCTGCAAGCGAGGTACGGATAATTTTGGGGGAGAGAGGTCCTGGAGGGGCATGGCGCCCCCAAGGTTCTGGCGGAGGGGGAAGAGGACCCGCTAGATTCATACAAGTTCTTCTGTGTGTACTTCATCTATGGCCTCTGCCCTCCCTTTTCGGATTTCCTTTAGGCAATGATGGCGGTCTATGAATTCCACCTTTCGGATTTCATGCCTAATGCAATGGCGTGTATCGCAATATTTGCCCATTTGTGCGAGACTTCGTTGGGGTAGCCCCCAATGTTGATTTGTTCAGGCATTACTTTGTCTCGCGGGTGGAGAACAACAACCACCGCTCCGGGAACATCAGTTGGATGCCATAGGCCGCATCGAGAGAGAATTAGGATTATATCTATGGCCACCAACGTAGCAGGTGGGAGGAGTGGAGAGGGGATTGGTGCTGGATCCAAGATGCAGAGGCCCCCGAATTCTGCCAGGCACAGACAAAATGCATTGAGCACGACAATGTCTAAAAGCATTTGTCCTCACCGAGGACATGCTCCGCCAGGCAATAAAGAGGACTACCTGTTTGAAGGCTGTCCGGCTGACCATCGAGATTGTGGTGGCAGATTTCCTTCTTTGCCACATAGCTCCTTTGCAAAAGAGGGACAGATTTGCCTGGGAGTATGGAGATGCGGCAAATAGGATGAGATTGCTTCCTGGCCTGGCCAACAACCTAACAGTCTATGGCCATGCCTGGTTATGCGAGCAGCTATTCGACCACATCGGGCTGTTCAAGCTACTGGCAAGCATCGTCCCATTGAACATCAACTCTGCCAGGAAACAGATTTTGCAGTGGATGCTGCAGTGCAACACCGATGGAGTCTCGGGTGACTGGCAGTTGCCCACGTTTGATGAAGAGTTAGCATCGACGGATGCCTTAGTGGAAAGACCCACTAAGGTGGAAACAATGGTGTATAAGCCCAACTACGAAGTGGAGGTGGCGTTATCAAGAAACGCCTTGATGAGGACAGGGTGGCCCGAGCTACAGCAGCGGCGAAAGGCGGGAAGGCAGCGAAGGGAAATGGGAAAGTTGTATATGAGAGCTCTTCCCATGGCAAGGGTGAGACGCAAATCTCATAATAGGTTGCCGGAGAAGGGCATGCAGGGGGAGAGCTTGCCGGGAACGGGCCTTCCGGGATCAAGGCTCTGTACACCGCGGCGACAGAGACCATGGATGGAGATGTGCCTAAGAAAGGGGAGGTACAAGGAGGAATAGCTCGCAGCAGGCCCTCAAGCCCCCTAGGCAATCTTGGAGTTGCGCTCGCGCAAATGGGTGGCCCATCGGGGAGCAGGGATCCCCAATCTTGTGTCTCCCGCCAGGAGGGCAAAGGATGTAATCGCCAAGGTCAGCGTTCCTGACGCTATGTGTCAGCAATCCCATCGGCTTTCTGGGGCCAGGGCTCTCCCCGCCTAGTAGCAAACAACTAAGGAGGGCGACTCCAGCACCCAATTGAGTTTGAGCTCTTTGTCCAGCTCATTTTCACCTGAGCCTCCCACCCCCAGCAGGGGTCGAGGTTGCCGGAAAGCTCCGTCCTTCCGCCCTAGAAAAGGAGCAGGGCACCCTCGCCACCCATAGACTTCGAGCTAAACTCCATGCTCATCAATGAAGAGTAAGGGAGACTACTCTCTCCTTCTCTCTTATTCTTGTACTGCCTTTAACAAATTTGCTTGCATCTGCTCACTGATATTGCTTGGTGTTGTTGACAGGGAGGAGGAGGAGGAGGAGGATACCACAGACAGCTATGGGGCTCCGAGCCCCTTGGCGGGGGGATGGGCATGTTGCACAAAGAGCAGAGAAGCATCGCGCAGCGTGGCAGAGATCACACAAACAATTTTACCCAGGTTCGAGCCGCCGTGAGGCGTAAAACCCTACTCCTGCTTTGGTGGATTGATGCTGGAAAAGGTGGTATTGGATGCAACGCACTTTGCCAGGCAGGGTTGCCTCAGGAGAAGTGGCTACATGCATATGGGTACCTGAGGGCCTTGAGCTTGGTAACCTCGCGAACCGAACCCTTTTTACGTTTGCCATGGGCCTCCTTTTATAGATCAAGGGGTTACCACACTGGCAAACTAGTCTTTGCATACTGATTAGATAGCAAAAAGTGCTATCATACCTAACTCTGCAGGCTAACAAAGCACATTAAATGCACCTTCTAGTGTTACATCATAGCGTTCCCGGCAGCCCATGCCAGGCTATTTTGCCAGCTTCGCTTCTGCTTGCTTGACACGTCCCAGGACGGGTGTCATATGGAGCTGTTGTTGTCGAAAGTGTCCGCCATGTGGCGAAAAGCAGCCACTTAGTCATCTTGGGGCTTGACACTGCACTGATCTGCGACTTTCGTCGCTTGTGAGGTGGAGCGGTGGGGTGTTTGGGCTCTGCAAGCCCCGGCAAGGCTTGTCGGGACGATCTGGAATATGCTTTCGGGGCAAACCCAACCTTGCCAGGCTCGCCTACCCGGCAAGGGAGGTTCTTTCCCTGGTGGTATCTTGCTTCTCTGGTTCATCTTGATCTTCTTTATCTGCACTTGGACACTTCGGTGAACAGGTCCTTCTTCCTTGGCTTGATCTTGGTGTTGTAATCTTGCCTTTGAGCCTGCAGGCTATGTTGTCCACGCACAAGTCAGGGGAAACATACACCCCTGTTTGTGTACCCCGACACTACCTTGTTGTGCTTTCATTACCATTAGTATTACTGGCTCGTTACAAATTATCGTGCAATCAAATTATTTATTACCGATAATTTTAGTGCTTGAAGAAAATACCTTGCTGAAAACTACTTGTCATTTCCTTCTGCTCCTCATTGGGTTCAACACTCTTACTTATCGAAAGGACTATGATTGATCCCCTATACTTGTGGCTCATCATTATACCTTCTATCACAGATCCAAGGGTGTTGGGGATATAACCCGCGGTATGACCCGCCCAAGAGGGGCCGAGTCACACTGTTGTTGACTCAAGAATGAAAGGCTCCAATGGGCCTGAGGAAACATGAAGGCTAGTGGCGGCTTAAGAGGCGGGACCGTTGAAGGCCCAAGATCCGGATGTGTGAGCTGCCAGACGGTGACTTGCTTTACTTTCAAATTTTTAGTTGTCCCATTAGAATTTCAATATCTAGTTCTTCTTCTCGTTTTGAAATGAGCCCAAACTAGTCATCCCGTAATAGGAAGAGAAGGGGAACTAGATGTTCTTCAGATTTCAACTGATGAATGTAGTTACATTCCTACATGTACTGTACTTCATGGCTGAACTAGTAACACACTCTTTACATCCATTCAGAAAATGGAACCAGAGAGAAGGAAGAAAAGGGAATTCAAACAAATCATCTCAATATCAAAGAGAAGCAAACTATTGTACTTAATTTTGCCCCAAATTACTTTGCTAATTGCCCATCTAATTATGTTCTTCGTGGCTGAACTAACACATGATTTTTTATATTTCAATTTTTCACAGTCTAATGAATGGGAGTACATTGATATGTTTCAGAAGATGGTTTCTAATTTTTACAACCAACGAAGAGATTGGGTGATAAAGCTTGGTTTCGAAAGTTTTCTTCACTTCTCAGGCTTATGCAACATTGATGAAGTTATCATATGGCTAGTTAATCATTTCGACACTTTAACATCGTCAATTGAGCTAGAAAATGGATTTAGCTTCCCAATCACACCTTTGACTATACATACAATCTTTGGCATTCCTCTTGGCGGTTTTCCAATTCAAACCGAATCTACCAGAGAAACTTGTGACTTCATAAGAACAGAAATTAACATGGAAATCCCCTCTGTAGAGTATCTCTTCTCGCTTCTTTCTGAGAATCTGTAAGAAGGCAAGTTCTATAGGGTATTCATGCTTATTATGCTGTCAGTTTTTATTGCTCCAATTCAAAGGAGTTGCCAGCAGAAAATTCTATAGTGCACTAGTGAATATAGATGTTGTTGCAAACATGAGTGGTGCTTGTTCACAATCAGTTACCTTGTGTACTCAATAAACAAAGCTCGAGCCGAAAAAATAATGGCAACGATATATTCCCCAGAGGATGCAAGCTTGCTTGGTGGTAAGTCATTGTAAAAGGAGATTTAATTGTGTTCCATACATTCACATGATCTTGTTTTTGAAATAACTTTCTTAAACTTCACCTTGTATTTTTTATCAGCATCTGATGTTTCTTTTTTTCAATGGTTTATTAGATATCTTAATTCGAGTTCCTTCTAGCTCCTGGTTTTTCTGTTCCAAATAGTCTACCTAGACTACCAGTTTGGATATCTAACTTGTTGAATTCATACATGGCGCTTGATGCACTACATCGCAGTAGTAATCAATTTGGAAGACTATCGGTATGTTTTTATTCTCTATTTTTCGATTTAGTTCTATTTTCCTTAATAGGAAAAAGGGATGAATCCTTATGCATTCAACTAGTAGTTTTGAATCCTTATTTTCCAACATGACAAAACAACTAAAACATGCTAGCTCGACACCATTCAATGACAGAACAAGTGTATACTCTTGCAAACTTCTGGAAGAAGTTCAACTACATATTGAGTCATCTTTCCCAACAAAAAGTCAAACTCAAGTAAGTGCACTGTGATTCTTTCTTTCTTTTTTACCAAAGCATTACCTATTCTCAACATGCAGTACAATGTTAATCGGGCCATTTTTGTGTGAATTCAGGACAAGATGATAATTGAGCACAAAGCAAAAACTTTCTTCCAGAGATGTGTTCAAAACACTTTGCCAACTATCAATACCTACATTGATGATATCATGTCAGCTTCCTCCATCAATAGCAAATGCTCAGCTACGAAATTAGCAGGATGTAGAGGTGCTGCAAGTACTTCTAATCAAGTCCAGCCAAGTGAAGAGACTATTATTTCTGTATCTTCATCTCTGATCAAAGTACCTCATAACAAGCAACTGGCTACTCCACCAGCAAATCATCAGCTTTGTAACTATCATTTGAAACTTCTAGAACCTACCACAACATTTACAGATTTTGATAATCCATTGAATGCAAAAGAAATGTTTGAGGAATTGATACAAGATTTTTCATCATCTATTGACATCGCCAATTTAGAGTTGACTTTTGGATTTCAATATGCACCATTTATCACCTCTGAACAGAATTGTTTCCCTCAAAGGATCGAAGTTCCAAACACTGAAGCAAGTTTGATTACCATAAAATTTCCAAAAAATTTGGAAGGTTTGTTAGCTGTTCTATTCTTTTCAATTAAATTCATCCTAGTACCCGTGCATTCTATATACTAAGTTGCAACAACCATTTTTTCTCAGGTTTTTACGATGAACTGAAAGCTACCCAAAAACTAAAGACCAATAACCATTCCACTAAGTTAAGCTTGCAAGAACTTTGATTCTTGCTACCAGGATTGAAATTAGAAGGTATCTTCAAGTTTTCTTTTTCTACATGAATCAAATGACAGTACAAATTCAAATTTCCAAATGAAATTGTTCCTAACATTATTTTTCAATATCTTCTTTCAGTAATGCTCTCTTACCGCTCCAAAATAATGTCCTTCCGTAAATTTGATATTGTATACTAATCTTCTAACATTATAGAGGTTGAAGATACGTCTGCTGAAATTTGGTTGCCTACTTCAAGAACATGGGGCATCACTATCAATGAACCCATATTGCCTGTTGGAGGATTCTCACAATATGATGAACATGATATACCTTCTTTTGATGCTATCACTAATTTTGTAGATGATACACTTCCCCATGTTCCTTCATTTGGAAAGACAATTACATTTGGAACAGGTTCAGTCCCCCAACTCCATATGCTACCTGCTACATTTCGTTCGCACATAGCTTCAATATCACATGTCAAGAAAGATGCAAAACTAAGTTCAATGACACAAATCAATTTACAGCCCAACAATACGTTCTTGAACAACTCTACATCACCAATAGCAGATCCAATACTTGTTCAAGCACCAGATCAACATGAAGCGCAATACAGAAAGCTGAGTGAAGCAGGATTTCCAAAGTGTGACCAAAGGAACATGAATGCTAAATTCGCATCTGGGAAAACGATTCTTCTTGCACAGAACAGGAAAAGCTGCCAGAGTATATTCTGAACAAAGATAGAGAATGAGTTCTACAATTTAATGATTGGACTTCTTAGCAAACTAGACTACAAGTCAGCCTTTCTTTCTCATTCAGTTTCTCAATTAGCTCTTTTTGTCTGCAAACTATTGAGTATTATTTCTTATATTGCAGTCCAAGAATTTTTGAACTAGAGAAAATATGGGTAGACTAGAGAACCATAACATTGTCAATGATGACCGGAGGCTGGATAAATCCCCGTGTTGTAAACTATTTTGCAAAGCTTTGAGGATATAAGAAATAATACAGAAAGGCAAGGATTATTACCAAGAAATGAAATAATTAAGCACATTGTTAGCATTGAGGATATGGTGAGAACTATTTCATAATAAGTTTATGTTTCTAATCAAAATTTCCTTCCAGTAGAATGCACAAGTACTCATTGTTCTTTCATGAAAAACATGTTGTGCATAGGAGATGCTTATGAACCCAATGCTAAATCATTCTGATCCTGCTTCCAAAGCAATACTTCATGAGAGTCACGTCGGCTTTAGCTTACTTAATGCTTCGTTGGTACCTTTTCAATGTTTATCCATACAAATCTTAACTATTTTCCAGTAAATATATAGAAATAACAGTTTACATTTCTACTCGACTAGGTACACCTGCCAGGCTATTTTGATAAACAGTGGATTCTAATTTTTGCAAACTTTATTGACAAAGCATTCGACATTTTAAATCCTGATTTTGATGGAGACAAATTTATACCAGCCATTAGTATGCTAAATTACAATTTCAAGATGCTTTTTGCTGCAAATTACCCAAGTTCCAGGTCATTCAAAATAAAGAACTTTGAGTGTAGATTTATCCAAGTGTCGAAGTGCACTTTTTAGGTGATTCCTAATTAATCTCTTTCAGTAGAAGCCTTCAATGCATGTTTTTTCAACACTAAACTAATATCTTCGATTTCTCATGTCAATCTAAAAGCTGAAATATGATTCTTGAATTTTTGTCTTCCAATATATCACTACATACAAAGGTCATGGAGTAGAAGGTTTTTCTAATGTGAGCAATTTTACTTTCGTACTGATTTCCGGATCCATTTTGTTTTTGGTAAAGCATATAACAATGTTTTTCTGCATTCATCCCATAGGATGGTGTCCAAGCTCTTCGTGAAAAGTTCTTATATTCCAGAGTAAACTATAAAGACAATGAAATTCAACTACCAGTGGTGAAATCATTCCTGCAGCTCCATGTAGTTCCTCCTTCTTCACTCTAGTTTGTTTAGTTTTTGGAGCCTAGTTTTTCTATCCATGTAGTTTCTCTTACGCATTTTATCTTTATTGATCAGGGATTACACATATTCAAATGAATCTCAAGGAGTACTTTTTCCTTGGAATTTCAGCAACTCTTAGTGGTACATAGACGTACTTTACCTCATATTACAAGAAACATATTTTTGACCCATTCTTTTGGCACTTGACTTTTTTTTCAACAAGTAATAAACATAATAAATTTTGTTGTAGGTAAAGGGAGATATGGATGCACACATATATTCAAGTGGATTATATTTTTCAAGTGGAAGAAGAGAGCGAACAAATATCCATCCATGCGTGAAACTTCTAATTCTTTTCTGAGAACATGTGTTCCATTTATTGCCGCTACTTTGTGGCACGAACAATGTCTTTGCTTTTTTTTGAAACCACCAAGAACTGCTGGCATATATATTATGAGGGGTAGGGAGCAATATTTACAAAGTCATAGACACGGTTTCAAGGAGAAAAATCAGAGAAAAAGAAGACAAGGCCCCTCTGGGTAGGGCGATCTCTCACGTTGGATCCCCAATGGGGTGTTGGAGGCATCTTGCTCCCGCTAATCTCCATGATTCCAAGGATCCCCGAACTACCTGGAGGATGGCCGAGGGCGCAGCTCTCTTCCTCTAAAACACCCTGTAATTTCGCTACAGCCATAGCTCCCATGAGATTAGTATGGTGAGAGACCCGACTCCTTTCTTGTGCTCGGCAGGGGTGGCATTGAGGATATGTGCCCAGTATGTCTCTGATCGGTCGCCCTCCGGCCAGTTGCCTGGTGCAAGGGCGGCACAGCCATGCCAGCCTGCCTCAGTTGTCCAGATCCTCCGCGCCTCCGGCATCACCATATTAGGTGGACTGATGATTCTAGATTTCAAACACATAGCGGGCAGAAGTAGTCGTTCGAGCAGCCTCGTCTTTGCAGTCTGTCAGCACACCATTATCTCTCCAGCATCAGCAGCCAAGTGAAGAACTTGCAGGGTCGGGGAGCACAGACTTTCCAGAACATATTTCGGTAGTCTGATTCGATCTTGCCGATGAACTATAGTCTGTATGTTGCTGCTGCATTGTAGATGCCGGAGGGAGTTGTCTTCCAGGTGATGCTGTCTGGCGCGTCGGGTTGCAGCATGATTTCACCCTCATTGATCATGTTCCATAGCCTGTGGAATTTTGAAATGTTAGCCTCGGAGCGGGGTGGGCGGCGGATGTCCTGAATTCATTTTTGGCCTTGCAGTGCTTCCTTCACAGTGCGTTTCTTGCACCTGCATCGGGCATAGAGCGAAGGTGGGATTGCCCTTGATGGCATCGGCCCCAGCCAGGTGGATACCTAGAAAAGGGCACACTTGCCATTGCCAACTATTACACTCGTTGCAGCAGCGAACATCTCATGATCTTGATCATCGCACGGCAAGGGGAAGCCAGTCTAGGGTCGAGCGACTTCATCCCAGGACAACCATAGCCATCTAAGCCGCAGGGCCCTTGCAAACTTTATGCTATCTAGGACTCCTAAACCACCAAGCTCTACCGGGGAGTAGACTATATGCCAGTTTACTTTGCATTTGCCACCGGACAGCTTCTCCTCCTGAGCCCAAAGGAAACGCCAGCATATCTTGTCAATATCCTTCAGTATTCCGCTGGAGGCTTGAATGGAAGTGAGTGCGAAGATTGGAAAAGCTGAAAGCACAGAGAGGACAAGTGTTTGCCGGCCCGAGATGTTCATTAACTGCCCCTTCCATCCTGCTAGTTTTGCCTTGATGCCGTCGAAGATGAATTGGAGATGCACCTTCCTCAGTCTCCCTAGAGAGATTGGCAAACCTAAGTAGGTGATCGGGAAGCCTGTGCGTCGGCTGGGAAACCCTTGTAGAATGCTATCTAGGTCCAAGACTTGACAGTGGATAGGTCCAAAACCATGGATTTTAATGGGTTTACACATAGTCCCGTGGCTTCCCCAAACCTCTCCGAGATCATTAGCAGGCAGAAGACCTCCTCATTGCATGGGTTGGAGAAAATGATGGCATCATCTTCATATAGACAAACGCGTAGCTTCATCTCACGCCCAAGTAGCGGTTTCAGGTATTCCCAGAGCAGCAACACGGTCTAGAACCTGCTGCAGTCTGTCAATCGCTAGGATAAAGAGGAAAGGGGACAGCAGATCGCCCTGTCGCAGCCCTCGGTGATGATCAATCGGCTCGCCCTCGTTACCATTGAGGAGCACTACAGAGGAGGATGATTGTAGCAGCAGAGCAATCCAATCGCGCCATCGTGCAAAGAAGCCTAGTTTCCGTAGAAGCACGAGCTGATATTCCTAGGAGATTGTGTTGAAGGCCTTGGCTATATCCATCTTGAAGAGCAGTGCAGGCTTCTTTCTACGGTGTAGAATGCATGCAACATTTTTTACGAACAAAAAGCTATTGTGAATGCGTCTAGTCTTTAGGAAAGCACTTTGCGCTGGAGAGATTAAACTACCAAGCTTTGGGGCAAGGCACAAGGATAGGATCTTGGCAATGAGCTTTGCAAAGTAATGCACTAAGCTAATTGGTCAGAACTGCCCAACATCAGTTGGGTCAGTTGTCTTAGGAATGAGCACCACCATTGCTGCATTGAGACATTGGAAGTTGGCACCGCCATTCAGATCATGGAATTTATGTAGAGCCTGCAGAAGGTCGGCTTTTATGATGTGCCAGCATCGCCTGTAAAATACACTGGAGAAGCCATCCGGGCCAGGGGAGCGATCAGGCGGTGACAGCTTGATGGCATTCCAAACTTCAGCTTCCGAAAAAGGGAGGTCTAAACCAGATGTCTCAAGTTGTGGTAGCTGGATTTCTTCCCAGTTTATGGTACACGCTCAACACTGTTGTGTGCCCAGAAGCTTGGTGAAGTGGTCCTTGATCACTTCCTCCTTCTCAATGTGGCTTGTAGCAGCCACACCATTCTTGTTTAGGGAGAAAATGAAGTTTTTCCTTTTCCTAGCGTTTATTTTTTCATGGAAAACTGTCGTACTAGCATCCCTAGCCCTCAGCTAGTTGATCTTGGAGCATTGCTTCTTCCGAGCCCTTTCTATTGCTTCTAGGCCCAACAGGCGAAGCTTAAGTTTCTTTCTAAAGTCTAATTCAGCAGTCACGAGCTGTCGTTTCTCTTGGGCAGTGTCAAGGCACAAAACAAGCTCCTGGGCTAAGTGGAACTGCAGTTTGGTGTTTGAGAACATTCCCCTGCTCCAGGTTTTCAGAGCCTTTGAAGTATGCAGCAGTTTTGTGTGCAGAATCCTGATGGCACAGCTCGAGCTAACTGGTCTAGACCAGGCTGCTAGGATTGTTTCATGAAACCCAGGGAACTTCGGCCAGAAAGCTTCAAATCTAAACTTGGGCTTGCTAGTTGGGGGTTTAGCGCTTGCAAGAACTAGAGGGCTATGATCCGAGACTGATGTAGAGGCTGCGTGCAATAGCATTGAAGAGAATAGAAGATCCCTGGCAGGGTTGCAGAAGACTCTGTCCAGGGCAACTAGAGTGGGGGGTTGCTGCTCATTGCTCCATGTGAATTGTCGGTTTTTGCATCTAATCTCGAGGAGCTCTGCATAGTTGATAGCATTGCAGAATTTTCCCATGAGTTTGTGATTGAGGTTCAGGTTGTTTTTTGTCGGCGTTCTGGGAATGGGGGTCCCCAGACTTGCCTGCCTGCGGCCTGCGGCATGGCTCAAAGGGGGCCCAGCACGGCCCATCTTCATCAACACAAGCTCAAGACCCTCGCGAGGCTGTTCTTCCTTGTATTGTTCATCACCAGCCCAAGAGGCAATCCACCACGCCACACACTGGAGTAGGGTATTACACCACAATGGTGGCCTGAACCAGTATAAACCCTGTGTCTCTTGCGTTGTTCTCCTCGTAGTTTAGATCTTAGCGATTCGGTGAGGAACAGGTAGGTAGAAGGTGAAACCTCCGCGCGCACCCCAATGTTCGAACCTCAAGGGTCTGTCGGAACCCCGAATCCGACATTTGGCGCGCCAGGTAGGGGTGCTCCGGAATTCGTCTTCCGTCACCCTGCTCTTCTCCGACCGTCGCGTCCATGGCTGACGCTCGTCGGGCTGCTCGCGCCGCTCGAGTCGCCCGGACGGCTCCCGTCGGCGCGCGCCCTCGTCGCTCCCCGTCGCCCGCCGTCAACACCGCCACCGGCCTAGCGGGGAACAAGCAACGAGTATCGCCCCTGCATCCCTTCGTGGCCTCTTGGGAAAAGTCGCGAGACCTCTCCCTCACCCGCCATGCCGCTCCGGCCTCCCCGGTCATCGCGGCCCTCCTGGGCGGCTCGCAGGCGCCGCCCTCCAGTCACCATGTCAAGCCGTTCATCCGCCAGGTCGGCGCCGCCTCCCCGCGGCAGGGGGCTTCCCGGTACCTGCCGGAGCAGCAGGCCAGGCTGGCCTTCGGTTCAGAAAACCACCCCTCCAATTCGGCATGCTCGGGTGCGCTCCCGATGTTGTGCACCCCCACCATCTGCCAGGTGGCTGTCACCAGGACCCTCATCGACGGTGGCGCGGGCCTCAACGTGTTTTCAGTCGAAACTTTTGACCTCCTCCACATACCCCGGGGGCGGCTGCGGCCGAGCCAGCCCTTCATGGGCATCGGGGGCGGGTCATCTAGCTCCTTGGGACAGATCCGGCTCCTAGTGACCTTCGGCACCTACGACAATTTCTGCACGGAGCTGGTCGATTTTGACATCGCCCTCATCGGCCTCCCCTACAATGCCATCCTCGGCTACCCAGCGCTGGCAGAATTCATGGCCGCGACTCACCCAGCAACAACCTCATGAAGATGCCCGGGAGCAGCAGAGTCCTCACCGTGCCTAGGGACACCAAGGACGCGCTGCGAGCACTCCAGCTCGCCTTCAAGATGGCGGCATCAGCACAGCCCGCCAATGCGGGGGCCCCAGAGCCCAAGGGGGCTGCACCAGCCAAGAAGAAACAATTGTTCACCCAAGACAAGGCGGAGACCAAGCAGATACCCGTCGACGAGGACGGGTCCACCAGCACCACTTTCACCATAGGCTCCCACCTCGGGCCCGAGCAGGAGGAAGCCCTAGTCAAGTTCTTGCGTGCAAACAAGAAGGTGTTCGCTTGGGAGCCCGATCAGCTGGCAGGGATCCCACGGGGCATGATGGAGCACCACCTCAACGTGTGCCCCAACGTGCGCCCCGTAAAGCAGAAAGCAAGGCGGCAGTCCACTGAAAAGCAGGCCTTCATCGTCCAGGAGACTCGCAAGCTAGAGGCCGCGGGGGTCATTCGTGAGGTTCGATATCCAGATTGGTTGGCCAACCCTGTGGTGGTACCAAAGAAGGGAGGGAAGGAACGCATGTGTGTCGACTTCACCAACCTCAACAAAGCATGCTCGCAAGATCCTTTCCCGCTGCCACGCATCGATCAAATCATCGATTCCACCGCCGAGTGTGACCTGTTATGCTTCTTGGACGCCTTCTCCGGGTATCATCAGATCAAGATGGTGGTGGAAGACGTGGAGAAGACGGCCTTCCTGACCCCGTGTGGGGTATACTGCTATACATGCATGCCCTTCGGACTACGCAACGCGGGGGCAACCTTTCAGCGGCTCATGCACATCACCTTGGGCCTGCAGCTCAGGAAGAACGTGGAGGCTTATGTCGACGACATTGTGGTAAAGTCTCGCGAGGCCAAGACACTGATACAAGACCTGGAGGAAACCTTTGCAAGCCTCAATGCTGTAAGCCTGAGGCTCAACCCGGAGAAGTGTGTGTTTGGAGTCCTCTCGGGCAAGCTCTTGGGTTTCCTCGTATCCCAACGAGGCATCGAGGCCAACCCGGAGAAGGTCAAGGCGGTCGAGGACATGAGCCTGCCAAAGACCCTCAGAGAGATGCATAAGCTCACCGGGCGCGTGACCGCACTGAGGCGCTTCATCTCCAGGTTGGGGGAGCGAGCGCTGCCTTTCTTCCAGTTGATGAAGAAAAAGGGGCCCTTTGAATGGACTGAAGAGGCCGACAAGGCATTCCAAGATCTCAAGAGATACCTGACCAGCCCACCGGTGATGGTGGCCCCACACCCACAAGAACCCTTGGTACTCTACCTCGCCGCCACTCCCAACTCAGCCAGCGCGGCGCTGGTGGCGGTTAGGGAGGAGCGTCGGACCAAGGCCGCAGCAGCTGCCCGCAACAAGGCAAAACAGGACCAAAAAGGACTCACAGAGATCACTACCACGATTGAGGAAGATCAACCGCCGCAGGGGAATGCACCAGGAGCGGGAAGGGCCCTTCCCCCAGGCAACCAGCTTCTGGAGGCTCTGCCACCTCAGGAGGCACCACGGTTTCCGGAGGACGCCACCAGCACCGACGCTCCAAGCCTCGTCGAGCACCCGGTGTACTTCGTCAGCACGATGTTGCGAGATGCGAGGGCACGGTACCCCATGCCTTAGAAACTTCTCCTCGCACTGATGGTGGCCTTGCGCAAGCTGCGGCACTACTTTTAGGGTCACCCTATCAAGGTTGTCTCCGCGTACCCCTTGGAAAGAGTGCTCCGAAGCCCTAACTCAGCCGGAAGGGTCGCCGAATGGAACATTGAGCTGCAAGCATTTTTAGCTCGAATTCAGCATGACCCGAGTCATCAAGGGGGCCGCCTTGGCAGATTTCATGGCAGAGTGGATAGAGGCGCCAGGCCTAAAGGCTGATGAGGATCGATCCCTCTCCCCGGGAAGTGAGGCGCTGGACGGTTGGGTCATGTACTTCGATGGGGCGTTCTCCAGGCACGGCGCGGGGGCTGGTGCGGTACTTATATCTCCCACCCAAGACAAGCTCTACTACACCGTGCACCTCTGTTTCCAACACGGAGAAAAGGTCTCCAACAATATAGCAGAATATGAAGGCCTGATAGCGGGCCTGAAGGCCGCGGCCGCCCTCGGAGTAAAGCGCCTTACCATCAAAGGTGATTCACAACTCCTCATCAACTTCTCCAACAAAGTATACGAGCCAAGGGATGAGCACATGGAAGCCTACCTTGCGGAGGTCCGCAGGATGGAGAAGCAGTTCTGGGGGCTGGAGTTACAGCACATGACCCATGGCACCAATCAGGAGGCCGACGACATCGCCAAACGAGCATCCAGGCGACTGCCTCAGGAGCTTGGCGTCTTCGAGGAGCGGCTCTTCAAGCCCTCGGCCACACCGTCACTGTCAAGCGCGGTGCAGCCTCGAGAGGAGCTCCCCAAGCCGCCAGCCTCGAGAGCCCCGTTCTGTGGGCCGGCCTCAGGGGCGCGTTTGCTCTTGACAATGGAGTCTCAGGAGGGATGCTGGGTCACGGAGCTCCGGAGCTATCTGACACAAGGGATCTTACCAGAGAAGGAGGAGGAAGCAGAGCGCGTGGCGCGGTAGGCCACAGCATACTGCATCAGGGATGGGGAACTCTACCGGAAGCGACCAAATGATGTATCCCAATGCTGCATCTCTAGGGAGCAAGGGAAAGAGCTGCTGGCGGACATACACGGTGGAGACTGCGGGCACCACTCGTCATCGCGAACCCTCATGGGCAAGGCATTCCGAAGCGGTTTCTATTGGCCTACCATGCTCAATGACGTCGTCGAACTCGTAAAGGCCTGTGAGGCCTGTCAATTCCATGCAAAGCAGATCCATCAGCCGGCGGGGGGTCTGTAGACCATACCCCTCACGTGGCCATTCGTAGTCTAGGGGCTTGATATCCTGGGCCCGTTTCCCCGGGCACCAGGGGGCTATTGCTACCTCTACGTCGCCATGGACAAATTCACCAAGTGGGCCGAGGTGGAAGTCGTCCGCACCATCCCCGCGGGCTCAGCGGTCAGGTTCATCAAGGGCATTGTGAGCCGGTTTGGGGTGCCGAACTGCATCATCACCGACAATGGTTCGCAGTTCACCAGCAACCTCTTCAAAACATACTGTGCTAACCTTGGAACGCAGATATGCTACGCTTCAGTGGCGCACCCCCGAAGCAATGGCCAGGCCGAGCAGGCCAACGCGGATGTCCTGAGGGGCCTCAAGACCAGAACATTCAAGAAGAAGCTGGAGGCTTGCAGCAGAGGCTGGTACGACGAGCTCCAATCCGTGTTGTGGTCCATCCACACGACCGCAACCAAGCCGACTGGAGAGACCCCTTTCTTCTTGGTCTATGGAGCTGAAGCGGTCCTCCCTCACGAGGTCAGACGTCAGTCCGCACGGGTCCTGGCGTTCGATGAAGCGCAGCAGGACGCCATGCAGGTGATGGACCTCGTGCTGGGGGAGGAGCGTCGCCGAGAAGCCGCGCTGCGGGCAGCGAGATATCAACAAGCACTGCGGCGATACCACTGCCTCAACATCCGCCCTAGGACTCTCGAGGTATGGGACCTCGTGCTCAGGCGGGTTCTCTCCAGGGAGGGGCTTCATAAGCTCTCTCCCATGTGGGAGGGCCCGTTCAAGGTTGTTCATGTTTCCAGGCCCGGCTCCGCGCGCTTGGAGACTCAGGAGGGGGTGCCAGTCCAGAATGCGTGGAACATCAAGCACCTCCGGAGGTTTTACCCCTGAAAAGGCCCGGAGCCTGTGAAGAAGGCGAATGCCCGTGAAGACCATCTTTTTGGGAAAGGCCCGGAGCCTATGAAGAAGGCGAAAGCCTATGAAGACCATCTTTTTGGGAAAGGCCCGGAGCCTGTGAAGAAGGCGAATGCCTATGAAGACCATCTTTTTGGAAAAGGCCCGGAGCCTGTGAAGAAGGCGAATGCCTGTGAAGACCATCTTTTTGGAAAAGGCCCGGAGCCTGTGAAGAAGGCGAATGCCTGTGAAGACCATCTTTTTGGAAAAGGCCCGGAGCCTATGAAGAAGGCGAATGCCTATGAAGACCGTCTTTTTGGAAAAGGCCCGGAGCCTGTGAAGAAGGCGAACGCCTGTGAAGCTATCACGTTTAGGGAAAGGCCCAGAGCCTGTGAAGAGGGCCAACTCCCGTGAAGCTTGCTTCCCCGAAGAAAGGCCCGGAGCCTGTGAAGAAGGCCAACGCCTGTGAAGCTCGCCGCCCGTGACACTCTCACGTAATAATGAGTTGGGGCTGTACATGCCCCGGAGTCTCAGGAGCGCCGGCCTCAGGCCCTGGGTCTCCCTCCCACGCCCAGTGGCAGCACTTAGCTCCACGCTGGTGAGAAGACGTCGAAGACTAGACTAGGTGCCGGACGCGGCTTTTTCATTTGCTTTCTGCAGTTGGCTAGTTCATTCTCATTTGAAGTTTTATTGAAACTGTCGCTGTCTTTTGACTTTTGGCTCTTCGGTTTTTCGCCCTCTGGCCCCGATTTCTCTTGCGCAAGGTCTCGCGAGGGGACGGCCCTAGCGCCCTCGCGAGTGTTTCGATCCTTTCGGTCAAGACCTCACGATCCGGGTCCACTACAGGAGCATTCCTCCAGTCCATGCCTCACGGGCACCGCGACACGAATACAGGACTTGGGTCGGTCGCCCCATGGCCAAGGCTGGGGATTACCTACGCGCAGGCGTTCGGCAAGAAGGAACAATACCAGAATAATGGAAACATTACGATGACTGACAACGATAACACAAACACGCCCCCATGGGGCCCCCACATAGCCGTCTTTTTGCGCAGGGAAGAGGGAGAGGAAGGAACAAATCAGGCAAAGCTCGCCAGGCGCCGGGCCCGAGCTGCCTCCGGAGCTCAAGCGGACTCCCTCTCACGCTTCACTAGGGTGCGACGGCGGGCAAACCCGCTACCTCCCTCCAAGCAGGCACGACGGCGTGGAGGCAAACCGCGGCCGCTGCTGGAAGAATCACTGCCCGAAGAGGAACCAGTGAAGCTTGAGGAATCCTGGGCGCCGCCAGTCGCGCGCTCGCTGCCCTCTCCATCCTCGCCGGGGCTTGGTCCCTGGCCGTGGCCGTCGTCTTCGGGGCAGCACCCAGCGTGGCGACCATCTTCCCCAAACACCCTCACGTAGAGGGTGGCGTCGCCGTCGAACTTGAAGTGCAGGGTGCCCCGGCGGCTCAGGCCACACGCGCGGGCAAATGTCTGCCAGCCGCGGGTCAAGGCCAGGCTCCCGGCCGCGAAGACCTCCAGCGAATCCCATGAGGCTCGGCTGCAGCAGCCGTCTGCCTGGAGCCAGAGGCCGCCCGGGGCGCCAGCCGGGAGCTCACCTAGGAGGAAGTGAGGGAGCTGAAGCCGGGCGCTAGCCAGCTCCGCTGCCCACACAACAAACTCTGGCAGCACCTCCGGAGTGCGAGAGCGCGGCCCCCGAAACACACCCCTCGGCCGCGGCCGGCCGTCCGTCGCCACGCGGGAAGTCACCTCCGTGGTCACGGGAAACCGCCATGGAGGCCACGGGGTGCTTGCAAGGGCGGCCGCGACCGCGCTTGGGCGGGGGAGAGGCAGGCTCGGCCTGGCGAGCTTTTCCCTTCTCTGCGGCCGAAAGCCTCCTTAGCGGGGCCATGATGAAGAAGGAGAAGCAAGAGGGGATAAACTGGAAGGGCACGCGGCTTGCCGTACTTAAAGCCAAAGGAGGCCAACCGTCAGCCTCCGCGGCCGCAGGTAATTATGACTCGTTTCGCGTGCAGGGACTCGTCGAATCCGTGCAGTTGCCCAGGCGTCGTGGGGGAGTGGAGGCGCCCACGTCCCATCAACCGCCATGCGGCGCCCAAGGCCGGAGGCTTTTAGGGCCAGTGACGCTTCGCACTTGCCCTTTCTCCTCTCTGCTCGGCCAAGTCCGGGCGCGCCTTGGGCCCGGGGGCTACTGTCAGCGTTCTGGGAATGGGGGTCCCCAGACTTGCCTGCCTGCGGCCTGCGGCGTGGCTCAAAGGGGGCCCAGCACGGCCCATCTTCATCAACATAAGCTCAAGACCCTCGCGAGGGGCCAAGCCTCGCGGGGCGGACGACAAGGAGCTTCCTCAGGCGCGGCCTCGTCAGGCTAGCTCACGAGGAGGCGGAGAGTTCAAGGCGGGGTACCTCGCGAGGTGCCCATGACGCAAGCCATGACAACCAAGGGCGCCAGCCGGGTGCCAGCCCGCGCAATGTCCTTCTTTCCTCTTTGGTGCAAGGGGAGCAAGCGCAGGCGAGAGCATCAAGCAAAGGCATCCGTTTCGGTGCAACAAGACCAAGACCAGTTCAATGGCGGGATGGAGCTCACCGTGGAGCCCAAGTCGGCATCACCACCAGAGCCTTTGACAGGCGAGGACCAACTTTAGTCAGGATAAGTGTACTAGATGTTCCCTTTCAAAATGGCCAATTGTTGGCGCCCTTCCCGCTCAATATTTGGGAAGAGGCCCAGGGCCTTCGCCTATAAATAGGACTAGCCACCCACAAGGTAGAGATATCTGGATAAGAATCTGGAGGATAAGATAGGCATCTAGCATCAACCCCTCCAAAGGGATACACCACCACAAGAACAGACCCTCGCGAGGCTGTTCTTCCTTGTATTGTTCATCATCAGCCCAAGAGGCAATCCACCACGCCACACACTGGAGTAGGGTATTACACCACAATGGTGGCATGAACCAGTATAAACCCTGTGTCTCTTGCGTTGTTCTCCTCGTAGTTTAATCTTAGCGATTCGGTGAGGAACAGGTAGGTAGAAGGCGAAACCTCCGCACGCACCCCAGTGTTCGAACCTCAAGGGTCTGCCGGAACACCGAATCCGACATTTTTGTCCCTGGCTTTGTAAATTTGATTGAAGTCTCCGAGCACAACCCATGGGTGGCCTAGGGGTGGTGTGGAGCTGCACATCTCAGCCAAAAAGCTTTCTTTGAGGCTATCGTCTATGGGCCCGTAGACCGTGGTCACGCAGAATTGTGAATGGGAGGTCAGAAGCCTAATATTGGCAGTCAGGTTGAACTGCAAGGCCACTAGATTAGAGGCTTGCACTGGGGCACTATTCCAAAATAGGCTAATCCCACCCCTGGAGCCTGAAGCAGGTATGTGGAAGGCCTGATCGAGTATGGAACCACCTATATCTCTAGTCATGGCAGGGTCCCATGTACTAATCTTGGTCTCCTGCAAACATATGATTGCAGGTTTCCAGACAGCAATTGCTTCATGAACAGCATGGCGTTTTGCCGGCATGTTGAGGCATCTAACGTTCCAAGAGATAATGATGCAGTGGTTGTCACACATGGTAAACCAGGTAGATCAACAGAGGAAACACATTACTACAGAGAACACAAGTTACACCATCCTAACTAGCAAGCCACACCACTGACGACCACTACCAGTAGCACTCTACGATCATCAGCGGACTGCAGCTCCTACCCCTGTCCTGGAAGAACATGGCTCGAAACACCGCCCAGACTAGCAGGCAGTCACGGCGTGGGGCACCACCAGTAGCACCGATTCCCTGGCGCCAGCAAACTGCATCCACCACCATCCCTACACTAAAATTAAAAAGCCCAAACACCGGCGGCGACAGGCCATCGGCCTCTGCTGGAATACACGAGGGTTTTTTAACATGATCACCTAGTCGGCGTTGATGGCCGAGCTGTTGGGGCCCTCAAGTCCTGCCGCGACATGGAGCACCGTGATGTCTAGGCCGGTGAGAGCCGCAAAGGCTTCAATCTCCTTCTGAGTGATTGGCTCGCCGAAGCGCTTGACGAATTTCTGGGTGACTTCTTCAATCATCGCTTCCCCTGGGCCAAGGGCTCTCATTGTCTGGACTAGGCGCAGGGTCGCACGATCCACCGAGACGTCGCTCCTTGCTTCAGCCTGGCGCGTGTTCCGCCTAGAAGGAGCAGTGGCTGCCTTGTCCTGCTCCTGCTGGGTGGCCTTCGGGGTGTTGGAGATCAGCAGCTATGGAATGGGGGTGAAGAGAGTGCGGGCCACCGGCGGTTGCTCTGACCTAGCTCAAGCCTAACCACCTTGAAGGCAAGCCCATCTAGCTGCAGAGAGACCGAATCTACAACAGCACTCGGCAGGGCCACTGTCTTGGAGACAGAGGTGCATCGTGCCCTGAGATGAGTGCAACTGCCAGTACGGACCGGGGTGCCCATCGTCCTTTGCTTCAGGTTGACAGCAGGGGAGAAGGTCAACAGCTTGGCGAGTGCGACTTCGGCTGTGAAGTTGATCTCGAAGAGCATGCTATCTGTCCAGCAAGGAGGGGTGAGGGTGATGATGCGTTTGCAAAGAACGCGACCAC
Organism: Triticum timopheevii; assembly: GCA_963921465.1. Taxonomy (NCBI): domain Eukaryota; kingdom Viridiplantae; phylum Streptophyta; class Magnoliopsida; order Poales; family Poaceae; genus Triticum; species Triticum timopheevii. The sequence continues at coordinate 549,561,815 of OY997268.1, read as the reverse complement.
TGGATCCTCCTGACCAGCATCGTGTTGCACCTCCACCTGACCATCAGCTTGTTGTGCCTCTTCCAGTCCAACAGCATCTTAGGGCAGCAAGTGCATGCTACCTCTTGAGCTTGCGTTGGTTTTCCCTTGAAGATGAAAGGGTGATGCAGCAAAGTAGCATAAGTATTTCCCTCGGTTTTGAGAATCAAGGTTTCAATCCAGTAGGAGACGAAGCACAAGTCACCGAATACCTTCACAAACAATCAAGAACTTGCAACCAACGCTATAAAGGGGTTGTCAATCCCTTCACGGTCACTCGCAAAAGTGAGATCTAATAGAGATAATAAAGTAAATATTTTTGGTACTTTTGATATATAGATTGGAAAGTAAAGATTGAAAAATAGTAGATCAGAAACTAGCAAGATGTAAACGAGATTCAATAATATGGAAAAGAGATGCAATATAATGGAAAAGAGACCCGGGGGGCATAGGTTTCACTAGTGGTTCTCTCCAGATAGCATGTATTACGGTGGGTGAACAAATTATTGCCGAATAATTGATAGAAAAGTGCATAATTATAATGACATCTAAGGCAATGATCATGAACATAGGCATCTTGTCAAGTAGACCGACTCTTGCCTGCATCTACTACAATTACTCCACACATCGACTACTACTATTGGACTGGAGTATTAAGTTCATAAGAACGGAGTAACGCATTAAGCAAGATGACATGATGTAGAGGGATAAACTCAAGCAATATGATATAAACCCCATCTTTTTATCCTTGATGGAAACAATACAATAAGTGTTTTGCTGCCCGTACTGTCACTGGGAAAGGACACCACAAGATTGAACCCAAAGCTAAGCACTTCTCCCATGGCCAGAAGGATCAATCTAGTAGGCCAAACTAAACCGATAATTCGAAGAGATTTGCAAAGATATAAAATCATGCATATAAGAATTCAGAGAAGAACCAAATAATATTCATAGATAATCTTGATCATAAATCCACAATTCACCAGATCTCGACAAACACACTGCAAAAGAATATTACATCTAATAGATCTCCAAGAACATCGATGAGAACTTTGTACTGAGAATCAAAGAGAGAGAGAGAGAGAGAGAAGAAGCCATCTAGCTAATAACTATGGACCCAAAGGTCTGTGGTAAACTACTCATGCTTCATCGGAGAGGTAATGGTGTTGATGTAAAAGCCCTCCATGATTGATTCCCCCTCTGGCAGATCGCCAGAAAAGGCCCCAAGATGGGATCTCATGGGTACAGAAGGTTGCGGCGGTGGAAAAGTGGTTTCGTGGCTCCCCTGATGTTTTTAGGGTATAAAAGTATATATAGGCGAATGAACTAGGTCAGTGGAGCTACGAGGGGTCCACGAGGGTGGGGGCGTGCCTACCCCCTGGGCGCGCCCTCCTGCCTCGTGGCCTCCTCGTTACGTCTCCGACTTCATCTCCAAGTATTTTGGTTTGCTTTCGGTCCAAGAAAGATCATTGTGAAGGTTTCATTCCGTTAGGACTCCGTTTGGTATTCCTTTTCTGCAAAACTCAAAAATAGGCAAAAAAAAACAGGAACTGGCACTGGGCCCTCGGTTAATAGGTTAGTCCCAAAAATAATATAAAAGAGCATATTAAAGCCCATTAAACATCCAAAATAGATAATATAATAGCATGGAACAATCAAAAATTATAGATACATTGGAGACGTATCAAGCATCCCCAAGCTTAATTCCTGCTCGTCCTCGAGTAGGTAAATGATAAAAACAGAATTTTTGATGTGGAATGCTACCTAACATATTTATCAATGTAATTTTCTTTATTGTGGCATGAATGTTCAGATCCGAAAGATTCAAGACAAAAGTTTAATATTGACATAAAAACAATAATCTTCAAGTATACTAACAAAGCAATCATGTCTTCTCAAAATAACATGGCCAAAGAAAGCTATCCCTACAAAATCATATAGTCTGGTGATGCTCTATCTTCATCACACAAAGTATTTAATCATGCACAACCCCGATGACAAGCCAAGCAATTGTTTCATACTTTTGATGTTCTTAAACTTTTTCAATCTTCACACAATACATGAGCGTGAGCCATGGACATAACACTATAGGTGGAATAGAATGGTGGTTATGGAGAAGACAAAAAAGGAGAAGATAGTCTCACATCAACTAGGCGTATCAACGGGTTATGGAGATGCCCATCAATAGAATCAATGTGAGTGAGTAGGGATTGCCATGCAACGGATGCACTAGAGCTATAAGTGTATGAAAGCTCAAAAAGGAACTAAGTCGGTGTGCATCCAACTTTCTTGCTCACGAAGACCTAGGGCACTTTGAGGAATCCCATCATTGGAATATACAAGCCAAGTTCTATAATGAAAAATTCCCACTAGTATATTAAGGTGACAACATAAGAGACTCTCTATCATGAAGATCATGATGCTACTTTGAAGCACAAGTGTGGAAAATGGAAAGTAGCATTGCCCCTTCTCTCTTTTGCTCTCATTTTTTTATTTGGGCCTTATCTATTTTTTTATGGCCTCTTTTTTATATATATTTCATCCGGAGTCTCATCCCGACTTGTGGGGGAATCATAGTCTCCATCATCCTTTCCTCACTTGGACAATGCTCTAATAATGACGATCATCACACTTTTATTTACTTACAACTCAAGAATTACAACTCGATACATAGAACAAAATACGACTCTATGTGAATGCCTCTGGCGGGGTACCGGGATGTGCAGTGATTCGAGAGTGACATGTATGAAAGAATTATGAATGGTGGCTTTGCCACAAATACGATGTCAACTACATGATCATGCAAAGCAATATGACAATGATGGAGCGTGTCATAATAAATGGAACGGTGGAAAGTTACATGGCAATATATCTCGGAATGGATATGCAAATGCCATAATAGGTAGGTATGGTGGCTGTTTTGAGGAAGGTATATGGTGGGTGTATGGTACCGGCGAAAGTTGCGCGGTACTAGAGAGGCTAGCAATGGTGGAAGGGTGAGAGTGCGTATAATCCATGGACTCAACATTAGTCATAAAGAACTCACAGAGTTATTGCAAAAATCTATTAGTAATCAAAATTAAGTACTGAGTGCATGCTCCTAGGGGGATAGATTGGTAGGAAAAGACCATCGCTCGTCCCCGACCGCCACTCATAAGGAAGACAATCAATAAATAAATCATGCTCCAACTTCATCACATAACGGTTCACCATACATGCATGCTACGAGAATCACAAACTTTAACACAAGTATCTCTCAAATTCACAACTACTCTACTAGCATGACTCTAATATCACCATCTTTATATCTCAAAACAATCATAAAGAATCAAACTTCTCATAGTATTCAATGCACTTTATATGAAAGTCTTTATTATACCCATCTTGGATGCCCATCATATTAGGACTAATTTTATAACCAAAGAAAATTACCATGCTGTTCTAAAAGACTCTAAAAATAATATAAGTGAAGCATGAGATATCAAACAATTTCTATAAAATAAAACCACTGCCGTGCTCTAAAAAGATATAAGTGAAGTACTAGAGCAATATTGTCTAGCTCAAAAGATATAAGTGAAGCACATAGAGTATTCCAATAAATCACGATTCATGTGTGTCTCTCCCAAAAGGTGTGTACAGCAAGGATGAATGTGTTAAACTAAAAATCAAAGACTCAAATCATACAATACGCTCCAACCAAAACACATATCATATGGTGAATAAAAATATAGCCTCAACTAAAGTTACCGATAGACGAAGACGAAAGAGGGGATGCCTTCCGGGCCATCCCCAAGCTTAGGCTTTTGTTTGTCCGTGAATTTTACCTTGGGGTGCCTTAGGCATCCCCAAGATTAGGCTCTTTCCACTCGTTATTACAAAATCCATCAAATCTTTACCCAAAACTTGAAAACTTCACAACACAAAACTTCAACAGAAAATCTCATGAGCTCCGTTAGCATAAGAAAATAAACCACCACTTTAAGGTACTGTAATCAAATCATTCTTTATTTATATTGATGTTGAACCTACTATATTCCAACTTCTCTATGGTTCATACCCCCTGATACTACTCATAGATTCATCAAAATAAGCAAACAACACAACAAAAACAGAATCTGTCAAAAACAGAATAGTCTGTAGAAATCTGTATCTTTCGAATACTTACGTAACTCCAACAATTCTGAAATAATTTGTTGGAAGTGATGAATTTTTATATTAATATTCTTAAAAAAGAATCAACCTAAAATCACTCTTCTGTAAAAAAATTACAGCTATTCTCATGAGTGCAAAAGTTTCTGTTTTTTACAGCAAGATCACAAAGACTTCACCCAAGTCTTCCCAAAGGTTCTACTTGGCACGAACACTAAATAAAAAATAAAACCACATATAAAAAGAGGCTATATGAATTATTTATTACTAAACAGGATAAAAAAGTAAAGAACAAAAATAAAATTGGTTTGCCTCCCAACAAGCGTTATCGTTTAACGCCCCTAGCTAGGCATTGAGATTTCAATGATGCTCGCATGAAAGAAAAAAATTGAAGCGCAAAGAGAGCATCATAATACACGTGACAAACACATATAAGTCTAACATACTTCCTATGCATAGGCATTTTATAAGCAAAAAAATTATCAAGGCAAGCAAAAACTAGCATATGCAAGGAAGAAGAAAGAAATGATAGCAATCTTAACATGAAGAGAGGTAATTTAGTAACATGAAAATTTCTACGACCATATTTTCCTCTCTCACAATAATTACATGTGGGATCATAAGAAAATTCAACAATATAGTTATCACGAAGCATATTCTCAACACGATCCACATGCATGCGAAATTGACACTCTTCCAAAATAGTGGGATTAACATTAACTAAAGTCATGACCTCTCCAAACCCACTTTTATCAAAAAATTCATAAGATTGAACATTCTCCAAATATGTGGGATCTAAAGTTGACACTTTCCCAAACCCACTTTTAATAATATTGCAAACACTAATATCAATCTCATTTTCTTCATGGGACTTTTCAAGATCATAAGAAGAATCACCCCAATCATGATCATTGCAACAAATAGTGGACATAGCAAAACTAGCATCCCCAAGCTTGGGGCAGCAGGTGCAAGCTACCCCTTGAGCTTGCGTTGGTTTCTCCTTGAAGAGGAATGGGTGATGCATTAAAGTAGCATAAGTATTTCCCTCAGTTTTGAGAATCAAGGTATCAATCCAGTAGGAGACGACGCACAAGTCACTGAATACATGCACAAACAATCAAGAACTTGCAACCAACGCGATAAAGCGGTTGTCAATCCCTTGATGGTCACTCACAAAAGTGAGATCTAATAGAGATAATAAAGTAAATGTTTTTGGTATTTTTGATATATAGATTGGAAAGTAAAGATTGCAAAATAGTAGATCGGAAACTTGCAAGATGTAAACGAGATTCAATATAATGGAAAAGAGACCCCGGGCCATAGGTTTCACTAGTGACTTCTCTCGAGATAGCATGTATTAGGGTGGGTGAACAAATTACTGCCGAGCAATTGATAGAAAAGCGCATAATTATGATGACATCTAAGGCAATGATCATGAACATAGGCATCACGTCCGTGTCAAGTAGACCGACTCCTACCTGCATCTACTACTATTACTCCACACATCGACCGCTATCTAGCATGCATCTAGAGTATTAAGTTCATAAGAACGGGATTAAGCAAGATGGCATGATGTAGAGGGATAAACTCAAGCAATATGATATAAGCCCGGTCGTTTTATCCTCGATGGCAACAATACAATACGTGCCTTGTTGTCCCTACTGTCACTGGGAAAGGACACCGCAAGATTGAACCCAAAGCTAAGCACTTCTCCCATGGCGATAAAGAACAATCTAGTAGGCCAAACTAAACCGATAATTTGAAGAGACTTCCAAAGATATAAAATCATGCATATAAGAATTCAAAGAAGAACCAAATAATATTCATAGATAATCTTGATCATAAATCCACAATTCATCGGATCTCGGCAAACACACCGCAAAAGAATATTACATCGAATAGATCTCCAAGAATATCGAGGAGAACTTTGTATTGAGAATCAAAGAGAGAGAAGAAGCCACCTAGCTAATAACTATGGACCCGAAGGTCTATGGTAAACTACTCACGCTTCATCGGAGAGGTAATGGTGTTCATGTAGAAGCCCTCCATGATCGATTCCCCCTCCAGCAGATCGCCGGAAAAGACCCCAAGATGGGATCTCACGGGTACAAAAGGTTGTGGCGGTGGAAAAGTGGTTTCGTGGCTCCCCCTGATGTTTTAGGGTATAAGAGTATATATAGGTGAAAGAACTAGGTCGGTGGAGCTACAAGGGGCCCAGGAGTGTGGGGGCGTGCCCTCCTGCCTCGTGGCGTCCCCGTTGCGTCTCTGAATTCAGATCCAAGTCTTCTGGTTTGCTTTCGGTCCAAGAAAGATCATCGCGAAGGTTTCATTCCGTTTGGACTCCGTTTGGTATTCTTTTTTTGCAAAACTCTAAAATAGGCAAAAAACAGAAACTGGCACTGGGCCCTCGGTTAATAGGTTAGTCCCAAAAATAATATAAAAGAGCATATTAAATACCATTAAACATCCAAAACAGATAATATAATAGCATGGAACAATCAAAAATTATAGATACATTGGAGACGTATCATTGCACATCCGCAGGAGGCTGGGGCAGCAGGGGCCTCGGTGGGGCAAGCAGCCGCACCGGTCCCAGCTCTGGCCTCAGGGTGGCAGCTGGGAAAGGCACAGCATCGAGTTCCTAGGGCTGATGCGGATGTCGTGGCTGGTGACGGCGATGGTGACGCGGCCCCGGGGTCCTACTACGATGGCGCTCTGTGCTCAAGGATCGTGGCACTGACGAGGTCCTGCTCTGGCGCCCAATGCCAAGCAGGGTGTCCTTCCAAGAGCGGCAACTCAAGCCGCTCCCATCATCCTGGTCACCATGCGGACGGGGCTGGCATGCCCCGGCAGCCCGTGGAGGCGACGCTCGGGGCCTGCCTGCGCCTAGCTGGTGCAGGTGGGGGTGGGGGCGGGGCTTGCAGCAGAAGGGGCCGGAGCAGCAGGTGGGTTGGCACAATGGCTGGGTAGAATGCGTGGATGTCTTCTATGTTGAATGTCTAGTCCAGCGAGTTGATCCCCGGGAGTGGATGGCGGTCGTCGTTGTCCGAGCCCGAAGATGGCAGCCCACTGACACCAAAAGCAGGAGAGTGCTACTTGCGCGGGGTCAGTGTTCGACGCGGTCGAGGTGAAAGAGCAGGGAGCTCCTTTCCCCTTCCGGACACTCCGGCACCATGCGGGTGGCATGTGGTGGTGGCTAGAAGCCCTGCATCTCCACCATACGTCCAGCAGGCGAAGGTGCACGTGTCCCGACGCTCGATGGTGTGACTGTCGAGCCCATCGATGATGCAGAACTTGCCGAGCACCTCCTCCATGCCCTCCAACGTCCACATGTCCAAGGGCAGCCGCTCGATGATGATGCGGACGTGCAGCAGCTATTTCTGGCAGACAGCATTGTCATCCGGCCTCCATGCCTTGGTCCGGAAGGCACCCCATCGACATTGATGGTGTTGTGGCGCAGGAGGGCGTCGCGGTCGGCAGGCATGTTGAAGTGGACGAGGAAGTCTTCAGGGTGGTGCCGAGTGACATGCAGCAGGAGCGGGCCAATTCGTAGTAGAGCCTCGAGGGTGCGTCCCACCATCATCGGGTTGGCAGCGTGTAGTTGTCGGTGGCCGTCAGGAGCACAACATGATGCTTGAGGAAGAAACGCACGTGATCCATCGCCCTGGAGCACACGACCACTGGCGGCGGGGCGAGGACGTAGGGACATAGGTGACTTCCATTGCCGTCTGCGGAGGCGGCGGCGGAGGTGGCGGCAGCTGTAGGCGGGTCAGGGGTGACAGTGGGGGCGGCACCGCGGTGGAGGGAATTGTAGGCGGTCACGGACGGAGCCTCGCCCGGGGGTGCGACCGGGGCATGGTGGATCACGCCACCCTTCAGCAGAGGCTTGTTTGCATGGTCCGCGCTGGATTGGTGGCCTGGGAGACGAGACGTGAGGCAGTGGGTGGGATCTCTGCAATCCTTTCTCCTATGCTCAGAGCTAAGGCACCGAAGGCAGAGGCCCTTGCAGCGCCTTAAGAAGGCCTTCCTAGCAGCATCAATCTCCTGGCTTGGTCGGCGTTGGCGCATTGAAGGAGGAGGAGGAGCCCCATTAACCATAGGATAGGCACGGCGTTGCTTCCTTGATTTCACCTGCATCCATCCATCCTCGGTCGCCGGCTGGGAATCGGCCGAGGATCCGGCACCAGTGGCAGGGGGAATGATGACCAAGGAGCGCAGCCTAGGGCCTGGTGGATCCGCGGGCGCCTCGCACGGTGATGTCTTTGCTTATACTTCTTGTCTCTCAGTATTCTATGCTTTCTCCTCAACTTTTTCCATATATATATACATACATTTTCTGTATTTAGTGAACATTAAATTGTTCTTTTTAGCATACTTCATTGTTTTGTTTTTAACAATACTTCATTTTCTGGGTATATTTTCGCCGTATGAAAAAAATTTGGTACTCCACGTTTTGGAGTTCAATTTTCTTGCCAAGAGAACAGTTTTCTCGACCTATTACTAAAGAAACAGTTCAATTTTGTTGCCAATGCCAACCCCCAAACCGGACACCGCATCCGTCCGTGGACAGAGGGACCAGTACGCGGACACTGATACAGGAGCCGGCCATCCAAAGCTATCCGCATATGTTCGGTTACATTTCGGAATAAATTTAACAAAAGTGAACAAATTTGATGCATATTTAAATAAACCGGATGGTATTGATTCTTACTTTGATATTTTTTATAAAATACTGGTTGCTTTTCATTTAAACCGAAGCAAATTCATTACACTTTGACATATTTCAACTAAACCGTATTCTAAACCTAGTCTAAATGACACACATGTTCCACATGTCTGGCAGGCCATGAGCCCCGGGAACTGAAGCTGCGCCTCCGCGGCCTGCAAGCGGCTAATTGGCCAACGATGATGAGGCCGTCAAGCTTAGATCAATGGGAGGGGAGGAGTGGTGGCCTTCCTAGGACCCAAGCGCCAGCGATCTCCCATGCTCTACTCTTCCTCACTGTCGAGGGCGCCCATGGACCGTGTTCGTGGTCGTGGCAAAGGTGGCGACATCATCCTCCTCCTTGCTCTTTCCGTACACTTCATCCGCCGCCTCGTCAATCTCCTTGAAGGCGGCTTCTCACTCCGCGTGATGGACGCGGCACTGCCAGTGGTCGCGGAGGATGTCATGGGTGGGATGATAGGAGTCGAGCAGCGCCTCCTGCTCAGCCACAACCACGTCCGGTGCAATGGCCGTGCCGGCGGCGAGTTGCTCCTTCCCTCACTGGTGCTCATCGAGGAGGCAGAGGTTGTACTCCTGGTTGGCCTATGCCTCCCGGAATGCGGCCCGCCGCTCTTCCCACACCATCTTGGTGTAGTGAGCACGGGTCTCGCCCATGGTGATGCTGGCATTGGCCAGTGAGGACAAGGGCATCGGCTCATTGTCGGCCGCCTATTCCATTGGAGCATCCATAGCGGTGCTCTCTGTCTGCCTGTCGGCCTGCCAGCCAGTTGAAATGGCGGCGGTCTCCGTCTTCTGCTCAAACGAGAGGTTGTCCCAAACGGCGTTGGAGCTCGATGTGGCTATGACAGGCGTGGTGCACAAAGGAGAAAGAGAGCGGAGGAGGTTGGATGTGGCTATTTGTGTGCCTGGGGTTTAAATAGCTGGCGGATGACAGGGCAACCCGCTAGTTGATTAATGGTGTGTAGAAGACGGACGAGCGGGTGGCGCTAGAGCAGGTTCCTTGGCATCCACGCGGGTTTAATGTAGGCAGGCAGATGGACGGGCCGTCGTTTCACCGTGGAGCAGTTGCATGCACCGGGAAGCAGTACGGGCGGCGTTATTGGCAGTCGCACCGCTTCAATGATGAAGCGACGTGAGAGTCATGTCCGCTCTGGACCGATATGTATGCGGCACTCAGGTGGCCCTGACCGCTTCTGGTAGGAAAGGGCGCAAGCAAGGGAGAGGGTTTGGGTGGGCTAGGTTTGTCGGGAGCGGGCTTGACAGTGATCCAGACGACCGCAAAGCCTCCCCTCCCCCCAAGTTTCTTTCCCTTTTCAACAAAGAGATCAATTCCTTACAGATGTGTGTACTGGGTTACCCCCTTGTTCCCTTTTCGACCAACAAAGCGGCTGGATAGCTAGTCTATACTACTTTTCCTCCCTCCTTTCCTCATTGAACCACATCCTAGATTCATGCTCCACCTTAGGGTTTCAAAGAAACTTATACCTTAGGGTTGTCGGGATGTGGCAAGGCGTGCGGCGGGAGGCCGGGTCTTCCCACACTACGTATGGAAGCGAGGAAGAAGGGGTCGGTGGCCCTCCCGCACAGGCACTGGGTGAAAGAGAACAACACAGCCGGCAGTGGATTGCCTCCCTCGCCGAAGGCGATAGAGTTAACGTTGCACCTCCTCCCCTTCCCGGTGTGACGGGATACAGACGCCTCCTTCACCAGCTGTGAGGGGGGAGAGAGACAAGAGGCCAATGCAATCTTGTTTAGATCTGGTGAAGAGAGGGTGAGAGACTGTGAATATAGCAAACCCTAGCAAATGAACGCTGAGCCTCCAGCATGTAACATATATGTATTGCGGCGAGCGTGTGGAGAGTGCAAACCCTAGCGAACAAGCGCTGAGGCTCCCGCTTATATATATACTAATGTAGTACGGACTGAGCTCCGGTGCCTTCACTCCATCTGCTTTTGGCTGTATGACAGGTGAGCCAGCCACATTTTGGGCCCACCTGTCATAAACCCAAAGGCAGGTGCACTAAGTCAATGAAGATGCGTCCATATAGTACTCTCGTGTGTATACGACTAATATATAGTGGAGTGGTTTTCTTATTCTCTCCATAACAATCGTTTTGAATTGTGTAAGTACGAAATGAAACTCTTTATTTAATGTACAGAGGGATAACTACTTCCGATGAACTAACGATCCATGCCCACGCGTCCTGGTCGCACTTCCTGTCCTTCATGTGTGGTACACTACCCTCCCTTAAGTGAACAACCACACATGCGCCAAATTATCAGAAACGTGTGAGAGTGTGTGCAAATAAAGAATTTTAATTTCAATTATCGAAAAGGTTTGAGAGTATTACAAAGTTTGACTTCAGTCAAATATAATATGCGGAGTAAATAAAAATGGAGGGCTACTACGTCCATCCGGGTTTTTAGTCCACACCATTTTTTAAATCAAAGTTAATAGCTGGACAAATAAAATTACAGGGGAGCTGGATACAAAGTTGTGAGAAGGCTTAGAAATCAATACAAAACTTATGCTCTTAGTACCAACGTCGATCCTTCTTCGAGGAAACATTTGGTTCATAGACAATTGTGTGATAAAATTGCACCAACGTGAAAGACGACTGCATCTCCAACACAACCAAGGTGAACTGACGAAGGATATCATCTTTGTGCGTAACAAGCAAAGAGCAATGATGGAAGACAACTTGTTTTTCATTGAAAATCGATCAGCTTCACCAGCCGACGCAACCATGAGGCGAGACCATGAGCATCTATAGTTTGTGGTCAATTTTTTTTTGTCCTAGTTTTTTTTGTTTCTTGTTGCTACATTATATACTTGTGGGAGCTTAGATGTGATATCCTTAAATAACATCTAGATGTGAATTGGACAAACTGATTTTCTAATGTACCAAGAAAGAAAACTCGATCAAAAACACGCCCCCGCTTCCAGGTCGCGAGAGTCGTCGCGCACACACACATGGACATAGACATGCATATCCGTGTTTATGTAAAATTCCATTTCCATCTCCATCTCCAATCATATTTTTCCAACTGGCACATTATTCACGTTGTTAATTATATACGCAGCAATATTAACGTACAGCATCTCTTGTTTGCGCACGTCCGGACCGCTGCCACGGCCGGTCCTGAACAACCCGAACCCTCTTCATCACCCGCGCGTGCTTCCCGCCCGAAACGATCCGTGTCGCATTCATGCCCGGCCAGAGCGGACGCGACCTCTCACTGGCGCCGGCATTGAAGCGGCGCGCCGGCCGAGAGAGCGTTGCCCGCGCCGCTTCCGGGTGCACGCGGCTGCTCCGCGTTCAAAGGTCGCAATAGCCGGCTACAACATGCATGTAAAAAGTTTTTGGGAGTCCGTGCTACAGCTAGCTGTCCTCCCCCAACTCGTCAATCTCTTCTAGTAGTGCTAGTAGTACTCCATGGCGCGATCCATCGACAAGCAGGCGGGAAAGTTATTGTATACTCGGTTTGCGGTGAGTGGCATGCCGAGCGACCGTGTGTGGTCGAGCCGTGGAGGAGGGTGAGACACGAACACGACAGACATGATTTACTGTGTGATTTGACTACTCCTTAGTGGCCCCTACACGTACTCCCCCTACATGTATGCAACAGTCACACATACACATGGACGCAAAAACACGCGCGGCGCCCTAATGCATGCATGTCCGAGCACACGACGGAACACACACGGTCACGCTAAGTGCTCAACCTACACGTGCATGCCCACACATACTCAGTCAGGGTGAGCTAGTGACCGTATAAACACCGGAATATATATATATATATTGAGCACAATGAGCGTATTATGAAGTCCACTGACCATATTTTTACAAATATACAGTGACAGACAGTGTATTTATCTCGTTTGAAATTAATCCATATTAACCGGAGAGGAGGCAGTATGGACTAGCATTACTTGCGTGCGGTGGCTCGTAGGACAAGGAGAAACTTTTGACTAATGCAAGCTCTCCCTCGCTCAGGCGGTGGACGTGCAACAGTTAATTCGGTGTCAGATTGCAAGAAGCATACACTATACTACTAGTGCTACTATTGTTCGACTTCCCGAATAGGCGAACAGCCAAGCGCAAAGTTTACTAATATAGTCTATAATGGTACGTACTATACTAGTACTAGGAACCGGATGGAGGAGCATCTACACTCTTATTATAATTTTAAAATGTGATAAAGCAATCTTCAACACATTTGGTTATCTTCGAGGGTTCTCGCATGTGATAATGGAAGTTGATTGCATGGAACACTCGCCACAATTCTCGCTTAATTCTGGCTCATATCCTGTTACAAATAGTAGCGCTCGGTAATATTTCCACTTTTTCTGTTATTCAGCATGTAAACAGGTCAGCAAACCTTGCGGCGCATCTTCGTGCGAACCGTGCTTGCTGCACTTTGAATGTGGCCGAGAGCTGGCTTGATGAAACACCTCGCTTCCAAATTCTTTTTTTGCGGGGTACCTCGCTTCCTAGTGACCAGTGTCTTGGCTGATCGTCCTAAGAATGGTTATATATGAATAAAGCTCTCTCATTTACCCGCAAAAAGGATTGAGCCATATTAACCGGAAAGGAGGGAGTATGGACTAGCACTACTTTTTGGTGTGTCCCGCCAACTTGCAGAACGAGGAGAAGCTTGCCGGACAAGGTGAAGCTCGCTTACGCCTTTTGACTAATGCAACCTACCCTCGGTAGACATGCATCAGTCCATTCGGTGTCAGATTATCAGAGGCATACACTGTAGTACCCAACATGCGGAGTACCATCATTGTTCGACTTCACGAAGAGGCGAAGAGCCAAGCACAGTAGTACAAGTAGTACTACTACTAGAACCGCATGGTGGAGTGTTTGTACTCTTATTTCTTTTTATCTCTGATAAAGTACATGTTTATTCCGGAGAAGGGCGGAAAACGGCAGCCCAACATCAACATGTAATGAATGATATCGATCAACCAACCATGCTCGAATATATCTTGGCCTCCATGCGAACCCGTCCGTGTGTTCTCGCTCCTCGTCTCTCTCAAGGAACGGCGGGTTGGCTCTTTGCCGTCAATTGAGATCGGTTTTCTCACACTCCTGTCCCACATGTCAGTGATATACCAAGAGGAGGTGCGCTGACCGACTGGCCATACGCGTACTTGGTTTTGAACCTTCATACTCCCTCCGTCTAGGTGAGTAAGTCATCTTAGGTTGTGCACCGTGACCAAGGAGGAGGAGAAAACGAGAGAACTTAATGTTCATTTGCTAATTAATAGCATTGCATGCAATGAACTAACCACTGCATGTCGTGTTTGGTAGTCTCAAGTCATTAAAAGCATGCACACCCCACATCTCTTATTGGTTAATATGTCAAGAAACAAGAAACAAGGTAGAATTTAATGCACCGCGCCTAAGTGTTTTGGGATTATTCGGTTTTCGTAAGATGACTTACACACCTAGACGGAGCTAGTACTACTCCTCCCTCCGTTAAAGTTTACAGGGCGCGCTTCATTATGATGCATTTCTCTCGATGCATTTCCACCACCAGAGAGACTTTAGACGCGTTTGGTTTAATGCTCAATTAATTAGGGCGTGGTAATCGCAATCAAGTCCACAATTTTCTCTCCATGTAACTACGGAATGGAGTAAGTGCATGCATGTGTGTACCCGGGGTGGAAGCACTGCATGCATGTGTGTACGCATTATTCCCTCTACTAGTAATATACGCCGTGCTATAACTACCAATGCTACTTTTCAGGCCGATCGCTAGTCGCCTTGGTCCCACAGATCTTTTTTCTTTTTTCTGAAGCGCGCTGTATAAACAGTGACGGATGGAGTAGTATGAGCAGATTCAAATAAGAGCGTATTGATGGTTGCTTCTTCAGAGCAACTTACAGTGGGAAAGGTGGGGCTTATGATTTGACTGCTCATTACTCACTATTAATGCGGCGCAACAACCGGCCTGAGTCTCCCATGCGGTTGTGCACTACCCCCTCGGTTCTTAAATATACTCCGGAGTATATTTGTCTTTCTAGAGATTTCAACGAGTGACTATTCAAATATTTGTCTTTTTAGAGATTTCAAATGGACTGGCACATACGGATGTATATACATATTTTAGAGTGTAGATTCTCTCATTTTTCTCCGTATGTAGTCACTTGTTGAAATCTCTAGAAAGACAAATAGAATATTTAGGAACGGAGGGAGTACACATACGAAGCAAAATGAGTGAATCTACACTCTAAAATATGCCCGTTTGAAATTTGTAAAAAGACAAATATTTAGGAACGAAGGAGTATAATTTTGTGCATGGCACATGGACCCGGATGATGAATAGGCTTCTGGCAATGCTATCAAGCTTCCATCATTTGTTTACATAATTGATGTACTATACAAATAATTTTCCAGCGAGACATGAAATTGTACAACGGTGTGAGCTTTCAGCTTTTGTTTCGTGTGTCTTGCCGTCGATGCTCTTTCGGAAACAATAAAAAACTAACTTCCTTGCTAATGCATGTCAATTATTAGCAGATCAGAGCCAATAATTACATCACAACTGAAGACAGAGTTGTGAGAAGGTGTTAAATTAAAATTGATCCATGCTTTCATTGGCAGCAACGTCCCCCCAGCTCTGTCTAAATCAACAAGGCATGTTGGGAAAAAAAGTACTGTCTAGAGCATGCAACATTCCGATCATTTTGTGCAGTTCCACTAAAGTAGAGTTGAGCGTCCCTGTTCCAAACATATTAAGTGTGATTACGATAATAGAGGACTGCTGATGAAACAATAAACACATAAATAGAAGCCGGTCACCTTTGCAGTCTCTTTTAAGACTAACTAGTTGGAGAAGATTAGGCTCGGAGTTGGATGAGGAGGATAGAGAAAAACCAATCTCCCATTGTGTAGTCGCACTGAAATATAGAGACGTTGCCCATGTGACATTTTAGTAAAACTGCACAAAACACTCTTAAGAAAAAAGTGATTTGTGCAGTTCACCAAAAGGTCGCAATAGCAACAAGGTGAAATGGATAGCCCTGTTTGCAAAAAAGAGGTAGAAAGGAAACAATTACTGGCAAATAACAGTTGATGACACATGCGACGACAAAAAAGAAGCATATTCCTTGCCCTAAGGGAAGATAACAACATGGTTGTGTTTGTCTAAAACGGTGTGAGGACGACAATGCAATATGGAAAGTACGCTAGACGAGCTATGTTTTGGGAAAAGAACTATGGAAGATCCACATGCAGTGAAGTGGGAAGATGGGCAGTGGAGCAAGGCCGGAGGGGATACTTGGAGGTCATCGGGATGTAACTAGGTGAGCGGCGGCGGGTGGAATCTGTGAGCAGGTGGCGTAGGCCCTGCCGCGCCGGAGCTTGATCAGAGAGAACGGCGTGTACCGTAGATCGGGACGTGCTGCCTTGGTGCCGTCGAACGGAGAAATGATGCACTTCCTCCCTTTCCCCCGGCGGACGGGATGCGGCCGGATCAGTGACCAACGGTGAGAGAGAGAGAGAGGCCACCGCACTCCCTTTCCCCCGGCGGACGGGATGCGGCCGGATCAGTGACCAACGGTGAGAGAAAGAGGCCACCGCAGCCTTGTGTGAGATACTCTGAAGAGCGACAAACCAGGCACGCAAGGCTCCATTGTATATAGTGAGCGGACTACCTTTTTCTCCATAAAAATTGTTTTATATTCTGTGTACGTGCCATTGAGCGCTATAACTTTATTTAAAAGTACTGCAGCAACGCGTCAAGTCGAACTTTGTTTCGTGCAGGCGTGGTACACGACCTCCCTAGGTAAAAAACCGCTACAGGCATTCAAATTAGCACATGGGCTGCCATTTCGTAAAGAAATGAGCTCCACCGTGTACCCGCGCGGGTGTGGCTGGGCACGAAGCATGAGTACATGCACGGTGCACCTATTCTCTTCTTGTATACATACACCACCTATGTGGGGTTGTGTGAGAGAGATACAAACCTAGAGAGATATAGTGTGTGGGTTCTTGAGAGTTTTTTTTGGGGGGGGGGGGGGTCAATCAAAAAATGTAACATATGCAATGTGTGTGATATAGAGTCATGGATATAACATATATATAGAGGGGGCGATCCACGAGAAGAGAGTGGAGGTATCACCGGCTTGAGGTGTCCATAGAATCGAAAAGAGGGATGATGTGTGTGTGTCTGTGTGTGCATGCGCGATCGATAAAGAGTTCCATCGAATTTGTGTGTGCCCACGTCAAAGATATAGAGTGGCTGGCCTACTGGAACGTGAGAGGGGACATGTGCAGTTTGTCTCTGTGGCATGGATACCTACCTGCAGCGCTCGACTATCGGTGTGTGGTGGGGTAAGAGGGAGGCCCAATTAACTATAGAGGTACAATGGCTGGTATATGTGTGGAGGAGGAGAGAGGCCTACCTCATGTATTAAGGAGATCGATCTGCCTCATGTATTAAGGGAGATCGATCAGCATCCATGCATATGTGCATGAGAGGAATAAGGTTGGGAGAGAGACGGAGCTAGAGTGTTGGAGGGGGTGGTAGTGGAGTTGCTTCTAACAAATGGTGGGATAGGCTTGCTAGACAAACGAAGGGCACGCCCGCAATATCAATAAGAGAGGAGATGGCTGCTTGTTGTCTATGCACGTGTGTGTGAGAGACGGGTCAGCAGGCATGCACGAATGATGAAGGGGGGCGATGTGGCTGTGGTAAGCAGACATAACTACATAGGAAGATCAATCGCCCTTTGTTAGAGAAAGGAGAGACATAACTTGTGAGGTACGTCGATCGATGGGGGGTAGTTAAAGTCGATCCAGGTATATGTTGGGAGATCGATCAGTATACATGCATGTGTGTGTTAGAAGCAAACGAGGCACGAGGAGAAGGATAGAGATAGAGGGATGCATGTAGGAGGTGGTACGAGAGGCATACTATATCGAGCGGGGAGGAGTGTGCGAGTACGAGAACGATGAAAAGAGTGGTGGGAGTGAGGCATGGACGATGACAAGAGAAGAGGGGAAGCTTGTGTTTGTGCTAGGCACACCTGGCTAGAGAGGCATATCGATCAATGTGTGCCGTAAAGAAGGAGCTGGGGGGCCTACACACACCGTGGGTGAACAACCTAAAGTGAAAAGACGAATTTGCGCGATGGACCTAGAGAATGCTGAGGGAGGGTGAGACGGATGTGGGCATGTGCATGCACAAGAGAAAGTTAGCGCTAGCTACAAAGATAAGAGGGTTGTGTGGGTGTAAAAGACGAATAGAGATCATATATACTTCATTATAAAAAGCGAATTTGGATATTTGAAGAATTTATCATAGTGTTTTAAACCGACGTATGTGTGAATATATATAACGGTGATACACATGGTGTGTTTATGAACATGTTATACTACATTTAATATATTTTATCTCTACTCTTATAAAAAAAAGAGAATTGTTGATGATGGTGTGCCTGCCATCCTGTATTATAGGCCGTCCGATTTATATATGGCGGATAGCAAGGAAAGTATGATGGTTGAAGTTGGCAACAATCATGATTGTAGATTCTTATTGAAATAGAGAAACGAATTCAAATTTAGTTCGAATTGCAGCGGTAGTATAGACATTTGGAATGCACTAAAATGTTGGTATGAGTAGGTTACATGCATTATACAGCAAAGCAAAAAAAATTAATCGGACATAACATGGATTCATACTCCCTCCTTCCATCTATATAGGGCGTAATGAGATTTTTAAGACCGCCTTTGACTATTGACAAGATTAATAGTACATGACATGCACAATGTGAAAATTATATCATTGAAAGAACCTCTCACAGACAAAGTTAACGGTGTGCTTTGTGTAAGTTGCATGTCATATATCATTGCTCTAATATTTGCTCAAAGTTAGCATCAAAAAATGCATTAGGTCCTATATAGATGGAAGGAGGGAGTAGCTTTGAATAGCATTTGTATAGTAAAACGGGGCAAGACTCTCTCTTTGTGTGGTGTGAATATTTTTATTTTTTTGTTTTCTTTTTGGTTGAGGGAAGTGCGAATTGATTTGGTACGTACAAGTACAATATTACTACACGTTAGGCTTGTCCCTAAAATTCAACCCGCGTCCTGTTATATCCAGAAATTTCAGATATCGTGCTCCCAAAACTGGCGCCTTCACAACCCGCGCCTTGCTATCCCAAAATTACAACACGCGTGAAAACTCCCTCCAGCTGCCAAATCCCGACACGTGAAATCCCCCTTCTAACCCTGAGCCGAAAGGGCTGCTAGTTCAAATCGGCGGGGGGTACTTTTTTAACACACCCTACATTTTGGACAAGCGCGTCCCTAAGTCATGCTTCACCCCCTCCCATCGCCCCCTTTTCGCCATTCGAAATCCCAGGCCGCCATAACCTCTCTTCTCCAGCTGCGAAACCCCACCCTCCTTCGTCTGCCACATCACCGCTACCCAGCCGGAGCCTCTTCCTCGACGACGTCGTCCACCGCAACAGCTCGACGTCCCTCGTCCACCTCCCCGGATGAGGATCCGTCGTCCATCTCGCTGTCTCGCCAGTTCAGCCGCCCCGTCCTCCACCTCCAAGGAGCTGCTCCGACGATCGCCTCGTCTATCGCGGCTGCTCCATCCCCACAACGCCGCCTTAACCTTCTCCACTGGAACCACAGCATCCTCACCGACTCCTCGGACAAAGCCGAGGCCTACTCGGCGCCACCCAAGAGGTTGTACACTAATCGCATTGCACCTTCTCCTTAACTCGACCTCCCGGCGCAAACGGTGCTCCATCCCGCACCGCCATGGAGCGGCTACCTTGAAGCCGGCGCCGCAGGCGACATCTCCACGGCGGCTCTCCCCCAGTGCGAGGCCACTTCGATGGTGGCGTCCATACCAGCCGGATCTGCTGCTGCTGCTCTGGCTCTCGCTCGCTTGCGCTGCTGCTGCTGCTCCGGCTCTCGCTCGCTCGCTCGCGCTACTGCTGCTGCTCCGGCTCTCGCTCGATCGCTCGCTCGCTCAGCTGCTGGTGCTGCTCTCCCCCTCGCTCGTGCTACTGCTCTGCTCTGATTAAGCCACACTTCCGTCGACTGAATCGACTTTTGGGTCAGTCGACTTTTAGGGGTTGGGGGAGGAGGGCTCGCCGGAGTTAAGGAAGAACCACCCACAGCGGGGACGGGGGCTCGCTGGAGAGGTACCCTGCTATCTATCTTAGGGTTCAGGGTGGGGGCGGGGGGCCTAGAGGGCTGGCCTGGGTGGCGGTGGCGAGTTGTTTCGGGGCAGCGAGGCGGTGCTGGGGCCGGCGGTTCGGCCGGTGGTGGCAGGCAGCTCAGGGGTGTGCAGGTTGAAGATGAACTGCAGGCCCTCTCTAAACTACATGTCAAGTGTCTCTCTGCTACCATTGCGTTCAGTTTCGATAGTAGCATTCAGATTCCACAGTTAATTTCAGTTTCAACAGTTAAGTTCAGAGTCAACAGTTTTTACCTCATCTGTTGCAGTCAGATGGTTTTTGGTGATGTTAATTTTACATCCATTTTTCATCATCTATTGGAGATGCTATTATAATCCCACTTGAGATTGACGATGTATGTCTTGTGCTGCTTCAGCCTTGATGTCTTACAGCTCACTGGAGCTGCTCCAACGACAGAAGGATCCATCACAACATAGCAGTGCCCTGGACGCCGTCTACAGATTCTTCGGATCTTCCTCCACACCTCCGACATCCACCTCTACGTCAACTGCTTCAGCGACCAACCCAATGATGCTGAGGTTGACACGGCTACGGCAAAGAGGTTGTACACTTGTTGCGTCAGTTATTACTATACATTCACGTCGATCCATTAGGGCTATTTTGGTTCAACGTAAAAACGTCGATCCACTGGTTGTTACCATCACTCTAAATTTCTGCATGCTCTCCTTACATAATCTCACCATATTTTTTTCGTATGCATGTCAAATATTGTACACAGTCATGCTGAACATGTAGAGAAAAAGAGAAGAGTTTTGCGCGGCAATACAATGTCATGAAGATATCGCTCCATGGTGGGTTCAATGGCAAACCCTCCCCACCCCTCTCCAGATTGTAATCCAGAGGAAGATATCTGTTCTGAGGCGTATTCAGACGCTGCTGACCACTCCTATTTACCCCCCCCCCAAGGTGTTTGCTCTACCTTGGCATGATGATATTAGTCATATCATGCATATGTTGCCTTGCAGTGCCTACTTTTGACATCATATACGTCATCTGCTTAGTTTAGACATGTTTTGTAATGCCACCTGTTTAGTTTCCATATCATATATGCCCTGTTCAAGAATTCATCCGATTAACCAGTTAACTTACCGATTAATCCCTACTCGTAGGGTCACCGAGTAGCCTATAAATCGATAAATCGTCTGATTAATTGATTAAATGGCTGATTAACTTACCGATTAGCCGATTAATCCCCTACTCACCAGCCAACCGAGCAGCTACCAGTTAACGATTTCCTCAACAATGCATATATGGGAATTATGCAGTCTCATGTCTTTTAGCCAGCCATAATATATGTGAAATGTGCAATGCCATCCTGTTTAACCAGGCATCATATATTTGAATGATATCTTGCCCGTCCTTTTCTTCATTACATTTCCATTTGTCGACAATGTTTGTACATTAAAGTACTCTTCCTATGAATCAGCCATTTGGGTGGGAGATGGAAAAATCTGGAGTGAAAACAAGGCCTTCAGAGCAGACAGTGCTACCTGTCGAAGCAGATCTCTTGTTGGGTCCCGATAGCTCCTCAGAGATGGATTCAGAGACAGATGACCAGTCCTATTCCCCCACTGAGGTATATGCTCTAACTTGGCACAGTTATACTGCTCATATCATGCATACGGTGTCTTGCATTGCATAGTTTAGACATCATATACACAATATTCAACACCATGTTCTTAGTTCAGACATCATATCGAATGCCCTCTGTTTAGCATATAAATCACATATGTGAATTAAATGATGCAATCTTCATTACTTAGATAACATGTAGGTGAATTATGTCATGCGATCCTGTTTAGTTATTCATCATATCTTTGAATTATGTTATGCTATGCTATCCAGTTTAGATAGACATCATATATGTGAAATTATGTCATGCTATCCGTTTTAGTTAAACAATATACATGTCAACTATTTCATGCCCTCTTTTTTCCACACTATCTATTGCATCTGTCTCTCATACAATGTGTTTACATTCAACTATGTTTCCTGTTTATCAGCCATTTCAATTGGAGCGGGTGATGCCAGTATCTAGCGGAATAAAAACACGGTCTTCAAATAAAACAGTGCTACCTCTTGGTGGAGATAGCACCCCAGTTGTACATGCACAAGAACCAGCCCTACCACACATAACCCAAACTCTCACAGATTGTACCCCTACTGCGATGGACAGAGAACCAGCTTCACCCAATCTAACCCCAACCCCAGCCGATAGTAACCCAGTTCCTATTGACACAGCACCATCTCCACCACAGAGCTCCCAAACAACAGCAGTTAGTAAGGCAGCTCCAGTGCCCAAAGGGCTAGTACTATCACGGCGAACCCCAACTCCACCAGTTAGTACACATATTCCTGTGGAGGAAGCACAACCAGCTAGTCGTAGTTTAGCATCAATCGCATTTGATGTTGTTAAATCGTATGTGCGTATCTTCCCGTCTTGGAAATATTATACTGAAGATGAAGGAAAATGCCAGTTGCAGGTGTTTGTCCAGGAGTTATGTGTAAGTAATGTTATTCATGGCAATTACTTTGCTTCGTCCCATACATCCTACCTCCATGATGGTTATAATACAGCAAATTTTCCCATTTTTCTCTATAGAGAAGGACCGATTTGGAAACTCGGGATGAGGTAACCTGTGCTAATACCTCTGCTATCTTCAAGAATGCTTGGTGGCAGTATCGGAATTACCTGAAGAAAACGTACTTCACCGGCAAAGAAACTCATCAAATTCCCTTACGTTCTCCTGAGACACATTTACTGGACAATGACTGGGAACGCCTTGTTCTGTACTGGTCCCTAACCAAGAATGTGGTAAGGTCTATGAGCTCATTTTCTATTTTTAAGTATTTTATTCTTGGGTCTTACTGTACTCTGTTCATGTAGAACAAGTGCCTAAACCTGAAGAGCAATTGTTCTAATTTAAGATTCCATTGCAATCATAGTTCAAAAAAGCGCTAGGCGTTAATTGTGAGTTTTGCCACCGCCTTGTGCTTTACTGACCAAAGCGCATGCTTATGCGCAGTTATGCACAGATTATGCGTAGTTATGCGCAATGCGTTTTGCCAATGCCTAGAGCCTAGGCGCGCTTAAGCGCTCGCTTAGGCGCACCTTTTTTAACTATGATTGCTTTGCTCTTGTATCACTGTATTTACAAATACGAACTTATTTTTAAATTGAAGTATCCAATCGAAACTCCAATGGCACAGCAGGTATGTTCACGCATGTTTCTTTAACAGGTTTGCTCTTATCAATAGCTCTGTTGATTTCAATTTCAATTGTGTATACAGTTGACTTTCATATCATGCACATTACTAGCATCACAACAGAGCCAATAGTGTTGTTGTACATGTAGACCCGTGGTACCCATCTGAAATCTTGTTGTGCCGTATAGTTTCCCACGCTTTGTATTCTTTCACTGCTGCTTTGTCTTGAACTGATATGATTTGAACCGTGTCTCTATTTTGATTTGGCAAGACAATGCAGTGACCATAGGACATAGATATATGTTTGTTTGATGATTTTATTATGTACTAGTACTTGGCAATAGAAGACTTGGTAGTTTAATCCTGTCCACCTTACTAATGAACTGGTTCACCGAAATGAGTTTCATATACTAGTACATGCTAAACTTGTTATGTGTCTGCTTGTTTCTTCTTTTAGAATGTTGACAGGATATTGGGGAAGAGTGCCTTATTAAGCAATGGTAAAGGAAGTAATGCAGATAAGGTTCAGGATAGTGACACATCCTTGTTGGTCTCCAACAAAGCTGATAAAACAGCTAAGGAATACTATCTTGAAGATAGCGAGACAACCCCAAAGTCCTGTCTTGGTTTAGTGTTCGAGTTACTGGCCACTACCGCATGCACAAGCTATTCAAACTCACTGTCTGAATCAGTTTGGTTTCTTGAGTCTCAACTACAAGCTGAAAGACATCGATCAGCTGTGCTGCGACAAGAAGTGGAAGGACTGCGGAAGTCCCTGGAGCATTTAGCTGCATACTTTCTGGTGCAACAGCAAGCGTTGGAGGATTTTAGCGCCAAACAGGACAAAGCTAATCAGCTTG
Organism: Triticum timopheevii; assembly: GCA_963921465.1. NCBI lineage: Eukaryota > Viridiplantae > Streptophyta > Magnoliopsida > Poales > Poaceae > Triticum > Triticum timopheevii. Next base: position 549,537,619 of record OY997268.1, on the reverse strand, counting down.
CTAAGCTTATTGCCAGCATGGTGGATACCCAGGATAACGTTTCTTGAGCTCTTCTGAAGTTGTTTCAGTTATGCTCTTGTTTTGCTGCCGCGTTTATTTGCACTGGTGGCCAATTTTGACGGCCAAGTGTATGTAATATGCTGCTTTGTTCCCTATATTTGCACTGGTGGCGAACTTTGATGCCCAGTGGATGTAATATGTGTAATAGCAGTAATAGGCTAGCCTTAATTGCTTGCTTATTTATTTCCTTATTGTCTTGTTTAGTTGTTTGCTTGTAGTCACTGCAGTTCTTTTTCTGTGTTTTTCTAGTGGCCACAATAGCCTATTTTTGGTAACTAGGCCAAAATAATCATGGCAACACACGGACTGTTGTAACCATGGGCCTCCTGCAGGCCGTATGATCCATGGGCCTTCGTTCGGCCGTAGGACCATTGGCCTTCTATACGGGTCATAGGATCCATCGACCTTCTATACGGGCCTTAGGGATCAATGGGCCTTCTACGGGTCGTAGGGTCCATGGGCCTTCTACGGGCCATACCATCCATGGGCCTCATACGGTCCGTAGGATCCATGGGCCTTCTACGGGGCGTATCATCATTTCGCCAATCATGGGCCATACTATTCGTGGACCATAACGAGCCGTTAGTAGGCCGTATTTGATAACTCTATGAAAACAGCCTAACGGGTTTTTTTACCTGAAAACGGCCCAACGTATTAACGGTCCGCAAACGGGCCGACTGTAACGACGGGCTGAATTTGGCCCACAAGCAGAAAATGACAGTAACGGGCCGTATGTAACCGAATGCTGCAAATGAGCCCAAGAATCAATGGGCCCTAAGAAGGCCGAAAGATAACTTGGGCTGGAAACGGTCCAATGGAATAACGGGTTGTTAATGGGTATAAAGTGATACACTGTTCATTACGGGCCAGTTTCACAATGGGCCGTTAATGGGCCAAGAGTTACAAAGGTCCTCATATGGGCCTAAAGAAGTCATGGGCCACACATGGGCCGGAAGTTAAAATGGGCTGAATCATAATGGATGGCCCAGATGACGCTACTGGGCCTAATTCGGATAGGGCGTAACGGGCCCTCGGTTAACGGGCTGTAAATGGGCTATATGCGAACAGGCTGTTAACAGGCTTTCCGTGGGCCAGCCTGCCAACTTTTGACCAAGTCAAACTAGCCGGCCTTTTCACAGGAATGGGCCTCTGTTGGGCCGTGCCACGTGTCGACATATCATAGGTGCCTTCTGTCCAATGAGTGGATGACATATGTCCCAACAGTGAGCTGACACGTGTTTCCTCCAGCCAATGATGATTTTACACGTGGAAAATCCCCATTGGTCGGGGTTGTTAACGGGTTATCGGATCCAAAACCCGACCCGATAGCTTAACGGCGTTCCGTTACGGTGGATACCACTTGTCGGTCACCCTTGATGAAAGCAGTTCTGTGACGCGCGATTTATCGTCATGGAAGTGGACACTTCCGTGATGATAATTTTGGTAATGTCATGGAACACTTCTACGATAGCACAGGTATGACTATCTTGATTCTGTCATAAATTTGTCATGGATGTACATGCATGACAAAAAAACGCAACCTACTGTGACAAACACGTATCATCACGGAAGTGTATTTTTTTTGTAGTGCCTTTTTGGAATTCCATTCATGATTTTCTTATTCCTCAACAAGCAGGTTTTATTTATCCTTCTTTGGTTAGAGATCTTTGGTTGCCTGGGCAAAAAATTTGGAATCATCAACTTATTTTGTCTTTATTTCAGCAGCCTCTTGCTTCTCAAATAATTAACATTGATATCATTGAGGATAATAATGAAGATTTGCTCTGTTGGCCCTTGGCTCCTAATGGGATTTGTTCTTCTAAAGCTCCCTACAACCTTTGTTTGCAAGCCATTCACTCTCATCCTAGAACTACTCCTCTTCACGTTTCTCTTGAGTTAAAAAACTTTCTCAAAGTCATTTGGAAGCAGAAAAAATTGTTGCCTAAAGTCCAAACTTTTCCTTGGAGGCTTCTTAGTAAAGCTTTGCCGACAGGTATGAGAGTAGGCCGTTTTTCACTCATATTTCTCAGACTTGTTGTAGGTGTGCCCAGCAAGAGGATGAATTTCATCTCTTCTTTCTTTGTGATTTTGCTAGAGCTGCCTGGTTTTCTGCTCCTTGGTTTCTCAGATCTAATTCTCTTGTTCAGGTCCATAATTCAATGCACTCTATTATCATTCATCTGGTTTCTATGGGGCATCCTTATGCTTCCTTGCAAAATGTTTTGAACTTTTAATGGTGTATCTGGAAAGCTAGAAATGATTTCTTATTTGAAAGAAAAAGATGTCTTCCTTACAAAGTGGATATTGCTGCTGCTCATATTGACATTGCATTGCATGAGGATTCTTTCCTCCCTTCTAATAATCAGATTTGTGCTAAAAACCATCTTGAGGCTCAGGCTGTTCCTAAACAAGGGCAGACTCTTAAATCTGATATGTTGATTAATGGTACTAAAATCTTTTCTGATGCAGCCTTTAGATCTTCAAAAATTCCAGGTCTTGCTCAAGGGGAAGTAAAGACAGGTGTAGGAGTTTACTTTTGCATACCTTCTCCTCGGAGAGAAATTAACTTTCAGGTTCAAGCTTCAGCGCCTCCCACTTCTACTCCTATTCAAGCAGAAGCAGTTGCTCTTGCATATGCAGCTCATTTGGCAGCCAGTCTTAGTGTACAACAACCAACATTTTTAACTGATTGTCTCCCTCTAGCTTCAGTTGTGGCATCTAGGAAGATAACCCATTCGGCTGCCCCTTGGAACATCAGAAAAGAATTGGCTTACTTTGTTACATTTACTGCTCATCTTAACTCTCAAGTATTTCATATTTCCAGGAGCCTGAATGGAGTTGCTCACAACCTTGCTCAGCAGGTTTATCAGTCTGTTCGTGGTCCTATTCTGGATTGTTCCTCTCACTCTCATGCTTCCGATGACTGTCTAGTGTCTGCCATTTTGGGTGATTTTAATTTTTCAGGTTTTCAAGTGCACAAAGTGTATTGTTTCTAGCAGCAGGATGGATACTTGTTCAGGCAGCTCTTCTCTCCTTTCTGCTACTAGTTCAGGCCTGCATCTCAACATCAGGCAGTAGTTTATTACTGAATTCTACGAAGAGCTTAGCTTGCTGGTGGCCATCAATCACGTTTGTGTTAAGCTTGGCTGATGTTGCTTATCTTATATGCTTCTCAGTTCATGTGTATCACATCTGTTCTAGATGTAGTTCATCCGGTTGACTTTTAGTCAACCTATCTTTGCTAGCTTTTAACAGCTCCTTTTCTTTGGTTGTTTCCCTTTCCCTATCTCTATTCAAGCCATATGTACTCTCTCTTTTACTGTTGTTATGAGCTTTTAATGATATTGGGCACCTTTTGGTGCCTTGTTCTATTAAAAAAACAGCTATCAGTTGAAATTATCGGCTTACTTCGTCACAGCGAATGGCAGGTTCGCCAATGGTAATCATCAGTCACATTCTTGCTTTGCCACGGAGTGTATAAATGTAGTGAGCATTACCCCCTAAGTCAATGGACACGTCTAGGGAGCGGCCGGCTGTTCCCTAGCTGTCCAGAGTGGCCTACTTATTTGTCCTAATGTGATCCTAAAAAGAAAAATAGTATCTTTCATGTGAACCAAAAGTGATAAAAATGACGCTACTAATTAATCATTTCACGTGATCTCTTGTCATATGATAGATGTCTGCATGTCTCCTGCTCACCTTGTTTTTTGTGTAATAATTTTGGGTTTTCAAAATTTTAAAAAGCCATATCTTCTAAACCGCGTGTCGGAATTCAGATCCGTTTTCACCATTGGAACCCTCGTGACATGCTCTTCGAAACTAGATCCCGCATGGGTATGTTTTGACGAATTTTTTTTGGTGCCAACTAAGTCTCTCGTTTTGTGCAACTGCCTAACAATCGATGTGCAACTACCTGACATTGGATGTGCAACTTTTCGTCTACCCCGTGAAAGTATAGTTTTCATTGATGGTACATCTACTCCCAAACTACCTCCTCCTAGTGAGATGTTCAAATTCGTGTTTTGCCCAGGCCAACTGCCTAGTAGTTCATGTGCAACTTTCCCCCTACCCGTGATTGTGCTTTCACTGTTTGCTGCATCAGCCAATTGTCTAGCAGTGGATGTGCAACTTTGGATACTGTCACCGCCAATTGTCTACCAGCGATGTGCAACTATCCCTCATACCTCATGGATGTGTAATTTCCTTACTAGCACTCGAAAACACTCGTCTAGTGGGATGTGCAACTTTAGCGCCCCGTTTATATGCAACTTTTACTAATGAGTATGTAACTTTTCACTACCCTCATGAATATGGAATTTTCACAATCCAACTATCCCTACTTGTGAGATGTGCAACTTTATATGTTGCTCCAGCCAACTGCCTAGCAGACTTTGTGCAACTTCATTTGTTGCCCCGCCAACTGAAACTACATAACCACAAGTAGGGAGGGGAAAAAGTTGCACATTTAGTAATTGGAAGTTGGCTCGAACAGCAGACTAAGTTGTACGTATATCATTGGTAGGGAAGGTGGGGCAGAGTGTGTCAACCGTAAAAAAAACTACAAATCCACGAGTAGGACAAGGGTTATACATCTACTACTACATAGTTGGTCGGGACCGTAGACTAGTTGCACATCAAATTTTCATGGTTGCTAAGTTGTAACCTCATGTGAAGTTAGATCATGCAGCTCAAAAAACTGGTTTTGAAAAAATTTGCACCATGTAGTATTAAAGTTGCACAATGCAGTACTGAAGTTGAACAATATAGCGCCAAAGTTGGCATCAAAATTTTTTCGTCAAAACATACCCATGCGGGATCTAGTTCCGAAGATCTCGTTGCGAAGAATCCAAGGGTGAAGACGAACTGAATTCCGACGCACAGTTTAAAAGATATGGCTTTTTAAAAATTCGGAAAACCAAAATAATTGCACGTGAACCTGTTTCTTTCAAATCAAACTAACCAGTGTGAACGCATTTAATACTAATAATGACATGCACTAGCAGACAAAAAACAACTCATGCATGGTTGTGAAGACCGGCCGCTTGTTTCCTCCAAAAAGTGCGCGTGCACTTTAAAGAATTTGGGTAAGTCAATTTCCTTATGGACATGGCAATGGACCCGAAGAAAAAATGGCACCACATCTGCACTTTACTTAACCATGCAATTAGTGTGTGACAGGCATTGGCCAAGCATCAAGACCAGTGTGTAGAGGAGAAAGCGCACCATGGCATTTAAGAGTGTGACATGAACACATGATGCATTCAGGGATTGTCGACACGATGGAGTGGAACACCTGCAGTTTTCGGGGGACGTCGTTATGGAGCGTGTACGTGCTTGAGGTTATTTGCTGATCCGCTTGACGGTCTTGCATCCCACGACGTACGCTGCCGTTTGCATTGGCTGGTGGAGTGAGGGAGGAAACCCAGTGACGAGTGGCCCCTAATCGATCCACCAGCAACAGTGTCACGGGCAAACTTGCAAAAAGTGTTGTGCTGACTCGCACCCGGTCTCAGTCCTGCTTTTGTTGCTCTCCTCCACAGCTTGTGAGCAGTTCATGTCAACAAACGTCGGCCTCCCCGTGTGGCAGTGGCATTGCTATTTCAGGAGCCGGTCGCCGTGTCGTGTCAGCGGCAAGACTGGCCAGCGACCACCAAGTTTCATGAAATGGTTGATAGAGTACCCAGGTAAACAACACTACGGAGACACGCCAAGCAGTTTTAGCAGGAAAGCAGTGTGGAAACGATCAGCTTTCTTCACACTCGGTCGCACACATCCCATGGCATCGCCGCAGGGTAGAAAGAACGGAACAGAACAAAACGCCAAACCTACGGAGGATGTACGTAGGTGCCTGTCTCCATCTGGCAAATTTGACCATTTTGACCTATGGACGAAATCAATTCACGGAATAAACTGACCGTGAAACTATTTCACAGCCCTAACCTTTTTGTGTAGCGCCCGCCACGACGGCGCCACACCCTACTGTGCAGCGCCTAGCAAGGGGGCGTTGCACACCAGTCCACCGTGGCAGCCCCTGGGCCCGCACCCAGCAGTGCAACGCCTCCGTGCTAGGCGCCGCACATGTAATGTGCAGCGCCTATAGCTCAGGCGCCACACTTGTAAAGTGCAGCGCCTAGCGCTTAGGCGCTGCACTGTGACTTATCCAGCCACTCGGCTGCCCCCCCCCCCCTCCCCCACCCCCACACCACACACTCTCCCACTCTCCTCCCCGAGCTTTGCCCCCTCTCCCACTCTCTCCCCCTCTCAAATCCTCTCCCAAATCTTGCAAATTTGAAGAATTTGTCTGTGGATTTCGAAGTCAAACCCTCCCTCAAGGTAATATACTCCATTCCCCTTGTTTTGATCCAAGTAAAGTTCCCATTGCTCATTTGTTGCTTGTTTGGGGAAACCCTAGTTTTGTTTGGATCTAGAGATTTGCATGGAAATGTGAGATTTTTGTTTGCCAATTTCTATGGTTAGGCTTTGTTAGTATGCTAGGGTTATTCTTATGGGTGTTCTTATGTTGGTGCTAGGGTTAGGTTTAGGGCTAGGGTTATGGTTATGGTTATGGTTATGGTTATGGTTATGGTTATGGTTAGGGTTAGGGTTAGGGTTGTTGTTTGATATATATATTAGGGTTTATATTCCGTGTTAATCCTTGTATTAGTACTCATGGAAGCAATGTTACCTTGTGTTATTGGAATGCTTATAGGGATGGAAAGAACATGTGTGTTTGTTCATCATGGGGACAAGGACGCCTTTTTGAAAGGCAATGTAGAACCGGACCCGGATGAGGTTGACATGGTGTTTGATAGTAGTCCTAGCTATGCGGAGCTCTTGCAACAAGTTAGGGAAGATTTGAATTGGACGGACCCTGGTGATATCATACAGTTGGAGGGAAGGCATAATGTTGGTTTTGGAATGCACATCCGTTGGAAGACAATGCGTGTCAACTCGGAGCAACGTTGGGTTGCATACAAGGAGACGGTGGCCGAATCACTAGACAATGCTCTTGAGTTATTTGCAACGAAGAAGGTTGATTAAAGTTTGCATTTGGACTTGAACCGGAACCCCTCCCCTTTGGTTGCTAGTAGCTCCACACCCTTGAAGCGAGATGAAATTGTTGAACCTCTTTTGACCCAAGAAGTGAGGCCAACATTGAGCCCGTTTACAAACAACCAAGATGAAGCTTTGCAAGAGGACAATGATGAGTATGCGGACGATGACAATGAAGTTGATCTCCATGACAACAATGTGGGTGATCTCGACAAATATCACTTGCAAGAGATAATGGACCCTTCCATCCCTTTTTCCCGTGCATATGCATCGGACTCGGATGACGATGGTCCCGATGAACAAGTTGATGCGGAGGGGTTCACGGTGAAGGAGGCCGAAGCTTTCGAGAAGGTATTTGGTCGGGATCATCGGACTACATTGTTCAAGGATGTTAGTCTCGCGGATGAAGCCGTGGTAGATGGTGGCCAATGTGTACCTCTTGGGGTTAGGCCAAGCTCTTATCGTGATTTGGGAGATGACAAGAACCGCATTGCTAAAGGTTCTAAGTTCGACACCTTCTTGGAATTGAAGATGTGGCTCGACAACTACTCGGTTACGCATTATCGTCGACATAAGGTGGTGCACTCGGATGTCAAAGTGCGCTACACGGTTGCATGTGCATGTGAAGATGAAATATGTCCATGGATTGTGCGTGCAAGACCATGGAAAGGAGGTCCCACTTGGCACGTAGTGAGTTGTGTGCCAACTCACATGTGCCAAGGCAAAAGGGTGGATGGCAAGATTGTGTCCCAAAACCACAAACAACTCACGTCCAAGTTCATCGCTTACAGGCTCTCCAACTCAATATCCACACTTCCAACAATGAGCGTCCAACATGTCATTGACCTTGTGAAAGCCATCTTTCACTACAAGGTGAAGTACGGCAAGGCATGGAAGGCGAAGCAAGCCGCATTTAAGATGTTGTATGGTACTTGGGAGGAAGCATACAACCGAATCCCTAGGTTGTTGTTAGCCATGGCCGCGACAAACCCGGGCATGGTTCATGTGGCCGAGCCTCATGGGCACCAAACAATGGTTCATCAAGGAAGGAAAGTTAGAGTATTTGGTCGTGCTTTTTGGGCGTTCGAGCAATGTGTGAGGGCTTTCAAACATTGTAGGCCGGTCATCGCAATTGATGGCACGTTCTTGACCGGAGAATACAAGGGCACCTTGTTGGTTGCGATAGCAAGTGATGCCAATAACCGGGTGTTGCCATTGGCATTTGCTTTGGTTGAGGTGGAAAACAATGTCAACTTGGAGTGGTTTCTGCATCTTTTGAGGACGAAGGTGTTACCCGCTCAAAGGGAAATTTGTGTCATATCGGATCGGCATCAAGGAATTCTTAACGCGGTGGAGATTGACATTCCCGGGCATGCTCCGTTGCACCATCGATGGTGCATGAGGCAATTTTGTTCGAACTTCTATAGGCATGTGGCCTTAAGGAGTTGGCCGATGATCTTCAAGATTGTTGTCTTGCTTTCTCCGAGAAGCGCTTCGCCACTTTGTACCACCAATTGCTCGCACACAAAAAACTTGATGCCGGGGGTCAAGACTTTCTCAATAGGCACATTCAATACCGGAACAAGTGGGCACGTGCCTTTGATGAAGATGGCCAGAGATACGGTCAAATGACAAGCAATATGGCAGAATGCTTCAATAGGGTGCTCAAAGGTGCACGTGGATTACCCGTGACGGCAATAGTTCAATACACATTTGACAAGATGAATGCGTACTTTGTAAAGTACTCGATGGAAACCGATGCACAAATAGCGGGTGAGAACCCAATCGATGGAAACCGATGCACAAATAGCGGGTGAGAACCCACGGAAGTACAAGTACAAGTTCCCACCCAAACTTGATGAATGGTTGGTATTTCAATCACGGAAGGCGGACTCAGCAGAAGCTATATTATATGACAACGAAGAGTGGAAGTACGAAGTGAAAGAGCCAGGAGGAACCACAAACGATGGCCGGCAACATGGAGGTCGGGCTTTCAAGGTGTCGTTAACACAATGTGATTGCACTTGCGGGAGGCGTTGTTGCTTCATCTCCCATGCTCACACTTGTATACCGCCGGTCGCGTTAGGAATGTGGACATCAATCACCCACGCACCATGAGGGAGTCCGAGTTCTCAATCATGATGGTCAAGAAAACATGGGCTCCTCGCTTTCACCCGTACTTTGACCAATCGCAATGGCCGGAGTATCATGGAGTTCAACTATGGCCGGATCCGGAGTTGAAGGTTGTTAAACGGGGTAGACGTCAGACAAAGTGTCTTAGAGGAGACATGGACGGATGGGGCCATGGTGGCCACCGCGAAGCGGGCAACGACCAATTCCAAGAGCCTCGTGAGAGCTCCCATTGTGGGGAGTGCAAAGGTCATGGCCACAACAAAATAAAATGTATGAAACCAAGGAAAAGGTCCAAGAAAAATGATGGAAGCACAAGCCAACAAGGAGCTACACAAGGGAGCCAACCAAGTGGTAGCCAACAAGTGCCAAGCCAACCAAGAGGTAGCCAACAAAAGCGAAGGCAACCTAGTGGTAGCCAACAAGTGCCAAGACAATCAAGTGGTAGCCAACCTAGTGGTAGCCAACAAGTGCCAAGCCAACCAAGTGGTAGCCAACCTAGTGGTAGCCAACAAGTGCCAAGCCAACCAAGTGGTAGCCAACCTAGTGGTAGCCAACCTAGTGGATCTAGGCAACAAAGAGGTCGGCAACTAGGACTTACAAGAGGCCATGGTGGTGGTGGTAGAGCTCGTGGTGGTGGTCTAGGCCGTGGTGGTGGCAATGGCCATGGTGGTCTAGGCCGTGGTGGTGGCAATGGCCAGTTTTGCATCACACATAGTTGCATCACAGAATAAGCGCGGTGAGAGATTTAAGTTAATCATTACCACCAACATAGAGTTCAACACATAGAATGACCATCACGACAAGTTCGACATTAACACCAACATAGCTACCATTACTACCATTACTAAAAGAGAACGACGACTAGTTCCTTCCGCGCTTGCTGGCTCCTCCCCCTCTCTTGGAGGGTATCTTCTTCACCTTCCTAGGGAGACGAACCCGCTCCGGCTCTGGCTCCGGTTCCTCCATGTCATCCACATCGTCATCCACATCATCATCCAAATAGTCGTCCAAAGCCGCCATCCGCGAGGTGCCGACCGTCCTTTTGCCTCTTTGGGTGAAGTCCTCAGGTGTGTATTTGTTGATTCCCTTCCTAGGCTTTAACTCATATGCAGACCGAACCTTGTAGGTCCCCAAGGTCAGGAACCTATGCATCCACAAAAGATATGGAAAGACCGTGTGTGAGAATATAGTTAGCAATGCATCAACAATTGGATATATAACCTCAGGCCATACCTCTTGGGTGAGCACACCCACATCTTGGGTGACCACACCCACATCCTCATCGTCCAATGGATTAGCATGGCCAGAAGTTGGATCTAATTGCTCAAGGTAGATTATAACTTACGCGTGTAGCACTATATCCGTGTCCTCAAACTCCGGCGGGTGTGGCATGAACAAACCAAACTGACGGTACACCCGATGTGGCATGTGAAGCTCAACCGCCCAGTTGCATATGAGTGGACACCGCATATGCCAGAGATCCCTATCCCTAGTGCACATCGGATTCAGCCTGAACTCTATAGGGTTCCCAAAACTCTCTCCTTTTCCATACGGTTCCCATTCAACCTACAAAATTGGATAGAATGAAAAATTGATATTGAGTTACGATGGAAGCATGATAATAACTTATGCAATGTCAATTCACCTACTTAGGCGTGATCGCGTCCATCTCGCTCCTATACAGCTTGTACATGACTGAGGGATCATCCGTCATCTCATTTAACACATCCCACTTGTAAGCCCAAGTGGGGAGCCGTAGTGGGTCGTCTTTCTCGTCCCAATCCTCCAACTTCACGGTCTTCGGTCGTCCAACCGGCAAACGCTCCCAGCTCCATATGGAAAGTGCGAGCAAACAACCACCAATACCTCCAGATAGCCTACAACAGGCTTCATCCAACTGCACATAAAAGAGAACATGGTTGAATTAACAGCAAGATCGCATTCATAATGTACCAATGAATTGAAACAGAAACAACTTCATACCTGTCTATACAAGTAAGCCAGTGTCGCCGAACCCCAACTCCATTTGCTATCAAAGACGGTCAATGCCTTGAGCCACATCCATGGAGCATTCTTGCCTGTGCCATCAGCAAACATACTCCTGGATATCACGTACCACATGTAGACACGAGCATATGTCTTCACCGTGTCCTCATTAGCATCCTCAGGGCAATTACTGAAGTTCGATACAATCCACGTGAAAGTAGCACCGGCTGCGACTCTTTCCTTCTTCTTGCCTTCTACTTCTGGTTCCCGCGGCTCCGGAGGAACCATACCGATAAGGGAAAGCATTTGCTCGCGCCACCCATCAGAATCGGTGCTCATACATACAGGTTTCCCATCGATAGGAAGACCGGTGATCATAGCTATATCCTGGAGCGTCAAGGTCATCTCCCCGGTCCGAAGATGGAAAGTGTGTGTCTCCAGCCTCCAATGATCAATAAGCGCGGTGAGTGTTGGAGCATTGTTGGGTGGCGTCGACCTGCTGACCAACTGAATGAAAGGGAGAAGTCCTGTCTCCCTAACATACGGCGTGTACCGCTCATCATAGCGCATCCACCCAAGGTTGACCCCGTGAGCCCGAAGCTTCAGAGGTGCAAGCTCCTACAAGCAAACAAACAAATCATTACATATGGGGGGTATGTGTTTGAAAAAAAACATGAAATTCATAACACTGGCAACTTTCATTATTACCTGTTGCTTCACCGACATAGCATGCGACCGGTGTTGTAGATCCCAATGATCATTGAGAAGCCAAACCATCCTAGCAATTTGCAAGAAAGCTTTCTTGTCAACACGATTATCTTTTGAATACAAAAAACTAAAGTAGGCCTACTAGATGCAACCATACCAATTTATGTATCCAACCATATCAAATCAAACATAACTAATAAAAAAGGGTTCCACAAATAACTAGGCCTACTTCATACAAATAACTTTTCCGTAAACTATGCCTACTTCATAAAAATAACTCTTCCATAAACTAAACTAGGGTTCCACAAATCAAACAAACAAGGGTTCCCCAAATCAATCAAACAAATCAATACATGCAAAGTTCTAATACATGCAAGATTCAAATCTAATCTAATCAAACAAGGATTCCCCAAATCTTCAAAATATCATATTTTCTATGGATAGAAAGAAGGGGATCGGAAGAGAGTACCTTCTAGGATGGATTGGTGAAGAAATGCACGGACCAAATCGTCGGATCTGAAGGATTTGGGAGAGGGGATTGAGAGGGGGAGAGGAGGAACCCGCCGCGCCGCTGCTTCTGTTACTTCAAAACTGAACGAATGGGTGGGGTGGGGGAGGGGGAGCGGGCGGCTGGCGTCTAAGTCACCATGCAGCTCCTACGGGCTGGGCGCTGCACATTACATGTGCGGCGCCTAGCACGGAGGCGTTGCACTGCTGGGTGCGGGCCCAGGGGCTGCCATGGTGGACTGGTGTGCAACGCCCCCCCCCCCCCCCCGCTAGGCGCTGCACAATAGGGTGTGGCGCTGTCGTGGCGGGCGCTACACAAAAAGGTTAGGGCTGTGAAATAATTTCACGGTCAGTTCATTCCGTGAATTGATTTCGTCCATAGGTCAAAATGGTCAAATTTGCCTCTCCATCCAGACTGTGAGCGCGCGGAGCAACAGAGGACCAAGGAAGGCATCGCGTCCTCAATCAGCCGGAGCGAATCAAATCATCCCATTCATTCATCTCCCCTCGGTGAACAGCATTTGGTCAGAGTCGACAAGCGTTTGTTCGTTTGCTGCCTGGCGGGCCCGGGCCCCACCAAACCCTATCCAGGACGGACGATGACAGGCTGGACATGGATGCGTGGACCTGAGAGACGACAGCAGCCATGACTCCATGAGCCATCGCACCGGCGTGGCCACCCCACGCCCCACCGCGATAAAGCGATGCGCCTATCGTCTTCATGTAATGCGAGCGTCTACCAGCGCGCATCTCAAACCTGCTTCAAACGTTCGGATGGACGGCCAATCTGGTCATAAAAAACCAATCTCAAACGCACGGTCTGGCCAGCAATCCAGATATCCAGCCCAAATATGAGTCGGTCTGGGAGTGTCCACCGACCCCACTGCAGATCGTATTTGTCCCGCCTGCAGCCTCCAAATTTCCTTCCTTTCTCGTCAGTGCGTGCTAGGCGAACGTCGATCGGCTTAAATAGCCGTGCCAACGGATGGAGGCAAGCTTCTCTGTTGTTGCATAGGTTAGTCAATTCTTACTGTGTGAACGAGATAGCTTGACACTAATTGCATTTCATCAACTGGTGTTCGTCCCGTTCATATACGTTGATAGCCCTGCTACAATGACAGTAGATTATTATTATTATTATTCATCAAATTTTATCAAGACATTGAGATTCAAAAAAAAGCAGTACTGACATTAGTGTTTCCTTTGTAAGGAGATAGACCCTGACTATGAATTTTCTCTGTGATAAGCAAAGAAGATTCATAGTGACAGTCTAACTTCTTAAGAAAGGATACAATGATGTCAAAAGGTTATCGCTTCTAGAAAACTCGGCTATTTAAATCGGTCGACTAACTCGTCACGCGACGAGGTGGGATTAATACGGGTGTGAAAATTAAGTATGAGCAATTTTTGGTGTGTTTTGACAGCCCCACCGGACCAAGACAGACGTGATGATCGACGTGCATGACCCTGCATGTAATAGTTGTTTTGGAAATAATTCATGTGGTTGCAAATGGTAAAAATTGAGGCCCGCTAGGTCACTCTCGCCGGGCGCATCAGCGGACGCTTTAGGGCCCAAAAATTTGCAAGTTGCAGCTGTAGATGACATTTTCTCTCGAGCATACGACACGTTGATTCAATATTGGCGCGGTTTATTGTTTCTTAATGTTGTATCGTTGCTCTCGTCCTTCTTGGAGAAGCGCCATTTGTGGGTGGTTCCTTCTCTCTCTAGGATTCCTCGAGATGACGGGAGAGGGGAGCATAATTGATCGCCTTCTTATCATATCGTAAATAGCACGTCTGAGAAACTCTTTCTCCGGAATTTAAGAAAAGAGGAAATAAAGACATGGTTCGCTAATTTAATATATTAATGTATTGTCTTATAGCAAGCTTTGTATCAATGGAATAGCTGGTCATATGGTTTTTAAAATGAAGCAAGGCCATCATCTACAAATTAAGAATTTTGCATTATTATTATATATGTTAACAATGTTCTTGTTGTTTGCAGTGATGAAGTCACATTGATGGAAGTGTGAGCTTGGTCATTTTCTAACTTTCACATGACAAGCATGTTTGAAGCTTCTGATTTTTGGGGGGTGGAAATACATAGGGAGTGTTGTGATATATTTTTCTAGGAAAAATTGCAAACCAGTTAAAATACCTTGATAAGGAGAATCATACACAGTGAGGAATTGTCTTTGAACTCCTGTGGAAAAGGGGTATAATACATGGTATTGGAATTTGTATGTATCTTGGTTATGATATCAACCTTAGCTACCAGAATTGATTCTTGCATTTAAGCAGTGGAAGTAAAGCGGTGTGGTTAAGGGAATCTCACGCATCATATAAAATCGTCGAATGTGCATCACAACCTGATGCCTATGGTTAAAAGTAAACACATTGAGGAAGTTATCATTGTATACATGAGGTCTGAAATGATTAAACTCAGGTGCATATGTTGATTTCTTTGTATAATAATACTAATGTGCTGCAGATTCACTGACTAGATTCAGGAATTCTTTTCAAAACATGTTTACACATGGAACTTCATATATTGATTACCATGTTTCAGCCAAGTGGGAGATGTTTGATATTTATGTGGCTTTCAACATTTATTCAACATGGTAGTCATTTATCCAATTCAACATAGAATTATTCATATTATTAATGTTTGTGATGGGAAATTTCAACCGAGAAAGTAATAATCGAGGTGCCGATGACGATTGTGATGGAATACAGTAGAGGAATTAATTGGGGGTCAACTCTACTGAAATTTTATATGTACGCACATATTTTTTTCCAGGACATACATGGTGTAAGAGCTGGGTTTGTTTTGCAGGATCACCTCTACAGGCTATTGACCCACATGATTAAGATTGGAAATTGATCTCACATATATAATATAATCATTGCACAAGCCTCACACATGTGTGCTAGGGACTGGTATATTTAGACTCGGAAAACGGAAATGTTTAATCATGGTTTGTAATATTATTTAAGAGTCATACGGATCTTTTCGGAAATAGGTAGAATACTAAAACACTTAAAAGTGGAGTCTATAAGTAAATCTGTACTCTCTAATTTCAATATGCATTGTGACTGGCACCACAGAAAAGGCAGAGGAATTAGAGGGTAAAGTGCATAGCCCATAATTTCTAACATAGAGTATACAAAAGGCGACGAGAATTGGCTCCTAAGAGCATCTCTAGCAAACCCCGCAAAATCCCTACCCGCAAAACGCGTTTGCAGTTTCACGAAGATCTCGTTTGCGGGTCGAAGACGTGCGCGGTTGAACAGAAACCGTATATGAAACTGCATAATTTAAAAAAAGTTTCGTGGGAGAAATTGCAACCACACTAGTTCATCTCATACTACATGATCATACACTAGTTCATCACATACTACATGATCATACATACTACATTCTCCCACTACTACTAGAGGGGGGTGGGGGATCTCGCGGCGGCGAGGTCGAGGTCGATATACCAAAATGGACGAGCTCGCAGCCGAGGACGGCGTGGTGGAGGAGCTAAGTCCTCGTCGGAGCTGACGAGATCGATAAACTTCGACCTCTGCTCCTCGCGGATGCGCCGCCACTCGCGGCAAGGTTGGCCGTGACCGCCTGCTGGAGAATGAGGTTGTCGACCTCGTCATCGTGGCGCCGGCGCTCCGCCTCCTCGCACCAGCTCCGCTCGGCAATGGCGGCTGCGACCGCGTCGAAGTCGACCATGAAATATTCGGGCCCGACGACACCTCGGCGCTCGATCTCCTCCGGCTCCTACTTGACGGCGACGACCTCGATCTCCTCCGGCTCCTTCGACCACTCCCCTTCACGGGGAGAAGCCTCACGCCAGAAGAGGAAGAGCTCGTGGCGTGGGAAGATCTCGCGGCGGAGGACAAGCCCGCGGCCGAGGAGGGCGTACGCCCGTGCCGGCGGTCGTATTCCTCCGTCTCGCGGACAAGAAAGCTCGGTGGCAGTGAGAGGCCCATGTTCGTCCACTTCCTCGCCCCACGCTTCCTCGCGCCGTTCGAGCGGACATGCCGCTCATGCTCGGGGTCGCCGCCCTCACGAGAGCTGCTCACGAAGCCACGGCCGGAGCTCGACATGCGGCCCCACATGGCGGCTGGAGGCTGAAGGGGCTCATCGGCGGCGAGAAATGTGAGGAGGGAGTGGGGAATTGCGGAGAGACGCGGCGGCAGGGGGGAGGGGGTAGGGTTTCGACCCGCAAATACACCGCGAACCCAAGATATACTGCTTGGGTGGGCGGTTTGCGGGCCGCGGTAAAAGATTTTACCGGTCAGGTGAGTATACAGGCTCTATTCTGGCTTGAAAATTGGGCTGAGCCCGCATACTCGCCGGAATTTTACGGGGTCTGCTGGAGTTGTTCTAAGTCAATTTTCCTATGGACATGGAAATGGACCGAAGAAAAAGTGGCACCACATCCGCACTTTACTAAGCCATGCAACTAGTGTGTGACAGGCATTGGCCAAGCATCAACACCAGTGTGCAAACGGAAAAACGCACCATGGCATTTAAGAGTGTGGCATGATCACATGAATACATGATGTGTGTGATATGTTTAGGGACTGTTCACTGTCGACACGATCGACACGAACAGCTGGGACAGTGATGCACATGGTTGAGGCTCGACGGGCTTAGGGCAACTCAAACGCACGATCCCTTTGGTTCGTGTTTGTCCGTTTGAGTCCAAACGGATAGATGGCACGATTCAACACGCGACCACATCCGTATTTTTTGTTCGTTTGGCGTTTGAACCGTTCCATTTTCGTCGCAAACGGAGGGGCACGTGCTTGTTTCTCGTCTGGCTCCGAGACGCGTGGCCGCCATCCACCTACACACCACCTAAAATAATTGCGCAAGCACGGTGGGCCCCGCCTGTTAGTCACCCAGCTTCTTAATGTGGAAGTCGTGGACCAGCCAGTCCATCACTTCCACTTCCGAGCCCGTCTGCCTCCTCGACCCTCGATAAGAGCGAGCAAACCCTAGCCGCCGCCGACGCATCCCTCTCACCCATCTCCTCGCCGGCGCCATGGGATGGCATTGGATCAGCAAGGGGAAGCACGACCATGAGGTCGGCTCCTCCTCCGATCACCGCCCCTCCACCAAGGCCGCACCGCCCGCACCACCTGCTCCGTCCGTGTTTGAAATCGCGCTGCCGCCAGCCTTGTAGCGCAATAGGTCGTATGTCTTCGCCGACATCTGTCGGCGCTACTGGGAGATGGCGATGCCACTCCCGTGGGGAGATGTCCACCTCCCCAACAATTGGCATCTCTCTGCGGATCGTGTTCTAATCCCACCAGTGCCAGTGAGCAGACGCGCCCACCATGAGGAGATCGACCGACACCGCGCCCACTGGGCACCCGTTCTGCTCTACGACCGCGGGTATGCCATTGATTCGCCGTTGTGGGATACGTGGCCCCGCGACGAGCATTACCTGCAATGGCAATCCTTTTTTGCCGATCGTCCTTTGAGCCCATCCCGCCCGCGTCCTGCTCGTGTTGAGATCCCGCCCCAAACGTGCGGGCTTAGGCGTGTGCGCGGCTTCACGTCGACGTCATCTCTGTCCCCATCCCCGCCACCGCCACCTCCCATGACCGAGGAGGAAGAGGACGAGCTCATGAGGCGTGTCTTGGAGCACTCTATAAACACCCACGACGAGCGCCAATGGGAGGGCCTCGAAACCCAGTCGGCCCTTGATGTAGGGCGGAACCCTAGGTGGCCGATCTTTCACGTTTGGAGAGGATCCTACGGGGAACACTAAGAACGCGCGGAAGAACACAAGGGAAATCAAGAGGGGAAACACAGAGAAACACTCAACCGACACGAAATTGATCACACGAGTGCTAGATCATCGAGGCACAAGTAACACAAGATTCAAAATCAACAAGGGAGGATACAAGAGTAACCGTTCTTCTCCGTGAGGAGGTCTTGATTGTCTTCTCCGGATGGAGGTCTTGAATCCGGATGGATCTTCTCCGAGGAGGTGCGGTCCCTCATGAGGAGTAGATCCGGTATGGATGAGCAATGCTTGATAACCCACAAGTGTAGGGGATCGCAACAGCTTTCGAGGGTGAAGTACAACCCAAATTTATTGATTCGACACAAGGGGAGCCAAAGAATATTCTTGAGTATTAGCAGTTGAGTTGTCAATTCAACCACACCTGGATAACTTAGTATCTGCAGCAAAGTGCTTAGTAGCAAAAGTGGTATGATAATAAAGGTAACGGTAGCAACAGTAAAGATAAATGTTTTTGGGTTTTTGTAGTAGTTGTAACAGCAGCAACGGAAAAGTAAATAAGCGAAGAACAATATATGAAAAGCTCGTAGGCATGGATCAGTGATGGATAATTATGCCGGATGCGATTCCTCGTGCAATAGTTATAACATAGCGTAATATAGAACTAGCTCCAATTCATCAATGTAATGTAGGCATGTATTCCGTAAATAGTCATACGTGCTTATGGAAAAGAACTTGTATGACATCTTTTGTCCTACCCTCCCGTGGCAGCGGGGTCCTAGCAGAAATTAAGGGATATTAAGGCCTCCTTTTAATAGAGAACCGGACCAAAGCATTAACACATAGTGAATACATGAACTCCTCAAACTATGATCATCACCGAGAAGTATCCCGATTATTGTCACTTCGGGGTTGTCGGATCATAACACATAATAGGTGACTATAGACTTGCAAGATAGGATCAAGAACACACATATATTCATGAAAACATAATAGGTTCAGATCTGAAATCATGGCACTCGGGCCCTAGTGACAAGCATTAAGCGTAGCAAAGTCATACCAACATCAATCTCAGAACATAGTGGATACTAGGGATCAACCCCTAACAAAACTAACTTGATTACATGGTAAATCTCATCCAACCCATCACCGTCAGCAAGCCTACGATGGAATTACTCACGCACGGCGATGAGCATCATGAAATTGGTGATGGAGGATGGTTGATGATGACGACGGTGACGAATCCCCCTCTCCGGAGCCCCGAACGGACTCCAGATCAGCCCTCCCGAGAGAGATTAGGGCTTGGCGGTGGCTCCGTGTCGTAAAACGCGATGAAACTTTCTTTCCGATTTTTTTCTCCCTGAGACGGAATATATGGAGTTGGAGTTGAGGTCGAAGGAGGTCCAGGGGGCCCACGAGATAGGAGGCCGCGCCCTAGGGGGGCGCCCCTATGTCTCGTGGATAGGCTGTGGGCCCCTGGCATTAATTCTTTCGCCAAAAATTCTTATTAATTCCAAAAAGTGCCTCCGTGGATTTCCAGGACATTCCGAGAACTTTTCTTTTCTACACATAAAACAACATCATGGCAGTTCTGCTGAAAACAGCGTCAGTCCGGGTTAGTTTCATTCAAATCATGCAAGTTAGAGTCCAAAACAAGGGCAAAAGTGTTTGGAAAAGTAGATACATTGGAGACGTATCAACTCCCCCAAGCTTAAACATTTGCTTGTCCTCAAGCAATTCAGTTGATAAACTGAAAGTGATAAAGAAAAACTTTACAAACTCTGTTTGCTCTTGTTGTTGTAAACATGAAAAGCCAGCATTCAAGTTTCAACAAATATTATGAACTAACCATACTCACAATAATACTTAGCTCTCACAATCACTCATATCAATAGCATAATCAGCTAGCGAGCCATAATAATAAAACTCGGATGACAACACTTTCTCAAAATAATTATAACATGATATAACAAAATGGTATCTCGCTAGCCCTTTCTGAGACCGCAAAACATAAATGCAAAGCACCTTTAAAGATCAAGGACTGACTAAACATTGTAATTCATGGTAAAGGAGATCCAGTCAAGTCATACCCAATATAAACCAATAATAATGAATGCAAATGACAGTGTGCTCTCGAGCGGGTGCTTTTAATAAGAAGGGTGATGACTCTACATAAAAGTAAATAGATAGGCCCTTCACAGAGGGAAGCAGGGATTTGTAGAGGTGCCAGAGCTCGATTTCAAAATAGAGATTGAATAACATTTTGAGCGGCATACTTTCACTGTCAACGCAACATCTATGAGATGGCTATATCTTCAATACTACATGCAATATAGGCAGTTCCCAAACAGAATGGTAAAGGTTTATACTCCCCCAACCACCAACAAGCATCAATCCATGGCTTGCTCAAAACAACGAGTGCCTCCAACATACAACAGCCCTGGGGGAGTTTTGTTCAATTATTTTGATTTGCTTTGATCTTTTTGGATCATGGGACTAGGCATCCCGGTTACTGGCCCCTTCTCATGGATGAGGAGCAGAGTCCACTCCTCTTGAGAATAACCCACCTAGCATGGAAGATATAGGCAGCCCTGGTTGTAACATGAGTTGCTCGAGCATAAAAAAAAATTCATTTGAAGGTTTGGAGTTTGGCACATACAAATTTACTTGGAACGGCAGGTAGATACCGCATATAGGAAGGTATAGTGGACTCATATGGAACAACTTTGGGGTTTAAGGAGTTTGCATGCACAAGCAGTATTCCTGCTTAGTACAAGTGAAGGTTAGCAAAAGACTGGGGAGCGACCAACTGAGAGAGCGAAAACAGTCGTAAGCAGGCATTAAAATTAATTCACACCGAGTACAAGCATGAGTAGGATATAATCCACCATGAACATAAATATCGTGAAGGCTATGTTGATTTTATTCAACTACATGCGTGAACATGTGCCAAGTCGAGTCACTTAATACATTCAAAGGAGGATACCATCCCATCATACCACATCATAATCATTCTAAAAGCATGTTGGCACGCAAGGTAAACCATTATAACTCATAGCTAATCAAGCATGGCATAAGTAACTATAATCTCTAAATGTCATTGCAAATATGTTTACTTCATAATAGCTGACTCAGGAACGATGAACTCATCATATTTACAAAAACAAGAGAGGTCGAGTTCATACCAGCTTTTCTCATCCCAATAAGTCCATCCTATATCGTCACTATTGCCTTTCACTTGCACGACCGAACGATGTGTATAATAATAAGAGTGCACGTGCATTGGACTAAGCTGGAATCTGCAAGCATTCAACTCAAGAGAGAAGACAAGTAATATGGGCTCTAAATTAAATAAACAATCATGCATATAAGAGCCACTAAGCATTTTCAATATGGTCTTCTCGACCCCCAAAGGAAAGAAAAGAAAATAAAACTATTTACACGGGAAAGCTCCCAACAAGTAAAAGAAGAACGAGAAATCTTTTTGGGTTTTCACTTTAATTCTACTACAAGCAAGGAAATTTAACTAACTATTTTTTTGGTTTTTCTCAAGGTTTATCAAACACACAAGAAGAAAACTAGAAAAAGAAATTTAAACTAGCATGGATAATACAATGAAAGAGTATGAGCACCGACGACTAGTGTGTGAACATGAATGTAAAGTCGGTGAGAAATACGTACTCCCCCAAGCTTAGGCTTTTGGCCTAAGTTGGTTTAATACCAAGGACCGCCTCGCTGATATCCATAAGTGAAACTAGGGTAGTACAGAGATGCAGAGGCGACCGCCTCCTGAGCAGCAGCATGTTGGCGAGCTGCCTCCATTCCCCTCTCCTTGTAAGAAGTCCTCCATCTCGGCATTACGCACATACGCGTCAAATTCTTCCTTTAAGCCTGCTTCGACCATAAAATCATCGGATGGCCACTCACAAGCTCGTACAATTGCGTCCCTTGGCAAATTAACATCTTGTTCACGTATAGCAATTCTTGGCCCTTTCTTTGCTAAGGAACCTCCTTGGTACATTCTTCTAAGCATATTTTTTTCTGAAAATTTCTGAAATTTTAGTAACTTTAAAATAAAAGTGGATAAAACTAAACAAGATTGATAGCAACTACTCCTACAAGTGCCTAGAGCCCATATCATGCATTGGAATTGCTTGGGACCTCAAAAATTTAACATGCAAGCTCAAGAACATGGTCACCTAAGCAGCAAAGATTTGCAATTAATAAAGCACTAGAACAAAAACTAATTGGACCAATGGAGGAGTCACATACCAAGCAACAATCTCCCGAAGCAGTTTTATGAATGGAGCTTTGAGCTAAGAGATCGAAAATCGCAGCAAAACGAGCTAGAACTCGTGCTTGAGCTAGATGGGGATTTTTCTGGGTAGAAGATGAAGTGTGTGGGTGCTGGCATAAGTGGAGGGGAGCCACCAGGGGCCCATGAGATAGGGGGCGCGCCCTACAGGGGGGGCACCCTCCTCTCTCGTGGCTTGGTGCTTACCCCTCCTGCAGTGTTTTCAGTGCCTAAAATCCTCAAATATTCCAGAAAAAATCATACTAAATTTGCAGGGCATTTGGAGAACTTTTATTTCCGGACTATTTTTTAATGCACGGATAATTCAGGAAACAGACGGATAATACTATTTTTGCTTTATTTATTCTAAATAACAGAAAGTAAAAAGAGGGTACAGAAGGTTGTGCCTTCTAGTTTCATCCATCTCGTGATCATCAAAATGAACCCGCTAACAAGGTTGATCAAGTCTTGTTAACAAACTCATTCTGAATAACACGGAACCCGAGAAATTTTGAATAACACTAAGTTACCTCAACGGGGATATGAAAATCCCCAACAATAAGAATATCATACTTTTTCTTGACAGTAGGGAGAGGAAATTCAAAACCTCAAAAAATGACAGTTGGAACTTTTTCAATAGAATTGATGCAATGAACTTGAGATTGTTTCCTCGGAAAGTGTACCGTATGCTCATTGCCATTTACATGAAAAGTGATATTGCCTTTGTTGCAATCAATAACAGCCCCTGCAGTATTAAGAAAAGGTCTACCAAGGATAATAGACATACTATCGTCCTCGGGAATATCAAGAATAACAAAGTCCGTTAAGATAGTGACATTTGCAACCACAACAGGCACATCCTCACAAATACCGACAAGTATAGCAGTTGATTTACAGCCATTTGCAAAGATATTTCAGTAGGTGTCAACTTATTCAATTCAAGTCTACGATATAAAGAGAGAGGCATAACACTAACACCGGCTCCAAGATCACATAAAGCAATTCTGACATAATTTCTATTAATGGAGCAAGGTATAGTTGGAACACCCGGATCTCCAGGTTTCTTTGGTATTCCACCCTTAAAAGTGTAATTAGCAAGCATGGTGGAAATTTCAGCCTTCGGTATCTTCCTTTTATTTGTGATGATATCCTTCATATACTTAGCATAAGGATTTATTTTAAGCATACCAGTTAAGCGCATATGTAAGAAAATAGGTCTAATCATTTCAGCAAAGCGCTCAAAATCCTCATCATCCTTCGACTTGGATGGTTTAGGAGGAAAGGGCATGGGTTTCTGAACCCATGGTTCTCTTTCTTTATCGTGCTTCCTAGCAACAAAATCTCTCTTATCATAACGTTGATTCTTTGATTGTGGGTTATCAAGATCAACAGTAGGTTCAATCTCTACATCATTATCTTTGCTAGGTTGAGCATCAACATGAACATTATCATTAACATTATCACTAGGTTCATGTTCATCACCTGATTGTGTTTCAGCATCAGAAATAGAAGTATCATTGGGATTCTCAGGTGTGTCTACAGTAGGTTCACTAGAAGCATGCAAAGTCCTATCATTTTTCTTCTTCTTCTTTTTAGAAGAACTAGGTGCCTCTAAATTATTTCTCTGAGAATCTTGCTCGATTCTCTTAGGGTGGCCTTCAGGATACAAAGGTTCCTGAGTCATTCTACCAGTTCTAGTAGCCACTCTAATGACAAAGTCATTTTTATTATTCAATTCATCAAGCAAATCATTTTGAGCTTTGAGTACTTGCTCAGCTTGAGTAGCAACCATAGAAGCATATTTGCTAACACGATGAAGTTCATCTTTAACTCTAGCCAGATTATCACCTACGCGTCCTATCTCGAAAGCATTATTCTTTAACTCTCTACCAACATAAGCATTAAAACTTTCTTGTCTAGCCATAAAGTCATCAAATTCATCTAAGCATGGGCTATGAAATTTAGTAGAGGGTATTTCAACTTTATCATATCTATAGAGAGAATTTACCTTTACTACCTGTGTCGGGTTATCAAGACAATGTGGTTCTTTAGGCGGTAAATTAAGACCATGTATTTCTTCAATAGGTGGTAAATTCTTAACATCTTCAGCTTTAATACCTTTTTCTTTCATTGATTTCTTTGCCTCTTGCATATCTTTAGGACTGAGAAATAAAACACCTCTCTTCTTCGGAGTGGGTTTAGGAACAAACTCAGGAGTTGGCTCAATTGGTTCAGGAATTACTTCAGGAACTGGCTTAGGAAGAGTCCAATTATTTTCATTAGTCAACATATTATTCAATAATATTTCAGCTTCGTCGACTGTTCTTTCCCTGAAAACACAACCAGCACAATTATCCAAGTAGTCCTTGGAAGCATCGGTTAGTCCATTATAAAAGATATCAAGTGTTTCATTTTTCTTAAGAGGATGATCAGGCAAAGCATTAAGTAACCGGAGAAGCCTCCCCCAAGCTTATGGGAGACTCTCTTCTTTCATTTGCACAAAATTATATATTTCCCGCAAGGCAGCTTGTTTCTTATGAGCAGGGAAATATTTAGCAGAGAAGTAATAAATCATATCCTGGGGACTACGCACACAACCAGGAGCAAGAGAATTATACCAAGTCTTAGCATCACCCTTTAATGAGAACGGAAATATCTTAAGGACGTATAAATAGCGAGACTTCTCATCATGAGTGAACAGGGTGGCTATATCATTCAACTTGGTAAGATGTGCCACAACAGTTTCAGATTCAAGGCCATAAAAAGGATCAGATTCAAATAAAGTAATAATATCAGGATCAACAGAGAATTCATAATCCTTATCAGTAACACAGATAGGTGAAGTAGCAAAAGCAGGATCGGGTTTCATTCTAGCATTAAGAGACTGCTGCTTCCATTTAGCTAATAATTTCTTAAGATCATTTCTATCATTGCAAGCAAGAATTTCCATAGTAGTTGCTTCATTCATAACATAACCCTTAGGAACAACAGGTAATACATAATCATTGGGGGAACGTTCATCATTACTATCATCAATAATAGGTTCTTCAATATTTTCATTCCCTCTAACTCTAGCAAGTTGTTCATCAAGAAATTCACCTAATGGCAAAGTAGTATCACGCACAGAAGTAGTTTAATCATGCATAGAAGAAGTGGCATCATCAATAACATATGACATATCAGAATTCATAGCAGTAGCACGTTTAGGTGTCGCAAGCCTACTAATAACGGAAGGAGAATCTAGTGCAGAGCTAGATGGCAGTTCCTTACCTCCCCTCGTAGTTGAGGGCAAAATCTTGGTCTTAGCGTCTTTCAAGTTCTTCATAGTGATCAATAGATATAAATCCCTAGTGACTCAGAGAATAGAGCTATGCTCCCCGGCAACGGCGCCAGAAATTAGTCTTGATAACCCACAAGTGTAGGGGATCGCAACAACTTTCGAGGGTGAAGTACAACCCAAATTTATTGATTCGACACAAGGGGAGCCAAAGAATATTCTTGAGTATTAGCAGTTGAGTTGTCAATTCAACCACACCTGGATAACTTAGTATCTGCAGCAAAGTGTTTAGTAGCAAAAGTGGTATGATAATAAAGGTAACGGTAGCAACAGTAAAGATAAATATTTTTGGGTTTTTGTAGTAGTTGTAACAGTAGCAACGGAAAAGTAAATAAGCGAAGAACAATATATGAAAAGCTCATAGGCAATGGATCAGTGATGGATAATTATGCCGGATGCGATTCCTCATGCAATAGTTATAACATAGGGTGATATAGAACTAGCTCCAATTCATCAATGTAATGTAGGCATGTATTCCGTAAATAGTCATACGTGCTTATGGAAAAGAACTTGTATGACGTCTTTTGTCCTACCCTCCCGTGGCAGCGGGGTCCTAGCGGAAACTAAGGGATATTAAGGCCTCCTTTTAATAGAGAACCAGACCAAAGCATTAACACATAGTGAATACATGAACTCCTCAAACTACAGTCATCACCAAGAAGTATCCCGATTATTGTCACTTCGAGGTTGTCGGATCATAACACATAATAGGTGACTATAGACTTGCAAGATAGGATCAAGAACACACATATATTCATGAAAACATAATAGGTTTAGATCTGAAATCATGGCACTCGGGCCCTAGTGACAAGCATTAAGCATAGCAAAGTCATAGCAACATCAATCTCAGAACATTGTGGATACTAGGGATCAAACCCTAACAAAACTAACTTGATTACATGGTAAATCTCATCCAACCCATCACCGTCCAGCAAGCCTATGATAGAATTACTCACGCACGGTGGTGAGCATCATGAAATTGGTGATGGAGGATGGTTGATGATGACGACGACGATGAATCCCCCTCTCCGGAGCCCCGAACGGACTCCAGATCAACCCTCCCGAGAGAGATTAAGGCTTGGTGGCGGCTCCATGTCGTAAAACGCGATGAAACTTTCTCTCCGGTTTTTTTCTCCCCGAGACGGAATATATGGAGTTGGAGTTGAGGTCAGAGGAGGTCTAGGGGGGGCACGAGATAGGAGGCCACGCCCAGGGGGGGGCGCCCCCTGTCTCGTGGACAGGCTGTGGGCCCCCTGGCATTAATTCTTTCGCCAAAAATTCTTATTAATTCCAAAAAGTGCCTTTGTGGATTTCTAGGACATTCTGAGAACTTTTCTTTTCTACGCATAAAACAACATCATGGCAGTTCTGCTGAAAACAGTGTCAGTCCGGGTTAGTTTCATTCAAATCATGCAAGTTAGAGTCCAAAACAAGGGCAAAAGTGTTTTGAAAAGTAGATACGTTGGATACGTATCAATGTTCTATCTCAAATGAGCTATCACAATGCTAACCCTAGAACATAGGTAGAAGAAGAGTATATATAGTCTAGTGGGGCGAAAGGGTACACGGGCCTCGGCCCAAGTGGTTGCACGCAGGCAGGGCCGGAAGTTCCGGGCGCCGGAGGTTCCGGGCAGGGTCCGGCCTAAGCCAAAAGTTGACGCGGGAGGAGCTGGGCTGGCGTCCGGGGGCCGGAAGGTCCGGGCCAGGTTCCGGGCTAACCAGAGAGTTGGCACGCCCGGCCTGGTCGAAGTCGTCGGAGGCCGGAAGTTCCGGGTCGGCCGGAGGTTCCGGGGGCCGGGAGTTCTGGGATGTCCAGAGAGTTGACGCCATTCACTTCTTCTTCAGCTTTCTTCTCTGTGGCTTGAGTGTTGTACCTAATCACACATAGTATCTCTGACTTAGGCAGTAACCATGCCTCACTAGAAGAAAAGGGAAGCTCATGTAGGAGTGATGTCACCTCGGATTGAATAGCACGAGCCCTTGCTCTTGTCATGGGTCCACTTGGAGCTTGGATGGTTGAGGTAGAGTCCATGGGGATGATCACGGGATGCTCCGCATCATCTCCCCTCCCTTGGGAAAGATCCGACCTCAGATTGAAATCCTCATCACCATGGTATGGGGAGAGATCGTGGACGTTGAAGATATCGCTCGTGGAGTACTTGTCGCATGGGATGTCGATCTTGTAGGCGTTGTTGTTGTAGCGTGCTAGCACCTTGAAGGGTCCATCGGCTCGAGGTAGTAGTTTGGACTTGCGTTCGTTGGGGAAGCAGTCCTTGCGAAGGTGTAGCCACACAAGACCGCCAATGTCGAAGATCATGGGTTGCTTGTTGGTGTTGAGTTTTGTCGCGAGTCGTTGCACTTGGCGCTCAATGGTTTGTCCTGTATCTTCATGCATCTTCTTGATGTAGCTTGTGTGGGCACTTGCGTCCATGTTGGTGCACTCTTGTAGTGGAAGAGGAAGGATGTCCAATGGTGACAACAGGTTGAATCCGTAGACGACCTCGAAAGGAGACTTGCCGGTAGTTGAATGCCTTGCGCGGTTGTAGGCGTACTAGGCGATGGATAGACACGCCTCCCATTCCTTGATGATCTTCTTGATCAACACGCGAAGGAGAGTGGAGAGTGTATGGTTCGTCACCTCGGTTTGGTCGTCGGTTTGAGGATGGTATGCCGAAGAGAACAAGAGTTTGATTCCGAGCTTAGCGCATAGCGTCTTCCAAAAGTAACTCAAGAACTTGACGTCGCGGTCAGAGACGATTGTCTTTGGTACTCCATGTAGTCGCAAGATTTCCCTACAAAAGAGATTGGCAATATGTGAAGCATCGTCTATCTTGTTGCAAGGAATGAAATGTGTCATCTTAGAAAATCAGTCCACAACAACAAAGACAGAATCCTTGCCATTTTGAGTTCTAGGCAAACCAAGTACAAAATCCATGCTAATGTATTCCCAAGGTTGATAAGGAATATGAAGGGGCATGTAAATACCATGGGATTGAGCTTTAGACTTAGCTTTGCGACATGTAGAGCAATGGTTGGTGAAGCGTGAGATGTCGCGGAACATCTTGGGCCAAAAGTAGTTCTTGGAGAGCGTGGAAAAAGTCTTGTCGCGTCCAAAATGTCCCATGAGTCCGCCTCCATGAGCCTCTTGCAAAAGGAGCAAACGAAGAGAAGACTCGGGAATGCAAAGTTTGTTAGCTCTCATAAGATAATCATCTTTTATGTAGTATCGTTCCCAAGACGTGTGTGTCAAACACTTAGCATAAGGAGTAGCAAAAGAAGGATCATGCTCATACAAGTCTTTTATATGCTCAAAACCAATAACATTCAACTCAAGTTTAGGGACAAGAGCGCATATGCATGAAAGTGCATCGGCAACTACATTTTCCTTACCCTTAATGTACTTGATCACATAGGGGAAAGATTCAATAAACTCACTCCATTTGGCATGACGGTTGTTCAATTTAGTTTGACCTTTTAAGTACTTAAGCGTTTCATGATCGGTATGGATGACAAACTCATGAGGTCTAAGATAATGTTCCCAAACATGTAGTACACGCACTAAGGCATACAATTCTTTGTCATAGATGGGATAGTTAAGTTGAGTACTGGAGAGTTTTTCACTAAAATATGCAATGGTTCATTTTTCTTGCATCAAAACTCCGCCAATTCCGGTACCGCTAGCATCACAATGAACCTCAAAAGTTTTGTCAAAGTTGGGTAAAGCAAGAATCGGCGCATGAGTAAGCAAAGATTTGAGCTCGTCAAAAGCGGTGGATTGCAAAGATCCCCAAACAAAAGGAGCATTCTTCTTACTCAAGGCATGCAAAGGAGCGGCAATAGTGCTAAAGTCTTTCACAAAGCAACGATAAAAACCTGCAAGACCAAGAAAGCTACACACTTGTTGCAAATTGGTGGGTTGGGGCCAAGTTTTAATTGCTGTAATCTTAGATTCGTCAACATGGACACCCTTGGAAGAAATGACAAAACCCAAAAAAACAAGTTTGTCAACAACAAACGTACACTTCTTCATGTTGGCATAAAGACGTTCCTTGTGGAGGGTTTGCAAAACAGCCCTAACATGAACAAGATGGTCTTTCAAAGATTTGCTAAACACAAGAATATCATCAAAGTAAACGACGACAAAGACTCCAACGTAAGGTCGAAGCACAAAATGCATAAGGCGCATGAAAGTACCGGGAGCTTCCGACAAACCCATAGGTATAACTAACCACTCGTACAAGCCAAATTTGGTTTTGAAAGCAGTTTTCCATTCATCACCCTCTTGTATGCGGATTTGATAATAGCCACTTTTAAGATCAATTTTTGAGAAAAAGGCGGCACCGCTAAGTTCATCAAGCATATCATCTAAGCGAGGAATGGGATGCCTATAACGAACGGTAATAGCATTAATAGGTCTACAATCCGAGCACATGAGAAAACTACTGTCTTGCTTGGGCACAAGTATAACGGGAACGGCACAAGGACTTAAGCTTTCACGTACATGACCGTTGTCGATGAATTGTTGTACTTGCCATTGGATCTCTTTAGTTTCTTCGGGGTTGACACAGTATGGAGCTTTGTTTGGTAGGGGCGCTCCAGGGATGAGGTCGATTCGATGCTCAATGCCTCGTAGAGGAGGTAGACCCGGAGGTAGCTCATCGGGAAAAATATCTTGGAATTCCTGCAAAGGAGATTTAAACACTAAAGGTAGCTCGTGAGAGGTGTTAGTTGTTGGGTCCCCATCCTTGCACACAAGGACAAAGTGCATAACACTCGATGCGTTCTCACACACTTCTCTCATCTCGCTTTTGGTAGCAAATAGGACTAGGTTTTTCTCTCTAGGCGAAGAGGCGCTCAAGTTTGGCTTGTGGCTCTCACTCACTTTTTGGTGGATCACTTTCTCACTCTTCTCTCCACGATGGGTGGCTTGCTTGTCGGCTATCACTTGACTAGGAGACATAGGTCATAGCACATATTCCTTCCCTTTCATCTTGAAGCTATAGTGATTGGTACGCCCGTTGTGGATGACACCACCGTCGAATTTCCATGGCCTACCAAGAAGGAGGTGGCAAACGGACATCGGGACGACATCACACTCCAGAGTGTCCTCATATGCACCGGTTTTGAAGGAGACTTGGACCGTATGCTCAACTCGTATAGTGCTAGAGTCACTTAGCCATTGAATCTTGTATGGGTCCGGATGCTTCATCTTGACCAATTGTAGCTTGGAACATAGCTCCTCACTTGCCAAGTTGTGGCAACTACCTCCATCGATGATGACCTTGACTGACCTTCCCTTGATGTCGGCCTTTGTGTGGAAGATGTGGCATCTTTGGTCTTCTTCTTGTTGATGCTGAAGAGTCAAGACTTTGGAGACAATGAGAGCGGGGCTCGAATCTTCATCACAAAAGACTTGATCATCTTCATCCTCGTTCACTCGCTGGTGCATGGCCACTTGCTCAAGGGCTTCCATTTCCTCTTCACTCATGGAGTCATATGTACCATCGTTGTTGAGGATCATGGTGCACTTGTTTGTGCATTCGTAGGAATTGTGGCCTCGGCCGCCGCAAGTGAAACACTTGAAGGAGCTTGTCTTGACGGTCTCATCGGTCGGAGTAGATGATGAAGCACGCTGTTTGAAGTTGCTTGTAGTAGGAAGAGGACGACTTGAGCTTGTCAAAGTTTTCTTGTAACTTGACTTGTCGTCATTGCTTGTAGATGGCTTGGTTGAAGTAGACGTTGGAGGAGTCATTGAAGCTTGGTTGTTGGAGAAACCGTAGGTCTTGGAGGAGTACTTGGCATACTTGAAGTCATCTTGCACTTGACGTTCCGCCTTGGTAGCTTGATGCACAAGCTCAATGAGGTTGGAATAGGGTTGGAAGTCCGCAATCTTCTTGATGGGACGATTGAGGCCATTCAAGAAGCGTGCCATAGTTTGCTCATCATCTTTCGTGACATTGGCTCGGATCATGGCTATCTCCATTTCCTTGTAGTATTCTTCAACACCCTTTGTTCCTTGCTTCAGGAGTTGTAGCTTCTTGAAGAGATCGCGGTTGTAGTAGGTGGGCATAAAGCGTGCTCGCATGACGTCCTTCATTTGAGCCCAAGTTGTGATTGGAGGTTCACCCCTTGCTTGTCGGCGCTCAAGGACTTGTTCCCACCATATGAGCACATAGTCTTGGAACTCAAGTGATGCCATAGAGATCTTCTTCTCTTCCTCATAGGTGTGCAAACGAAAGATTCTGTCGACTTTCAATGCCCATGAGAGGTATTCTTCGGGATCATTGCTTCCATGGAACTTGGGCATGGTGAATTTTAGCTTGCCGTAGCGTTGCTCTTCATTGTGTTGTTGGCGATGGTGATGATGACGCCCTTGACGTGGGGGATAATCATCCTCATGTTGCTCTTGGCGCGGGGGAAGGCCATGATCAACTTGCTCTTGTTGAACTTGAGGTTGAGGTGGAGCTTGACTAGCTTGTGGAGGAGCTTGAGGAACTTGACGTTGCACTCGCGGTTGGTAGTTCCTCTCTTGGATTTCTTCTCAAAGGGCTTCCTCTTGATTGCGCCGCTCGCGATTGCGGTTGGCGATGGCTCGACTCGATTCTTGAATGGCACGTTGCGCCTCAGGTGCTTGCACTTCACGTTGTTGCTGTTGAAGATGTAGAGCCTCGGCATCTTATTCTTCTTGGTGTAGACGCACTCGTTCTTCCTCTTGGCGACGTTGACGTTGTCGTTCTTGAGCTTGAGCAAACGCAACTTGATGTGGTGGAGGATGAGGTAGATGCTCGTCGACTTGCTCTTGTGAATGCTTGTCATGTAGCGGATTGCGAGATGCATGACGGTCTTGACGCGCGACTCGTCGAAGAGTGTTTGATGTCAGTGTACTCGAGCTGGAGAAGGTGTCGTCGGAGTGTCTACTTGAGCGGCTCCGTCTTGAGGATGAAGACGTGGAAGGATGGCAGTTCCCCATCAAAGAGCGGATCTCATCCATCCTTGCATCATTATCTTGCTTGTGAGCGTAGAACTTGTTGTTAAAGTAGTCTCTTGCACGTTGCTCGGAGAGTCGCAAGTCGGTGGCGAGGTTGTCGATGCGGTCGCTCATTGCTTGTTGCTCTTGGTGCAACGCCCCTTGAGCACCAAAGAGGTGGTTCTTGGTGACGAATGATGACATGTCGTCGTCGTTCTCGATGAGGGGTGGATTGGTAGAAGAACTTGGCCTATCCATCATTCCAAACAAAATGTAAGTGGTAGAAGGAGAAGAACGTTACCAATTGTACCTTGACCGATGTTGAAGATGAATCAAGTTCACTCAAATGCGGACAATGAAATAGCACTGTTGGTACCAATTCTTGTTGGTTCTCACACCTACAAGTAAAATCTTATGGAGGAGGTTGGTTAGGATGGTGGCACAAAATTTGATGCAATTGTAAGTGAGCCTCAATAATGTTGGAAAAGATTCACAAATTTGCAAATACAACAAGTAGACCAAGCAAGAAGTTGTACACGGAAACACACACGCAAATAGATAGATGGGATTGTGCAAACCAAAAGTGAGCCAAAATGTGGAGTCCACGAAAATGCTCTTGTTGCACAATACTAGAGAGATGCTAGCACGATTGCACAATAGGCGGATACGTAACTTGTGCACAACCTACTAGGGAAAAATGCAACGACCTCTATCCCAAATTTGCTATATGTATGGTATTTCGGTGCTATGATCCAAGATGATCGAATATGACAATCTTAATGTAGTATGATGCTGTGGTTCTTGCTTATAAGCTCTTTGCTTATCTTTCCTTCCTTGCTTAAAGCTTGTTTGGCTCTTTCACTTTTGAGCTCTTTTCTCGTGCAAAACTTCACGAACCAAGATAGCAATTGTGTATGCGATGAAAACTTTGTGACACAAAAGACGATATTAAGCTATGCACCACTATGAGTGTTGGAAATATGCCCTAGAGGCAATAATAAATTAGTTATTATTATATTTCCTTGTTCATGATAATCGTTTATTATCCATGCTATAATTGTATTGATAGGAAACTCAGATACATGTGTGGGTACATAGACAACACCATGTCCCTAGTAAGCCTATAGTTGACTAGCTCGTTGATCAATAGATGGTTACGGCTTCCTGGCCATGGACATTGGATGTCGTTGATAACGGGATCACATCATTAGCAGAATGATGTGATGGACAAGACCCAATCCTAAGCCTAGCACAAAGATCGTGTAGTTCGTATGCTAAAGCTTTTCTAATGTCAAGTATCTTTTCCTTAGACCATGAGATTGTGCAACTCCCAAATACCATAGGAATGCTTTGGGTGTACCAAACGTCACAACGTAACTGGGTGGCTATAAAGGTGCACTACAGGTATCTCCGAAAGTGTCTGTTGGGTTGGCACGAATCGAGACTGGGATTTGTCACTCCATGTAAACGGAGAGGTATCTCTGGGCCCACTCGGTAGGACATCATCATAATGTGCACAATGTGACCAAGGGGTTGATCACGGGATGATGTGTTACGGAACGAGTAAAGAGACTTGTCGGTAACGAGATTGAACAAGGTATCGGTATACCGACGATCGAATCTCGGGCAAGTACAATACCGATAGACAAAGGGAATTGTATACGGGATCGATTGAGTCCTTGACATCGTGGTTCATCCGATGAGATCATTGTGGAACATGTGGGAGCCAACATGGGTATCCAGATCCCGCTATTGGTTATTGACCGGAGAACGTCTCGGTCATGTCTGCATGGTTCCCGAACCCGTAGGGTCTACACACTTAAGGTTCGATGACGCTAGGGTTATAAAGGAAGTTTGTATGTGGTTACCTAATGTTGTTTGGAGTCCCGGATGAGATCCCGGACGTCACGAGGAGTTCCGGAATGGTTCGGAGGTAAAGATTTATATATGGAAAGTTGTTGTTCGGGTTCCGGAAAAAGTTTGGGTTTTTTCGGTATTGTACCGGGAAGCTTCCAGAAGGTTCCGGAGGATTCCGGAGGGGTCCGGAGGTCCGGAAATTGTTCCACCACGTCCAATACGGCAGCATGGGCTGTAGGGGGGCGCCCTAGCCTTAATGGGCCAGGGGAACCAGCCCCCCCCCCCAAGGCCCATGCGCATGGGAGAGGGGAAACCCTAAGGGGGAGGGCCTCCACTTGACTTGGGAGGCACTCCTCCCCCCTTGGCCGCCGCCCCCTCCTCAGATTGGATCTGAGGGGGACGGCCCCCCTCTCCCTTGCCCCTATATATATGTGGGGGGTGGGAGGGCAGCCGCACCCAAGTTCTGGCGTAGCCCTTCCCCTCTCCCAAGTACTCCTCCTCTCCCGCGGTGCTTGGCGAAGCCCTGCAGGATTGCCACGCTCCTCCATCACCACCACGCCGTTGTGCTGCTGCTGGATGGAGTCTTCCTCAACCTCTCCCTCTCTCCTTGCTGGATCAAGGCATGGGAGACGTCACCGGGTTGTACGTGTGTTGAACACGGAGGTGCCGTCCGTTCGGCACTAGGATCTCCGGTGATTTGGATCACGACGAGTACGACTCCTTCAACCCCGTTCTCTTGAACGCTTCAGCTTAACGATCTACAAGGGTATGTAGATGCACTCTCCTTCCCCTCGTTGCTGGTTTCTCCATAGATAGATCTTGGTGACACGTAGGAAAATTTTGAATTTCTGCTACGTTCCCCAACAGTGGTATTAGAGCTAGGTCTATTGCGTAGATTCTTTGCACGAGTAGAACACAAAGTAGTTGTGGGCGTTGATTTTGTTCAATATGCTTACCGTTACTAGTCCAATCTTGTTTCGACGGTATTGTGGGATGAAGCGGCCCGGACCGACCTTACACGTACACTTACGTGAGACAGGTTCCACCGACTGACATGCACTTGGTGCATAAGGTGGCTAGCGGGTGCCAGTCTCTCCCACTTTAGTCGGAACGGATTCGATGAAAAGGGTCGTTATGAAGGGTAAATAGCAATTGGCATATCACGTTGTGGTTTTGCGTAGGTAAGAAACGTTCTTCCTAGAAACCCATAGCAGCCACGTAAAACATGCAAACAACAATTAGAGGACGTCTAACTTGTTTTTGCAGGGTATGCTATGTGATGTGATATGGCCAAAAAGAATGTGATGAATGATATGTGATGTATGAGATTGATCATGTTCTTGTAATAGGAATCACGACTTGCATGTCGATGAGTATGACAACCGGCAGGAGCCATAGGAGTTGTCTTAATTTATTGTATGACCTGCGTGTCATTATACAACGCCATGTAATTACTTTACTTTATTTCTAACCGGTAGCCATAGTAGTAGAAGTAATAGTTGGCGAGACAACTTCATGAAGACACGATGATGGAGATCATGATGGCATGCCGGTGACGATGATGATCATGGAGCCCCGAAGATGGAGATCAAAAAGGAGCAAAATGATATTGGCCATATCATGTCACTATTTGACTGCATGTGATGTTTATCATATTTATGCATCTTATTTGCTTAGAACGATGGTAGTAAATAAGATGATCCCTCATTAAAATTTCAAGAAAGTGTTCCCCCTAACTGTGCACCGTTGCAAAAGTTCGTCGTTTCGAAGCACCACGTGATGATCGAGTGTGATATATTCTTACGTTCACATACAACGGGTGTAAGCCAGATTTACACACGCGAAACACTTAGGTTAACTTGACGAGCCTAGCATGTACAGACATGGCCTCGGAACACAAGAGACCGAAAGGTCAAGCATGAGCCGTATAGTAGATACGATCAACATGAAGATGTTCACCGATGATGACTAGTCCGTCTCACGTGATGATCGGACACGGCCTAGTTGACTCGGATCATGTAATCACTTAGATGACTAGAGGGATGTCTATCTGAGTGGGAGTTCATGAGATGAACTTAATTATCCTGAACATAGTCAAAAGATCTTTGCAAATTATGTCGTAAGCTCGCGCTTTAGTTCCACTATTTAGATATGTTCCTAAAGAAAATATAGTTGAAAGTTGACAGTAGCGATTATGCGGACAATAGAAAGCTTATGTCCTTAATGCACCGCTTAATGTGCTGAACCCCAATCGTCGTCTGTGGATGTTGCGAACATCGGACATACACGTTTTTATAACTACATGATAGTTCAGTTAAACGGTTTAGAGTTGAGGCACCAAAGACGTTTTTCGAAACGTCGCGGAACATATGAGATGTTTCGAGGGCTGGAATTGGGATTTCAGTCTCGTGCCCACATCAAGAGGTATAAGACCTCCGACGATTTTCTTAGCCTGCAAACTAAGGGAGAAAAGCTCAATCGTTGAGCTTGTGCTCAGATTGTTTGAGTGCAACAATCACTTGAATCGAGCGGGAGTTGATCTTCTAGATGAGATAGTGATGTTTCTCCAAAGTCGTTGCCACCAAGCTGCTAGAGCTTCGTGATGAACTATAACATATCAGGGATAGATATGATGATCCTTGAGGTATTCACGATGTTTGACACCGTGAAAGTAGAAATCAAGAAGGAGCATCAATTGTTGATGGTTGGTGAAACCACTAGTTTCAAGAAGGGCAAGGGCAAGAAGGGACACTTCATGAAACGGCAAATCAGTTGCTGCTCCAGTGAAGAAACCCAAGGTTTAACCCAAACCCGAGACTAAGTGCTTCTATAATAAGGGGAACAGCCACTGGAGCAGAATTACCCTAGATACTTGGTAGATAAGAAGGCTGGCAAGGTCGATAGAAGTATATTGGATATACATTATGTTAATTTATACTTTACTAGTACTCCTAGTAGCACCAGGGTATTAGATACCGGTTCGGTTGCTAAGTGTTAGTAACTCGAAATAAAAGCTTCAGAATAAACGGAGACTAGCTAAAGGTGAGCTGACGATACGTGTTGGAAGTGTTTCCAAGGTTGATGTGATCAAGCATCGAACACTCCCTCTACCATCGAGATTGGTGTTAAACCTAAATAATTCTTATTTGGTGTTTGCGTTGAGCATAGACATGATTGGATTATGTCTGTCGCAATACGGTTATTCATTTAAGGAGAATAATGGTTACTCTGTTTATTTGAATAATACCTTCAATGGTCTAGCACCTAAAAGGAATGGTTTATTGAATCTCGATCGTAGTGATACACATTTTCATGCCAAAAAGGATATAAGATAGTAATGATAGTACCACTTACTTGTGGCACTGCCATGTAAGTCATAATGGTGTAAAACGCATGAAGAAGCTCCATGTTGATGGATCTTTGGACTCACTCGTTTTGAAAAGTTTGAGACATGCAAACCATGTCTATTGGTATATACACATGAAGAAACTCCATGCAGATGGATCGTTTGGACTCACTTGATTTTGAATCACTTGAGACATGCAAATCATACCACATAGGCAAGATGACTGAAAAGCCTCGTTTTTAGTAAGATGGAACAAGATAGCAACTTGTTGGAAGTAACACATTTTGATGTGTGCAGTCCAATGAGTGCTAAGGCATGCAGTGAATATCGTTATGTTCTTACTTCACGGATGATTTAAGTAGATACTGAGTATATTTACTTGATGAAACACAAGTCTGAATTATTGAATGGTTCAAGTAATTTCACAGTGAAGTTGAAGATCATTGTGACAAGAAGATAAAATGTCTATGATATGATCATAGAGATGAGTATCTGAGTTACAAGCTTTGTCACGCAATTAATACATTGTGGAAATGTTTCACAATTAATACTGCCTGGAACACCATAGTGTGATGGCGTGTCCGAACATCATAGTTGCACCCTATTAGATATGGTGCATACCATGATGTCTCTTATCGAGTTACCACTATCGTTCATGGGTTAGGCATTAGAGACAACCACACTCGCTTTAACAGGGCACCACGTAATTCCGTTGAGACGACACCGTTTGAACTATGGTTTGGAGAAACCTAAGTTGTCATTTCTTAAAAGTTTGGGGCTGCGACGCTTATGTGAACAAGTTTCATCGTGATAAGCTCGAACCCAAAACGGATAAATACATCTTCATAGGATACCCAAAATGGTTGGGTATACCTCCTATCTCAGATCTGGAAGCAAAAGTAATTGTTTCTAGAAACGGGTCCTTTCTCGAGGAAAAGTTTCTCTCGAAAGAATTGAGTGGGAGGATGGTGGAGACTTGATGAGGTTATTGAACCGTCACTTCAACTAGTGTGTAGCAGGGCACAGGAAGTTGTTCCCGTGGCGCCTACACCAATTGAAGTAGGAGCTTATGATAGTGATCATGAAGTTTTGGATCAAGTCACTACCGTACCTCGTAGGGTGACAAGGATGCGTACTACTTCAGAGTGGTACGCAATCCTGTCTTAGAGGTCATGTTGCTAGACAACAATGAACCTACGAGCTATGGAGAAGCGATGGTGGGCCCGGATTCCGATGAATGGCTCGAGGCCATAAAATCCGAGAAAGGATCCATGACTTTGGAAGAAATACTTGATGGTCGTAAGGCCATTGGGTACAGATGGATTTTAAAAGGAAGACAGACAATGATGGTAAGAATCACCATTAAGAAAGCTCGAATTGTCGTTAAGATGTTTTCCGACAAGTTCAAGGAGTTGACTATGGTGAGGCTTTCTCACTCGTAGCGATGCTAAGAGTCTGTTGGAATTGGATTAGCAGTTATTGCATTATTTATGAAATCTTGCAGATAGAATGTCAAATAACCATTGTTTCCTCGACAGTTTTCTTGAGAAAAGGTTGTATGTGATACAACCAGAAGGTTTTGACAATCCTGAAGAACGCTAACAAATATGCAAAACTCCAGCAATCCTTCTAAGGACTGGAGTAAGCATCTCAGAGTTGGAATGTACGCTTTGATGAGATAATCAAAGATTTTGGGTTTACACAAAGTTTATGAGAAACTTGTATTTCCAAAGAAGTGAGTGGGAGCGCTATAGAATTTCTGATGAGTATATGTTGTTGACATATTGTTGATCAGAAATGATGTAGAATTTCTGGAAAGCATATAGGTTATTTGAAAAGTGTTTTTCAATAGAAAACCTGGAATAAGCTACTTGAACAATAAGCATCAAGATCTATAAGATAGATCAAAATGCTTAATAATACTTTCAAATGAGCACATACCTTGGCATGATCTGGAAGGTGTTCAAGATGGATCAGTCAAAGAAGGAGTTCTTGCCTGAGTTGTAAGGTATGAAGTTAAGAGTTAAAGCTCGACCATGGCAGAAAAGAGAGAAAGGACGAAGGTCGTCCCCTATGCCTTAGACGTAGGCTCTACAGTATGCTATGCTGTGTACCGCACCTGATGCGTGCCTTGCTACATATCTGGCAAGAGGGTACATAGGTGATCAAGGAGTGGATCACCAGATAGCGGTCAAAATTATCCTTAGAGGAATAAGGATATGTTTCTCGATTATGGAGGTGATAAAGAGTTCGGCGTAAAGGGTTACGTCGATGCAAGCTTTAACACCTATCCGAATGACTATGAGTAGCAAACCGGATACGTATAGTGGAGCAACCATTTGGAATAGCTCCAAGTGGAGCGT
The DNA here is from genome assembly GCA_963921465.1 of Triticum timopheevii. NCBI lineage: Eukaryota > Viridiplantae > Streptophyta > Magnoliopsida > Poales > Poaceae > Triticum > Triticum timopheevii. The sequence continues at coordinate 549,497,252 of OY997268.1, read as the reverse complement.
GGAAGCAACATTTACAATATGACCTAGAGATTTGCAAAGTACATACGGATCTGAAAGTTGCAGACCCGTTGACTAAAACCTCTCTCACAAGCAAAATATGATCAAACCCCAGAACTCATTGAGTCTTAATCACATGATGATGTGAACTAATTTAATGACACTAGTAAACTCTTTGGATGTTGGTCACATGGCGATGTGACGTGTGAGTGTTAATCGCATGATGATGTGAACTAGATTATTGACTCTAGTGCAAGTGGGAGACTGTTAGAAATATGCCCTAGAGGCAATAATAAATTAGTTATTATTATATTTCCTTTTTCATGATAATCGTTTATTATCCATGCTATAATTGTATTGATAGGAAACTCAGATACATGTGTGGGTACATAGACAACACCATGTCCCTAGTAAGCCTCAAGTTGACTAGCTCGTTGATCAATTGATGGTTATGGTTTCCTGGCCATGGACATTGGATGTCGTTGATAACGGGATCACATCATTAGCAGAATGATGTGATGGACAAGACCCAATCCTAAGCCTAGCACAAAGATCGTGTAGTTCGTATGCTAAAGCTTTTCTAATGTCAAGTATCTTTTCCTTAGACCATGAGATTGTGCAACTCCCGGATACCATAGGAATGCTTTGGGTGTACCAAACGTCACAACGTAACTGGGTGGCTATAAAGGTGCACTACAGGTATCTCCGAAAGTGTTTGTTGGGTTGGCACGAATCGAGACTGGGATTTGTCACTCCGTGTAAACGGAGAGGTATCTCTGGGCCCACTCGGTAGGACATCATCATAATGTGCACAATGTGACCAAGGGGTTGATCACGGGATGATGTGTTACAGAACGAGTAAAGAGACTTGCTGGTAACGAGATTGAACAAGGTATCAGTATACCGACGATCGAATCTCGGGCAAGTACAATACCGTTAGACAAAGGGAATTGTATACGGGATCGATTGAGTCCTTGACATCGTGGTTCATCCGATGAGATCATCGTGGAACATGTGGGAGCCAACATGGGTATCCAGATCCCGCTGTTGGTTATTGACCGGAGAACGTCTCGGTCATGTCTGCATGGTTCCCGAACCCGTAGGGTCTACACACTTAAGGTTCGATGACGCTAGGGTTATAAAGGAAGTTTGTATGTGGTTACCGAATGTTGTTCGGAGTCCCAGATGAGATTCCGGACGTCACGAGGAGTTTCGGAATGGTCCGGAGGTAAAGATTTATATATGGAAAGTTGTTGTTCGGGTTCAGGAAAAAGTTCGGGTTTTTTCGGTATTGTACCAGGAAGCTTCCAGAAGGTTCCGAAGGATTCCGGAGGGGTCCGGAGGTCCGGAAATTGTTCCACCACGTCCAATACAGCAGCATGGTCTGTAGGGGGGCGCCCTAGCCTTAATGGGCCAGGGGCACCAGCCCCCCCAAGGCCCATGCGCATGGGAGAGGGGAAACCCTAAGGGGGAGGGCCTCCACTTGACTTGGGAGGCACTCCGCCCCCCCCCCCCCCCTTGGCCGTCGCCCTCTCCTCAGATTGGATCTGAGGGGGCCGGCCCCCCTCTCCATTGCCCCTATATATATGTGGGGGTGGGAGGGCAGCCGCACCCAAGTTCTGGCGTAGCCCTTCCCCTCTCCCAAGTACTCCTCCTCTCCCGTGGTGCTTGGCGAAGCCCTGCAGGATTGCCACGCTCCTCCATCACCACCACGCCATTGTGCTGCTGCTGGATGGAGTCTTCCTCAACCTCTCCCTCTCTCCTTGCTGGATCAAGGCATGGGAGACGTCACCGGGCTGTACGTGTATTGAACGCGGAGGTGCCGTCCGTTCGGCACTAGGATCTCCGGTGATTTGGATCACGGCGAGTACGACTCCTTCAACCCCGTTCTCTTGAACGCTTCAGCTTAGCGATCTACAAGGGTATGTAGATTCACTCTCCTTCCCCTCGTTGCTAGTTTCTCCATAGATAGATCTTGGTGACACGTAGGAAAATTTTGAATTTCTGCTACGTTCCCCAACAATGAGATGGTATGTATGGTATGGAGTATGATCACTAATGTGCACAAGTCACGTTGCCGGCAATACTCAATGGATAGTCTCGATGGGTAAGCAACGCAAAAGATGGGCTATGATGGTTATTAATACAATTGCAAGGTATGACAAAGATGTGTCGAAGTTACCGTCCTTGGCGATGATGAGTCCTTGGCAAAGATGAGCGGTGGTGATGGTGACTTCGAACCGTACCTATATAGCCGAAACACTATAGGACACGGGAACCACAACTCAAAAACTCAAAGACCCAAAGCGTGTCAACGCGTGTCGGAGGTGGTAATGGTAAGTAACGATCATGCGTGCGAAAAGCGGTAGTGGTGCGAGCGGAGAACGGAAGTCGGGAGCTGCGCGAACTTTCTATCTAGGCCGGAAGTTCCGGGCAAGACGGAAGGTCCGGGGTCCGGAAGTTCCGGGGACGGTCGGAATATCCGGGGGCCGGAAGTTCCGGGCAAGGCCGGAAGTTCCAGGGGTCGTGATTCTGCTAAGAACAAAGACTTGGGAAAATGTGGATTTGGGCGGAAAAACTTCGGGAAATCCCAAATCCGAGGGGGAAAAGAAGAAATTGGGGGGGGGGGAGAAGGGTGGGGAAGCTAGATCCACACGTTGCAAAGCCGATCCGTGGATCAAATCCAACAAAATTTCATCACACCAACAAATCACAAAAAAAAATTGGGAGGGCTATTTTTGCGGGGATTTTTGAATTTAGGACGAAAACAACAAAATCAAGCTAGAAAACACGGGGTAGGGGCTCCAAAAACGTGATCAACCTGGCTCATGATTCCAAGATGATGTAGGGTGGAACCCTAGGTGGCCGATCTTTCACGTTTGGAGAGGATCCTACGGGGAACACGAAGAACGCACGGAAGAACACGAGGGAAATCACGAGGGGAAACACGGAGAAACACTCAACCGACACGAAATTGATCACACGAGTGCTAGATCATCAAGGCACAAGTAACGCAAGATTCAAAATCAACAAGGGACGATACAAGAGTAACCGTTCTTCTCCGTGAGGAGGTCTTGATTGTCTTATCCGGATGGAGGTCTTGAATCCGGATGGATCTTCTCCGAGGAGGTGCGGTCCCTCACGAGGAGTAGATCCGGTACGGATGAGCAATGCTCTATCTCAAATGAGCTATCACAATGCTAACCCTAGAACGTAGGTAGAAGAAGAGTATATATAGTCTACGGGGCGAAAGGGTACACGGGCCTCGGCCCAAGTGGTTGCACGCAGGCAGGGCTGGAAGTTCCGGGCCAGGCCAGAAGTTCCAGGCGCCGGAGGTTCCGGGCAGGGTCCGGCCTAAGCCGAAAGTTGACGCAGGAGGAGCTGGGTTAGTGTCCGGGGGCCGGAAGGTCCGGGCAGGCCGAAAGTTCCGGGGGGCGGAAGGTCCGGGCCAGGTTCCGGGCAGATTCCAGGCTAACCAGAGAGTTGGCATGCCCGGCCTGGTCGAAGTCGTCGGAGGCCGGAAGTTCTGGACTGTCCAAAGAGTTGACGCCAGTCACTTCTTCTTCAGCTTTCGTCTCCGTGGCTTGAGCGTTGTACCTGATCACACATAGTATCTCTGACTTAGGTAGTAACCATGCCTCACTAGAAGAAAAGGGAAGCTCAAGTAGGAGTGATGTCACCTCGGATTGAATAGCACGAGCCCTTGCTGTTGTCATGGGTCCACTTGGAGCTTGGATGGTTGAGGTAGAGTCCATGGGGATGATCACGGGATGCTCCACATCAGCCCTCTTTGCGGTCGGGACGTCGCCGTCCCGGAGCTGGACATGGCTGTCAAGGAGGAGGTGCAAGAAGAGGTGATCGAGGAGCCGCCCATCGCCACGTGGAACCCGCGCCTGGTGGGCCAGCCGTGGAGCTGGTCGTCCACAGCGCCAAAGATGGCCAATGCGGTGGGTGTCGGGCCATGGTCACCCAGACCACCACGGTCACTAGAGCAGGAGGAGGTAGTGCTGCAGGCGCCTCCGATCTGGCAGGGGCCGTCAGCCCACCTCTGGCAGCAACCTCCATACGTCGACCTCACCGCTACGATGACGAGTACGATGGCGGCTACTGAAGACGACGGCAGCCTCACCGACGACAACGACGACGACGACGACGATGACAAGGAATAGGACGGCGGCTACTGAAGACGACGGCGGGCCACACCGACGACGACCACGAGGAGTAGGACGACGGCTACTGAAGACAACAACGGCCTATCTAGTTTAATTTTTGTCTTTTAAGTTTTAATTTATTTAAGAACTGTGTTGAACTTGGCTACTGCGGACGTGTGGACGTTTTAATGTTTATATTAATATTTTTATATTATTTGCAATGTTTATTTAGGTTTTTTGTGGGTCAAAATTCAAGTCCAAATACACGGATAGTTGGGATGCGGCGGACCGGTTGGACAGACCGACGGCCGCACGATCGCAAGTGGGCAGACATATTCGTTTTTCTATCCCAAACTAACAAAATTCGGGCAAAACAAATGTTTGTTTGGGGTCGTTGGAGTTTCCCTGAGTTGTGTTGTTGATCTGCTTGATGATCTTGCATCCCACGTACTACTACGTTGCTGTCCTTGCATTGGCCGGCTCATGGATTGACGAGTGACCCCTCATCGATTAACCAGGAACAGTGTCACGGGCAAACTTGCAAGAAATGCTCTTGGTCTCAGTTCTGCTTCTGTTGCTCTCCCCCGCAGCTTGTGAATACTTCATGTCAAGAAGCGTCAGCTTCCCCATGTAGCAGCACTGCGGCTACTTTATACTAGGAGCCAGTCGCCGTGTCTGCAGGCCTGCAGCAAAGCTGGCCAGCGACCACCAAGTTTCCTGAACTAGTCGATAGGGTGCCCAGCTAAACAACACCGCGGAGACACGCCAAGCAGTTTTAGCAGCAACGCAGCACGGAAACGATCAGCTTTCTTCACAGTTGACACACAGTCACAGTCCCATGGCATTGCGCCATTGCCGCAGGGTAGAAAGAACGGAACAAAACGCCAAATCTACGGAGGATGTAGAGTACGTACGTGCACGTGCAGGTGCAGTCTCTCCATCCAGACTGCGAGCACGCGGAGTGATAACAGAGGACCAAGAAGGCATCGCGTCGCGTCCTCAATCAGCCGATGCGAAACAATCATCCCATTCATTCGCATTCGTCTCGGTGAACAGGAAGGATCTGGTCAGAGTCCACAAGTTTTTTCGACTGTCCGGTGGGCCCCACCCCCACCAAACCCGATCCGGGACGGATGGCTGGTTGGACGTGGACCCGAGCCTCGGCATGGCCATCCCACGCCCCACGGCGATAAAGCGGCCCGCCTATCGTCGTCCTCATGCGCTGATCTGACACGCGACGCGACTTGCCATTTTTCTTTCGAGCACACGGCACGTCGGAGCATTATTAGCGCGGTTTATTGTTTCTTAATCGTGTGCCGTTGCTCTCATTCCCCTTGGAGGAGTGCCATTTGTGGATGGTTCCTTGTTTCTCGAGGACTCCTCTCCTCCAGCTGACGGGAGACGGAATTTGGTGCAATGGCTAGCTGGTCTACTCTACCCCGGGAGCAGAATTGATCGCCTGCTTATCATATCGTAAATCGCACGTCTCGCCAGCGTCACCACCTACCCCATCCATCTTCTCACAAACTGATATTTACAGCTGTGGTCTTCTTCAATCTTCAGCAACTAACTGGACGGTTTCTTCTGAGATTAAACGAAATATCTTGAACGGTTTTCTGTCTAGTGTCATATCTTGTGCGGTAGGTAGAGTGTCATCTCACAAACAAAAGGTAGAGTGCTATCATGCCATGGAGGAATCGGGAAAGGGATCGAGGTGGCGCCATTGCACTCTCACTGTCCTAAACTCTAGTCCCTGAGAGAGGACTGACGAAGAAACTGATGAAAGAAGGGGCCATGGGTGCACATCAAGTCACCTCATTCTATGAAGCAAAGCCATGACAGTGACACCGCCAGAAGCCTAGCACAGCAGTGACCATGAACGGAGTGGGCAGTTAGTTAGAGTTAGGCGCACAAGGTTTTTTCAATCACATAACAAAGCACACACTAATACGGAGTACTCATCACCATCATCGCTAAGATAGTTCATAAGAAGTTCAGACTGAAAATCTTTTACTTCAGCTAATTTTTCATCATCATCATCGGCGGCGGCGGCGTCGCCGCCACCACGGGCATAAAACCAGCAAAACCTGGCATCCTAAAACCCCATCCACCTTCTAGTGCTTGTTCTTCGCCATCCACCCCTCTATAGCACCAGATCGACGAACCCAAACGAGAAATGAAGCAAAAGATCTTGAGCATATGTACAAGAAACCTAACTAATTGAGACCGGCCGGGCAGCACCTTCACGGATCGATCTCGCTTCGAGGCTACCTTGGTTTGAGTCACCTGGTGAACGACGACGCTAATGGTAGTGGTGAGAAGGATCGATCTAGCCCAGGGAGCCCTCCTTGGCCGACATCCGCTTCAGGAGCTCGTAGGTGGTGACCATGGTGGCGGCCGAGAGCGACATGGAGCCCCACCTCGGCCCCAGCCCGCGGTAGCACGCGGCCCACCCGCCCTCCTTGAGCAGGCCCCGGACGGTGCTCCCCAGCGTTGGCCGCGCCGCCGCCGCGTCCGTCTCCATCACCTGGAGCCGCGTCTTCACCGTGTCCAGCGGCATGGTCACCAGGGCCGCCGCGCCCCCGGCCACGGCCGCGCTGGCGCCCTGCACGGCCATCAGGGCCGGGTAGCTCTCGGAGCGGTCGGCGCCCACGACGCGCCACGCGAAGCGCTGCGCCATGGCGTAGGACGCCCACCACACCGCGTTGGACGGCGCGTAGGTGATGATGGAGAGGCCGAAGCCGCGGTAGAGGCCGCGCACGCCGTCGGCCGCGAGGATCTTCCTGAAGGCGTCCGCGCCGCCGGCGTAGCGGCAGGCGGCGGAGGTCTGGACCATCAGCCGCTGGCTGATGACATCCACGGGGGTCCAAACGACCTGCGCGGCGACGGCGGCGGAGACCCCCGCCGCGGCCGAGGCGACCGCCGACGCCGCGGGCTCGGAGACGCCGAACCGCAGCGCGGCGGACCCGACGGAGCTCTTGGTGGCCTCGAGCGCGGCCATGTAGAGCGCGCGCGCGGGGACGGTGCCGGCCAGCGAGGCGCCGAAGCCGCGGTAGAAGCCCCGGAGGCCGTCGCGGCCGAGGATGGCCCTGACGGTGGCGGCGGCGGCCTGCGGGGGCGGGGCCACCTGCAGGTGCGTCTTGACGACGACGGCCGGGTAGAGCGCGGCGGAGACGCCCGAGAAGAGGGCCGCGCCGAGGACGAAGAAGCGGGACTTGTCGAGCATCTCCCAGTTGACCTCCGCCGGCAGGCGCCGGATCTCCTCCACCGCCGCCGCCGCGCCGCGCTCCTTCTCCATGCCCGCAACGCTGAAGCTCATCCTCTCCGCTGCTGCTGCTGCTCCCCGCCAACCAGAGAAAACCCAATCATCCAATCAAATCAATCCACGGTGACAAGATCCATATCACGCCATCGCAGCGCCGGCCGTCGGCGGAAGGAAGCTTCTCCGGCGAGGAAGGAGGGGCAGCACTTGGGGGGGTCCTTGAAAGTGGGGGAAAGTGGGAGGCAGCGTGGCGAGTGCGATTATTCGGGATCCCGAGGGGGTGAATGAATATTTATACAGAGGGTTGGTGTCGTGGCCAGCCACCCGGCCTTATCCCCGAGCCCTACCGGCCGGCGCGTAGCGGGCTAGCGGTACCAGCAGCCGTGATGCCCGGACGGCAACCGTCACGTGCCGGCGGTGGGTGCGTGTCGGGGAGCGGGGCTTATCGGTCACTGTTGGCGGAGCCACCGGAGACCGCCGGTGGCCGCCCCCCATTGGCCGCTGGACCGCGGGGAGAGGGAACACGCCGTGTGGGAGGGAAGGGATTCCACATGATTCGATCCCGCATTTTTTTAATGCGTGAGCGACTGGATCTGGATCGGTCGATGTGGTGTGCTGCGCACACAGAGACAGCTCCGGCAACTGCAAGTTGCTGTTGAGCTCGCCCGCCCCGCCCACAATAACGGCGCTTGATTACCACGTTCGCTCTCCATACATACGACGCACGATGTCGACGGTCGCCGCCTTGGCCCTTGGCCGTGGCTTCCTTGACCAAGCAGCACTACGTGCGTCTGAAAACCATCTCTCCGGCTGACAGACTCGCGGGTTGACGCCACACTCCCCACTACACACCATCGTGTCACCAATCGTACGTGGTTGATCTGTTGGTAAGCCTCTGGCGGGATTTTCTTTCCCCGGAAGACGGCAGACGCCTTCGATCGTCGGCGAGCTCTCCGACAAGACCAAGTCAACAAACGCTCCACACGCACGCAGCCGGTAGCTAGCTAGAGATAGATAGATCGGCTAGCAGGAAGGCTCACGTGAGCTCCCTCGGCCGATCGGTACCTAGCACAAAGAGGACGGGGAGAAGTCGGTCGTCGGAGCGCGTGACATTATTGGTTGTCGCAAACGGAAATAAAGTTGTCAAGATGCGTCCGCGACAAGCAACACCACGTACGTGAACCATCCCAGTTTACCCCATACGTGAACGGAAATAAAGTTGTCAAGACGCCATGGGACCGCGTGCTCCAGCCAAGTTCTCCACGCAAAAAGGACCAAGGTAGTAAGAAACTCCATCACTCACCAGAAAATTAACGAGTTTAGTAAAATGGTCTTTGTAAAACAGTATCAGACGTCGCAGCTAAGCTAGCGGGGAAGGTCCGTTGCTACTACTTGCTACTTGCAGTGCAGGCGGCGTCCGTGACACTAATTGTTAAAAGTGCCCGAGAAGATTTGAAAAAGGTAGCAAGGTTTGGTGCGTAGTCACACACAAAACAATGTGGATAAGCCTTGCTTAGTCGTTTCCGACGAGCTTTACCTAAACGTTTTTTTTTCGTGTAAAAGGAAGTTTGTCCTGCGCAAAACGCCAGGATGCTTCAGGACATAATTCACCCATACGCATATATTGGGAACACAAAGACGCGTCACAACCATGTTCATGTAATCCGGCCTTCGACATATCTGCCATGTATTCTTATCATAAGGTTCGTTAAGGGACCCTTTAGTTGATTCAAATGAATTTTGTAAGAACTTTAGAGGACTATATTTGTTAGGATTTTGTCTAGGGCTTGTTTGATTTGCACAACTGAAACTATTTTCTGAACTATTTTACTCTCGATCAGAAAAGAAATTTTTAAATGAGTCCATTATCATAAAATTAAATCATTTCTTTGTTTCTATGGCAATTATTCGTCATTATAAACAGTTAATTGTTTATGGAGATCCTTATTGTTTCTTTTGACGCAACCAAGCGACAGATAGTAAAGTGTGATTCAAATAGACCATCGATGGTTTATTTAGTCAGTTTAGCTGCGCGTTAGCCGCCTGAAAATTATTTAAGGGTCGGTCGATTTCTGTTTGGGAAGAAATAGGCACGTGGAGGTGCAGCCGCCGGCTTGCCTGGAACCAGCAGCCTCTAGGTCTATCTTAGGGATGCCGGCGATGCTGGTACTCGCGAGGGAGCAGAAGCCTCTGTGTCTATCTTAGGAGTGTCGGGCGGTCCAGGTTCACTAGAGAAGTTGGGTAGTTCGCCGGCTTTAGAGGGATGGCCGGCGGCAGCAGCGGCAAGCCCGGTGGTAGGGGAGGTTGAGAGGAGGACGGTTTGGCAAGGCGGTCGCGTCAGTCTTTCCAGGAGGGAATGGTTTAGTATTTCTTACCAAAAGTTTCGCTTATCTTCTTGTTTTGTAAGGAGAGTTGTAGAACAAAACACATTATCCAGACCGAGAAAAAGAGTACAAAGTCTCGGTATTAAACCACCACTTGAAAAGTTCAGCAAACGGATCTCGCCAGAGAGACGAAAATATTTCTTGTATTGTTAGCGTTTTCCATTAGGAGATTCACCTAAAAACCTACTGCTAGTAGAGGATATCATTGTGTTTAAGCGTGTGCTCTGATCAGTGGATCGAACCTGAGGCATCCACATCCTGGGGTCCTCTACTGATGGTGAATACTATGATGCCTTGTGCATTTGTGCTCTGTAAAAGTGATCGGTCATGTCTCTGGTAGAAGGAAACTGGGGTGGTTCGGTACGCAGTACCGAATAATTTGAGCGTCCCAAACTCCCAGTGGTTCACATCCAAACAGTCGTTGAGCACATCCGCATAGCGAGTTCCATACGTGATTTCACGAAAAAAAAAGGAGTTCCATACGTGATGCGCACATTTGCTGGATCGCTCCATACGTGTTCTGGCTGACGGGTGGGCCCTTCCCCCAGCTGTCCCGCACCCCCACCGCCGGCCTGCATGCGCTTTTTGTTGGATCGCTCGCCGGCTTTTGTCTTTGTTTTCCATTGTTTCTAGCTAGTAGTAAATCTGGGTTCGTACAACGGTGCAACCGTGCGGCACCCGGCGACCGGCGACGCAGGTTGAGAGGTTGGTGGTGGTGGGCGCCCGTGGTCTTGCTGGCGGTATCCCGGTGGGCTACGGGGAAATCTTGTGGGCATCGTGCGGGCGGCCGTTGCACGCTCGAGGGGTCAGTCGGCACGGCGAGAGCGCGAGCACGCGATGGCCGGCGCGCGCGGTAGAGCCGCCACCTGCCGGGACCTTGGCCCCAGATCGCGTACCGGAGACTTTGCAGGGCCACGCGCGGACCGAGATCACGTGCTCTGCTCCCGGCCAGATATTGGGGCTGTTTGGTTCCCAGCCACAATTTGTCAAGCCAAAATTTGATAGCCATAGTTTGCCAAGCATGTGTTTGGTTTTTGCCACACTTTGGCTTGCCACACTTTATTGCCCCTATGGCCCACTTGTCAAAGAGACAATTTTTTTGCCAACTTTTGCCAAAATTTGGCGTCCAATTTCTTAGCCACACTTGTGTGGCTTGCCATACTTGTGTGGCTAGCCACACTTTGGCTTGGCCACACTAGTCTCCAACCAAACAGACCCATTATCTGAACCGTGTAGCATGCAAGGTCGCTCGATACAGTGGACGTAATGAGCACTTCATTGGATACTCAAGTTTGGTGCATAACGGTGAAGACACACCAGCAGTCTGTGTACTGTCCTGCTTCATGGAAAGCACGGGCAGACAATCAGAGCCAAGGCTCCAGTTAAGGGTCGGTTAACCACTAGCAGTGGCTGTTAGAGCAACTTCATTGGGCGACTCATTTCGTTCGCCGCCGTCCGTTTGGGACGGAGTGAGGTCACCTCGAAGCCATACTTCATTGTGGTGAAGCTTCGTGGTGTTGTTGGGAGCCTCCAATTGTTGTGGAGTTTGCCCCAACCTTGTTTGTAAAGGTTTGGTCGCTGCCTTCAAGGGCACCAATAGTGGAATCACGACATCTTGCATTGTGTGAGGGCGTGAGGAGATTATGGTGGCCCTAGTGGCTTCTTGGGGAGCATTGTGCCTCCACACCGCTCTAACGGAGACGTACTTCCCTTTAAAAGGAAGGAACTTCGGTAACACATCCTCGTCTTCACCGGCTCCACTCTTGGTTATTTCGCGCCTTTACTTGTGCAAGCTTACTTGTGTTGTATCTCTTGCTTGCTTGTGTTCTAGTTGTCATTGCATCATATAGGTTGTCCACGTAGTTGCATATCTAGACAACCTATTTTGTTGCAAGGTTTAAATTGTTAAAGAAAAGCTTAAAAATTGTTAGTTGCCTATTCACCCCCCCTCTAGTCAACCATATCGATCCTTTCAATTGGTATCAGAGCCTCGTCTCTTTATTAAGGACTTTGCCATCCGAAGAGTATGGTTGACACCCACGACGGTGCGGAGGAGCACTCCGGTGTGAATCCCATCTCGTCTTCGGCCGAAGGGGGAACCTCGGTCTCACGTGAGGAATTCAATGTGGCTTTAGACACATTGAAAACCTCCATGACGGCCGAGGTTAAAAGCATGTTTTCTGAATTCCTAGACGGACTTAAACTATCTACCTCGCCAATGAAAGTGGGTGATCCCACTAACAAGGTGATGGATGCTACCTCCGACAAGGGGGAAGCTAATAGTGAAAAGAGTCCTTCTACTAGTGGTAGAAATGGCACCGACATCTTTGCCAATGTGGAACCCCCAGTGTATAGAGGACCGATCCCCTCTACTCATTTGAATCATGTCGGTCCTCCTCCTAAATATGTGAAAAATGAAGATTTTGATTCCTGGGTTTATCGCTTCAAGCGTCATTTAAAACATGTGAATACTAACCTTTGGAGAATCATTGAAGAAGGTTTCTATCCTCATGACCCAAGCAACTTCACCCCTCGAGAAGAAGTGGACAATCAATTCAATGAGAGTGCTCTCTTCATCATCCAAGATGTAATCCTTCCCGAAGATCTCTCTCATCTTCGACCTCATGTCATGGCTAAAGAAGCATGGAAATGTGTTGAGTCTCTCTATCGAGGAAGTGCGAGCATTCAACGCTCCAACTATGAAGTGGTGCAAGATGAAGCCGATGAGTTTGCAATGAAAGAGGATGAAGAACCTCGTGAGCTCTTTCGAAGAGTGACCAAACTCGCGGTCGCACTCCGAGATCATGGGAGCAAGGACACGGATGACAATTGGATCAAGCGCAAGTTCCTCAAGTCCATGATGCCCTATAACAAGGCCATGTCCTCCGTCATTCGTCAAAGACCGGACTTCCACTCCATGACCTCAAGTGAAGTGTTAGATGAGTTTGTTGCAATGAGCATCTTGGACAAGACCGCCGATAATGCGGTGCTCCGTTCTCAAAGGGCAAAGAAGCCCAATCTTGCCTTGAAGGCCAAGGTTAGTGTGGAAGAAGAAGAAGAAGAGGAAGATGAGGAGAGCAATCCCGAAGACACGAAGTATGATTATCATGAGCACATGGCTCTTGCCTCAAGACAATTTTGGAGTAAGAAGAATACAAGACCCAACTTCAACAAGAACAACTCAAGTGGCCTCAAGGGCAAGCAACGAGTTAGAACTTGTTTCAACTGTGTCAATGTGAGCCATTTCGTTGCGGATTGTCCTTACGAGAAGCGGGAAGACAATAGTGGCAAGTTCATCCGAAAAGACAAAGCCAAGTCCTTCCCCAACAAGAACAACTTCACCAAGAAGACTCCTACTCGCGGGTTGGTGGTTCAAGAAGAATACCGTGAGGATGACGATGATGATGAAGATAGTGAAACAATGGCCATGGCATCCGTTGCCATTGTCACAACTCCCCGGGTGTCTCTCTTCGATTCACCTAATGAGAACATCACCGCCTAGTGCCTCATGGCTAAGGCCACCAACAAGGTAACCCTCAACATCAAAACCACCATTATTCCTAACCCTCCTTCAACGGATGACTTTGATAATGGTAAGGGGTCTAATGAGGAGGTAAATGAATTTGAGTCCTTCATGAGTAAGCTCAAGGGCAAATCCAAGAAGCACTTCGTTGCTCTCTTGAAACAACTTGGTGAAGCCAATGACATGATTGAGGCTCATGAAGAAACCATCTCTAAGATGGAAAGTCATAGTCGTGATTATGACGATGAGATATCGGATCTATCTAATGCTCTCGAGGAAGAGCGTGGACATCGTTTGGCTCTTGAGGAGTCACACAATGATGGCCATGCCAAATTAAAGAAAGATCTTGATCATGCTCTTGTTGTGTCTCGTGTTCTAACTTCCGAGAAGGCTAAACTTGGGGTTGATCATGCTAGACTCAAGGAGGAGTTTGATGTACTTGACAAGGCCCACAAGGTCTTGAAAAGTGGTCATGCAAACCTCAAGGAGTCTCATGCTCAACTCCAAGTTAAGCTAACCAAGGAAAAGGCCACATTTCCTCACATGGTCTTAATTGATAATGCAAATGCTACTAACCCATGTTGTGAGCATGTGCACCTTGTGGAGGAGAATGCCAAGTTGAAGGAACACTCGAGAAAGGTCTTGTGTCATGCATACAAGGCGAGAAGAACCTAAATGACCTTTTGAGCAATCAAAAGGAAGTTGTGGGCAAGGAGGGAGTTGGTTTCTCGCCCAAGTCCAAGAACAAGAAGAAGAACAAGGAGAAGAATAACAAGACCAATCGACCTCCCCCACTCAAGCAAACCTTTGTGAAGGAGGGAGAGGGTGCTCCTAAGGAGAAGAATAACAATGCGAAGAGTGGTGATTGCAAAGAGTGCAAAGCCATCTCTACCAACAAAGCCGGCGACTTTAACCCCTCTTATGTGTTGTGCCGCGCTAGTGATGGGCATGTTTATGCTAAATTTGTTGGTTCTTCTTATGAGTACATTGAATGGTCTATTTGGGTTCCTAAGACCCTTGTCACTAACATCAAAGGACCCATTACTCAATGGGTACCTAAAACCAAGCATTTATCTCTTGTAGGTGTTTGCTTCCGGTGGGGGATCATGGTTGCTCGATAGTGGAGTAACAAATCATATGACCGAGAGCAAGGACTTGGTGGTGGATGTGCACAAGATACCATCTATGTCCACCAATGTCGAATGGGGTGATGCCTCACATTCTAAGGTATTGGGTCTTGGCAAGGTTGTCATTTCTCATGATCTAACGATCGAGAAAGTCATGCTTGTTGAGTCCCTTGCGTTTAATTTACTTTCCGTTCGTCAACTCGCACTCATGGGCTTTGCCACCTTCTTTGATATTGATACCGTGGCCCTCTTGTGGAGCAAGACTCTTAAAGTAGCCTTTGTTGGGCATGTCGAGAACGGTCTCTATGTGATTAACTTTTCGGAGCAACCCACTAAGACCGCGACATGCCTAATGGCTAAAGTTGACGTGGGATGGCTTTGGCATCGCCGTTTAGCCCACGTCAATATGAGATCTTTGCAAAGTCTTCTCAAGGGGGACCATGTTCATGGACTAACGAATGTTAGTTTTGCCAAAGATCGTGTTTGCAGTGCTTGTATCGAAGGAAAGCTTCATGAGACGGCTCACCCTCCCACGACTATCATCTACTCGAAGAGACCCTTGGAGCTCCTGCACATGGACCTCTTTGGGCCTCCATCCTTTGATAGTCTTGGGGGTAGAAAGTATTGCTTGGTGATTGTGGATGATTATTCAAGATACACTTGGGTATACTTCTTCAAGAGGAAGAGTGAGACTCAACAAACCGTCATCGACTTTGCAAATGAAGCTCAATGCCAACATAATGCAAAGATCTTGACAATAAGAAGTGACAACGGCACCAAATTCAAGGACTACACCTTGGATGAGTTTCTTAGTGATGAGGGGATCAAGCACCAATACTCTGCACCATACACCCCTCAACAAAATGGTGTTGCGGAGAGGAAGAACCGGACGTTGATGGATGCGGCAAGGACCATGATGGCGGAGTTCAAGTCTCCATACAACTTTTGGGCCGAAGCCATCAACACTGCATGTCATGCATCCAATCGGCTCTATCTCCGCAAAGGTTTGAACAAGATTCCATATGAGATACTCACCGGGAACAAGCCCAATCTCAAGTACTTCCGGGTGTTCGGGTGTAAGTGTTTCATTCTCAAGAAAGGTGTTCGGTTGTCTAAATTTGAGGCTAGAGCTCATGAGGGCATATTTGTTGGTTATGCTACAAACTCTCATGCTTACCGTGTTCTCAACAAGTCCAATGGACTCATTGAGGAGACGTGTAACGTGGAGTTTGACGAAAATAACGGCTCCCAAGTGGAGCAAAGTGGTACTTGTGATGTAGATGATGAAATTCCTCCCCAAGCCATAAGAAGAATGGGTATTGGTCATATTCTACCCATTGAGGAACCCCTTGTGGCCGAAGTAGAAGGACAATGCTCCACTCCAGTGGAGCCTTCACCTACTCAAGACCCACACGCTTCCGAAGAACAAAGTGTAGGCCCTCAACCTCAGGAACAAGACCAAGGGCAAGATCAATCTCAAGATGGTGGTGAACCTCCACATGATGCCCAAGGTCAAGTTCTCCCCTTCGAGCAAGTTCAAGATCATGAGCAAGCTCAAGATCAAGAACAAGCTCATGACGACGCTCAAGATGATCAAGTGAACCCTCCTCCTTCCACATCCGAGGAGGAATTAGAGCATCGTGCCGCGAAGATTGCTTCCAAGCTCACCACCAAAGGTCATCTCATGGAGAATGTGGTTGGAAGCCTAAGAAAGGGGGTAAGCACTCGTAGACAATTAGCAAACTATTGTGAACATCATGCGTTTGTCTCTTGTGTTGAACCACATAAGGTCTATGAGGCGCTCGAAGACTCGGATTGGCTTAATGACATGCATGAAGAACTCAACAACTTCGAGTACAACAAGGTGTGGAGATTGGTGCCAAGGCCATCGGGGAACCGCAACGTCATTGGAACCAAGTGGATCTTCAAGAACAAGCAAGATGCTCATGGGAACATCATTCGCAACAAGGCAAGATTGGTAGCACAAGGCTACTCCCAAATCGAGGGTATCGACTATGGTGAAACCTTTGCTCCCGTTGCTCGTCTTGAATCCATTCGTTTGTTGATTGCTTATGCTTCCCATCACAACTTTAAGTTGCAACAAATGGATGTGAAAAGTGCTTTTCTTAATGGTCCCATTAATGAGTTGGTCTATGTCAAGCAACCCCCCGGGTTCGAGGACCCCTACTTCCCGGATCATGTGTATCAACTCGATAAGGCACTCTATGGCCTTAAACAAGCCCCACGTGCGTGGTATGACCACCTACCGAGTTGTTACAAGATCGTGGATTTGAAGTAGGACAAATCGATCCCACTCTTTTTACTAAGAAGGTCAAAGGGGAGTTGTTTGTATGCCAACTATATGTTGATGATATTATCTTTGGTTCCCCTAACAAAGCTTTCAATGAGGAATTTGCCGCTCTCATGACCTACAAGTTCAAGATGTCTTCGATGGGAGAGTTGAAGTTCTTCCTTGGTTTTGATATCAAACAAAGAAGAGAAGGAACCTTCATCAACCAAGCCAAATACACTCAAGACATGCTAAAGAGATTCAAGCTAAGTGATGTCAAGCCGGCTTCTACACCAATGCCCACCAAATGCCAACTTGACATTGATCCCAATGGTAAAGCGGTGGATCAAAAGGTATATCGCTCCATGATTGGCTCCTTGCTTTACCTTTGTGCATCTAGACCGGATATCATGCTGAGTGTGGGAATGTGTGCATGGTTTCAAGCCGCACCGAAGGAAAGTCACTATGTGGCGGTCAAGCGAATCTTTTGATATTTGGCTCATACCCCAAACTTTGGCTTATGGTACCCAAGAGGGGCAAACTTCAAGCTTGAAGGTTTTACGGACTCCGATTGGGCAGGAGACAAAGTGGATAGGAAGTCCACTTCCGGAGGGTGCCAATTTCTTGGGTGCTCTTTGGTGAGTTGGTCTTCCAAGAAGCAAAGTTGTGTGTCTCTCTCGTCCACCGAAGCGGAATATGTGGCGGCCGGTAGTTGTTGTGCACAACTATTATGGATGAGGCAAACTTTAAAGGAATACAGTGTCATTTGTGACAAAGTGCCTCTTTGGTGTGACAACGAAAGTGCCATCAAGATTTCTCTCAACCCGGTGCAACACTTCAAGACGAAGCATATTGAGATTCAGTATCATTTCATCCGGGATCACATTAGGCGAGGGGAGAACGAGCTCAAGTATGTCAACACTCATGATTACCTTGCGGATATTTTCACGAAGCCCTTGGATGAAGCAAGATTTCGCGAGTTAAGGCATGAGCTAAATATCATTGATTCGAGCAATGTGTCTTGAACTCGTGCACCCCCCACCACACTCAACTTGTTGTCTAGTTTAGGTGTAGGCATGGACATAGGGGGAGTGTTGTTCTCTCAATGAACTTTCCCTCCCCCCATTATGCATAAATAGATCAACTCTTTCACATTAGCCATTTTTTATGGTACTTGTGCTTCAAAGACGAGTTTTGGTCATGGGCCCAAGGATAGTTCTTCGCGGTGCCATACCAACTAACTCAAACATAGGTGGCTCCGGCCACCGCCCTCTCCTTTTGAGAGGTTAGGTTGCGCAGTTGTTTCTTGTTGCCCTTTGGTTTGTTCGTGTTCTTGTGGTGTCTTTTGTGCTGAAAAGTTTATTTGCAAAGATCTCTTTTCATGTGTAGAAACTTGCATTTTCTTGAGCTCACAGTACTACCGCAGCTGCTACGGTACTACCGCGAGAGGGGAGTGTCGGTGTCAAAACCGGCGGATCTCGGGTAGGGGGTCCCGAACTGTGCGTCTAGGCGGATGGTAACAGGAGACAAGGGACATGATGTTTTACCCAGGTTTGGGCCCTCTTGATGGAGGTAAAACCCTACGTCCTGCTTGATTGATATTGATGATGTGGATATTACAAGAGTAGATCTACCACGAGATCAAGGAGGCTAAACCCTAGAAGCTAGCCTATGGTATGATTATTGTTCGTCCTATGGACTAAAACCATCCGGTTTATATAGACACCAGAGAGGGCTAGGGTTACACAGAGTCGGTTACAATGGTAGGAGATCTACATATCCGTATCGCCAAGCTTGCCTTCCACGCCAAGGAAAGTCCCATCCGGACACGGGACGAAGTCTTCAATCTTGTATCTTCATAGTCTTGGAGTCCGGCCGATGATGATAGTTCGGCTATCCGGACACCCCCTAGTCCAGGACTCCCTCAGTAGCCCCTGAACCAGGCTTCAATGACGACGAGTCCGGCGCGCATATTGTCTTCGGCATTGCAAGGCAGGTTCCTCCTCCGAATAATTTATAGAAGATTGTGAACACCAGGATAGTGTCCGGCTCTGCAAAATAAATTCTACATACCACCGTAGAGAGAATAATATTTACACAAGTTCAATCTGCTGACGTATTTTGTGGCGTGACGTCACACCACCATCAAGCCTTTACTCGAATTGTTTTTATTGTACCACCTCAGCGCATTTAGCGAAGCGGTTTCCTTGGCACGTCTTGTCGAAGCAGAGATCGTGTTCCCCTTATTCCGGGATTCCCATCAATACGGACATGGGTAACCCAACCGCGCCATTGATTGCGGCGCTTGGGAGATAAGCGAGTTTTATCAGGCCGGTGGGGACGCATGGTTTTGTCCGCCCATATAAGGGGATAAAGATCCACCCTTTTACCTACTCCTTCTTCCTCCTTTGCTTATCCATCTCCGCGAACTCGAGCTCCAGCGCCCAAGTCCGCACATCTCACCTCAACCTTCTACAACTATGTCCGGAGCGGGAGGCAAGTGGATGGCCTCCTCCGTTACGGAGGGACACATCAAGAAGCTGCGCATCGCCGGATATCTGTCCAGCGACATCGCGCACCGGCTCCCCGATGAGGGGCAGCTCGTCCCCACCCCCGGGCCCCATGAGAGGGTAGTATTCCTTTCCCATTTCTTCCGCGGACTGGGCTTCCCACTCCATCCCTTTGTCCGGGGGCTCATGTTCTACTACGGCCTGGATTTCCATGATCTGGCCCCAAATTTCATCCTCAAATCTCGGCGTTTATCATCGTGTGTGAGGCCTTCCTCTGCATCCAGCCCCACTTGGGCTTGTGGCTCAAGACCTTCAGTGTCAAGCCGAAGGTTGTGAAGGGCAGCCAAGCGGAGTGCGGTGGCGCCATGGTGGGCAAGATGCCCAACGTTACTTGGCTCGAGGGCACCTTCGTGGAAACCATTAAGGGGTGGCAATTGGGGTAGTTCTACATCACCGAGCCGCGTGACCCTGAATGGGCAGCGGCCCCCGAATTCAGATCTGGCATCCCCATACGGCTCACCTCCTGGAAAGAGAGTGGCCTGACATGGGGTGATTCAGAGGAGCTGACCGGACTCCAAGCCTGCGTCCAAAAGCTAG
Source organism: Triticum timopheevii (assembly GCA_963921465.1). Classification (NCBI taxonomy): domain Eukaryota; kingdom Viridiplantae; phylum Streptophyta; class Magnoliopsida; order Poales; family Poaceae; genus Triticum; species Triticum timopheevii. The sequence continues at coordinate 549,477,411 of OY997268.1, read as the reverse complement.
TGAACAAGAAGCTCAAGCTTGTCAACGTAGTCCAGGTCATGCTCATCCGCCGGATTCTCCCGTGCCAACAACGGGACTTCAATATGTGGGAGTTCGATTCGGCGCAGCACTAGACTTTGAGCAGGCTCCTCGACACTACGTACGAAGAGGCCTGGAGGGTGTTGTTTAAGGGCGCTGAGGCTCCCGCATCTGCTACCGAAGATCGCGGATTCAGCTCACAGCGTCCGGCTAACGAGGTAAGCGATTTTACCCTTTATGGGACACTTGTTTTCCATAGTTTGACTCTATGCGGGATCTAAACTCCCCCTCCTTTGACAGGACTGGTTGAAGAAGGCCGAGCGGACTAACTGTCCGGCCCCTTTGCCAGAAGACCCAGCGGACGCCCGCTTAACGGGGCTGCTGGTTCCGGCACCCCACGTCGTGCCGGAGAAGAAGGCCAAGAAGAAGGTAGCGGGCACTCGAAAGAGTTCTCGTTTTCAGGTGTCATCGGACTTATCATCCGATGACTCCGAGGCGGACTCGTCCTACGAAGGCGAGGAGGAGAAGAAAGAGGCCTCTCCCCCAGCGGGGGGAGGGAAGAAAAGGAAGGCCTCCCCAACGAGGAAGGCCGAAGGGTCCAAGAAGGGAAGGACTCTTCCCCCGGACTGCTCTGCCAACGCCGGCGATGACGACGTGGACTGGCCTTCAAGGGCCAAGCCCCTGGCGAGATTGTAAGTATCCGGACTCCTGAATAACTTCATGATTTTTCTTTTCGCCACATGGTGTCTTTCTAATGCCGCATACAACCTTGCAGTCCGCCCAGGGATGATCTTCCCGCTTCGTCGAGTGGGTCCTTGGGTGCGTCGGATATGGATTCCCTTCCGACCGCCTCCACCCCCTGTGATGCGGACTATGCCGAGGTGGGATCCCGGGAAGGGACCCGTCAGGAGGAGGAGGCCCCGGAGGTGCCGCGGGGCAACCTCCCGGACTTTGCACCGGACTCCGCACCGGAACCTGTAGTGGTTCCGGAGTCCGGCGGGCGGCCCCTTCATAAGAAGGGCAAGACCGTGACGCTGGCGGCCTCCGTCTAACCGGAGGCGCCGGATAGCTTGCTGGAGGCGCTCAACGGTGCTTCCATCGAAGAGGAACACCGCACCATCATGAGTGCGGTGATTCAGAAGGTTCAGCTTGCCAAGAGCGGGCTGACCGAAGCCTGCAGCAGCCTTCTAACAGGCTTTGAGGTAAGAATTTTGATATATGTAAAATAGTACCGCATAGACAGTAGCCCCTGATGCTCGGTTCGGTGTTCGAAAAGAAAAGCCGGACTGAGGATCTAAAAAGATATACGCAGGAGTCATAAAAAATATGTCAATATGGGATTGCAGGCTGTGCTACTGACCTCTGCCGCACTGACTGCGGAGGTCAATACTTTGAAGCAAAGCCTCGAGTGGTCCGAGAACGAGCTCGGCCATGCCAAGAAGCAGCTCGAGGACAAGGAAGGTGAGTAAGACCTTATTAAAGTTGTACCTTACAGAAAAGGATTTGGTTGCAAGAAGAATGACAAGGATAACGTGGGTATTGCAGGGGCCACGAACGAGGTGGCGACCCTGAAGGAGGCGGTGTCCGCGGCCGAATGTAATGCGGTCGCGGAGCGCACCGAGCGAGAGAAGCAGGAGGCGCGGGTAGCGGAGGTACAACAAGAGCTCCAGGCTCTCGTGGAAAAACATGAGAGTTTGGAGCGTGACTCGAAGACTCGAGAGTCCAAGCTTGCATCGGCTCTTGAGAGTGCCAAAGCCGCTAAGGCCGAAGCCTACAAGGCCCTCCAGGAAATCGAGGCGTTGAAGAAAATAGCGGCGGGTAAGGCATTTTTCATGCAAAGCAAGCATGTGAGTGTGAATTACCTATCACTTACCCGAATTCGAAGCTCTCCAGGAGCGTTCGCAGATCTGCCCTGCAGTGTGTCCGATGCTGCCGCTTTCTACAGGGCTGAGGAGGGGAGCTCGACGGAGAAGGTCTTCTGGTCTCAGTATGCTGAGGCCGGACATCCGGTGCCCCTTAGCGACCAGCTGAAGCAGCTGGTCGAGCTCCACAAGGTGGCCGAACAGGCCATGAAGGGCCTCATAGTTCGGCTGTGGCCCAGGGAGGCCATGCCTAGGAGCTACATCAGCCTGGTGCGGCGGCTGGTGGATGCGTGTCCATGGGTTGAAGTCATCAAGCACTCCGCCTGTATTAAAGGTGCCCGTCGGGCCCTTGCCCGCGCAAAGGTGCAATGGGGCAAGATGGATGCTGAGAAGCTTGTGACAGACGCGCCACCGCCAGGCAAGGAGTATCGCACGCCCGAGATGTATTATAAGAGTGTCCTGAAGGGTGCCCGCATTATTGCGGGTGAGTGCTCCAAGGATGTAATATTTGAGTAGACTCGCATTTTTTTATCCTGTGCGCTGAAAACTTTGTTCATATGCGCTAAGCAACGCTTGTTAATTTAAAATATTACCTTCTGTGCGACCGTTTATCAAATCTGAGAGATGGCAAGTCGTCGGCTTCAGCCCCCATGCCACGAGTGCTGGGGTGTTCGGGATAAATTTGAGCACTCTTGTTCCCATTTTTGGATCCATCTAGGTAGGCGCTCGACACAACGAACGAGGCAACCAGACTTATAATGCTTGAACAATCTCACTTAGCCATAGAATTCTATAATTTTAAATTTCGGCGAAGCCCCTAGTGTTCGGAAGGCCGAATTTGGGGCGCTATCCACACCTGGGCCGGACAAAGCCGGTTCCTCGCTCTAAGCGGCATAAGTCTTTAGGGACTCGAAAAAACCCTCTCGAACAGCGACCAGCTATCGCCTCATCATGACGGTCAGTTTTAGCTTTCTCCACTGAGGCGCTCGCCCAGCTCAACTGGAGCGCAATTGCAGTGGTTCTCCCAGTGCTACCTTAGCCGATACAACGGAACGTAAGGTACCAAAACATGGGAGCCGGGCAAACCCAACTATTGACCCAAGACATGATTCGGAGCCGATGCATATAATGCTATAAGTTCGGGGTGCCACACTTGTGAAAGTGTTCGGACTTATCACACCATGATGCGGGAAACATAAGCCCCTGGTGTATTTAGCCGTACCAAAGTGTACGGATGCAACATGTCATAAATGAACATATGTATAAGAAAGAAATGCAATTATAAGCAAAAAGGTGCTGCATTGTTTATTCAAGAAATACTGCCGTGAATGCAGAATGATACAAATAGTGCGGTAAGCAAGGGATGGGACTATTAAACATGTCCCCCCTCCAGGGGTAGGCTGCGGAATGGTGTATAAAACAGATTTAATGCTCGTAATGGAGACCACCTGGATAGTTGTAGCCTTTCTCCTTCCCTGGCTGTTGCATCGTGAGTTCGGCAGGTCTACTGCCGGACAGGGCCTCTGATGAACGGAGTCCTGTGGGTAAAAGAAAAAGAAAAAGAGAAAAAAGAACAACACACTTGAGAGCCCCCGGTGTGGTTAAGCCGCATTCTGGGCCTATCGTGGTCGTGCCCCTCCCCCTATGCCCATGGTATCTCCAGAGCGTAATGATGTACGCGAAGGACCAGTCTTGCAATTTTGCAGGGGCTGGGGTTGGGGCCGCATTGCTACGCGTGCTCGGAACATGCCAGGTGGTCTTGTTGTAGGTTACTCCGGGCGCGTTTAGCCGTGTCCGGTCGCTTAACGGCCGGACTCGAGAATTGCCTTAAGAGGCTGCACTGTACTTCTGCCGTGAGAGCCGCTGTATGTTCCTCCGTTCGGAGAGAGCGTTCAGTGTTTCCGTTGACCGTGATGACTCCTCGAGGGCCTGGCCTCTTGAGCTTGAGCTATGCATAGTGCGACACTGCGTTGAACTTTGCAAACGCGGTACGTCCGAGCAGAGCATGATAGCTGCTGCGGAACGGAACTATGTCGAAGATTAACTCCTCGCTTCGGAAGTTATCCGGGGACCCGAAGACCACTTCCAGTGTAACTGAGCCTGTACAATTGGCCTCTACACCTGGTATGACGCCTTTAAAGGTCGTCTTTGTGGGTTTAATCCTTGAGGGGTCTATGCCCATTTTGCGCACTGTATCCTGATAAAGCAGGTTCAGGCTGCTGCCGCCGTCCATCAGGACTCTGGTGAGGTGAAATCCATCGATGATTGGGTCTAAAACCAATGCGGGGAATCCGCCGTGGCGGATGCTGGTGGGGTGGTCCCTTCGATCAAAAGTGATCGGGCAGGAGGACCATGGGTTGAACTTCGGGGCGACTGGCTCCATCACGTATACATCCCTGAGTGCATGCTTCCGCTCCCTTTTGGGTATGTGGGTTGCGTATATCATGTTCACCGTCCACACTTGTGAGGGGAAACCCTTCTGTCCTCTATTGTTCGGCGGTCGGGTCTCTTCCTCGTCATCGCTATGCAGCCCCTTGTCGTTGTTTTCGGCAATTAGCTTGCCTGCCTGCTTGAATACCCAATAGTCCCTGTTGGTGTGGTTAGCTGGCTTTTCGGGGGTGCCGTGTATCTGGCACAAGAGATCGAGTATTCGGTCCAAATTGGACGGACCCGGAGTAGTTCTTTTGAATGGCTTTTTCCGCTGACCAGGTTTAGAGCCTCTGAATACGGCATTGACTGCCGTATCCTCATTATTGTCGCCGTTAATGCGGCGTTTGTTCTTGTTGCGACGCGACCTGCCATTGCGGTCCTTGATATCCGGACTGCCAGAATTTTTGCTGAGGTTGTTGCTGCGGGCTAGCCAGCTGTCCTCTCCCGCGCAGAAGCGGGTCATGAGTGATGTGAGGGCTGCCATGGATTTCGGCTTTTCCTGTCCCAGGTGCCGGGCAAGCCACTCGTCGCGGATGTTATGTTTGAAGGCCGCGAGGGCCTCCGCATCCGGACAGTCGACGATTTGATTTTTCTTAGTTAAGAACCGTGTCCAGAATTGTCTGGCCGATTCATCTGGCTGCTGAATTATATGGCTTAGGTCGTCAGCGTCTGGTGGTCGCACATACGTGCCCTGGAAGTTATCAAGGAATGCGGCTTCCAGGTCCTCCCAACACCCAATTGATTCTGCTGGCAAGTTGTTAAGCTAATGCCGAGCTGGTCCTTTAAGCTTGAGTGGGAGGTATTTGATGGCGTGAAGATCATCACCGCGGGCCATGTGGATATGAAGGAGATAGTCTTCGATCCAAACCGCGGGGTCTGTTGTGCCATCATAAGATTCAATATTCACGGGTTTAAACCCTTCGGGGATTTGATGATCCATTACTTTATCTATGAAGCATAGTGGGTGTGTGGCGCCTCTGTATTGGGCTATATCACGACGAAGCTCAAAAGAGCTTTGTCTACTGTGTTCGGCCCGGCCGGACTTGCTGTGTCCGGCGCGACGGTTGTCGTCACGTATCATGGGGCGCCCACGCGATCCGTAGATCGATCTTGATTGTCTTGCCTTATCCTCCAATATATCTCACAAGTCCAGAGCGTTCCCCTGTGGCCTTGTGCTTTTCGAGCGATGTCGGGGTACGGTTCTAGTGGAGGGCCTAGAGGCCTCTCTGTCGCGGCCACAGGGTGGTCGGTCAGCCGTATTGTGCGCTGGTGATGCAGGTTTATATGCCTCCTCCTCTAATCGGGGGAGCAGCTTGCGTTTGGGGTAGCTTTTGGAGGGGCATTCGAGCTCATGCTCTTCAGCCGCAAGGACTTCAGTCCATCTGTCGGCTAGCAGATCTTGATCAGCTCTAAGCTGTTGCTGCTTTTTCTTGAGGCTGTTTGCCGTGGCCATAAGCCTGCGTTTAAAACGCTCTTGTTCGACGGGATCCTCAGGCACGACAAATTCGTCGTCGTCGAGGCTTGCCTCGTCTCCGGAGGGAGGCTTGTAAATATCATCCTCTACCTCTTCGTCTGCCGCTCTCTCATGAGGGCTGGCTTCTCCGTCCTCCTGTGCTGAATCTTGTTGGAGGGGGTTGTCTTCGGCACTGTCTGGGGTATTATTATCTCCGATGCCGGAATCTCCATTCTTGCTGTGGCGGGATTTAGAGCGGCGCCGCTGACGCTGGCGCTTGGGCTGTTTCTTGGAGGGGTCATCCTCCGTTGTTCCTTCACCATTCCCATCCTTTGGGATATCCACCATGTATATGTCATATGATGAGGTGGCTTTCCAGTGCCCCGTAGGCGCTGGTTCTTGGTCGTCTCCGGCATCGTCGTCCATACCGTCAATGTCTTCGGAGTCAAAGTCTAGCATGTCGGTTAGATCGTCGACAGTGGCTACTAAGTGGGTGGTGGGTCGGCTTTGAATTTCTTCGTCGTCCGCATCCCAACCGTCCTGACCGCAGTCCGGCCAGGGCTCTCCTGATAACGAGAGATACTTTAGCGAACTCAAGATGTCGCCGAAAGGTGAGTATTTAAAGATGTCCGTGAAGGAAATATGCTCTAGAGGCAATAATAAAGTTATTATTTATTTCCTTATTTCATGATAAATGTTTATTATTCATGCTAGAATTGTATTAACCGGAAACATGATACATGTGTGAATACATAGACAAACATATAGTCACTAGTATGCCTCTACTTGACTAGCTCATTAATCAAAGATGGTTATGTTTCCTAACCATAGACATGTGTTGTCATTTGATTAATGGGATCACATCATTAGGAGAATGATGTGATTGACATGACCCATTCCGTTAGCCTAGCACTTGATCGTTTAGTATATTGCTATTGCTTTCTTCATGACTTATACATGTTCCTGTAACTATGAGAATTATGCAACTCCCGTTTACCGGAGGAACACTTTGGGTACTACCAAACGTCACAACGTAACTAGGTGATTATAAAGGAGTACTACAGGTGTCTCCGAAGGTACATGTTGAGTTGGCGTATTTCGAGATTAGGTTTTGTCACTCCGATTGTCAGAGAGGTATCTCTGGGCCCTCTCGGTAATGCACATCACTATAAGCCTTGCAAGCAATGTAGCTAATGAGTTAGTTACGGAATTATGTATTACGTAACGAGTAAAGAGACTTGCCGGTAACGAGATTGAACTAGGTATTGGATCCCGACAATCAAATCTCGGGCAAGTAACATACCGATGACAAAAGGAACAATGTATGTTGTTATGCGGTTTGACCGATAAAGATCTTCGTAGAATATGTGGGAGCCAATATGGGTATCCAGGTCTCGCTATTGGTTATTGACCGGAAACAAGTTCTAGGTCATGTCTACATAGTTCTCGAACCCGTAGGGTCCGCACGCTTAACGTTTCGTTGACGATATAGTATTATATGAGTTATGTATGTTGGTAACCGAATGTTGTTCGGAGTCACGGATAAGATCATGGACATGACGAGGAACTCCGGAATGGTCCGGAGATAAAGTTTGATATATGGGATAATAGTGTTTGATCTCCGGAAGAGTTCCGGAATTCACCAGAAGGGGTTCCGGATGTTTCCCGAAATGTTTGGGAACGAGAACACGTTATTTGGGCCAAAGGGGAAAGCCCACAAGGTTTTTGGAAAGCGCAAAAGGAAGTTTTGCGGAGTCCAGGGTCCAGACGCCGGGAACCCTGGCGTCTGGGTCCAGACGCCGGGAACCCTGGCGTCTGGCCCTGGAGTCCGAGAAGGACTCTTGCCTTTCGGGTGAAACCGACTTTGTGGAGGCTTTTACTCCAAGTTTCGACCCCAAGGCTCAACATATAAATAGAGGGGCAGGGTTAGCACCAAAGACACATCAAGAAACACCAAGCCGTGTGCCGGCAACCCCGTCCCCTCTAGTTTATCCTCCGTCATAGTTTCCGTAGTGCTTAGGCGAAGCCCTGCGGAGATTGTTCTTCACCAACACCGTCACCACGCCGTCGTGCTGCCGGAACTCATCTACTACTTCGCCCGTCTTGCTGGATCGAGAAGGCGAGGACGTCATCGAGCTGAACGTGTGCAGAACTCGGAGGTGCCATGCGTTCGGTACTTGGATCGGTCGGATCATGAAGACGTACGAATACATCAACCGCGTTGATAAACGCTTCCGCTTGGCGATCTTCAAGGGTATGAAGATACACTCCTCCTCTCGTTGCTATGCATCACCATGATCTTGTGTGTGCATAGGAAATTTTTTGAAATTACTACGTTCCCCAACAGTCCGCAGCGGTGAACTCCATGATCGGCGCCCAATCAAATTCGATTGGAGGGTTCGCGGGAGGTACAGAGTCCGACGAGGAGTCCGACACCTCGGAGTCACGAGCTTCACAAGGGACAAGGCCAGTATTCGGCTCCATCGCCATAGAGGTTGCAGCCCCCGAGGCGGTGTCTAGCCACCCGTCCTCGATCTGCGCAGCCGGCTCTGAATCGAGGGTCGGAGCGGGCTCGTGTGCAGCCTCCAGGGCACTGTCCGGCTCTAGAGCTAAATCATGCCCATCGTGACAGTGCGGCGCGCTCGGCTGTGGCTCGAATCCATCGAAGATCAAGTCTCCGTGGATGTCAGCCGTGAAGTTCAAACTTCCAAATCTGACCTGACGGCCAGGGGCGTAGCTTTCGATCTGCTCCAGATGGCCAAGCGAATTGGCCCGCAGTGCAAAGCCGCCGAATACGAAGATCTATCCGGAGAGAAAAGTCTCACCCTGGACTACGTCGTTGTTGATGATCAAAGAAGCCATCGAGCCTATCGGTGATGACACAGAGGAACTCTCAATGAAAGCACCAATGTCGGTGTCAAAACCGGCGGATCTCGGGTAGGGGGTCCCGAACTGTGCATCTAGGCGGATGGTAACAGGAGACAAGGGACACGATGTTTTACCCAGGTTCGGGCCCTCTTGATGGAGGTAAAACCCTACGTCCTACTTGATTGATATTGATGATGTGGGTATTACAAGAGTAGATCTACCACGAGATCAAGGAGGCTAAACCCTAGAAGCTAGCCTATGGTATGATTATTGTTCGTCCTATGGACTAAAACCATCCGGTTTATATAGACACCGGAGAGGGCTAGGGTTACACAGAGTCGGTTACAATGGTAGGAGATCTACATATCCGTATCGCCAAGCTTGCCTTCCACGCCAAGGAAAGTCCCATCCGGACACGGGACGAAGTCTTCAATCTTGTATCTTCATAGTCTTGGAGTCCGGCCGATGATGATAGTTCGGCTATCCGGACACCCCCTAGTCCAGGACTCCCTCAGGGAGCACGGTACTACCGCCCCCATGCGGCAGTAATTTTTTACTGCCGCCTGGGAGAGCGGTACTACCGCTTAGGTGCGGCACTTCCGCCCAAGCGGTACTACCACAATGACCAGCGGTACTACCGCGACGGGTCGGGCGCGTGGGGATAGGGTCGGGCAGGGGGAGTTCTAACTCCCCCATACCCATTCGCCAGTTCCCCATCTCGTCTTTCTCTCTCTCCCTCATTCAAGAACGGAGCCGGCGTCCGTCGCCGGATCTCCGCCTCCGGCTGCCCTCCCGTGATTCCGACCGGTGGGATCGTTCCCCACCACGTGCTCTTGCTATGGACCAAGGTCTTTCCCCAACTCCCTCTCCTTGTTGTTGTGTTTGTTGTCTCTAGGTTTTGGGGGAGACTTGTGTGTTCTTACGATTCCTAGGCTTAATCTTTGCAAGAGTAGGATGAAGGAAGTAGTAGTGCGTAGGAATTATACTTGTACTTTGTCCTGTGCTAGATTCGATCACCGTAGCACTGCCAGGGTTTCGCGGTTCCTTTCCGATTCAAAACGTCATTTGGATCTGACGCGGTGCAGTACTACCGCCCTTCTGGCGCGGTACTACCGCTCGTCCGGTACTACCGCCCTCAGGCGCGGTACTACCGCATTCCTTGTGGCACTAAAACTCTACTACCGCTCCATCCATGGTACTACCGTGCCTCGCACGGTACTACCGCGCCCTGGAGCGGTACTAACATTTTAGTACCGCAGGATCTGGCAGTACTACCGTTCTTCACATCTACCTCATGGCAACTTTTCATGTATACTTTCTATGTGTTTCTTGTGCTTTGCCTTGGTCTTTGCATTGATCCTCTTTGCGTTTCGTTGGTGTTTTGCGTTTGTGTCTCAGGTGGTGGCTCTCGCCGTTCCAATCCCAGTCGTGACACGGGCTCCAAGCGTCTGTGCAACCCAGGTGAAGCACCGGAGGGCTCTTCTGCCCCCAAGCGCAATGTCAAGTCATCTGCTAGCAAGCACAAGGAACCCGCTAAGGGCATGGACGAGATACCCCAAGCTGAGTATGTCCGTCTCAGGCAACTCCATCCGTATGTGCACCCTCGTGCCATAGTCAGAGGTTGTGAGCTGTTTTGGAACAAGCAACAGACTCTCATTTATCTGGATGTCATCAAGAACAAGCAGAATACCTACGTGGATGTGAAATGGATTGAAATGCATCACATGAGGAAGGACAAGTTCCGTGCATACTTTGGAGAGGCTCTGGACTTGGTGGAGCAGTTTGGCATCGAACATGTGATATCCTTTCACCTTGACTATGACCCTGAGCTTATCTGTCAGTTCTTTGCCTCGGTATACTTTCACTCTAATGAGGAGCGGCGGATGACCTGGATGACCAATGGCCGTCAGCTGACTGCTACCTGGAAGGAGTTCATGGATTTGCTCCAGGTTCCTGATGACGGGCTCGACTCTCCCGTGGGTGTTCGCCCCCATGCCAACTCTGAATCTGCCAACAAGGACAAGCTTGCACCATACTATGTTGAGAAGGCACTCGCCAATGGCAAGACGGGGTTGGTGCTCAACTCTTTTCTGGATATCATGTATCGCATCTTCCGCAACTCCTTGTTCCCTCGCATTGGTGACAAGGACAAGGTTCATGCTGATATGGTGGATATGATGCTCATTTGCGAGGAGGCTCGGTTGTCTCAGACTCAGCCACATGATGTCTCACACATCATGTGGTGTGAGCTTCGGTTTGCGGTGTTCAACCGCAAGGTGCCTATCTATGGGCCCTATCTGTTTCTGCTGATCTCGAAGACATGGGGGAAGATGTTCCTTGGTGAGGAGTTTCTTGCCCCTGACTGGATTCGCCATGATCCCATCTGTCTGCGTGTCAAGCCCCAATGGGCCAACACTACTACTCGTGCTGAGGCGACTGCTGCTAGGGCTGCTGTTGATGAGGAGGATGGTGGGGCCGAGGATGTTGCTGAGGACCGTGCTGCTAGGTCATCCCAGAGTTCCTCTATGCCTTCGTGGGCCAAGAAGCTGAAGGACAAGATGAAGACTCTTTTCTGCATGCAAGCCAAGGGACAGTACAGGACTCACGTGGCATCTAAGGAGAGTCGCCACCGAGAAAAGAAGATCTTGAAGCTGTATGGCGAGGACGTGTCTGGTGGTTCTGAGGATCGCATCACCCCAGAGGCCAAGTGGGTGGAGAAGCAAGCTACAAATGGATTGATTCTGAGGAGGACGTCGAGGAAACCATCCCTGTCGCCGAGGAGTCTGACCAGGAGGCTTGGGATGAGTTCCCTGCTTGAGCCACCCCTTGTGTGTAGGTGTCCTCTTTGCCTTTTTGGCGTCTCGATGCCAAAGGGGGAGAGAGAGTAGGGATTTGCGTCGTCATTCGTGTTTGTTGTGTTTGCTGCTTTCTCGTGTTGAACCTCGTTTCAGTTGCTTTGGGTTGCTTTACTTCGTTTGGTGTCAGACTTATGCACTCCTTCTATCCTAGCGAGCTTGTGATACATTGTGCTACCTATATGCTATGCTCTGCTTAGATGTTAATTATCTTGCCTTGGTCTCTAAAATATAGGGGGAGTGTTGATCCTAGTTTGTGTGCTATGCAGTCTAAAGCATTCATCTAGATTGCACACATCTAGGGGGAGCCCGTCTATTTTTTAGAGAGGTGGGGTTTACCTTTGCTCAATATTATCTCTTCTATGTGCAAATCCCGTATTGTCATCAATCCACCAAAAAGGGGGAGATTGTAAGGGCACTTTTATCCCTTAAGTGTTTTGGTGATTGATGACAATGCTTTTGCGGACTAATCATGTGCCTTGAGTTTCTCAGACACTTCATCACTAGGCACGAGACGATTCGGTGCCCCTCGGAGACTATTGAAGACGGCGTTGCTCTACGTTTCTCTTTGGTGGATTTGAGTCGTAGGAGAGCCGTACTATTAAGAGGGGTTCCGCGTCGGAAAGGTTGGGTGGAATCAACACATACACATGTCCTACCTTTCCTTGCACCTTGGGGCGTCTTTCCGTTATCCTAGTTGTGCATAATCAGATGGCCACTGCTGTACTTGCGGTAGTACTGCTCTATGGAGCGGTAGTACCGCAAGCACCTGCGGTAGTACCGCTGTGGGTCACGGTAGTACCGCTCCTCTGGAGCCTTAGTACCATGGCTCCCAGGCCTAGTGCCGCTCCGATACGGTAGTAGGGGCGGATGTAATTTTTTACATCCGCGCCCCCACGGTAGTACCGCTCGTCCAGCGCGGTAGTACCGCGGGAGCCCACGGTAGTACCGCTCCCCCGTAGTCGTGGTACCGTGTCCCTTCTACCTAGTACCGCGGCGTCACGGTAGTAGGAGCGGATGTAATTTTTTACATCCGCGCCTCCATGGTAGTACCGCGCCTCGTGCGCGGTAGTACCGCATCGGATTTTTGCACCATCTCATTTTCAGCGGAAGTAGACACGGATGTAATTTATTTCATCTGCGCTCTTCGCAGGCAGTGACTTTCCTGCCTTGCGGTAGTACCGCAAGGGGGAGCGTAGTACCGCGCAAGCGGTAGTACTGCACCTAAGTCAGGCAAGTCCCGACCTCTGCTGCTGCCGTGGAAGTACCATGGTCCGCCACGGTAGTACCGCGGGGCCTTGCGGTAGTACCGCGCCACTGGAGCGGTAGTACCGCGTGTCGCAGGCTGAACATGTGGATAACGGTTGGATCATTTCCATGCCTATATAAGGGGTGTCTCCTACCTCTAGTTGACCACCTCTTCTATCCCCAAGCTCCATTGTTGCTCCAAGCTCCATTTTCGCCCGATCTCTCTCCCTAGCCAATCAAACTTGTTGATTTTCTTGGGATTGGGTGACAAGGCTCCGATCTACACTTCCACCAAGAGAGATTTGATTCCCCCCACTTATCCCTAGCGGATCTTGTTACTCTTGGGTGTTTGAGCACCCTAGACGGTTGAGGTCACCTCGAAGCCATACTCCATTGTGGTGAAGCTTCGTGGTGTTGTTGGGAGCCTCCAATTGTTGTGGAGTTTGCCCCAACCTTGTTTGTAAAGGTTTGGTCGCTACCTTCAAGGGCACCAATAGTGGAATCACGACATCTCGCATTGTGTGAGGGCGTGAGGAGATTACGGTGGCCCTAGTGGCTTCTTGGGGAGCATTGTGCCTCCACACCGCTCTAACGGAGACGTACTTCCCTTTAAAAGGAAGGAACTTCGGTAACACATCCTCGTCTTCACCGGCTCCACTCTTGGTTATTTCGCGCCTTTACTTGTGCAAGCTTACTTGTGCTGTATCTCTTGCTTTCTTGTGTTCTAGTTGTCATTGCATCATATAGGTTGTCCACGTAGTTGCATATCTAGACAACCTATTTTGTTGCAAGGTTTAAATTGTTAAAGAAAAGCTTAAAAATTGTTAGTTGCCTATTCACCCCCCTCTAGTCAACCATATCGATCCTTTCAATGAGCTCGCCAACCAAGCCGCCGGGACGAAGCTGAAGTGCAAGAGCAAGCGGACCAAGGTATACACGGCGACCAAGGACAAGCTTCATTGCAAGTGTTGGAGAGACATTGGGCAAGACCCCAAGACGGGCGCCGAACAAAAGCATTCAACTTTTTGGATTCGTGTCCATCGTGAGTTCCATGAGCGCAAGAAGTTTCCGCCGTACCAACTTGTAAGCGCGCACGAATGGGTGTCCATTTTTAAGCGTTGAAGGGTGATCCAACAAGAGTGCAACAAGTTTTTTGCCACTCTTGAGAACGTCAAGGCCCGCCCCGTGAGCGGCATCGGCATGCAAGACATGGTATGCTAGCAAGCCGCCCTCTTTTGTGTCATCAACTCTATTGTGTGTTCGTTTGCATATCATTTTGCCAATATGCTTGCATGAAATACGTTTATAGGCATTTCAAGCTTTGGAGGCATTCAAGGTCCAACACAATGGCAAGTGCTTCAACCTCTCCCATTGCTTTAGGGTGATCAAAGACGAGGAGAAGTTCAAGGCGCAATATACCGCCCTCAAGTCGCGTGGTGGGAAGCAAGTCGTGGAGGAGGTTGGGAACGGTGAGAAGGCTTGGCCGCGGGGGAAGACCAACTCCAAGAAGGAGGACAAGCGGGATGCGGCATCCATCGCCTTGATCGCTACAATGGAGGACATGATCACCAAGAAGGACTAAAGGGAGGAGAAGCGCCGACAAGAAAGGGAGCAAATGAACACCTTCATGGAGATCCAAGGGAGGAGGCTTGACATGGAGGCAGAGAAGCAAGCACGGATGCTTGAGATGGAGGCGGAGAAGCAAGCCAAGATGCTAGAGATCGAGGCCGCCAATGCCAAGACCAAGGCGAAAGAAGTGGCACTCGCGAGCATGATGACCGGGATGGAGATCATGAAGGTGGATCTCAACACCGTGTCGCCAAGGAAGAGGTCGTGGTTCGAGAAGATGCAGGCCGACATGCTCAAGTTCGACGACGAGTGATCTATGGCGAGTGCCATCTTTTTTGTATGTCGGCAGGTGTGCTGGCATGACCGCATCGCCATGATGGCGTGGTCGAACTCAAGTCCCACCCTTTTTTATGCGCTGGCATGTGTGTCGGCCGGCCGGCGAGCCCGCCAGCATGAACTGTGGTGATATTTTTTGAAGCCGACATTGTATGTCGGCGTTGGCATGGTGCGGGCACGAGACATGGCCACTGGCATGATCCGCTGCGGGCCTTTTTTTAAATGTTGATTGCGGACATTAAATGGGTCGGCGCGTTGGGCGCACTGCCGACCCCAATCAAAAATAGGGCGGATGCGGGGCGGGCGGCCGACCCAAACGGACAAAAAACAGATAAATTCGCATTCCGTTTGGGTCGGCCTGTTGGAGTTGCTCTTAATTCTCTACTAGCTAACTTGCCACTAGACATTACAACTGAATTGTTACTAGCTAGATGCAAAAAAAGACACCCCCGCGTCGTCTCGGCTGAGGCGACACGGGCGAAACCCCCAGCCCGCACTGCCGGGCAGCCCTCCCGCCCCCTTCCTCCCGTCGCCGTCGCCGGAGGAGGCCGCCGGGCTATGCTCGGGAGGCGGACGGCGGCGGCGGGGTCGACTTCCTCTCGCCAGGCCGCGGGAGCTCGTTCAGGGTGGGGAGGCTCGATCCCCTTTTCTGCGTCAAGATGGATCCAATCGAGGGCTTCAGCTGCGTCGCCGGCGGGCCTCTGGGCTTCTTCTCCGACGGTATGGCCACTGGCAGCGGCTCTCGCGAGTGGCAGTCGCAGCCATGTCGTCGCCGGGCGACTAGTCTTCGGCCAGCTGCTCCTCTCCGGCGGTCGGGGCGGGTGCCCCTCCGCCTGCCTTGTGGGGCGCGTCCCTGGTCGGGTCGGTGGCGTGTTGGCCTCTGGTGGCTCCTGTCTGGTGCAGTGGTGGTGGATGCCAAATCGGCCGGATCTGGCCCGTCTGCGTCTTCTTGACTGGCGGGGAGGTGTGGTGCTTGGTGGCTCTCTGGTGCTGCTGGCGCGGTGGCTCTACGAGAGGTGGGCGGATCAGCGAAGGTGCAGTGCGTGAGGGTGCTGGTGGTGTTGCGTATGTTCCTAGTGAAAGCTTGCCCGGTCTTGCCGGTCGGCGGCGTCGGTGTCGACGTCTGTGGACGTCGTTTAACCTTCTTGGAGGCGTCGTTGCGGAGTTCAACATCCTCTTACACCCTCGGATCTTGCTCTTCGGGTGAAAGCCTAAGGCCCGGTTGGGTCGGGCGACGGCGTCGTCATCGTCGCTTCCCTCTTTGGAGCATCGCCTTGAAGAGCTTCATATCCCGTTTGCATGCTTCATGGGCTGGACGTTTGCGGCACTGCGGTCGGCAGGTGCTCGTCTGGCAATGCGGATGTTTGCGCGGCTTCCTGTATGTGGCAACGATGGCGGCTTCAGACAGAGTGAGGTCTGCTGATGGTTCTTGGTAGTCGGTCTCTTCCGACGTGTTCGAGGAGTCGTTGTGCCTTGCTTTGTCTTCCTGAAGTCGGAGCTGCTGAGGAGGGGCCCTTGCGGTGACGATGACATGAGACGGGTGGTCGACTCTGGCGCTGGCTCGGCGCAAGCCCACCGCTTTTCTCCTGCAATGTTCGTCGACATAGTCGGAGCTGCCTGGTCGTCGGTGCATGTGGCTGACTGTTTGGCATCGTCCGACGCAAGCCTCGACGCTTGTTTGCAGTGAGGCCTTCTTCGGTGGTCGTCGATGGTGGAGTCAGAGTCGCCCTCGCGGAGGTGTGATGACGATGACGCCGGGCTGCAAACTCGACAGCGCTTTTCTCCTCGGCGGGCGGGTGTGTGTGTAGGTTGCCAGGTCGCCCGGGTGTCTTGTTTTCGCGGGCATGTTGTGACGGTTTTCGTTCGGTTTTCCGTTTATTAACCGTGCAATTCTCTTCGACCTTTTTTAATGACTCGGCCCCCGCGTTTCAAAAAAACCTGCCACTGCCAGCCAAGCTTGGCGCGGGGCAGGTTGTCTCAATATGGCTGTTAATTCAAGTGCTGCCACTGTCACTCCATTGTAAACTATAAGGGTGAGGAATGGTTCAGTGTTCCGTCGCAAAAAGTCTCCTTTTATCATGTGACTTCTTTAAGGAGAGCGGTAGAACAACATGCATTATCCAGAATCGTAAAAGTTCCAGTATGTAGCCAGCACTTGAAGAGTTGAGCAAACGGATCTCGCAAAAGCAGGTAAAGATTTTTGTCGAAACTGTTTTCTAGTTTGGCGATGTACCTAATACAGTGGATATCATTTCATAAGGACGTGTGCTCCCAACTTTCTCCCGTCAGTGGATCGAACCTGGGTAGTTGATCTTTCTATTAGTTCTATCTAAATAGACAGGCAAGAAAATACTAAATTGGAGCCTGAGTTGCACTTGCCCCCGCACTTCCAGCACTGTCCCATCCAGATCGAGGGACCAGGGGTCCAATTATTTGTTACGAAAAAACGGGGGTCCAAGATGATGGTACATACAGTATAATAAGTACGTATAAAAGTGATAGACATACAGATACATGTACTATCTCTCATTTCTTTCGGAAATGGGAGTAGTGTAAATTCCAATGCACCGAAAACTCTAAAAACAAACGCACATTCCCGCTTGATTGCCCCTGTTCAACAAAGGGATGCTCTCTGACGTACAGGCATGGTGCATGGAGATGGAGGACACACAAATCATGGAAGGAAACCGGTTTCCCGTTCGGCCTCCGGTTCAGCCACAGCCTCACTTTGTAGTGCTGGGACCATGATCCTCTGGGCTCCGTGGACGCGCGCTAGGGCTAGGCCCGCCCCACCTCACGCCGGGTGACAGGCGGGCCCGTCCCAGCTGCCCCCCACCGCCGGCCGTCGCTTTTGTTGGGTCGCTCGCCGGCCTTTGTCCTTGTTTACGTTTGTTTTATATCCGAACAGCTCGTGCAACGGTGCAAGCGTGCGGCAGCCGGCGGCTACCGGCGAGGCAGGCTGGTGGTGGGCGCCCGTAGTCTTGGGGATATCACGGTGGGCTGCGGGCAAATCTTGTGGGCTGTGGCGGCTTGGGTGAACGCGGCCGTTGCATTCTCCAGGGGCCGGCACGGCGAGAGCGCGAGCACGAGATGGCCGGCGCAACCGGTAGAGCCGGGGCCGTGGCCACAAATTACATACGGTACAGAGGTTCCTCCTGTTGTTGCACGGCCACGAGCAGAGCGACATCACGTGCTCCGCTCTCGGCCGGAACTATATGGGGGTGGCGCGCGCCAACATACCAGAACCGTGTAGGATGCATGCAAGGTCGCTGGGTACTGTTGACCGGATGATTACTGCTGCTCCCAGCACGTCACTATTTTTGGCACCGTTGCCTTCATCGGATGTACGCAAGTTTGGTGCGCGTATTTGGCAGGACAGTACTACTGCTCATGTTTTTTTCGAAACGGAGGCATAAGATTTGCCTCATCTATTAAATAAGGAGAGAATAGAGTTTAGAGTTTTACAGGACACCCCATACAAGCGACATGACAATTACTCACATACAATGATAGTCCCTAGCTTCTTGGCGCCGGCAGTAACCCATAACTTTGCCTCACCAATGATGGTTTGGAGGAGAATAGGCGGTGGCGCAAATTTTTGCCGAAATACCCTAGCATTTCGCTCGTTCCAAATGGTCCAAGAGGTGAGCATGACGAGAGAGGACATGGCATGCCAATTCGGGTTTCGGTCATCGGTACGCTTGACCCACCACTCCTTGACAGATTCATCAAGATGACAATCGAGAATGTTGACGTGAGGTAGCCCAAGCTTCTCGATGATAGATCTCCAAAGCCTAAGAGTGTAACGACACTTGAAGAAGAGGTGTGGCCCCGTTTCTTGCTCTCTCTTGCATAGTGGACAAAGACCACAATTGACCCAACCACACTTCTCCAATCGATCGGCGGTCCAAATTCGATCTTGCAGGGCAAGCCACGCAAAGAATTTTACCTTAGGGGGTGCCCAAGCCTTCCAAACCATATGGTCCATGGGAGAGAGAGTCAATCCAAGGAACAGAGCCTTGTACGCAGTGGCCGCCGAGTAGATCCCATCGTTCGCATGTTTCCAAGTAATGTCGTCTTCGGCTTGGTCGTCAAGGGGGAAGTCATGAACAAGCATCCAGAGAGTGAAGAATTCGCTAATGTGGCGAATGGAGATAACAGTGTTTGGATTGATTTTGAGAATCCATGCATTCTCATAGAGGGCTTCACGCACCTTTCAATTCTTTCTCCTTGAAGCCTCGTAGATTAATGGAGCAATATCCATGGGTTTCCGCCCAAATAACCAAGGGGAGTCCCAGAACGGTGTTTTTGCACCGTCACCCACAGTGATAGTTGTAGAGGCGTAGAAAAACTCGAGGTCCTCGGCGGTGAAAGGGTTACCAAACCCCACCCAAGGCTTGTGGGGCTCCTTCCATTCATACCACAACCAACGAAGACGTAAAGCCCACGAATTTTTTTCGGTGTTGAGTACCCCCAGGCCACCATATTCCTTTGGCCTACAAACTATTTTCCAATTGACTTTGCACTTGGCTTCCGTTGTCTTATCCGCACCGGACCATAGGAACGACCTCTCCAATTTATTTAGGTTGTTGAGCGTACTTGGCGGCACAATGAGAGGCGTGATTGAGTAGATCGCTTGGGATGAAATGAATGATTTGACAAGTGTCGTGCGGCCGATGGTAGTGATATTTTGGCCGTCCCAAGTGGCCAATTTGCTCGCCGCCTTGTCCTCAAGGTATTGGAAATCCACCTTTCTAAGCCGCCAAACAGAGAGAGGCAAGCCAAGATACTTCACCGGGAAAGTAGCACGAGTTGCAGGCAAGCTCTGAAGAGTGTTGTGACGCCCGGATAGTTACGCTACAGTAATCCTTCGCTAATGATGCCACGTCACCTCGATTACTGTGGCTAATCTCGCATTAGTTCGAAACCGATTCGAATTGAATTTAAAAATTTGGTAAACAACAAAAGTTTTCAAAAAATTAAACTAAAATGTTCGGAGTGTGCACTTAAATGCCAGGGTAATTATAATAGAGCAAACACAATTTTACAAAACACCTAAATGGCCTAAACTAATTAAAACAGAAAGAAAATAAATAAAGGAAAGAAAATAGAAAAGAAGACGAAACAAATAAGAGCAAAAGGGCGCAGCCCCCCCCCCCTCGCTGGGCCTCGGCCCAGCTGGCCACCGGGCCAACCAGGCCGGCCCAGCCGCCCGCTACTAAACCCCCGCACCACTCCCACCCCCCACCGACACACCACTCCCCCTCCCCAAAATATCTCTCCCCCTCTCCCCGGATTGGATCGGGATCGAGGGAGGAGACCGCCTCGCCGGCGCCCGGAGCTTCGCCCCCCTCCCCCCGCCGGAGCTGCCTCCCCATCGTCGCCGGACTGCCGCCACCTCGACCCCTTCCTCGTCGGACCTCCCCGACCGCCGTCACGCCCGCTGCCCGTGCCCTACAGCCCCGCCGTGAGCGTCCTCCTCCTCTCCCCTCTTCCCCGTCACCGCGCGCCCGAGGCCGTGCTCGCTCGCAGCCTCCCCGCGCTCGTCGCGCCTCGTCTGGATGGCCATCGCGCCCGAGGCGTTCCCCGTCGTCGCCTCGCCATACATGGCCGCCCGACCGCGCCCTGCGTCGTGCGTGCTTGCCCCCGACGCCCCTCTGCACCCGCCAGCCCCTGCTCTCGCCGCGTCCCCGACTCCTCTCCGGCCGGCCTCCCAAGCCGCCCCCTCCCCTGTCTCTGCCTTCACCGCGCCCGTGACCGCCCCTGACGTGCGGCGCCGCGCTCGTCGCCCATCCCCTCGCCTCCGTCCCCCCTGCTTCCCCGCCGGCGCTCACCCCTGCGCCCCCACATCCTCTGCACACGGCCGCGGCCACGGCCGATGGCGCCGGCCCCCAGCGCTCCTCCGCGCGGCCGCCTCTCCACAGGCCACGGCCGGCGCGCCTCGCTTCGGCCATGGCCTCGCCGTGGCCACCGCCCCCTGCTCCGGCGCCTTGCCGGGTCCGCCCGCACCTGGGCGTGCGCCCACTCGGGCCGCGTCCTGCGCCCGCGCCCGCTAAGCGGCGCCCGATAGGCCCCTGTACCTATGGCACGTGGGGCCCGCCCTGGAACGTTTAAAAAAATGATAAAAAATAAAAAAAATAAGCAATTAAATAAATATATTAAATAAATAAATAAATAATAATTAAAATATTAATTAATTAATTAATTAAGTTAATTAATCCTGATTAGATTAACCTAATCACTAATTAAACTAATTAATCTGTTTTAGTTAATCTTAGTCAATGACAGTGGGACCCACACGTCAGGTTGACCAAGTCAACTCTGTTGACTGCTGATGTCAGCATGACATCATGCTGATGTCATTAATCTGTTTTTCGAAATTAATTAAATAATTAATTAAATTTCAGAAATTAATAAAATCTTTAAAAAATCATATCTTTTAATCCGTAACTCGGATTAAAATATTTTCAACATGAAAGTTGCTCAGAACGACGAGACGAACCCGGATGCGCAGCCCATTCATCCACCACACACCCCTAACATATCAAACCCGCAACTTTCCCCCTCCGGTTCGTCTGTCAGAAAACACGAAACACCGGGAATACTTTCCCGGATGTTTTCCCCCCTTCACCGGTATCACCTACTACCGCGTTAGGGCACATCGAACACCGCGTATTGTCTTGTTACGCTTTGTGATGCTTTGATTGCTCTGTTAATTATTGTGTTCCCTCTCCGTTACTTCTTTCCGATAGACCCCGAGACTGCTGGCGACCCCCAGTTCGACTACGGTGTTGGTGGCTCGTCCTTCTTGCCAGAGCAACCAGGCAAGCCCCTCCCTTGATCACCAGATATCGCCTATTCTTCTCTATACTGCTTGCATTAGAGTAGTGTAGCATGTTACTGCTTTCCGTTAATCCTATTCTGATGCATAGCCTGTCATTGTTGCTACAGTCATTGATACCTTTACCTGCTATCCTACTGCTTAGTATAGGATGCTAGTGTTCCATCAGTGGCCCCACACTCTTGTCCGTCTGCCATGCTATACTACTGGGCTGTGATCACTTCGGGAGGTGATCACGGGCAAATACTACATATACTTTACACTATTACATTACTTGTGATACTGTTCGGAGATGGGGGCTGGAAGGACAGGTGGCTCCATCCCGGTAGAGGTGGGCCTGGGTTCTCGACGGCCCCCGACTGTTACTTTGTGGCGGAGCGACAGGGCAGGTTGAGACCACCTAGGAGACAGGTGGGCCTGGCCCTGTTCGGCGTTCGCGGATACTTAACACGCTTAACGAGATCTTGGTATTTGATCTGAGTCTGGCCATTTGGTCTATACGCACTAACCATCTACGCGGGAGTAGTTATGGGTATCCCGGCGTCGTGGTATCAGCCGAAGCCTTCGTGACGTCAGCGACTGAGTGGCGCGCGCCGCATTGGATCGTAAGCTCGCGCTTGTATTAAGGGGGCTAGATCTGCTTCCGGCCGCGTACGCAACGTGCAGGTGTGCTAAGGGCGATGGGCCCAGACCCCTGTGCGCTTAGGTTTCGACCGGCATGCTGACCTCTCTGTTGTGCCTAGGTGGGGCTGCGACGTGTTGATCTTCCGAGGCCGGGCATGACCCAGGAAAGTGTGTCCGGCCAAATGGGATCGAGGGTGTTGGGTTATGTGGTGCACCCCTGCAGGGAAGTTAATCTATTCGAATAGCCGTGATCTTTGGTAACAGGACGACTTGGAGTTGTACCTTGACCTTATGACAACTAGAACAGGATACTTAATAAAACACACCCTTCCAAGTTCCACAGACAACCCGGTGATCGCTTTTCCACAGGGCGATGAGGGGAGGATCGCCGGGTAGGATTATGCTATGCGATGCTACTGGAGATGCTACCTGGAGATGCTACTTGGAGGACTTCAATCTACTCTCTTCTACATGCTGCAAGACGGAGGCTGCCAGAAGCGTAGTCTTCGTCCGGATTAGTTATCCCCCTCTTATTCTGGCATTCTGCAGTTCAGTCCACTGATATGGCCCTTTACACATATACCCATGCATATGTAGTGTAGTTCCTTGCTTGCGAGTACTTTGGATGAGTACTCACGGTTGCTTTCTCCCCCCCTTTTCCCCCTTTCCTTTCTTTCTGGTTGTCACAACCAGATGCTGGAGTCCAGGAGCTAGACGCCACCGTCGACGACGACTCCTACTACACTGGAGGTGCCTACTACTACGTGCAGCCCGCTGACGACGACCAGGAGTAGTTAGGAGGATCCCAGGCAGGAGGCCTGCGCCTCTTTCAATCTGTACCCCAGTTTGTGCTAGCCATCTTATGGCAACTTGTTTAACTTATGTCTGTACTCAGATATTGTTGCTTCCGCTGACTCGTCTATGATCGAGCACTTGTATTCGAGCCCTCGAGGCCCCTGGCTTGTATTATGATGCTTGTATGACTTCTTTATGTTTTAGAGTTGTGTTGTGATATCTTCCCGTGAGTCCCTGATCTTGATCGTACATATTTGCATGCATGATTAGGGTACGATTGAATCGGGGGCGTCACAAGTTGGTATCAGAGCCGACTGCCTGTAGGAATCCCCCTTTCCAACTCCTTGGCCGAAGTTGAGTCTAGTCGTTGAAAAACTTTTACTAACATGCATGTGTGGCTTACGGGCCCACGTCGTCATTGGGTGGTATTAGGATATTTTACTCCTTGACCTTTACTCTGGGACTCTGATCTCTCCTCTATTCGGGTTAAATGAATTTTTCTAAATATAACATTAGGATCTCGTTATCACTTTCACCCGGAGAGCCCCTTATTACTGATGATCGTCTGCTGCACCAGAAGACCCTGAAGATGCTCTCCGCTGTTAACTCGAGAACTTGTGTTCATCACTTTTGCAATTCCCCTTCCACCGTAAACCCTTATGGATAACTACTTGCAGTTGTTATTCTTACATTCATCCCCACTTGGTCTTGTTATTACAAGATACCCCGTAACACTCGTCGTTCTTTGATAATCCTTTGAGCTTACTGCCCTGCTGTTCTTTGTCACCTGAATACCCCTACGGTTAATTCTCGCACTTATCGAGTATCCGCTCATCCCCCAGTTGATCATGTGTTTCACAAAAGTCTTTGAAATACCATTTGATCTTCTGAAAATCCTCAGCAACCTATTGCTCTGGAATTTCTTGTTTGCTTTCATTATGATTAATCCCATAAGTCTGGTAATCTTATTGGCATCCATTGTCATTATCTTTTGAGTCCGTTGATTCAATATGTTGCGAATGCTTGCAATCCTCAATCAGATCCTAGAATTCATCCTTCCGGCTCAGACGCCATTTTTAAACATGAGCTGGGTCTCGACCAATCAAGTTGCCGTTGATTGTAACCCCCTATGTCTATTCGGCTATCCATCTATGATCAGAGCGTCTACTTCTGATCCTTCGTTTTGGAAATCATAAATCCTTTGTTATCTAAGCATCAAATTATTTCGATGTTCTATAATCCGATGCATTTGCATTCTTTCTTCCTCTGATTGAGTACCGTACTCACATCAGTCCTGTTGTGGACCGCCATACCCATTGCCGGGTTATTATCCGACAGTGTCCTTCACAACCAAAATTCTTATGAGTTCTTTACCCGATATATAATGCCTTTGGTAAATGGTATCCTCTCCGTTTGTCAACCATGCTCTGCTTTCGAGCTGGTGATATTTACTCTTGAAGCTTGTGGTATATGTTCCTAAGAAGCCCCGATGGGTTGAACCAATACCTTCCCTAATATGTGCAAACCCGAAAGATTTCACGGGTCATACTTATTTGGTATTGCACCAGGCAAAACTTCCCACAACTAATGTCATTTTTGAAATACGAGAGGTCAATGTAAGGTTATGCATTGAGGAAGTGGGAGTCGACCTTGAACCTTTGTGTTCATGCCCATGGAAACAATGTAGATCGTATCATTAAATCTTCTCTTCAAATAAATATTTCCTTGGTATAAGTTTATCTTATATCTAAGATCTGGCATTTTGCAATCGTTGTTCCGGCCATGTTCTCCTTTAAATACCATTTCCCGGACAAGTTGAAGTACTTGTCTTCTGCAGATCTTTGCACCTGTCCAACCTTTACTCTGATCTACCATCGAGTATTACACTCTGGTATCTCTAAAATATCATGGAACTGCATAACTTTTTATGGGTTCTTCGTCAACTGTTATTTCTCACCGATTCCAATTTTCCTAGGTTCTGGGTTGTCGTCAACCGAGAACACCGATAACTGAATCGAGTCTGTTCTACGGTTCAACAACTTTTAGTAGTCCTCTTTACTTACGGGTTTGTACCCGATCACGTCAATCCTAGCCTGTTCGGCTATATCATTATCATGCTTAACTTTAACTGTGCTACCTGGTCCGTAATCCCAGAGCACAACTTTCGATGATGAGCTAAGCTTACGTCGATCTTCCTCGTCATATCAGTTCGCCTTGGACAACAAGCTTGATATCAAGTTTGTGTCCTACCCATGGTTCCAATAACCTCCCGCTTCATCATTCCTTTGACTTGATGTCGTCGCTGATTGATTACATCTTCATGAAATCTATCGACAAATGTGTCGTGATCATCATCAACCTTATGAGCTCTTCCAGGATATCAATTGAGTTCATGATGAGAAATACCATCCTTGCCCCGATGATTTGTGTTATCTTTGACCACTTTATTGCCTTCCGTTCAACACAAACTTGTTTGTGTTTTGTGTTATACCTTGAGTTCCTTGCTACCCAGCATTGTTCTTCTTTACCTTGGAGAATTACCGCCTTTTATGTCAAGAATGTCATGGGAATTTCACCACCTCTTAAGAATTCTTGGTATAGTGATACTTCTCGCCATCACCATTCTTTCCTGGTCGTCGCGTTGATCCCAACCGGGGTACCAACAAGTGAACGGTGCTATTTGGATTCTGCCTTTCTAGCAACCCTATTGCTTTGAAGTTAATGGGCGGCCGTTCGTTCTTGGACTATTGATTATTGAATCACCATTCTGACATTGGTCGTGCAAACCCGACCCATATTTCGGGCGCACCTTTCAACCAATGTTTAATTGTGTATGTTTTCCTCGAGCATACCTCATTATATCATTTGATATGACAAATGTTATCCCCATGTTCACATAGTTATGGAAATCCATCTTGTTGGAAATCTCGATGAAGTGTCGCTGAGACCGTCAGCCACCTCCCCATCCTCTCCTTGGTTTAATGATGAACGCTTGTTTTGGACTCGCTCCCATAGTTCATTTCTTGAGAATCTTACATTGTCGTCTCATCAATTTGTGTTGCACCATTTCTTCTCTGGCATCCTAAGTCAGAGGTATCCTGACACCAATCGGATCTGAACCTCGGTCAGATATGATGGTTGGGGCATATTTCCAAGAGTTATAACATTGGTCTACGTATGACCTGGTAAGGTGATGACATGCCTAGCACCCCCGGCCGGAGGACCTATTATTATAGTTTCCTTTCTGGCAAGGTTAACCATTCTTCCATGAGGAAATTGTAAGACTTACTCTATAAGTTATTCCTGATGGATCCTTTGTGTTCCCAAAGTCTGACATTTGCTTGAAGACCATGTCGATGCTATCTCGAAGCATGTTTGTGGTACTCTGATTTTCAACAAGTACATTGAAGCCCAATGCTAAATATTTCCTGCCCAATTATCCAAACACCGCTGTATGGGTAATGTCATGAAAAATCCTCTCCCCTACCTAAAGAGTTTTCTACATTATATCCTGACATGGATATCATGCTCTGCTTGTCCTTGGGAAGGATATACCCTTGAAATATGTGTTTAAACATATTTTCCTTTCCATTGATCTGTTTAATCTGATGATCATATTTTCCTTCCATTGTTGATTTAACCTTTCTTGTGATCTATATGATCTGAGCAGTAATATTCTCCTGCTTATGTAAACACCTCGGTGTACAACTCTGCCAGTGAGACCCTGTTACTTTTGTTGGTGACATTTCGGTAACCACCGATGGACGAGAACTTTGCCTACTGGTCCGCCTCGTTCAACGAGCAGGAAAATGGTTCTCTTCGTCCCTCGTCCTTGGTACTGATGTTGTTGCCGACATAACTGATAGGCTATCCTCTGACATACCTTGCTTGCATGATCACGCAAGACGTCTCCGCCCTTCCTACTTTTAACCCACATGGTGGGCCCATAACCCACAGTTCCACAGGATCGAAACCTGACTCTCCTGTACAACCTGATGTCAAAGTTATTCCTCGTGCTTGACTTTGTACGTAATTCACGGGCCACTTGCCTGTTGATCTATTCTGGTATAACTGTATTATATTTCTTTGTTCATGATAATAGTCTTTTATTCATGCTATAACTGTATTATCCGGAAATCGTAATACACGTGTGAATACATAGACCACAATATGTCCCTAGTGAGCCTCTAGTTGACTAGCTCGTTGTGATCAACAGATAGTCATGGTTTCCTGGCCGTGGACATTGGATGTCGTTGATAACGGGATCACATCATTAGGAGAATGATGTGATGGACAAGACCCAATCCTAAGCCTAGCACAAAGATCGTGTAGTTTGTATGCTAAAGCTTTTCTAATGTCAAGTATCTTTTCCTTAGACCATGAGATTGTGCAACTCCCGGATACCGTAGGAATGCTTTGGGTGTACCAAACGTCACAACGTAACTGGGTGGCTATAAAGGTGCATTACAGGTATCTCCGAAAGTATCTGTTGGGTTGGCACGAATCGATACTGGGATTTGTCACTCCGTGTAAATGGAGAGGTATCTCTGGGCCCACTCGGTAGGACATCATCATAATGTGCACAATGTGACCAAGGGGTTGATCACGGGATGATGTGTTACGGAACGAGTAAAGAGACTTGCCGGTAACGCGATTGAACAAGGTATCGGTATACCGACGATCAATCTCGGGCAAGTAAAATACCGCTAGACAAAGGGAATTGTATACGGGATCGATTGAGTCCTTGACATCGTGGTTCATCCGATGAGATCATCGTGGAACATGTGGGAGCCAACATGGGTATCCAGATCCCGCTGTTGGTTATTGACCGGAGAATATCTCGGTCATGTCTACATGTCTCCCGAACCCGTAGGGTCTACACACTTAAGGTTCGATGACGCTAGGGTTATAAAGGAAGTTTGTATGTGGTTACCGAATGTTGTTCGGAGTCCCGGATGAGATCCCGGATGTCACGAGGAGTTCCGGAATGGTCCGGAGGTAAAGATTTATATATGGGAAGTCCTGTTTTGGTCACCGGAAGAGTTTCGGGGTTTATCGGTAACGTACCGGGTCCACCGGGAGGGTCCCGAGGGTCCACCAAGTGGGGCCACCAACCCCGGAGGCTTGCATGGGCTAAGAGTGGTGAGGAACCAGCCCCTTAGTGGGCTGGTGCGCCTCCCATAAGGGCCCATGGTGCCTAAGAGGTGGAAAGGGGGCAAACCCTAGAGGATATGGGCCTTAGGGCCCATATTTGTGCGCCTCCCTCTCCTCTCCCCCTCTTGGCCGCCACCCTTGATCCCCATCTAGGGCTGCCCCCCCCCCCTAGGGGTGGGAACCCTAGAGGGGGCACAGCCCCTCCCCTTCCCTATATATATGAGGCCTAGGGCTGCCCATAAGAAACGCGATTCAATCCCTCTTGGTGCAGCCCTGGCTCTCCTCCTCTTCCTCCTCTCCCGTGGTGCTTGGCGAAGCCCTGCAGGATTGCCACGCTCCTCCACCACCACCACGCCGTTGTGCTGCTGGATGGAGTCTTCCTCAACCTCTCCCTCTCTCCTTGCTGGATCAAGGCATGGGAGACGTCATCGGGCTGTACGTGTGTTGAATGCGGAGGTGCCGTGCGTTCGGCACTTGGTCATCGGTGATTTGAATCACGACGAGTACGACTCCATCAACCCCGTTCACTTGAACGCTTCCGCTTAGCGATCTACAAGGGTATGTAGATGCACTCTGCTTCCCCTCGTTGCTGGTTTCTCCATAGACAGATCTTGGTGACACGTAGGAAAATTTTGAATTTCTGCTACGTTCCCCAACAGTGGCATCATGAGCTAGGTCTATTGCGTAGATTCTTTGCACGAGTAGAACACAAAGTAGTTGTGGGCGTTGATTTTGTTCAATATGCTTACCGTTACTAGTCCAATCTTGTTTCGACGGTATTGTGGGATGAAGCGGCCCGGACCGACCTTACACGTACTCTTACGTGAGACAGGTTCCACCGATTGACATGCACTTGGTGCATAAGGTGGCTAGCAGGTGCCAGTCTCTCCCACTTTAGTCGGAACGGATTCGATGAAAAGGGTCCTTATGAAGGGTAAATAGCAATTGGCATATCACGTTGTGGTTTTGCGTAGGTAAGAAATGTTCTTGCTAGAAACCCATAGCAGCCACGTAAAACATGCAAACAACAATTAGAGGACGTCTAACTTGTTTTTGCAGGGTATGCTTTGTGATGTGATATGGCCAACAAGAATGTGATGAATGATATGTGATGTATGAGATTGATCATGTTCTTGTAATAGGATTCACGACTTGCATGTCGATGAGTATGACAACCGGTAGGAGCCATAGGAGTTGTCTTTATTTATTGTATGACCTGCGTGTCATTGAAGAAGGCCATGTAAATTACTTTACTTTATTGCTAAACGCGTTAGCCATAGAAGTAGAAGCAGTCGTTGGCGTGACAACTTCATGAAGACACGATGATGGAGATCATGATGATGGAGATCATGGTGTCATGCCGGTGACGATGATGATCATGGAGCCTCGAAGATGGAGATCAATGGAGCTATATGATATTGGCCATATCATGTCACTACTATATAATTGCATGTGATGTTTATTATGTTTATGCATCTTGTTTACTTAGGACAACGGTAGTAAATAAGATGATCCCTTACACAATTTCAAGAAGTGTTCTCCCCTGACTGTGCACCGTTGCTACAGTTCGTCGCTTCTAAGCACCACGTGATGATCGGGTGTGATGGATTCTTACGTTCACATACAACGGGTGTAAGACAGATTTACACAGCAAAACACTTAGGGTTAACTTGACAAGCCTAGCATGTGCAGACATGGCCTCGGAACACGGAGACCGAAAGGTCGAGCATGAGTCATATAGTAGATACGATCAACATGAAGATGTTCACCGATGATGACTAGTCCATCTCACGTGATGATCAGACACGGCCTAGTTGACTCGGATCATGTAATCACTTAGATGACTTGAGGGATGTCTATCTGAGTGGGAGTTCATAAGATGAACTTAATTATCCTGAACATAGTCAAAAGACCTTTTGCAAATTATGTCGTAAGCTCGCGCTTTAGTTCCACTGTTTAGATATGTTCCTAGAGAAAATATAGTTGAAAGTTGACAGTAGCGATTATGCGGACAGTAGAAAGCTAATGTCCTTAATGCACCGCTCAGTGTGCTGAACCCCAAACATCGTTTGTGGATGTTGCGAACATCAGACATACACGTTTTGATAACTACGTGATAGTTCAGTTAAAATGGCTTAAGTAGAGGCACCAAAGATGTTTTTCGAAACGTCGCGGAACATATGAGATGTTTCGAGGGATGAAATTAGGATTTCAGGCTCGTGCCCACGTCAAGAGGTATAAGACCTCCGACAATTTTCTTAGCCTACAAACTAAGGGAGAAAAGCTCAATCGTTGAGCTTGTGCTCAGATTGTCTGAGTGCAACAATCACTTGAATCGAGTGGGAGTTGATCTTCCATATGAGATAGTGATGTTTCTCCAAAGTCATTGCCACCAAGCTGCTAAGAGCTTCGTGATGAACTATAACATATCAGGGATAGATATGATGATCCTTGAGGTATTCACGATGTTTGACACCACGAAAGTAGGAATCAAGAAGGAGCATGAATTGTTGATGGTTGGTGAAACCACTAGTTTCAAGAAGGGTAAGGGCAAGAAGGGATACTTCATGAAACGGCAAATCAGCTGCTGCTCTAGTGAAGAAACCCAAGGTTGAACCCAAACCCGAGACTAAGTGATTCTGTAATAAGGGGAATAACCACTGGAGCAGGATTACCCTAGATACTTGGTAGATGAGAAGGCTGGCAAGGTCGATAGAAGTATATTGGATATACATTATGTTAATGTGTACTTTACTAGTACTCCTAGTAGCACCAGGGTATTAGATACCAGTTCGGTTGCTAAGTGTTAGTAACTCGAAATAAAAGCTACGGAATATACGGAGACTAGCTAAAGGTGAGCTGACGATATGTGTTGGAAGTGTTCAAGCATCGCACGCTCCCTCTACGATCGAGATTTGGTGTTTGCGTTGAGCATAGACATGATTGGATTATGTCTATCGCAATACGGTTATTCATTTAAGGAGAATAATGGTTACTCTGTTTATTTGAATAATACCTTCAATGGTCTTGCACCTAAAGGAATGGTTTATTGAATCTCGATCGTAGTGATACACTTTTTCATGCCAAAAAGATATAATATAGTAATGATAGTACCACTTACTTGTGGCACTGCCATGTAAGTCATATTGGTGTAAAACGCATGAAGAAGCTCCATGTTGATGGATCTTTGGACTCACTCGTTTTTGAAAAGTTTGAGACATACGAACCATGTCCATTGGTGTATATGCATGAAGAAACTCCATGCAAATGGATCGTTTGGACTCACTTGATTTTGAATCACCTGAGATATGCAAATCATGCCAGATGGGCAGGATGACTAAAAAGCCTCGTTTTTCAGTAAAATGGAACAAGATAGCAACTTGTTGGAAGTAACACATTTTGATGTGTGCAGTCCAATGAGTGCTGAGGCATGCAGTGAATATCGTTATGTGCTTACTTCACAGATGATTCGAGTAGATGTTGAGTATATTTACTTGATGAAACACAAGTCTGAATTATTAAATGGTTCAAGTAATTTCAGAGTGAAGTTTAAGATCTTCGTGACAAGAGGATAGAATGTCTATGATATGATCATAGAGATGAATATCTGAGTTACGAGTTTTGGCACACAAATTAAGACACTATGGAAATTATTTCACAATTAATACCGCCTGGAACACCATAGTGTGATGGTGTGTCCGAACATCATAGTTGCACCCTATTGGATATGGTGCGTACCATGATGTCTCTTATCGAATTACCACTGTCATTCATGGGTTAGGCATTAGAGACAACCGCACTCACTTTAATAGGGTACCACATAATTCCGTTGAGACGACACCGTATGAACTATGGTTGTCGTTCCTTAAAAGTTTGGGGCTGCGACGCTTATGTGAAAAAGTTTCAGGTTGATAAGCTCGAACCCAAAGCGGATAAAATGCATCTTCATAGGACACCCAAAACAGTTGGGTATACCTCCTAATTCAGATCCGAAAGCAATATGGATTGTTTCTTGAATCGGGTCCTTTCCCGAGGAAAGGTTTCTCTCGAAAGAGTTGAGTGGGAGGATGGTGGAGACTTGATATGGTTATTGAACCATCACTTCAACCAGTGTGTATCAGGGCACAGGAAGTTGTTCATGTGGCGCCTACACCAATTGAAGTAGAAGCTTATGATAGTGATCATGAAGTTTCGGATCAAGTCACTACCGTACCTCGTAGGGTGACAAGGATACATACTACTTCAGAGTGGTACAGTAATCCTGTCTTGAAGGTCATGTTGCTAGACAACAATGAACCTACGAGCTATGGAGAAGCGATGGTGGGCCCAAATTCTGACAAATGGTTAAGAAACCATGAAATCCGAGATAGGATCCATGTATCAGAACAAAGCATGGACTTTGGTGGACTTGCCCAATGATCGGCAAGCCATTAAGATAAATGGATCTTTAAGAAGAAGACGGACATGGACGGTAATGTCACCGTCTATGAAGCTCGACTTGTGGCGAAGAGTTTTTCACAAGTTCAAGGAGTTGACTACGATGAGATTTTCTCATCCGTAGCGATGCTTAAGTTCGTCGGATTCATGTTAGCATTAGCTGCATTTATGAAATCTGGCAGATGGATGTCAAAACGAGTTTCCTTACCAGTTTTTGTAAGGAAAGGTTGTATGTAATACAATCAGAAATGTTTTGTCGATCCTAAGGATGCTAAAAGGTATGCTAGCACCAGCGATCCTTCTAAGGACTGGAGTAAGCATCTTGGAGTTGGAATATGCACTTTGATAAGATGATCAAAGATTTTGGGTTTATACAAAAGTTTATGAGAAACTTGTATTTCCAAAGAAGTGACTGGGAGCACTATAGAATTTCTGATGAGTATATGTTATTGACATATTGTTGATCAGAAATGATGTAGAATTTCTGGAAAGCATATAGGGTTACTTGAAAACTATTTTTCAATGGAAAACCTGGATTAGGCTACTTGAACAATAAGCATCAAGATCTATAAGATAGATCAAAATGCTTAACAGTACTTTCAAATGAGCACGTACCTTGACATAATCTTGAAGGTGTTCAAGATGGATCAGTCAAAGAAGGAGTTCTTGCCTGAGATGTAAGGTATGAAGTTAAGACTTAAAAGCTCGACCACGGCAGAATAGAGAGAAAGGACGAAGGTCGTCCCCTATACTTCAAATGTAGGCTCTATAATATGCTATGCTGTGTACCGCACCAGAAGTGTGCCTTGCAATGAGTCAGTCAAGGGGTACGAGAATTATCCAGGAATGGATCATTGGACAGCGGTCAAAATTGTCCTTGGAGTAAATAAGGACATGTTTCTCGATTATGGAGGTGATAAAGAGTTCGACGTAAAGGGTTACGTCGATGCAAGCTTTAACACCTATCCGAGTGACTCTGAGTAGCAAACCGGATACGTATAGTGGAGCAACCATTTGGAATAGCTCCAAGTGGAGCGTGGAAGCAGCATTTACAATATGACCTAGAGATTTGCGAAGTACACACGGATCTGAATGTTGCAGACCCGTTGACTAAAACCTCTCTCACAAGAAAAACATGATCAAACCCCAGAACTCATTGAGTCTTAATCACATGATGATGTGAACTAGTTTAATGACACTAGTAAACTCTTTGGATGTTGGTCACATGGCGATGTGACCTGTCAGTGTTAATCACATGGCGATGTGAACTAGATTATTGACTCTAGTGCAAGTGGGAGACTGTTAGAAATATGCCCTAGAGGCAATAATAAAAGTGTTATTATTATATTTCTTTGTTCATGATAATAGTCTTTTATTCATGCTATAACTGTATTATCCGGAAATCGTAATACACGTGTGAATACATAGATCACAATATGTCCCTAGTGAGCCTCTAGTTGACTAGCTCGTTGTGATCAACAGATAGTCATGGTTTCCTGGCTGTGGACATTGGATGTGGTTGATAACGGGATCACATCATTAGGAGAATGATGTGATGGACAAGACCCAATCCTAAGCCTAGCACAAAGATCGTGTAGTTCGTATGCTAAAGCTTTTCTAATGTCAAGTATCTTTTCCTTAGACCATGAGATTGTGCAACTCCCGGATACCGTAGGAATGCTTTGGGTGTACCAAACGTCACAACGTAACTGGGTGGCTATAAAGGTGCATTACAGGTATCTCCGAAAGTATCTGTTGGGTTGGCACGAATCGAGACTGGGATTTGTCACTCCGTGTAAATGGAGAGGTATCTCTGGGCCCACTCGGTAGGACATCATCATAATGTGCACAATGTGACCAAGGGGTTGATCACGGGATGATGTGTTACGGAATGAGTAAAGAGACTTGCCGGTAACGAGATTGAACAAGGTATCGGTATACCGACGATCGAATCTCGGGCAAGTAAAATACCGCTAGACAAAGGGAATTGTATACGGGATCGATTGAGTCCTAGACATCGTGGTTCATCTGATGAGATCATCGTGGAACATGTGGGAGCCAACATGGGTATCCAGATCCCGCTGTTGGTTATTGACCGGAGAATATCTCGGTCATGTCTACATGTCTCCCGAACCCGTAGGGTCTACACACTTACGCTACTTGTCTCCCGAACCCGTATGTGGTTACCGAATGTTGTTAGGAGTCCCAGATGAGATCCCGGACGTCACGAGGAGTTCCAGAATGGTCCGGAGGTAAAGATTTATATATGGGAAGTCCTGTTTTGGTCACCGGAAGAGTTTCGGGGTTTATCGGTAACGTACCGGGTCCACCAGGAGGGTCCCGGGGGTCCACCAAGTGGGGTCACCAACCCCGGAGGCTTGCATGGGCTAAGAGTGGTGAGGAACCATCCCCTTAGTGGGCTGGTGCGCCTCCCATAAGGGCCCATGGCGCCTAAGAGGTGGAAAGGGGCCAAACCCTAGAGGATATGGGCCTTAGGGCCCAGATTGGTGCGCCTCCCTCTCCTCTCCCCCTCTTGGCCGCCACCCTTGATCCCCATCTAGGGCTGCCGCCCCCCCTAGGGGTGGGAACCCTAGAGGGGGCGCAGCCCCTCCCCTTCCCTATATATATGAGGCCTAGGGCTGCCCATAAGAAACGCGATTCAATCCCTCTTGGTGCAGCCCTGCCTCTCCTCCTCTTCCTCCTCTCTCGTGGTGCTTGGCGAAGCCCTGCAGGATTGCCACGCTCCTCCACCACCACCACGCCGTTGTGCTGCTGGATGGAGTCTTCCTCAACCTCTCCCTCTCTCCTTGCTGGATCAAGGCATGGGAGACGTCACCGGGCTGTACGTGTGTTGAACGCGGAGGTGCCGTGCGTTCGGCACTTGGTCATCGGTGATTTGAATCACGACGAGTACGACTCCATCAACCCCGTTCACTTGAAGGCTTCCGCTTAGCGATCTACAAGGGTATGTAGATGCACTCTCCTTCCCCTCGTTGCTGGTTGCTCCATAGATAGATCTTGGTGACACGTAGGAAAATTTTGAATTTCTGCTACGTTCCCCAACACGTCTTACTTTGCTCTCGATGTGTGTCATTTGTTCAACTCGAGAGATACTCATATGTTCATTCTTGGGATACCCCCAGATGAATTTCCCTTATAAGATCCTATCATTGTAGAGCTGCCCCTTACCTATTCGTAAGTACGATGGAGCTCCCCGAAGAAAGAATGACAACTTGATCATGGTGACTTGAAGCAGAGAAATGAAGACATCTTCGAAAGGGATCAGCCTCTTCGAAAGGGCAGCCAAGACCGAGAAGACTCGTTAGGTTTTTCGCTACCAGCACCTCCCCCCCATACTCCGCCGCTTAAATCTCGGGACGAGATTTCTTGTAGTGGAGGAGAATTGTGACGCCCGGATAGTTACGCTACAGTAATCCTTCGCTAATGATGCCACGTCACCTCGATTACTGTGGCTAATCTTGCATTAGTTCGAAACCGATTCGAATTGAATTTAAAAATTTGGTAAACAACAAAAGTTTTCAAAAAATTAAACTAAAATGTTCGGAGTGTGCACTTAAATGCCAGGGTAATTATAATAGAGCAAACACAATTTTACAAAACACCTAAATGGCCTAAACTAATTAAAACAGAAAGAAAATAAATAAAGGAAAGAAAACAGAAAAGAAGACGAAACAAATAAGAGCAAAAGGGCGCAGCCCCCCCCCTCGCTGGGCCTCGGCCTAGCTGGCCACCGGGCCAACCAGGCCGGCCCAGCCGCCCGCTACTAAACCCCCGCACCACTCCCACCCCCCACCGACACACCACTCCTCCTCCCCAAAATATCTCTCCCCCTCTCGCCGGATTGGATCGGGATCGAGGGAGGAGAACGCCTCGCCGGCGCCCAGAGCTTCGCCCCCCTCCCCCCGCCGGAGCTGCCTCCCCATCGTCGCCGGACTGCCGCCACCTCGACCCCTGCCTCGTCGGACCTCCCCGACCGCCGTCACGTCCGCTGCCCATGCCCTACAGCCCCGCCGTGAGCGTCCTCCTCCTCTCCCCTCTTCCCCGTCACCGCACGCCCGAGGCCGTGCTCGCTCGCGGCCTCCCCGCGCTCGTCGCGCCTCCTCTGGATGGCCATCGCGCCCGAGCCGTTCCCCGCCGTTGCCACGCCATACACGGCCGCCCGACTGCGCCCTGCGTCGTGCGTGCTTGCCCCCGACGCCCCTCTGCACCCGCCAGCCCCTGCTCTCGCCGCGTCCCCGACTCCTCTCCGGCCGGCCTCCCAAGCCACCCCTCCCCTGTCTCTGCCTTCACCGCGCCCGTGACCGCCCCTGACGTGCGGCGCCGCGCTCGTCGCCCATCCCCTCGCCTCCGTCCCCCGTGCTTCCCCGCCGGCGCTCACCCCTGCGCCCCCGCATCCTCTGCACACGGCCGCGGCCACGGCCGATGGCGCCGGCCCCCAGCGCTCCTCCGCGCGGCCGCCTCTCCACAGGCCACGGCCGGCGCGCCCCGCTTCGGCCATGGCCTCGCCGTGGCCACCGCCCCCTGCTCCGGCGCCTTGCCGGGTCCGCCCGCACCTGGGCGTGCGCCCGCTCGGGCCGCGTCCTACGCCCGCGCCCGCTAAGCGGCGCCCGATAGGCCCCAGTACCTATGGCACGTGGGGCCCGCCCTGGAACATTTAAAAAAAAGAAAATAATGATAAAAATAAAAAAATAAGCAAATAAATAAATAAATAAATAATAACTAAAATAATTAAAATATTAATTAATTAATTAAGTAATTAATTAAGTTAATTAATCCTGATTAGATTAACCTAATCACTAATTAAACTAATTAATCTGTTTTAGTTAATCTTAGTCAATGACAGTGGGACCCACACGTCAGGTTGACCAAGTCAACTCTGTTGACTGCTGATGTCAGCATGACATCATGCTGATGTCATTAATCTGTTTTTCGAAATTAATTAAATAATTAATTAAATTTCAGAAATTAATAAAATCTTTAAAAAATCATATCTTTTAATCTGTAACTCGGATTAAAATATTTTCAACATGAAAGTTGCTCAGAACGACGAGACGAACCCGGATACGCAGTCCGTTCGTCCACCACACACCCCTAACATATCAAACCCGCAACTTTCCCCCTCCGGTTCGTCTGTCAGAAAACACGAAACACCGGGAATACTTTCCCGGATGTTTTCCCCCCTTCACCGATATCACCTACTACCGCGTTAGGGCACACCGAACACTGCGTATTGTCTTGTTACGCTTTGTGATGCTTTGATTGCTCTGTTATTTATTGTGTTCCCTCTCCGTTACTTCTTTCCGATAGACCCCGAGACTGCCGGCGACCCCCAGTTCGACTACGGTGTTGGTGGCTCGTCCTTCTTGCCAGAGCAACCAGACAAGCCCCCCCCTTGATCACCAGATATCGCCTATTCTTCTCTATACTGCTTGCATTAGAGTAGTGTAGCATGTTACTGCTTTCCGTTAATCCTATTCTGATGCATAGCCTGTCATTGTTGCTACAGTCATTGATACCTTTACCTGCTATCCTACTGCTTAGTATAGGATGCTAGTGTTCCATCAGTGGCCCCACACTCTTGTCCGTCTGCCATGCTATACTACTGGGCTGTGATCACTTCGGGAGGTGATCACGGGCAAATACTACATATACTTTACACTATTACATTACCTGTGATACTGTTCGGAGATGGGGGCTGGAAGGACAGGTGGCTCCATCCCGGTAGAGGTGGGCCTGGGTTCCCGACGGCCCCCGACTGTTACTTTGTGGCTGAGCGACAGGGCAGGTTGAGACCACCTAGGAGACAGGTGGGCCTGGCCCTGTTTGGCGTTCGCGGATACTTAACACGCTTAACGAGATCTTGGTATTTGATCTGAGTCTGGCCATTTGGTCTATACGCACTAACCATCTACGCGGGAGTAGTTATGGGTATCCCGGCGTCTTGGTATCAGCCGAAGCCTTCGTGACGTCAGCGACTGAGTGGCGCGCGCCGCATTGGATTGTAAGCTCGCGCTTGTATTAAGGGGGCTAGATCTGCTTCCGGCCGCGTACGCAACGTGCATGTGTGCTAAGGGCGATGGGCCCAGACCCCTGTGCGCTTAGGTTTAGACCGGCGTGCTGACCTCTCTGTTGTGCCTAGGTGGGGCTGCGACGTGTTGATCTTCCGAGGCCGGGCATGACCCAGGAAAGTGTGTCCGGCCAAATGGGATCGAGTGTGTTGGGTTATGTGGTGCACCCCTGCAGGGAAATTAATCTATTCGAATAGCCGCGATCTTCGGTAACAGGACGACTTGGAGTTGTACCTTGACCTTATGACAACTAGAACATGATACTTAATAAAAAACACCCTTCCAAGTTCCATAGACAACCCGGTGATCGCTTTTCCACCGGGCGACGAGGGGAGGATCGCCGGGTAGGATTATGCTATGCGATGCTACTGGAGATGCTACCTGGAGATGCTACTTGGAGGACTTCAATCTACTCTCTTCTACATGCTGCAAGACGGAGGCTGCCAGAAGCGTAGTCTTCGTTCGGATTAGTTATCCCCCTCTTATTCTGTCATTCTGCAGTTCAGTCCACTGATATGGCCCTTTACACATATACCCATGCATATGTAGTGTAGTTCCTTGCTTGCGAGTACTTTGGATGAGTACTCACGGTTGCTTTCTCCCCCCTTTTCCCCCTTTCCTTTCTTTCTGGTTGTCGCAACCAGATGGTGGAGTCCAGGAGCCAGACGCCACCGTCGACGACGACTCCTACTACACTGGAGGTGCCTACTACTACGTGCAGCCCGCTGACGACGACCAGGAGTAGTTAGGAGGATCCCAGGCAGGAGGCCTGCGCCTCTTTCGATCTGTACCCCAGTTTGTGCTAGCCATCTTATGGCAACTTGTTTAACTTATGTCTGTACTCAGATATTGTTGCTTCCGCTGACTCGTCTATGATCGAGCACTTGTATTCGAGCCCTCGAGGCCCCTGGCTTGTATTATGATGCTTGTATGACTTCTTTATGTCTTAGAGTTGTGTTGTGATATCTTCCCGTGAGTCCCTGATCTTGATCGTACACATTTGCATGCATGATTAGTGTACGATTGAATCGGGGGCGTCACAAGTTGGTATCAGAGCCGACTGCTTGTAGGAATCCCCCTTTCCAACTCCTTGGCCGAAGTTGAGTCTAGTCATTAAAAAACTTTTACTAACATGGCTGTGTGGCTTACGGTCCCACGTCGTCATTGGGTGGTATTAGGATCTTTTACTCCTTGACCTTTACTCTGGGACTCTGATCTCTCCTCTATTCGGGTTAAATGAATTTTTCTAAATCTAACATTAGGATCTTGTTATCACTTTCACCCGGAGAGCCCCTTATTACCGATGATCGACTGCTGCACCAGAAGACCCTGAAGATGCTCTCCGCTGTTAACTCGAGAACTTGTGTTCATCGCTTTTGCAATTCCCCTTCCACCGTAAACCCTTATGGATAACTACTTGCAGTTGTTATTCTTACATTCATCCCCAGTTGGTCTTGTTATTACAAGATACCCCGTAACACTCGTTGTTGTTTGATAATCCTTTGAGCTTACTGCCCTGCTGTTCTTTGTCACCTGAATACCCCTACGGTTAATTCTCGCACTTATCGAGTATCCGCTCATCCCCCAGTTGATCATGTGTTTCACAAAAGTCTTTGAAATACCATTCGATCTTCTGAAAATCCTCAGCAACCTATTGCTCTGGAATTTCTTGTTTGCTTTCATTATGATTAATCCCATATGTCTGGTAATCTTATTGGCATCCATTGTCATTATCTTTTGAGTCCGTTGATTCAATATGTTGCGAATGCTTGCAATCCTCAATCAGATCCTAGAATTCATCCTTCCGGCTCAGACGCCATTTTTAAACATGAGCTGGGTCTCGACCAATCAAGTTGCCGTTGATTGTAACCCCCTATGTCTATTCGGCTATCCATCTATGATCAGAGCGTCTGCTTCTGATCCTTCGTTTTGGAAATCATAAATCCTTTGTTATCTAAGCATCAAATTATTTCGATGTTCTATAATCCGATGCATTTGCATTCTTTCTTCCTCTGATTGAGTACCGATACTCACATCGGTCCTGTTGTGGACCGCCATACCCATTGCCGGGTTATTATCCGACAGTGTCCTTCACAACCAAAATTCTTATGAGTTCTTTACCCGATATATAATGCCTTTGGTAAATGGTATCCTCTCCGTTTGTCAACCATGCTCTGCTTTCGAGCTGGTGATATTTACTCTTGAAGCTTGTGGTATATGTTCCTAAGAAGCCCCGATGGGTTGAACCAATGCCTTCCCTAATATGTGCAAACCCGAAAGATTTCACGGGTCATACTTATTTGGTATTGCACCAGGCAAAACTTCCCACAACTAATGTCATTTTCGAAATACGAGAGGTCAATGTAAGGTTATGCATTGAGGAAGTGGGAGTCGACCTTGAACCTTTGTGTTCATGCCCATGGAAACAATGTAGATCGTATCATTAAAGCTTCTCTTCAAATAAATATTTCCTTGGTATAAGTTTATCTTATATCTAAGATCTGGCATTTTGCAATCGTTGTTCCGGCCATGTTCTCCTTTAAATACCATTTCTCGGACAAGTTGAAGTACTTGTCTTCTGCAGATCTTTGCACCTGTCCAACCTTTACTCTGATCTACCATCGAGTATTACACTCTGGTATCTCGAAAATATCATGGAACTACATAACATTTTATGGGTTCTTCGTCAACTGTTATTTCTCACCGATTCCAATTTTCCTAGGTTCTGGGTTGTCGTCAACCGAGAACATCGATAACTGAATCGAGTCTGTTCTACGGTTCAACAACTTTTAGTAGTCCTCTTTACTTACGGGTTTGTACCCGATCACGTCAATCCTAGCCCGTTCGGCTATATCATTATCATGCTTAACTTTAACTGTGCTACCTGGTCCGTAATCCCAGAGCACAACTTTCGATGATGAGCTAAGCTTACGTCGATCTTCCTCGTCATATCAGTTCGCCTTGGACAACAAGCTTGATATCAAGTTTGTGTCCTACCCATGGTTCCAATAACCTTCCGCTTCATCATTCCTTTGACTTGATGTCGTCGCTGATTGATTACATCTTCATGAAATCTATCGACAAATGTGTCGTGATCATCATCAACCTTATGAGCTCTTCCAGGATATCAATTGAGTTCATGATGAGAAATACCATCCTTGCCCCGATGATTTGTGTTATCTTTGACCACTTTATTGCCTTCCGTTCAACACAAACTTGTTTGTGTTTTGTGTTATACCTTGAGTTCCTTGCTACCCAGCATTGTTCTTCTTTACCTTGGAGAATTACCGCCTTTTATGTCAAGAATGTCATGGGAATTTCACCACCTCTTAAGAATTCTTGTATAGTGATACTTCTCACCATCACCATTCTTTCTTGGTCCTCGCGTTGATCCCAACCGGGGTACCAACAAGTGAACGATGCTATTTGGATTCTGCCTTTCTAGCAACCCTATTGCTTTGAAGTTAATGGGCGGCCGTTCGTTCTTGGACTATTGATTATTGAATCACCATTCTGACATTGGTCGTGCAAACCCGACCCATATTTCGGGCGCACCTTTCAACCAATGTTTAATTGTGTATGTTTTCCTCGAGCATACCTCATTATATCATTTGATATGACAAATGTTATCCCCATGTTCACATAGTTGTGGAAATCCATCTTGTTGGAAATCTCGATGAAGTGTCGCTAAGACCGTCAGCCACCTCCCCATCCTCTCCTTGGTTTAATGATGAACGCTTGTTTTGGACTCGCTCCCATAGTTCATTTCTTGAGAATCTTACATTGTCGTCTCATCAATTTGTGTTGCACCATTTCTTCTCTGGCATCCTAAGTCAGAGGTATCCTGACACCAATCGGATCTGAACCTCGGTCAGATATGATGGTTGGGGCATATTTCCAAGAGTTATAACATTGGTCTACGTATGACCTGGTAAGGTGATGACATGCCTAGCACCCCCGGCCGGAGGACCTATTATTATAGTTTCCTTTCTGGCAAGGTTAACCATTCTTCCATGAGGAAATTGTAAGACTTACTCTATAAGTTATTCCTGATGGATCCTTTGTGTTCCCAAAGTCTGACATTTGCTTGAAGACCATGTCGATGCTATCTCGAAGCATGTTTGTGGTACTCTGATTTTCAACAAGTACATTGAAGCCCAATGCTAAATATTTCCTGCCCAATTATCCAAACACCGCTGTATGGGTAATGTCATGAAAAATCCTCTCCCCTACCTAAAGAGTTTTCTACATTATATCCTGACATGGATATCATGCTCTGCTTGTCCTTGGGAAGGATATACCCTTGAAATATGTGTTTAAACATATTTTCCTTTCCATTGATCTGTTTAATCTGATGATCATATTTTCCTTCCATTGTTGATTTAACCTTTCTTGTGATCTATATGATCTGAGCAGTAATATTCTCATGCTTATGTAAACACCTTGGTGTACAACTCTGCCAGTGAGACCCTGTTACTTTTGTTGGTGACATTTCGGTAACCACCGATGGACGAGAACTTTGCCTACTGGTCTGCCTCGTTCAACGAGCAGGAAAATGGTTCTCTTCGTCCCTCGTCCTTGGTACTGATGTTGTTGCCGACATAACTGATAGGCTATCCTCTGACATACCTTGCTTGCATGATCACGCAAGACGTCTCCGCCCTTCCTACTTTTAACCCACATGGTGGGCCCATAACCCACAGTTCCACAGGATCGAAACCTGACTCTCCTGTACAACCTGATGTCAAAGTTATTCCTCGTGCTTGACTTTGTATGTAATTCACGGGCCACTTGCCTGTTGATCTATTCTGGTATCAGACACAATACTTATTCCCGTTGCTCTGAACCCCTTTCGCACTCTGCTTCAGGCAATGAATGGTTGCCTATCCGCTTGAAACTTCTTATTACACCGTCTTACTTTGCTCTTGATGTGTGTCATTTGTTCAACTCGAGAGATACTCATATGTTCATTCTTGGGATACCCCCAGATAAATTTCCCTTATAACATCCTATCATTGTAGAGCTACCCCTTACCTATTCGTAAGTACGATGGAGTTCCCCGAAGAAAGAATGACAACTTGATCATGGTGACTTGAAGCAGAGAAATGAAGACATCTTCGAAAGGGATCAGCCTCTTCGAAAGGGCAGCCAAGACCGAGAAGACTCGTTAGGTTTTTCGCTACCAGCACCTCCCCCCCATACTCCACCGCTTAAATCTCGGGACGAGATTTCTTGTAGTGGAGGAGAATTGTGACGCTCGGATAGTTACGCTACAGTAATCCTTCGCTAATGATGCCACGTCACCTCGATTACTGTGGCTAATCTCGCATTAGTTCGAAACCGATTCGAATTGAATTTAAAAATTTGGTAAACAACAAAAGTTTTCAAAAAATTAAACTAACATGTTCGGAGTGTGCACTTAAGTGCCAGGGTAATTATAATAGAGCAAACACAATTTTACAAAACACCTAAATGGCCTAAACTAATTAAAACAGAAAGAAAATAAATAAAGGAAAGAAAATAGAAAAGAAGACGAAACAAATAAGAGCAAAAGGGCGCAGCCCCCCCCCTCGCTGGGCCTCGGACCAGCTGGCCACCGGGCCAACCAGGCCGGCCCAGCCGCCCGCTACTAAACCCCCGCACCACTCCCACCCCCCACCGACACACCACTCCCCCTCCCCAAAATATCTCTCCCCCTCTCCCCGGATTGGATCGGGATCGAGGGAGGAGACCGCCTCGCCGGCGCCCGGAGCTTCGCCCCCCTCCCCCCGCCGGAGCTGCCTCCCCATTGTCGCCGGACTGCCGCCACCTCGACCCCTTCCTCGTCGGACCTCCCCGACCGCCGTCACGCCCGCTGCCCGTGACCTACAGCCCCGCCGTGAGCGTCCTCCTCCTCTCCCCTCTTCCCTGT
Organism: Triticum timopheevii; assembly: GCA_963921465.1. Lineage (NCBI taxonomy): Eukaryota > Viridiplantae > Streptophyta > Magnoliopsida > Poales > Poaceae > Triticum > Triticum timopheevii. Next base: position 549,432,921 of record OY997268.1, on the reverse strand, counting down.
CACCGCGCGCCCGAGGCCGTGCTCGCTCGCGGCCTCCCCGCGCTCGTCGCGCCTCCTCTAGATGGCCATCGCGCCCGAGCCGTTCCCCGCTGTCGCCTCGCCATACACGGCCGCCCGACCGCGCCCTGCGTCGTGCGTGCTTGCCCCTGACGCCCCTCTGCACCCGCCAGCCCCTGCTCTCGCCGCGTCCCCGACTCCTCTCCGGCCGGCCTCCCAAGCCGCCCCCTCCCCTGTCTCTGCCTTCACCGCGCCCGTGATCGCCCCTGACGTGCGGCGCCGCGCTCGTCGCCCATCCCCTCGCCTCCGTCCCCCCTGCTTCCCCGCCGGCGCTCACCCCTGCGCCCCCGCATCCTCTGCACACGACCGCGGCCACGGCCGATGGCGCCGCCCCCCAGCGCTCCTCCGCGCGGCCGCCTCTCCACAGGCCACGGCCGGCGCGTCCCGCTTCGGCCATGGCCTCGCCGTGGCCACCGCCCCCTGCTCCGGCGCCTTGCCGGGTCCGCCCGCACCTGGGCGTGCGCCCGCTCGGGCCGCGTCCTGCGCCCGCGCCCGCTAAGCGGCGCCCGATAGGCCCCTGTACCTATGGCACGTGGGGCCCGCCCTGGAACGTTTAAAAAAAAAAGAAAATAATGATAAAAATAAAAAAAATAAGCAATTAAATAAATATATTAAATAAATAAATAAATAATAACTAAAATAATTAAAATATTAATTAATTAATTAAGTTAATTAATCCTGATTAGATTAACCTAATCACTAATTAAACTAATTAATCTGTTTTAGTTAATCTTAGTCAATGAAAGTGGGACCCACACGTCAGGTTGACCAAGTCAACTCTGTTGACTGCTGATGTCAGCATGACATCATGCTGATGTCATTAATCTGTTTTGCGAAATTAATTAAATTTCAGAAATTAATAAAATCTTTAAAAAATCATATCTTTTAATCCGTAACTTGGATTAAAATATTTTCAACATGAAAGTTGCTCAGAACGACGAGACGAACCCGGATACGCAGCCCGTTCATCCACCACACACCCCTAACATATCAAACCCGCAACTTTCCCCCTCCGGTTCGTCTGTCAGAAAGCACGAAACACCGGGAATACTTTCCCGGATGTTTTCCCCCCTTCACCAGTATCACCTACTACCGCGTTAGGGCACACCGAACACCGCGTATTGTCTTGTTACGCTTTGTGATGCTTTGATTGCTCTGTTATTTATTGTGTTCCCTCTCCGTTACTTCTTTCCGATAGACCCCGAGACTGCCGGCGACCCCCAGTTCGACTACGATGTTGGTGGCTCGTCCTTCTTGCCAGAGCAACCAGGCAAGCCCCCCCCCCCTTGATCACCAGATATCGCCTATTCTTCTCTATACTGCTTGCATTAGAGTAGTGTAACATGTTACTGCTTTCCGTTAATCCTATTCTGATGCATAGCCTGTCATTGTTGCTACAGTCATTGATACCTTTACCTGCTATCCTACTGCTTAGTATAGGATGCTAGTGTTCCATCAGTGGCCCCACACTCTTGTCCGTCTGCCATGCTATACTACCGGGCTGTGATCACTTCGGGAGGTGATCACGGGCAAATACTACATATACTTTACACTATTACATTACCTGTGATACTATTCGGAGATGGGGGCTGGAAGGACAGGTGGCTCCATCCCGGTAGAGGTGGGCCTGGGTTCCCGACGGCCCCCGACTGTTACTTTGTGGCGGAGCGACAGGGCAGGTTGAGACCACCTAGGAGACAGGTGGGCCTGGCCCTGTTCGGCGTTCGCGGATACTTAACACGCTTAACGAGATCTTGGTATTTGATCTGAGTCTGGCCATTTGGTCCATACGCACTAACCATCTATGCGGGAGTAGTTATGGGTATCCCGGCGTCGTGGTATCAGCCGAAGCCTTCGTGACGTCAGCGACTGAGTGGCGCGCGCCGCATTGGATCGTAAGCTCGCGCTTGTATTAAGGGGGCTAGATCTGCTTCCGGCCACGTATGCAACGTGCAGGTGTGCTAAGGGCGATGGGCCCAGACCCCTGTGCGCTTAGGTTTAGACCGGCGTGCTGACCTCTCTGTTGTGCCTAGGTGGGGCTGCGACGTGTTGATCTTCCGAGGCCGGGCATGACCCAGGAAAGTGTGTCCGGCCAAATGGGATCGAGCGTGTTGGGTTATGTGGTGCACCCCTGCAGGGAAGTTAATCTATTCGAATAGCCGTGATCTTCGGTAACAGGACGACTTGGAGTTGTACCTTGACCTTATGACAACTAGAACCGGATACTTAATAAAACACACCCTTCCAAGTTCCACAGACAACCCGGTGATCGCTTTTCCACAGGGCGACGAGGGGAGGATCGCCGGGTAGGATTATGCTATGCGATGCTACTGGAGATGCTACCTGGAGATGCTACTTGGAGGACTTCAATCTACTCTCTTCTACATGCTGCAAGATGGAGGCTGCCAGAAGCGTAGTCTTCATCCGGATTAGTTATCCCCCTCTTCTTCTGGCATTCTGCAGTTCAGTCCACTGATATGGCCCTTTACACATATACCCATGCATATGTAGTGTAGTTCCTTGCTTGCGAGTACTTTGGATGAGTACTCACGGTTGCTTTCTCCCCCCTTTTTCCCCATTTCCTTTCTTTCTGGTTGTCGCAACCAGATGGTGGAGTCCAGGAGCCAGACGCCACCGTCGACGACGACTCCTACTACACTGGAGGTGCCTACTACTACGTGCAGCCCGCTGACGACGACCAGGAGTAGTTAGGAGGATCCCAGGCAGGAGGCCTGCGCCTCTTTCGATCTGTACCCCAGTTTGTGCTAGCCATCTTATGGCAACTTATTTAACTTATGTCTGTACTCAGATATTGTTGCTTCCGCTGACTCGTCTATGATCGAGCACTTGTATTCGAGCCCTCGAGGCCCCTGGCTTGTATTATGATGCTTGTATGACTTCTTTATGTTTTAGAGTTGTGTTGTGATATCTTCCCGTGAGTCCCTGATCTTGATCGTACACATTTGCATGCATGATTAGTGTACGATTGAATCGGGGGCGTCACAAGTGTGCCCAAGACTAAGAGGACCACATCGAATTGGCACAACGGAGCTTTTCTGAAAGTTGGTGCATAGACCTGTCACTTCGCCAAAGCCTCTCAAGATGGAAGCCAGATTGTCAACGTCCCTTTTGATAGGAGCCAGAAAAACAGCAGCATCATCCGCATATAGGGAGGTTCTCACCGTAGGCCCCCGCCCACGTATCTTGTGAAGAAGGCCTTTCCGGGTTGCCAAATCCAGAATCTTATGCAGCGGATCAATCGCGATGACGAAAAGCAGGGGGGAAATGGGGTCCCCCCGCCGGAACCCCTTCCCATGCTTAATGGGAGGGCCGGGGATGCCATTTAAGAGAATACGAGACGATGACGAGGATAGGAGTGCGGCAATCCAAGCCCGGAACCTATCTGGGAAACCCAAACGCTGAAGGAGATCTAACATGTAGCCCCACTTGACGGAGTCAAAAGCCTTTCTTATATCCAGCTTGAAAAGAAGAGACGGGGTCTTGCACTTGTGTAAGCGCCTAGCAAAATTACGAACGCACATGAAGTTGTCACGTATGCTACGCCTCTTTATGAATGCACTTTGCGCGTTGGAGACAAGGCAGTCCATGTGTGGAGCCAGCCGGAGCGAAAGGACCTTGGCAATTATTCTTGCGATGGCGTGGATGAGACTGATAGGTCTGTAATCAGAGATGCCTTCCGCGCCCTCCTTTTTGGGCAATAGCACAACATTGGCAGAATTCAACCAATGCAGGTTGGAGGTGTGGAGAGAGTCAAAACACTGGATGACTCTCATGACCGTAAGCTTGATGATGCCCCAACACTTCTTGAAGAAGACCCCTGTGAAGCCATCCGGACCGGGCGCCTTATCACTAGGCATCTCCTTTATGGCCGCCCAAACCTCATCTTCCGTGATGGTGTTGCCCAGGTCGTGCAAGTCATGGGTCTCTATGCGAAGCTCCTCCCAGTTGAAGTCTTTGTTGCTACTGCATGCTGTACCCATGATCTCGGTGAAGTGGGAATGTATGATCTTCTCTTTTTCCTTGTGTTCGGTCACCCACCCATGCACATGTTTGATCCGGTGAATGTGGTTTTTCCTCCTTCTGGCATTGATGCGTCAGTGGAAGAATTTTGTGTTTGCATCAGCATGCTTCAAATTTGCCAACCGAGCACATTGAGTCTTCCTAGACCTCTCAAGAACCGCCAAGCTAATCACCCTCCGCTTGAGTCTCGTGCGCAAGTCTCGCTCCTCAGGAGAGAGAGCCCTTTCCTCTTGCGCGATGTCGAGGTGGAGAATCACAAGCAGGGCCGCATGGAGCTGAACCTTAGCCTTGGAGAATAAGTTCTTGCTCCACTCAGATAGACGGATCGCAGTTTTTTTTAGCTTATGGTACAGAACTTGGTACGGCTCCGAGTGCCCGACATGCTCGTCCCAGCCCTTTTGCACTACCTCGGAGAAGCCAGGCAAAGAAGCCTAGAAGGTTTCAAACTTGAAGGACCTAGGCCTTCTGGGCCCTTTATCATCAGCAAGCAGCAGGGGGCAATGGTCGGAAAGTGAAGATGACAGAGCATGTAGGACATGGGTGCTGAAGGTCGTATCCCACTCCGCATTGCAGAAGGAGTCAAGCTTGCAGAGAGTTGGGTTGTTCCGCTCGTTGCTCCAGGTGAAGCGCCGATTCTGGAGGCGAATTTCCTTGAGCTCACAAGATTGTAACGCAGCCCGAAAGCGATTGATCCTACGCCGGTTGAAGATTCTCTTGTTTTTGTCGCGTGCACGGTAAATTTGGTTGAAATCCCCAAGGGCCAGCCATGCAGTCCCATTAGGAGGCTTGTGGGATATAAGCTCGGCAAAAAACGCATCTTTGCAGGCGTGGTCAGTTGGCCCATAAACGAATGTGACCCTAAAACAGACGTCAGTCGCACGGGCACGAACCGTACCAGAGAGGCAATAGGTCGATGCAGTGATATCGGAGACGTCGAGGACCGTGTCATCCCAAAGTAGCAGAATCCCTCCCCTAGTCCCTTGAGCCGGGCGTTGCGCAAAGCCTTGAAGCCTGTTACCACCAAGGAAGGCAGCAACGAACTTATCAACGCAGCCAAGCTTAGTCTCTTGCAAACATACAAGCTGGCATGAGGAGGCTGCAATCGTCGCGCTAACAGTTGACCTCTGCGCCGGGTTATTTAGACCGCGAACATTCCAACTTAATGTGTTGATGGGCTGTGTCGTCATGGGTCACACCACAAAACACCGCCTGATGGCCGTGCACAGCTGCTGTCGCTGCCAGAGGACTACTGCTCATGTTGAATTGTTGGTGGCCGCCTTGTCCGGTGCCAACCGATCGGAGTACTGCGCAGTTAATGGTGAAGACACATCAGGCAGTCTGTCTACTGTGCGGGTGTTCATGTATGCAGTATGCGCTGCGAGTTTGCTGCTCCATGGAAAGCACACAGGCTTGGCATAGCGAGATGGAAACGTATGGTCGTCAGTTAACTAGCAGTAGTTGTTAATTCTCGTCTGCTACTACTTACTCTAATGAAGCTGTCACTGCCAGCCAAGAAAGGCTTAGCTAGGGGCCGGTTAACTTTACCTTGTTGCACCCCAAAGGTTGCCTCCTCAAGGCTCGTAGAAATTAAACACCCTGGGTAGATCGGGTCGCCTCCGCACGCACTCGCCCTTCCCGAACCGTGGAGCCGTACGTGGAAACTGGACGCGTCTTAATCTTTAATCTTGTGTGTGAGTGCGGCAGGTAGGAGGAGGAGTGACAGCGAACAATGGCCTAACGCGACGCGAGTGCCGCGAACCGAAGCGACAGGTCCGTGGTGAACTCGTCGTAAGACGTCGGTCAGAACTGTCATCTCTTGATCCGGTGGACTTTTTTTTGTGCCGTAATGTAATGTCACATTTCTCATATGAGCTGTGTTCTAATGTTTGTTGTATGTGTGCAGTCGTTACAAGGTGTCAATTATAGCTGTTGAGAGAGAGTGCAGTACAAAGATGGTGTGATGTTGCCGCGGAGTGTATTTATTTAAAATATATAAAAGACAAGCCTAATTTGTAAGGGCATGTACAGTGGTTGATAAGACAATGTTTTTTAGGTATGTACAATGGCTGATATGATAGTTTTATCTTAAACCTTGCATGTAATTTAGAGATGACAATAAAATATGTATACAATGAGTTATCTTTTAGTCTTATCTAAGATAACTAGCTATTCCTAAAATCATGGTGACACGTATTGGGCTAAGCGATCATCTCTTAAATAAGATAAGACAAGCCTTTTCTTATGGATTCTCTCTCCACCTCAACAATTATCCTATATGGCGCACCTAGATACCATCATTGTACATGCCCTTAAGCCTTGCATGTAATTTAGAAATGACAATAAAATGATGTCTACAATGGGTTATCTCTTAGCCTTATCGTTAATACTCTCTTCGTAAAGAAATATAAGAGTGTTTAGATTACTAAAGTAGTGATCTAAACGCTCTTATATTTCTTTACAGAGGGAGTAACTAGCAATTCCTACAAACGTGGTGAGACATATTATGCTAAGTGATCTTCTCTTAAATAAGAGAAAGCAAGATTTTTCTTATGATTTCTCTCTCCTCGACTTCAACATTTATTCTATGTGGTACTCCTAAGATAGCATCATTATACATGACTAACGCCATCGTACATGCCCTAAAGTGTTTTTTTCTTCAAGTGATATGGATGTATGGAGCCGGCAGCTAGCAGACTGCTAGAGGTACTCCCTCCTTGCATTGTTTTGTATAGAGACTGCATATTCGGATTGTAAGAAGTAGAATTAGTGGCTAATGCAATAAATGGATGAAGTGAGGCTCATATTTGAATATGTCATTCCTTCTCTATTTTTGTTATACAAACTTCTGCTGATCTTCTTTCTAAAACGACCCCGAGTCAAATAAAAAATGAGTCTTCTTGATATTGTGCAGTGCAGTTCTACTTGATAATGTGTTTCTATAGAATTTATATTGCTGAAGACATGCTTTCTGCCAGCAACATTACTTTCTCAGCCCAGTGCTCAACTTTTGGCGACGCATGGTTCTAAACTAAGTTTGATCCCCCAATACCAGATCCACTCACGAAATGGGGCAGCCAACAATGTTCAAATCGTACAAATGGGATGCAATTTTGAAGATTGAGAGCATTCTAGATGCAACTTTGAAGATGATTACGTCGGTTCCATGCATTCATACTTTTACCCAGTGAAATGGTAGTCTTAATGGTTCCGTACTAGGTTTTATTTGCATATTATGTATGCCCTCTGATTAAAAATAAGTGTCTGAGTTTTGAACCAAGGTTAGTTCAACCTTAGCTTGAAGTTGTGACACTTATTATGGATCGGAGGGAGTAGTTAAAATGTTCTTTGGATGATATGACGCATTGCCATTCAAGAGAAAAAGATAACAAATATTTGGGTTTGTTATATAGTAGTACATCTATAGCATTGACATTTGCCCGGATGTGCATTTCCATGTGCAAGATTAGTGTCGCTAACACACAACAGCGAAGCAAACTACCATGCTACATAGAACGCCAGCCCAACACACCCAGTCAACCGACCCCCCTCACCCACACACTCATCGATACCCGGCATAAACTTCACACTGCATCCAAACCACTTAAAGTAGAGAAACAAAAGCCCATGAAGCACTACAAAAGTACAACCCCAAAACAGACAAACACGGCGAAACGTTAAAGATGATGGGTTGACGGTGCGACAAGGCGCACATCTGCTTCTTGTCTGATAGTAAAATATCGGGAGAAAATTATACATCTCACAATTATGACAGATGATCTCCATGTTGACTTAACATGACCTTGTCAGCAACCTCCACAAATCCAGTTACTCTTCATAGCAATATAACATCCTCCATGTGAATTGGCCAAAAAAGAGTACAAAAAATCAGTATTAAAAATAAAAGGTATAAAATCAAGTGGGAGAGAGGAGTCTTTGTTAGAGGAAAAACATGTTTTGTAGTCTAAATATGCTTCAAGTAAAAATCTGGGAGGAGTTAGTGAAAAACGAACGTGGAGTATGTGATCCCGAGCTTCAGTGATCCTGGATGAACAGTAAAATATAAAAAGAAAGTAAAAAATCAAGAAACATTGAAGTTTTGTCTACATACATGCTGAAAGAACATGTGGTGCCCCTATGTGTGGTTTTGGTAATTGATGACATTCTCTATCGACTAATGGTTGCCTTGAGTTATATTTGTAGGATTTGTCCATAGGCCTTTCTTGAAGTCCATTTGTTGGTTTCAAGGAGTTTATGTGTTGTCCAAGGTACTTCTTCAAAGGAATTATCCAAAGATTGGTCATGTGAGGTTTAAGCTTATTGCAAGCATGTCTTGAAGAAGAAGATTGTGTGAACATTCAAGTTTACCTTCAAGACATCATCCTAATGGAGAGAGTTGGAAAGATTCAAGGTTGATCAAGACTAAGTACAAAGAGTGATTCAAGTTGATCAACACACAAAGCATAGAAGATGTACCGAGTGGGATCAAGTGATCCCATGGTATGGTAAGCATTGTCAATTACACTTTGTGTACTAACCCATGGTGTACGTGAGGGTTGGTTAGGTATGTTTCCATGGGCTTGTGTCAAGAGGAAGATCTCATACATCCTATGGAGGATGACATAAAGTACTGATCGTCATCAAGTGTGCAAGTTCGAGTGGAGCATCACGAAGAGACCAAGTGCTTGAAGCTTGTCGTCCATTGTGGTGGCAATGGACTTGTGAAGATGTGCCGAAGAGTGGCTCACCCATAGTGAAGTATGGGGGACTAATCAACTAGTCTTCATCGACCCAACGCAATCAAGAAAGGTGGTCCAACTTGAGGAAGTCAAGATCGTCATCATCTAGCTCAAGTGGACTATGTGCAAGGCAAAGGTTTGCCCTTGGTAGGTTTTCTATTTTACCGGTCTTATGGTGGTAGTTGGGAGACCGGGTTATAAGATCGATTGTCGTTCTATCAAGGGGGCTCTCAAGTTAGTAGCTTGATCGTATCATTCGTAGATAGCTCAAACCATTGCATCCTTGCATCATCTTTCTTGGTTCTTGTTTGGTGTTTCTGTTTGTGAGATTTTGAGCTTTTGGCCATTCTCTTGACAAGCTCGAGTTCATCGAAAATGGAGTTCATGTGCATCTTCTATGATGTTTTTGATGTTGGAGTTTATGTTGGTTCCTCTTTCATAGAGGTTTCTTATCTCTATATCTTAGGCATATCTCCCCTGCCACTTCTTACTATAACTAGTCGTTGTTTGGATGCTTCTCGTCGTCATTTATCGAACAAGCTTGAGTTTGCTCAATTCGGAGTTCATTTGCAGAAGTTGTGGCAGTTTAGGCTTTATTGCATCCTTTGTTTTCTCTCTTGTGTTCCTGAAAGCCTCAAGCGGTAGTACTGATCTCTCGAGTGGTAGTACCGCTTGTAAGCAGCACTACCACGACCATGTGCCGCGCATAGTACCACCGCTTCTGTGGATGTGACTTTTTGTGTTGGGTTCCGTGGTAGTAGAGCGGTAGTAGCGAGCGGTAGTACCTCTTATAAGCGGTAGTACCTCCCTAAGCGGTACTACCTCTCCGGCAGAACTACAGCTTGCGTTTTCTGTCTTGTTGGGCTGTTTTGACCATGCTAAGCGGTAGTACTGCTTATGCACGACCTGAGTGCATAACGGTTGGATTCGGGGGTGCTTATAAAAGGGAGTCTTCTTCCCCAATGAACCTTATCCTTCTAACTCGTGTTTGCCCCCCATTGTTGACCTTCTTCGAGGTTGCCATCTCTCAATCCCTCCATGGATTCTTGCTAGTTTTTTGGGGAAAAGAGAGAGGATATCTAGATCCACATTTCCACCAATCACTTTCTCCTCTATGTGAGGGGAACCCCTTGGATCTAGATCTTGGAGTTCTTGGTCTTCTCCTTCTTGTTCTTCCTCTCATTTTCCTCCATAGCTTTTGTTGCTTTAGTGGGATTTGGGAGTGAGGGACTTGGGCGCTCCATGTGCCCTTGCCATTGCATTTGGTGCATAGGTTTGAGTTCTCCACGGTGATACGTGGAAGTTACAAGTTGAGAAGCTTATTACTCTTGGGTGCTTGGTACCGTAGAGCTTGTTCCTCTTGAGTGCTTGGGCGCCCTAGACGGTTGGTGGTGTTTGGAGCTCAATCTTTGTGGTGTAAAGCTTCGGGCAAGCGTCGGGGTCTCCAGTTAGGTTGTGGAGGTCACTCCGAGCAATTTGACGGGTACCGGTGACCGCCCCAAGGGTTGCCAAAGTGTATGGGTTCGGTGACTGCCCCCAAGGGTTGCCAAAGTGTATGGGTTTGGTGACCGCCCCCAAGGGTTTCCATTTGTACGGGTTCGGTGACCACCCTTAAGGGTCCCTTGGTGGAATCACGACATCTTTCAATGTGCGAGGGCTTGAGGAGATTACGGTGGCCCTAGTGTCTTCTTAGGGAGCATTTTGCCTCCACAATGTTCCAAAAGGAGATTAGCATCCGCGAGGGTGTGAACTTCAGGATACATCATCGTCTCCACGTGCCTCGATTATCTCTTACCCGAGCCATTTAATTATGCACTTTACTTTGTGATAGCCATATTGTTTCATGTCATAAAACTTGTTATCACTTAGTTGTCTATCTTGCTTAGCATAAGTTGTTGGTGCACATAGGTGAGCTAATAACCCACAAGTATAGGGGATCGCAACAGTTTTCGAGGGTAGAGTATTCAACACAAATTTATTGATTTGACACAAGGGGAGCCAAAGAATATTCTCAAGTATTAGCAGCTGAGTTGTCAATTCAACCACACCTAAAAGACTTAATATCTGCAACAAAGTATTTTTAAGCAAAGTAGTATGGAAGTAACGGTAACGGTGGCAAAAGTAATAGTGGCAGTTTTGTAGCAATCATTGGCAATAGAAAAGTAACTTAGCAATGATCAATATGAAACGAGCTCGTAGGAAATGGATCAATGATGGATAATTATGTCGGATGGCATTCATCATGCAACAGTTATAACCTAGGGTGACACATAACTAGCTCCAATTCATCAATATATTGTAGGCATGTATTCCAAATATAGTCATACATGCTTATGGAAAAGAACTTGCATGACATCTTTTGTCCCACCCTCCGGTGGCAGCGGGGTCCTATTGGAAACTAAGGGATATTAAGGCCTCCTTTTAATAGAGTACCGGACCAAAGCATTAGCACTTAGTGAATACATGAACTCCTCAAACTACAGTCATCACCGGGAAGTGTCCCGACTATTGTCACTTCGGGGTTGCCGGATCATAACACGTAGTAGGTGACTATAACTTGTAAGATAGGATCAAGAACACACATATATTCATGAAAACATAATAGGTTCAGATCTGAAATCATAACACTCGGGCCCTAGTGACAAGCATTAAGCATAGCAAAGTCATAGCAACATCAATCTTAGAACATAATGGATACTAGGGATCAAACCCTAACAAAACTAACTCGATTACATGGTAAAGCTCATCCAACCCATCACCGTCCAGCAAGCCTATGATGGGATCACTCACGCATGGCGATGAGCATCATGAAATTGGTGATGGAGGATGGTTGATGATGACGACAACGACGATTTCCCCTCTCCGGAGCCCCGAACGAACTCCAGATCTTCCCTCCCAAGGAAGAACAGGCGGCGGCGGCGACTTTGTATCGTAAAACGCGATGAATCCTTGATACGTCTCCAATGTATCTATAATTTATGAAGTATTCATACTATTATATTATCCATCTTGGATGTTTTACATGCATTTACATGCTATTTTATATGATTTTTTGGACTAACCTATTAACCTAGAGCCCAATGCCAGTTTCTGTTTTTTCCTTGTTTTTGAGTTTTACAGAAAAGGAATACCAAAGGGAGTCCAATTGACCTGAAAATTTACGAAGATTATTTTTGGACCAAAAGAAGCCCACGGAGCATCGGAGATGGACCAGAAGAGTCTCGAGGCCACCACGAGGGTGGAGGGCGCGCCCTACCCCTGGGCGTGCCCGCCTACCTCGTGGCTGCCTTGTGGACCCTCCCTGACTTGTTCCCAACGCCAACACCTCTTTTATATCCCCAAACTTCTAGAACAGAACCTAGATCAGGAGTTCCACCGCCGCAAGCCTCTGTAGCCACCAAAAACCAATTGGGACCCTGTTCCGGCACCCTACCGGGGGGAGGGAATCCATCACCGATGGCCATCTTCATCATCCCGACGCTCTCCATGATGAGGAGGGAGTAGTTCACCCTCGGGGCTGAGGGTCTGTACCAGTAACTATGTGTTTGATCTCTCTCTCTCTCTCTCTCTCTCTCTCTCTCGTGTTCTTGATTTGGCATGATCTTGATGTATCGCGAGCTTTGTTATTATAGTTGGATTATACGATGTTTCTACCCCTCTACCTTCTTGTACTGGATTGATTTTTCCCTTTGAAGTTATCTTATCAGATTGAGTCTTTAAGGATTTGAGAACACTTGATGCATGTCTTGCATGTGCTTATCTATGGTGACAATGGGATATTCACGTGATCTACTTGATGTATGTTTTGGTGATCAACTTGCAGGTTCTGTGACCTTGTGAACTTATGCATAGGAGTTGGCACACGTTTTCGTCTTGACTCTCGAGTAGAAACTTTGGGGCACTCTTTGAAGTTCTTTGTGTTGGTTTGAATAGATGAATCTGATATTGTCTGATGCATATCGTATAATCAAACCCGCGGATACTTGTGATGACATTGGAGTATCTAGGTGACATTAGGGTTTTGGTTGATGTGTGTCTTAAGGTGTTATTTTAGTATGAACTCTAGGCCTGTTTGTGAGACCTATAGTAATAGCCCAATAGATCGATCAGAAAGAATAACTTTGAGGTGGTTTCATACCCTACAATAATCTCTTCGTTTGTTCTCCGCTATTAGTGACTTTGGAGTTACTCTTTGTTGCATGTTGAGGGATTGTTATATGATCCAATTATGTTATCATTGTTGAGAGAACTTGCACTAGTGAAAGTATGAACCCTAGGCCTTGTTTCCAAGCATTGCAATACCGTTTTCACTCACTTTTACCACTTTCTACCTTGCTCTTTTTATATTTTCAAATTATAAAAACCTATATCTACCATCCATATTACACTTGTATCACCATCTCTTCGCCGAACTAGTGCACCTATACAATTTACCATTGTATTGGGTGTGTTGGGGACACAAGAGACTCTTTGTTATTTGGTTGCAGGGTTGTTTGAGAGAGACCATCTTCACCCTACGCCTCCCACGGATTGATAAACCTTAGGTCATCCACTTGAGGGAAATTTTCTACTGTCCTACAAACCTCTGCACTTGGAGGCCCAACAACGTCGATAAGAAGAAGGTTGCGTAGTAGACATCAAGCTCTTTTCTGGCGCCGTTGCCGAGGAGGTTAGTGCTTGAAGGTATATCTTTAGTTCTTGCGTCCGAATCTTTTAGTTTCCTGTTTTATCACTAGTTTAGTTTATAAAAGAAAACTACAACAAAATGGAATTGAGGTTGCCTCATATGCTTCATCTTTTTAATGTCTTTCGTGAAAATAAGGATTCCAATAATTGTGCCAAAGTATTAGAAGAAGAATTCAATAAATGTTTGGCATACAATCTTTGAATGATGAGCATGATTGCAACGTTGTTAGTATGAATTCTTTGAATATCCACAGTACTAATGATGATTGCACTAGTCATAATGAATTTTTTTCTTATAGGCATGTCGACTTTTGTGGAGTGCATAGAGTTTGCTGTTACATACCAAAAAGGGAAGAAAGATTTTGCAAGATGCATAAGTATTTAGAAGCTAAATGGTTGCAAGAGAGGCTAGATGTTTGTGCTGAAAATTTAATTTTTCTTTGTCATCCTTGTGAACTTTGCAATGAACATGATCATTTAAATCTCTAATGCAAATTGTATCATGATTTAATCGTGTCCAAAAATTTTGATGACTTGATTTCCCTTATGCATCATAATGAACTTAGTTTGCTTCTGGGTTATGAAGAAATGAAACGTATAACTAAGGATATTCCAGAATTTGCCCTTGAGAGAGTTCTTGATTTTGATCTAGAGGAAATTTATATGTATTGTGCGGTGAATTGCATTGAAAATCCTTATATTGCCAATTACATAAAGACAAGAAAACAAATAGAAGATGAAGAGAATACTAATGAAAGGGAAGAGGTTTCCCAATATCCTCCTATTCTTTCCTATGATGAATCAGGTAACGAGGAGGAGATTTCTATTCAACCAATCTCATTAATAAGGAGCTCCAGAAAGAGGATTAAACCCACACATAATGTGGATAAGAAAAATAAAAGAGGGAGAAGCAAAGGTAAAAAGGTATCCCTCCCAAATTATGTTGCTCCTATTATTGTTATTCCTACTACTCATTGTGATGATAATAATTGCTATACTATTGGTGCTATCCATACTATTAATGATGAGAGTGATTATGCTTATGTTATGCAAAGGCCCAAGCTTGGGGATGCTATGTTTGATGAGAATGACATGTTTGAGAATTTATTTTCTGCAATTAATGTTTGTCCCAAGCTTGGGGATGCTATGCTTAATGAATATGATATTTTTAGCCTCCCAAGTGTTGATATGCAAATTTATTATGATGATAGCATGCCTCCTATTTATGATGATTATATTGATGAAAGTGGGATTGGAAGAGTGTCAACTTTAGAAAGTAATGATCCCACTATTTTGGAGGGTGTTGAATCTTATTGTGATCATTACAAAAGTGGATTTTGAGAGGTCATCACTTTATTTAGTAATAATTCCACTATCTTGGAAGAGGTTTCAATTGATTATGATGAGAACAATGTTGCTACTTATGATGATTATTGTGATGATACTTATGTTATAAAAAGTAGTGATGATTATATTTATAAAACTTGTCATGATTATGATTACCCTTTTTCAGAACATTACTCTTTTAATGTGGAAACAATTTATAGTATTCGAGTTTCTTATGATACTCCCACTATTCCGAATGAGAAGAAATTTGCTTATGTGGAGAGTAATAAAATTTCTATGCTTATGGCTCATGAAAAGAATGCTTTATGTGATGATTATATTGTTGAATTCATTCATGATGCTACTGAAAATTATTATGAGTAAGGAATATATGATTGTAGGAATTGCAATAATATCAAGTTTCCTCTCTATGTGTTGAAAGTTTTGAAGTTATGCTTGTTTTGCCTTCCTATGCTAGTTGATTCTTGCTCACATAAATTGTTGCTCACAAAATCCCTATGCATAGGAAGTGTGTTAGACTTAAATGTGCTAGTCATATGCTTCATGATGCTCCCATTATGTTTCAATTCTTATCTTGTATGTGAGCATCATTGACATCATCGTGCCTAGCTAAAAAGGCATGAAAGAAAAGTGCTTGTTGATAGATAACCCAACATTTACCCCTACTGTTTTTGTGTCTCCACATGATTATGATACTGTAGTAATCATGTTTTGTAGCTTTTGTTTCAATAAAGTGCCAAGTAAAGCCTTTGGGATAGTGTGGATGATAGTTGACTTGATTCTGTGTAAAAACTGAAATTTTTGCGCTCAGTCCAGAAATTTTGAAAATTCACTCTAACGTGCTTTTGATCTGAAGTTTTTAAACAATATTTATATACAAATTGCCTAGATTGTCCTAATTTTTCAGAATTTTTGGAGTTATAGAAGTATGGAAAGTTTCCAGATTACTACAGACTGTTCTGTTTTTGACAGATTCTGTTTTCTATGTGCTGTTTGCTTATTTTGATGAATCTATGAGTAGTATCGGAGGGTATGAACCATGGAGAAGTTGGAATACAGTAGATATAACACCAATATGAATTTAGAATGAGTTCACAACAATACCTAAGTGGTGATTTTATTTTCTTATACTAACGGAGCTTACGAGTTTTCTGTTGAGTTTTGTGTTGTGAAGTTTTCAAGTTTTGGGTAAAGATTCGATGGACTATGGAATAAGGAGTGGCAAGAGCCTAAGCTTGGGGATTCCCAAGGTACCCCAAGGTAATATTCAAGGATAACCAAGAGCCTAAGCTTGGGGATGCCCCGGATGGCATCCCCTCTTTCGTCTTTGTTCATTGGTAACTTTACTTGGAGCTATATTTTTATTCACCACATGATATGTGTTTTGCTTGGAGCGTCATTTTATTTTACTTAGCTTTGCTTGCTGTTTGAATAACATCCCAAGATCTGAAATTATTAAATGTTGGAGAGTCTTCGCATAGTTGCATAATTATTCAACTACTCATTGATCTTCACTTATATTTTTTGGAGTAGTTTGTCAATTACTCACGTGCTTCGCTTATATCCTATGAGTAATGGTTGAATAAATTGAATATCGTAAATCTGAAATTATATATGCTTCATATGTTTATACCATGGGAGTAATGACTTCACATATAAGAAGTAGAGGTGGTAAATTTATTGGAAGTTAGCAAACATAGTATCGGTCACTTGAACAATTCATGAAAGAATATTGAAGGAAGAGAGATTTTACATATTAATATACTATCTTGGACATCTTCTATGACTGTGAGCCCCATTAATTATTTTCATACCTGAGTAAATTAGTTGAAGTTGGAAAAGGAAGACAACATAATGAGTTATGCTTGGGTATATTTCTATAGAAGTTATATTGTTATGGATCCTCCAACATTTGGTGCTTGCTATTTAGAATCCTTTGCTAGCCAAAATCTCTGTACTAAGCGGGAATACTGCTTGTGCATCCAAAATCCTTGAACCAAGTTTCTTCCATGGGTGTCCACCATATCTACCTATATGCGTCCGTTCCAAGTAAATTTGCATGTGCCAAACTCTAAACCTTCAAATATTAATCTGTTTTGTATGCCCGAATCGCTCATGTAGTGACTAGGGGCTGCCAGTATCTTCCATGCTAGGTGGGTTATTCTCACGATGAGCGGACTCCACTCATCATTCACGAGAAAATGACTGGTAATTGGGATGCCCAATCCTATGATAAAAAGATCAAAAAAAAATCGCAAATAATTAAACAAAACTCCCCCATGATTGTTGATAGTTGGACGGTACCCATTGTTTCGGACCAGACGTGGAATGTGCTTGTTGGTGGTGGGGGAGTAAAAACTTTACCATTCTGTTTGGGAACCGCCTATAATGTATCTAGTATGGAAGATATTGGGGACTCTTGGTTGTTACATTGACAATGAAAGCATACCTCTCAAAATTATTTTCATCTCTATTTTAAAAGCTTTGAGCTCTGCCACCTCTGCGAATCCCTGCTTCCCTCTGCGAAGGGCCTATATTTTACTTTTATGCAAGAGTCAGTAGTGTTCCTTCCCATTTCAACCTACTCTTTAGTTGGCAAGCATCATGTGATGGGGAAAGATTTAAGCATATATGTCCCGCAAATATATTTGATCATGAATTATTAGTGTTGACAATTATCTATATGATAAGTAAGTTGGGAGGCGAAACATTAAGCCCCTATCTTTCTCTGTGTTTGATGGATGCTATTTGTTCTAAAAATATGCTTTGAGTGGTAGCAATCATGGAAGACTATATGATAGTTGAGTATGTGGGATTTGCTAAATCAAAGCTCTTACATAGACCCTTCCTGAAAATAAGATGAATTGCAATTGTGTGATGACTGAGAACATAGTTTGTTAGTTTTCAAGAAAGTTTATGGTCTATGCTTTAACATCTGAATAGCTTGTTACTTGATCATGAGAAGTTTTATAAGATGAGCTACTGTTATGACATATAATGATGCTAGAAAAGGTGATTGAAATTATCATTGATCAAACTTGTGCACCTACTAGCATCCACACTTCATAAATTATTTCTTTTATCGTTTACCTACTCGAGGACGAGTAGGAATTAAGCTTGGGGATGCTGATACATCTCCAACGTGTCTATAATTTATGAAGTATTCATGCTATTATATTATCCACCTTGGATGTTATATGCATTACATGCTATTTTATATAAATTTTGGGACTAACCTATTAACCTAGAGCCCAGTGCCAGTTTCTATTTTCCCCTTGTTTATGAGATTTACAGAAAAGGAATACCGAACGGAGTCCAATTGACCTAAAAATTTACGGAGGTTATTTTTGGACCAGAAGAAGCCCACACAGCATCGGAGATGGACCAGAAGAGTATCGAGGCCACCATGAGGGTGGAGGGCGCGCCCCCTACCTCGTGGCTGCCTCGTGGACCCCCCTGACTTGTTCCCGACGCCAACACCTCTTATATATCCCCAAACTTCCAGAACAAAACCTAGATCATGAGTTCCGCCACCGCAAGCCTCTTTAGCCCCCAAAAACCAATCGGGACCCTATTCCGGCACCTTGCCGGGGGGAATCTATCACCGGTGGCCATCTTCATCATCCCAGCGCTCTCCATGACGAGGAGGGAGTAGTTCACCCTCGGGGCTGAGGGTATGTACCAGTAGCTATGTGTTTGATCTCTCTCTCTCTCATGTTCTCGATTTGGCACGATCTTGATGTATCGCGAGCTTTGCTATTATAGTTGGATTATATGACGTTTCCCCCCCTCTACCTTCTTGTAATGGATTGAGTTTTCCCTTTGAAGTTATCTTATCAGATTGAGTCTTTAAGGATTTGAGAACACTTGATATATGTCTTGCATGTGCTTATCAGTGGTGACAATGGGATATTCATGTGATCTACTTGATGTATTTTTTGGTGATCAACTTGGGGTTCTGTGACCTTGTGAACTTATGGATAGGGGTTGGCACACGTTTTTGTCTAGACTCTCCGGTAGAAACTTTGGGGCACTCTTTGAAGTTCTTTGTGTTGGTTTGAATAGATAAATCTGAGATTGTGTGATGCATATCATATAATCAAACCCGTGGATACTTGTGGTGACATTGGAGTATCTAGGTGACATTAGGGTTTTGGTTGATGTGTGTCTTAAGGTGTTATTTTAGTACGAACTCTAGGGCTGTTTGTGGCACTTATAGTAATAGCCCAATAGATCAATCAGAAACAATAACTTTGAGGTGGTTTCGTACACTACAATAATCTCTTCGTTTGTTCTCCGCTATAAGTGACTTGTGAGTGACTCTTTGTTGCATGTTGAGGGATTGTTATATGATCCAATTATGTTATCATTGTTGAGAGAACTTGCACTAGTGAAATTATGAACCCGAGGCTTTGTTTCCAAGCATTGCAATACCGTTTTCGCTCACTTTTACCACTTGCTACCTTGCTGTTTTTTATATTTTCAGATTATAAAAACCTATAGCTACCATCCATATTACACTTGTATCACCATCTCTTCGCCAAACTAGTGCACCTATACAATTTACCATTGTATTGGGTGTGTTGGGGACACAAGAAACTATTTGTTATTTGGTTGCAGGGTTGTTTGAGAGAGACCATCTTCATCCTACACCTCCCACAGATTGATAAACCTTAGGTCATCCACTTGAGGGAAATTTGCTACTGTCCTACAAACCTCTGCACTTGGAGGCCCAACAACGTCTACAAGAAAAAGGTTGCGTAGTAGACAACAATCCTTCTCTCTGATTTTTTTCTTCCCGAACGTGAATATATGGAGTTGGAGTTGAGATCAATGGATGTCCAGGGGGCCCACAAGACAGGGGGCGCGCCCCCCATCCTTGTGGGTAGGGTGTGGGTCCCCTTCGGTTGATTCTTTGGTCAATATTTTTTATTTATTACAAAAGTTTATCTCCGTGAAATTTCAGGTCATTCCAAGAACTTTTATTTCTGCACGAAAGTAACACTATGGCAATTCTACTGAAAACAGCGTCAGTCCGGGTTAGTTCTATTCAAATCATGCAAATTAGAGTCCAAAACAAGGGCAAAAGAGTTTGGAAAGTAGATACGATGGAGACGTATCAACTCCCTGATACGTCTTCGTCGTATCTACTTTTCCTAATGCTTTTCCTCTTGTTTTGGACTCTAATTTGCATGATTTGAATGAAACTAACCCAGACTGATGCTGTTTACAGCAGAACTATCATGGTGTTGTTTTTGTGCAGAAATAAAAGTTCTTTGAATGGAACGGAACTTTGCGAGGATGTTTTATATAATAAAATATAATTTCTGTAGCCAAGAACCACCGGAGGGGGGTACCTAGGTGGGCACAACCCACCAGGGTGTGCCACCCCCTCCAGGCATGCCCAGGTGGGTATTCCCCACCTGATGGCCCCGCAGACCCTGAAACCAACGCTATAAAAAATCTTATTTTTCCAGAAAAATGAGGGAGAAAGAATTATCGCGTTTCACGAGAAGGAGCCGCCGCCGTCTCCCGTTCTTTATTGGGAGGCAAGATCTGGAGTCTGTTTGGGGCTCCGGAGAGGGGGATCTTCGATCTTCGTCATCACCAACCCTTCTCCATCGCCAAATTCTATGATGCTCCCCACCAGGAGTGAGTAATTCCTTCGTAGGCTCCCTGGTCGGTGAGGAGATGGATGAGATTCATCATGTAATCGAGTTTGTTTTGTTAGGGCTTGATCCCTATTATCCATTATGTTCTGAGATTGATGTTGCTATTACTTTGCCATGCTTAATGCTTGTCACCACTACTAGGGAAAACCTTATACACAACATCTTAGCAGTAGCGCTGGAGAAAACAGGGTGCTACTGCTACTTAGTAGTAGTGTGTTTAAATAGACCGCGCTACTGCTACTACTTTAGCAGTAGCGCATTCTGCGAAAGCGCGCTGCTGCTATATTTGTACTGGGCGCAGATGGCTAGCCCCACTTAGTAGTAGAGCGTATCCCTGACCAGCGCTACTGCTACGTCCTGTAGCAGTAGCGCATATCTCTGAAACACACTACTACTTACTTACCTATCCTGGAGCGGTTGACCCTCTCACTCACTCTCCCTCTCACTCGCTCTCGCTCGCGCCGAACCCGTCGTCCGTCGCTGCCGTGCTGGTCCTCGCCGAGGTACTCTCTCCTTCCCTCCCTCCTCCCCCTCCTCCTCCGGGCACGCTCCTCCCACCGCCCGTCCCTCCTCCTCCTCTGACCGCTCCCTCCCTCCTCCTCCTCCGGCCGCCCCTCCCCCTCCACCCCTCGCCCCCTCCCTCCTCCTCCTCCCCCCCTCCTCCCCCACCCCTCCCTCCTCTGATCCAACCGGCCTCCACCCTCCTCCTCTCTCCTTCCTTCCCCTCCTCCCTCCATCTCTTTTTTTTCTGTTTTTCACTGCAGTTTTTTACTATTGTATAATGTAGTTTTTTACTGTTTTTAGTAAGTGTTTAAAATAATTAGTAAGTAAATTAATAAACTAGTTGAACTAGTTTAGTTTTAGTAAGAACTAGTTGAATTAATAGAACTAATGTATTTTTAGTAAGAAAATTAATATAACTAGTTGAACTAGTTTATTTTTAGAAAGAACTAGTTTATTTCTATTATAGTAAGTTTATTTTTAGTAAGAACTAGTTGAATTAATAGAACTAGTTGAACATGTCACATTTGTTGTTATTTTTTAGTTTAAGCAATTATTCCCGCATCGACGTCGACCATGCCTATTCCACATCCTGGTCGTCGATACCCGTCGTTCCTAGGGTTTTAGTTGTATTAGTGATGTTATATGTATGGCACTATTCGGGATGTATTAGCGATAACTTATAGGATTTTTGTTTTTGCAGAAATCAAGGAGCCCCTCCATCATCCCCGTTGTTGTCCCCGTCACCGACCCCCTCTGACCTCGAGGTGAGACCCGCCAAATCTTCATGTCAATATGAGTCCAATAAGATATGATGTAGATAAAAACATGTATATCTTGTGTTGCTCAAATAGGATATGTGGTTGCGCAAGTGGCCGGTCATGTTCAGGTTACACCTCCGAGTGGCCTATGTTTTGTCGGAGTGTTGATTAATTTCCGTTCCGGCAAATTTCAGGCGCTCAATATGTCCTGTTTTAGCAAAGGTCATGCCGGAATTTTCCGTGAATTTTGGCATGACTTGTGCTAGAATATGTAGGAAATATCGCGTGGCCTGGATTTTCTAGAAAGATAATTAAACGATATTTTGGGTTAACTTTAAGTCTGTCGAGGCCGAAGAATCCCGACTGTTGTCGTGGGGGCTGTTTCTCCTTCTTCTCCTTGTGCTAGACCTTTGTTATGCACTAGGGGAAGGAGGAGTAATGACCATCACCGGCGGTCGCAAATGTTAGAGAGGAATCAGTGAGGGAGAGTCTCCACCATATATGAGAGGACGAAGAATCCCGACTGTTGTCATGGGGGTAGCTTCTCCTTTGTTCCCGTGTGCTAGACAATTTGGTGTAATGCACTTGGGAATGAAAGGAGGAGCTACCATCACCGACGGTCGAATATATACACCACGTGAGCTGAGAGTTTTCAAGAAAAGACTCGACAGACCAATAGTCAACCCGTGATGAATAATAATGATCTAATTTAGTTTTTGTAGTACATATATTTAATTGTACAAGTTTAATCTTTGAATTATGAACATAGGAAATGTCGTCGGACGAAGAAGGTCCCGGGGAGTGCTCCTGGTGCGGCGACACCCGGGGTTTCTGTGATAGACCTCACCTGGACGAAGGTTGGCGCTTCAACATTAAGCTCGAGGAGGCCTTTGATTGTGGTACGGTAAGTTACGACGCAAAGTGTTTTTTTCGTAATTAAGCTCGACTTCTACTACTTCAACGTGTAATTTTCATCTTTTACAATTCGACTAGCTTATCCCATGCCATGCAAGACGCTATGTCTTGGAGAGGATGTGTTTTGAAGACCATGAGAGGAATGAAACAAAGAAAATTAACCTAAGGACCCATCATGGTATGGATTTTGAGGTAAATCTATACAATTCTGAGAGCGTATCCCATTTTGGTTGCCCGGGTTGGGAAGCACTTTGCAAGATGTATGATTTTCAAGAGGGTATGTTTGTCACCATGGATCTTGGTGATCCTGACATCGACCAAAACAATTTGGACATTTGGGTCCTTGTTGATACGCTTCCAATTCTACCGCTATGTGAGTTCCTCAAACATAGTTATTAAGTAATTTATATTGTTTATTGCAAAGTAGTTGACAACTTATTTCCATTGATAGCTTACTTTCATTCTTCAAAGAATGTGCGGAAAGATGGTAGACAGAACCAACTACACCGATGGCTCTGAGCTAACTTGTCAGGAGAAAAATCATCTAGTCGCATATTGTACTGAAATTCAAAATTACAATGCCTTTTATCAAACTCCTCCAAATTATGGTCAATACGTGCCACTAGTGCATGTGTTGAACCACAATAACTTCCATGGAGATATCCTGGTAAGATTTTTTACTATTACGACATTCGTGCATCTTTTGCATACTTCTAAAACTGAACTACATTGCTAACTACAAAGTTATTACTATGTTTTTCAACAGAAAATCTGGATGGATTGTGTGCCTCATTTGATGTATCAGAATGGTCACCTTGATGTTTTGAACAAACAGCTAGGTCGTCCTACGAATCTCACCTGTCCATACCGGATTTCTAAAACCGGTGAACACATGATAATCAAAGAATGGAAAAAATGCATTGACAGTCGTAAGGAGGTTCTTGGAAGCAACATTGTGCGAAAGGAAAGAACTGGAGACAAGATAATCTCCATTCTCCATAATGGAGAGTCAGGGGCTATCTTGTTTTATGCTATTTTACTTAAGATAATATAGTAGGTCCTAAGAGAATGTAGTAGGTCCTATGAGGTACAATATGTTTATGAGAGTTGATGATGATGAGTAGTTGTGATTATGTCTAGTGACCAACTTGTATGTGATGTCTCATTTGATGAAAACGATGATCATGAGGAGGTGTTATATGACAATGATGTATTATGATGATAAGTTGTTAATGATATGATGATGACGATGATGATATTTATTATATCATTGGGTGAAAGAACCATAGATTAGTTTCAAGTGGATGTCCATCCACTTGAAACTAGTCCATGGTTCTTTCTCCTAGTGATGTAATAACTCATCATGATGTAAAATCATTCTCTAAATTGCTGCGATATGAAAACTTGTATAAAGGTGTATGAATACAACATGAAATAAAAAATAAATATGGAAGAATAGTAGTAGCGCGTGCTAGGAGAAGCGCTACTACTAATTTCCAGTAGCGCTCATAGTAGAAAGCGCTGCTACTAAGTTGATATAGCAGTAGCGTGGTCCAACGCACGCTCTAACCTTTAGCTGTAGATCCTTACTAGTAGCGTTGTTCCCCGCGCTACTGATAGACTTTAAACACGCGCTACTGTTAGGGTTTTCCCTAGTAGTGCACTTTGGGCCCGGGTGCCATGATTTCAGATCTGAACCGTTTATGTCATCACCATTATATCTATGTTCTGGATCCGATCTTGCAAGTTATAGTCACGTATCACATGTTATGATCTGGCAACCCCGGAGTGATAATAGTCGGGACCAGTCCCGGTGATGACCGTAGTTTGAGGAGTTCATGTATTCACTGTGTGCTAATGCTTTGTTCCGGTTTTCTATTAAAAGGAGGCCTTAATATCCCTTAGTTTCCAATAGGACCCTTGTAAGGGCATATTTATCCCTTAGGTGTTTTGGTGATTGATGACAATGCCTTTGCGGACTAATCGTGTGCCTTGAGTTTCTCAGACGCTTCATCACTAGGCACGAGGCGATTCGGTGCCCCTCGAAGACTATTGAAGATGGCGTTGTTCTACATTTCTCTTTGGTGGATTTGAGTCGTAGGAGAGCCGTACTATTAAGAGGGGGTCCGCGTCGGAAAGGTTCGGGTGGAATCAACACGTACACATGTCCTTCCTTTCCTTTGCACTTTGGAGCGTCTCTCCGTTATCCTAGTAGTGCTTAATCTGACGGCTACTGCTGTACTTGCGGTAGTACTGCTCTATGGAGCGGTAGTACCGCTGGGGGTCACGATAGTACCACTCCTCTAGAGCCTTAGTACCATGGCTCCCAGGCCTAGTGCTGCTCCGGTACGGTAGTAGGGGCGGATGTAATATTTTACATCCGCGCCCACATGATAGTCCCGCACGTCCTGCGCGGTAGTACCGCGGGAGGCTACTGTAGTACCGCTGCGTCACGGTAGTAGGAGCGGATGTAATTTTTTACATCCGCGCCTCAATGGTAGTACCGCGCCTCGTGCGCGGTAGTACCGCGTCAGATTTATTGCACTGTTTCATTTTCAACGGAAGTAGGCACGGATGTATTTTATTTCATCCGTGCTCTTCGTAGGCTTTGACTTTCCTGCCTTGCGGTAGTACTGCAAGGGGGAGCGGTAGTACCGCGCAAGCGGTAGTACTGCACTCAGTCAGGCAAGTCCCGGCCTCTGCTACTGCCGCGGAAGTACCGTGGTCCTCCACGGTAGTACCGCGTGGCCTTGCGGTAGTACCGCGCTCTTGGAGCGGTAGTACCGCATGTCGCAGGCTGAACATGTGGATAACGGTTGGATCTTTTCCATGACTATAAAAGGGGCATATCCTACCTCTAGTTGACTACCTCTTCCACCTCTAAGCTCAATTGTTGCTCTAAGCTCCATTTTGGCCCGATCTCTCTCCCTAGCCAATCAAACTTGTTGATTTGCTCGGGATTGGGTGACAAGGGACCGATCTACACTTCCACCAAGAGATATTCGATTCCCCCCACTAATCCCTAGTGGATGTTGTTACTCTTGGGTGTTTGAGCACCCTAGACGTTTGAGGTCACCTCGAAGCCATACTCCATTGTGGTGAAGCTTCGTGGTGTTGTTGGGAGCCTCCAAGTGTTGTGGAGATTGCCCCAACCTTGTTTGTATAGGTTCAGTCGCCGCCTTCAAGGGCACCAATAGTGGAATCACGGCATCTCGCATTGTGTGAGGGCGTGAGGAGATTATGGTGGCCCTAGTGACTTCTTGGGGAGCATTGTGCCTCCACACCGCTCTAATGGAGACATTTTTCCCCTTAAAAGGAAGGAACTTCGGTCTCACGTGAGGAATTCAATGTGTCTTTAGACACATTGAAAACCTCCATGACGACCGAGGTTAAAAGCATGTTTACTGATTTCCTAGAAGGACTTAAACTATCCACCTCGCCGATGAAAGAGGGTGATCCCACTAACAAGGTGACGGATGCCAACTCCGACAAGGGGGAAGCTAATAGTGAAAAGGGTCCTTCTACTAGTGGTAGAAATGGCACCGGCATCTTTGCCCATGTGGAACCTCCTACTTATGGTGGACCGATTCCCTCTACTCATTTAAATCATGTCGGTCCTCCTCCTAAGATTGTGAAAAATGAGGATTTTGATGCTTGGGTTTATCATTTCAAGTGTCATTTAAAACATGTCAATACTAATCTTTGGAGAATTATAGAAGAAGGTTTCTATCCACATGACCCAAGCAACTTCACCCCTCGAGAAGCCGTGGATAATCAATTCAATGAGAGTGCTCTCTTCATCATCCAAGATGCAATCCTTCCCGAAGATCTCCCTCACCTTCGACCTCATGCCATGGCTAAAGACGCATGGCAATGTGTTGTGTCTCTCTACCGAGGAAGTGCTAGCATTCAACGCTCCAACTATGAAGTGGTGCAAGATGAAGCCGATGAGTTTGCAATGAAAGAAGACGAAGAACCTCGTGAGCTCTTTCTAAGAGTGACCAAACTCGCGGTCACACTCCGAGATCATGGGAGCAAGGACACGGATGACAATTCGATCAATCGCAAGTTCCTCAAGGCCATGATGCCCTACAACAAGGCCATGTCCTCCGTCATTCGTCAAAGACCAGACTTCCACTCCATGACCTCAAATGAAGTGTTGGATGAGTTCGTTGCAATGAGTATCTTGGACAAGACCACCGACAATGCGGTGCTCCGTTCTCAAAGGGCAAAGAAGCCCAACCTTGCCTTGAAGGCCAAGGTTAGTGTGGAATAAGAGGAAGAAGAGGAAGATGAGGAGAGCAACCCCGAAGACACGAAATATGATTATCATGAGCATATGGCTCTTGCCTCAAGACAATTTTGGAGCAAGAAGAATACAAGACCCAACTTCAATAAGAACAACTCAAGTGGCCTCAAGGGCAAGCAATGAGTTAGAACTTGTTTCAACTGTGGCAATGTGAGCCATTTCGTTGTGAATTGTCCTTACGAGAAGCGGGAAGACAGTGGTGGCAAGTTCATCCGAAAAGACAAAGCCAAGTCCTTCCCCAACAAGAACAACTTCACCAAGAAGACTCCTACTCGCGGGTTGGTAGTTCAAGAAGAATACCGTGAGGATGATGATGATGATGAAGATAGTGAAGCAATGGCTATGGCATCCGTTGCCATTGCCACAACTCCCCGGGTGTCTCTCTTCGATTCACCCAACGAGAACATCACCGCCAAGTGCCTCATGGCTAAATCCACCAACAAGGTAACCCCCAACATCAAAACCACCATTATTACTAATCCTTCTTTGACGGTTGGCTTTGATGATGGTAAGGGGTCTAATGAGGAGGTAAATGAATTTGAGTCCTTCATGAGTAAGCTCAAGGGCAAATCCAAGAAGCACTTCGTTTCTCTCTTGGAACAAATTGGTGAAGCCAATGACATGATCGAGGCTCACAAAGAAACCATCTCTAAGATGGAAGGTCATAGTCGTGACTATGCCGATGAGATATCGGATCTCTCTAAGGCTCTTGAGGAAGAGCGTGGGCATCGTTTGGCTCTTGAGGAGTCACACAACGATGACCATGCCGAATTAAAGAAAGATCTTGATCATGCTCTTGTTGTGTCTCGTGTACTAACTTCCGAGAAGGCTAAACTTGGGGTTGATCATGCTAGACTCAAGGAGGAGTTTGATGTACTTGAGAAGGCCCATAAGGTCTTGAAAGGTGCTCATTCAAACCTCAAGGAGTCTCATGCTCAACTCCAAGTTAAGCTAACAAAGGAAAAGGCCACATTTCCTCACATGGTATTAATTGATAATGCAAATGCTACTAACCCGTGTTGTGAGCATGTGCATCTTGTGGAGGAGAATGCCAAGTTGAAGGAACAACTTGAGAAAGGTCTTGTGTCATGCATACAAGGTGAGAAGAACCTAAATGACCTTTTGAGCAATCAAAAGGAAGTTGTGGGCAAGGAGGGAGTTGGGTTCTCACCCAAGTCCAAGAACAAGAAGAAGAACGAGAAGAAGAATAACAAGACCAAACGACCTCCCCCGCTTAAGCAAACTTTTGTGAAGGAGGGAGAGGGTGCTCCTAAGGAGAAGAAGAACAATGCGAAGAGTGGTGATGCCAAAAAGGGCAAGGCCATCTCTCCCAACAAAGCTGGCGACTTTAACCCCTCTTATGTGTTGTGTCGTGCTAGTGATGGGCATGTTTATGCTAAATTTGTTGGTTCTTCTTATGAGTACATTGAATGGTCTATTTGGGTTCCTAAGACCCTTGTTACTAACATCAAAGGACCCATTACTAAATGGGTACCTAAAACCAAGCATTGATCTCTTGTAGGTGTTTGCTTCCGGTGGGGGATCATGGTTGCTCGATAGTGGAGCAAGAAATCATATGACCGGGAGCAAGGACTTGGTGGTGGACGTGCAAAAGATCCCATCTATGCCTACCAATGTTGAGTGGGGTGATGCCTCACATTCCAAGGTATTGGGTCTTGGCAAGGTTGTCATTTCTCATGATCTAACGATCGAGAAAGTCATGCTTGTTGAGTCCCTTGCATTCAATTTACTTTCCGTTTGTCAACTTGCACTCATGGGCTTTGCCACCTTCTTTAATATTGATATTGTGGCCCTCTTGTGGAGCAAGACTCTTAAAGTAGCCTTTGTTGGGCATGTCGAGAACGGTCTCTATGTGATTAACTTTTCGGAGCAACCCACTAAGAACGCGACATGCCTAATGGCTAAAGTTGATGTGGGATGGCTTTGGCATCGCCGTTTAGCCCACGTCAATATGAGATCTTTGCAAAGTCTTCTCAAGAGGGACCATGTGCGTGGACTAACAAATGTTAGTTTTGCCAAAGATCGTGCTTGTAGTGCTTGTATCGAAGGAAAGCTTCATGAGACGGCTCACCCTCCCACGACTATCATCTACTAGAAGAGACCCTTGGAGCTCCTGCACATGGACCTCTTTGGGCCTCCATCCTTTGATAGTCTTGGGGGTAGAAAGTATTGCTTGGTGATTGTGGATGATTATTCAAGATAC
This sequence comes from Triticum timopheevii, assembly GCA_963921465.1. Taxonomy (NCBI): domain Eukaryota; kingdom Viridiplantae; phylum Streptophyta; class Magnoliopsida; order Poales; family Poaceae; genus Triticum; species Triticum timopheevii. The sequence goes on along the minus strand of OY997268.1, from coordinate 549,403,672 downwards.
ACTTGGGTATACTTCTTCAAGAGGAAGAGTGAGACTCAACAAACCGTCATCGACTTTGCAAATGAAGCTCAATGTCAACATAATGCAAAGATCTTGACAATAAGAAGTGACAACGGCACCGAGTTCAAGAACTACACCTTGGATGAGTTTCTTAGTGATGAGGGGATCAAGCATCAATATTCTGCACCATATACCCCTCAACAAAATGGTGTTGCGGAGAGGAAGAACCGGATGTTGATGGATGCGGCAAGGACCATGATGGCGGAGTTCAAGTCTCCATACAACTTTTGGGCTGAAGCCATCAACACCGCATGTCATGCATCCAATCGGCTCTATCTCCGCAAAGGCTTGAACAAGACCCCTTATGAGATACTCACCGGAAACAAGCCCAATCCCAAGTACTTCCGGGTGTTCGGGTGTAAGTGTTTCATTCTCAAGAAAGGTGTTTGTTTGTCTAAATTTGAGGCTAGAGCTTATGAGGGCATATTTGTTGGTTATGCTACAAACTCTCATGCTTACCGTGTTCTCAACAAGTCCACCGGACTCATTGAGGAGACGTGTAACGTGGAGTTTGACGAAAATAACGGCTCCCATGTGGAGCAAAGTGGTACTTGTGATGTAGGTGATGAAATTCCTCCCCAAGCCATAAGAAGAATGGGTATTGGTCATATTCTACCCATTGAGGAACCCCATGTGGCCGAAGGAGAAGGACAAAGCTCCACTCAAGTGGAGCCTTCACCTACTCAAGACCCACACGCTTCCGAAGAACAAAGTGTAGGCCCTCATCCTCGTAAACAAGACCAAGGGCAAGATCAATCTCAAGATGTGGTGAACCTCCAAATGATGCCCAAGGTCAAGTTCTCCCCCTCGAGCAAGTTCAAGATCATGAGCAAGCTCAAGGTCAAGAACAAGCTCAAGACGGCGCTCAAGATGATCAAGTTAACCCTCCTCCTTCCACATCCGAGGAGGAATTAGAGCGTCGTGCCGCGAAGATTTCTTCCAAACTCACCACCAAAGGTCATCTCATGGAGAATGTGGTTGGAAGCCTAAGAAAGGGGGTAAGCACTCGTAGACAATTAGCAAACTATTGTGAACATCACGCGTTTGTCTATTGTGTTGAACCCCAAAAGGTCTATGAGGCGCTCGAAGACTCGGATTGGCTCAATGCCATGCATGAAGAACTCAACAACTTTGAGTACAACAAGGTGTGGAGGTTGGTGCCAAGGCCTTCAGGGAACCATAACGTCATTGGAACCAAGTGGATTTTCAAGAACAAGCAAGATGCTCATGGGAACATCATTCGCAACAAGGCAAGATTGGTAGCACAAGGCTACTCCCAAGTCGAGGGTATCGACTACGGTGAAACCTTTGCTCCCGTTGCTCGCCTTGAATCCATTCGTTTGTTGATTGCTTATGCTTCCCATCACAACTTTAAGTTACAACAAATGGATGTGAACAGTGCTTTTCTTAATGGTCCTATTAATGAGTTGGTTTATGTCAAGCAACCCCCCGGGTTCGAGGATCCTTACTCCCCGGATCATGTGTATCAACTCGATAAGGCACTCTATGGCCTTAAACAAGCCCCACGTGCGTGGTATGACCACCTTACCGAGTTGTTACAAGATCGTGGATTTGAAGTTGGGCAAATTGATCCCACTCTTTTTACTAAGAAGGTCAAAGGGGAGTTGTTTGTGTGCCAACTATATGTTGATGACATAATCTTTGGTTCCCCTCACAATGCTTTCAATGAAGAATTTGCCGCTCTCATGACCTCTAAGTTCAAGATGTCTTCGATGGGAGAGTTGAAGTTCTTCCTTGGTTTTGATATCAAACAAAGAAGAGAAGGTACCTTCATCAACCAAGCCAAATACACTCAAGACATGCTTAAGAGATTCAAGCTAAGTGATGTCAAGCCGGCCTCTACTCCGATGCCCACCAAGTGCCAACTTGACATTGATCCCAATGGCAAAGCGGTGGATCAAAAGGTATATCGCTCTATGATTGGTTCCTTGCTTTACCTTTGTGTATCTAGACCAGATATCATGTTGAGTGTGGGAATGTGTGCACGGTTCCAAGCCGCACCAAAGGAAAGCCACTTTGTGGCGGTCAAGCAAATCTTTCGACATTTGGCTCATACCCCAAAATTTGGCCTATGGTACCCAAGAGGAGCTAACTTCAAGCTTGAAGGATTTACGGATTCTGATTGGGTGGGAGACAAGGTGGATAGGAAGTCCACTTCCGGAGGGTGCCAATTTCTTGGTTGCTCTGTGGTGAGTTGGTCTTCCAAGAAGCAAAGTTGTGTGTCTCTCTCGTCCACCGAAGCGGTATATGTGGCGGCCGGTAGTTGTTGTGCACAACTCTTATGGATGAGGCAAACTTTAAAGGAGAATGGTGTCATTTGTGACAAAGTGCATCTTTGGTGTGATAATGAAAGTGCCATCAAGATTTCTCTCAACCCGGTGCAACACTTCAAGACGAAGCATATTGAGATTCAGTATCACTTCATCCGGGATCACATTAGGCGTGGGGAGATCGAGCTCAAGTATGTCAACACTCATGATAACCTTGCAGATATTTTCACGAAGCCCTTGGATGAAGCAAGATTTCGCGGGTTAAGGCATGAGCTAAATATCATTGATTCGAGCAATGTGACTTGAACCCATGCACCCCCCACCACACTCAACTTGTTGTCTAGTTTAGATGTATGCATGGACATAGGGGGAGTGTTGTTCTCTCAATGAACTCTCCCTCCCCCATCATGCATAAATCGATCAACTCTTTCACATTAGCCATTTTTGATGGTACTTGTGCTTCAAAGACGAGTTTTGGTCATGGGCCCAAGGATAATTCTTCGCGGTGCCATACCAACTAACTCAAACATAGGTGGCTCCGGCCACCGCCCTCTCCTTTTGAGAGGTTGTGTTGCATGGTTGCTTCTTGTTGTCTTTCTACCTTTGGGTTGTGCGTGTTCTTGTGGTGTACTTTGTGCTAAAAGTTTCCTTGCAAAGACCTTTTTCTTTTGTTTGAAACCTGCTTTTTCTTGAGCTCACGGTACTACCGCAGCCAGCTACGGTACTACCGCGTGAGGGGAGCACGGTACTACTGCCCCCACGCGGCAGTAATTTTTTACTGCCGCTTGGGAGAGCAGTACTACCGCTTCGGTGCGGTACTTCCGCCCAAGCGGTACTACCGTGATGACATGCGGTACTACCGCGACGTCTCAAACGCGTGGGGATAAGGACGGGCAGGGGGAGTTCTAACTCCCCCATACCCATTCGCCAGTTCCCCACCTCGTCTCTCTCTCTCTCTCTCCCTCGCTCAAGAATGGGGCCGGCATCCATCACCGGATCTCCGCCTCCGGCTGCCCTCCCGTGATTCCGTCCGGTGGGATCGTTCCCCACCACGTGCTCTTGCTATGGACCAAGGCCTTTCCCCAACTCCTTCTCGTTTTTGTTGTGTTCATTATGTCTAGGTGTTTGGGGGAGACTTGTGTGTTCTAGAGATTCTTAGGCTAAATCTATGCAAGAGTAGGATGAAGGAGCGTAGTATTGCGTAAGAATTATACTTGTCTTTTGTCCTGTGCTAGATTTGATCACCGTAGCACCGCCGTGGTTTCGCGGTTCTTTTCAGATTCAAACCGTTGTTTGGATCTGACGCGGTGCGGTACTACCGCCCATCTAGCGCGGTACTACCGCTTGTCCGGTACTACCGCCCATCTGGCACGGTACTACCGCACTCGCTGCGGCACTAAAGTTTTACTACTGCTCCCACCACGGTACTACCATGACCTCGCACGGTACTACCATGACTTGGAGCGGTACTAAAATTTTAGTACCACAGGCCCTGGCAGTACTACCGTGGTTCACCTCTATCTCATGGCAACTTTCAAGTATACTTTTTATGTGTTTCTTGTGCTTTGCCATGGTCTTTGCATTGATCCTTTTTGCTTGTCGTGGGTGTTTTTGCGTTTGTGTCTCAGGTGGTGGCTCTCGCCGTTCCAATCCCAGTCGTGACACTAGTTCCAAGCGTCTGTGCAATCCAGGTGAAGCACCAGAGGACTCCTCTGCCCCCAAGCGCCATGTCAAGAAATCCGCTAGTAAGCACAAGGAACCTAGCAAGGGCATGGACAAGATTCCCCAATCTGAGTTCGTCCGTCTCAGGAAGCTCAAACCGTATGTGCATCCTCGTGCTAATGTCAGAGGCTATGAACTGTTTTGGAACAAGCAACAGACTCTCACTTATCTGGATGTCATCAAGAACAAGAAGAATACCTATGTGGATGTCAAATGGATAGAAATGCATCACCTGAGGAAGGACAAGTTCCGTCAGTACTTTGGAGAAGCTCTGGATTTGGTGGAGCAGTTTGGTATTGAACATGTGATCTCCTTTCACCTTGACTATGACCCTGAGCTTGTTTGTCAGTTCTTTGCCTCAGTTTACTTTCACCCTGATGAGGAGCGGAGGATGACCTGGATGACCAATGGACGTAAGTTGACTGCTACCTGGAAGGAGTTCATAGATTTGCTACATGTTCCTGATGACGGGCTCGACACTCCCGTGGGTGTTTGCCCCCATGCTAATCCTGAGTCTGCTAACAAGGACAAGCTTCAGCCATTCTATGTTGAGAAGGCGCTTCCCAATGGCAAGACAGGGTGGGTGCTCAACTCCTTTCCGGATATCATGTATCGCATCTTCCGCAACTCTTTTTTCCCTCGCATTGGTGACAAGGACAAGGTTCATGCCTATATGGTGGATATGATGCTCCTATGCGAGGAGGCTCGTGCGTCTCAGACTCAGCCACTTGATGTCTCACACATCATGTGGTGTGATCTTCGGTTTGCAGTGTTCAACCGCAAGATGCCTATCTATGGGCCCTATATGTTTCTGCTGATCTCGAAGACTTGGGAGAAGATGTTCCCTGGTGAGGAGTTCCTTGCTCTAGACTGGATTCGTCATGATCCCATCTGTCTCCGTGTCAAGTCCAACTGGGCCAACACTACTACTCGTGCTGAGGCGTCTGCTGCTAGGGTTGCTATTGATGAGGAGGATGTTGGCGCAGAGGATGTTGCTGAGGACCGTGCTGCCAGGCCTTCCCATAGTTCCTCTATGCCCTCGTGGGCCAAGAAGCTGAAGGACAAGATGAAGACTCTTTTTTGCATGCAAGCTAAGGGCCAGTACAGGACTCACGTTGCATCCAAGGAGAGTCGTCGCCGGGACAAGAAGATCTTGCAGCTCTATGGTGAGGATGTGTCTGGCGGTTCTGAGGATCGCATCACTCCAGAGGCCGAGTGGATGGAGAAGCAAGGCTACAAGTGGACTGATTCTGAGGAGGACGTCGAGGAGACCATCCCTGCTGCCGAGGAGTCCGACAGAGAGGGTTGGGATGAGTTCCTTGCTTGAGCCACCCCTTGTGTGTATGTGTCCTCTCTGCCTTTTTGGCGTCTCGATGCCAAAGGGGGAGAGAGTGTAGGGATTTGCGAGTCGTGTGTCGTCGTTCGTGTTTGGTGTGTCTGCTGCTTTCTCGTTTGAACCTCGTTTGAACCTCGTTTCAATTGCTTTGGGTTGCTTTACTTCATATGGTGTAAGACATATGCACTCGATCTATCTTAGCAAGCTCGTGATATATTGTGCAACCTTTATGCTATGCTCTGCTTAGATATTAGTCATCATGCCTATGTCTCTAAAATATAGGGGGAGTGTTGATCCTAGCTTGTGTGCTATGCAGTCCAAAGCATCTATCTAGATTGCACACATCTAGGGGGAGCCCGTCTATATTCTAGAGAGGTGGGGTTTGCCTTTGCCCTATATTATCTCATCTATGTGCAAATCCCGTATTGTCATCAATCCACCAAAAAGGGGGAGATTGTAAGGGCATATTTATCCCTTAGATGTTTTGGTGATTGATGACAATGCCTTTGCGGACTAATCGTGTGCCTTGAGTTTCTCAGACGCTTCATCACTATGCACGAGACGATTCGGTGCCCCTCGAAGACTATTGAAGACGGCGTTGTTCTACGTTTCTCTTTGGTGGATTTGAGTCGTAGGAGAGCCGTACTATTAAGAGGGGGTCCGCGTCGGAAAGGTTCGGGTGGAATCAACACGTACACATGTCCTTCCTTTCCTTTGCACTTTGGAGCGTCTCTCCGTTATCCTAATAGTGATTAATCTGATGGCTACTGCTGTACTTGCGGTAGTACTGCTCTATGGAGCGGTAGTACCGCAAGCACCTGCGGTAGTACCGCTGGGGGTCACGGTAGTACCGCTCCTCTGGAGCCTTAGTACCATGGCTCCCAGGCCTATTGCTGCTCCGGTACGGTAGTAGGGGCGGATGTAATTTTTTACATCCGCGCCCACACGGTAGTACCGCATGTCCTGCGCGGTAGTACCGTGGGAGGCCACGGTAGTACCGCTCCCCTGGAGTCATAGTACCGTGGTCCTCATACCTAGTGGCGCTGCGTCACGGTAGTAGGAGCGGATGTAATTTTTTACATCCGCGCCTCAACGGTAGTACCGAGCCTCGTGCGCGGTAGTACCGCGTCGGATTCATTGCACTGTTTCATTTTCAGCGGAAGTAGGCACGGATGTATTTAATTTCGTCCGCGCTCTTCGTAGGCTTTGACTTTCCTGCCTTGCGGTAGTACCGCAAGGGGGAGCGGTAGTACCGCACAAGCGGTAGTACTGCACTCAGTTAGGCAAGTCTCGGCCTCTGCTGCTGCCGCGGAAGTACCGTGGTCCTCCACGGTAGTACCGCGTGGCCTTGCGGTAGTACCGCGCTCCTGGAGCGGTAGGACCGCATGTCGCAGGCTGAACATGTGGATAATGGTTGGATCTTTTCCATGACTATAAAAGGGGCATCTCCTACCTCTAGTTGACTACCTCTTCCACCTCTAAGCTCCATTGTTGCTCTAAGCTCCATTTTGGCCCGATCTCTCTCCCTAGCCAATCAAACTTGTTGATTTGCTCGGGATTGGGTGACAAGGGCCCGATCTACACTTCCACCAAGAGATATTCGATTCCCCCCAGTAATCCCTAGCGGATCTTTTTACTCTTGGGTGTTTGAGCACCCTAGACGATTGAGGTCACCTCGAAGCCATACTCCATTGTGGTGAAGCTTCGTGGTGTTGTTGGAAGCCTCCAAGTGTTGTGGAGATTGCCCCAACCTTGTTTGTAAAGATTCAGTCGCCGCCTTCGAGGGCACCAATAGTGGAATCACGGCATCTCGCATTGTGTGAGGGCGTGAGGAGATTATGGTGGCCCTAGTGGCTTCTTGGGGAGCATTGTGCCTCCACACAGCTCTAACGGAGACGTACTTCCCCTTAAAAGGAAGGAACTTCGGTAACACATCCTCGTCTTCACTGGCTCCACTATTGGTTATTTCGTGCCTTTACTTTTGCAAGCTTACTTGTGTTGTACCTATTGCTTGCTTGTGTGCTAGTTGTCATTGCATCATATAGGTTGTTCACTTAGTTGCATATCTAGACAACCTATTTTGTCGCAAGGTTTAAATTGTTAAAGAAAAGCTTAAAAATTGTTAGTTGCCTATTCACCCCCCACTAGTCAACCATATTGATCCTTTCAACCCTGCTGCCACGGGAGGGTAGGACAAAAGATGTCATGCAAGTTCTTTCCATAAGCACGTATGACTATTTACAGAATACATGCCTATGATAACCCACAAGTATAGGGGATTGCAACAGTTTTCGAGGGTAGAGTATTCAACCCAAATTTATTGATTCAATACAAGGGGAGCCAAAGAATATTCTCAAGTATTAGCAGTTGAGTTGTCAATTCAACCACACCTGGATAACTTAGAATCTGTAGCAAAGTATTTAGTAGCAAAGTAGTATGATAGTAATGGTAATAGTGTCAAAAGTAAAGATAGCAATTTTGTAGTAATTGTAACAGTAGCAACGGAAAAGTAAATAAGCAAAGCACAATATGTGAAAAGCTCGTAGGCATTGGATTAGTGATGGATAATTATGTCGGATGTGATTCCTCATGTAATAGTTATAACATAGGGTGACACAGAACTAGCTCGTGTTCATCAATGTAATGTAGGCATGTATTCCAAATATAGTCATACGTGCTTATCGAAAAGAACTTGCATGACATCTTTTGTCCTACCCACTCGTGGTAGCGGGGTCCTAATGGAAACTAAGGGATATTAAGGCCTCCTTTTAATAGAGTACCGGACCAAAGCATTAGCACATAGTGAATACATGAACTCCTCAAACTACGGACATCACCGAGAAGTATCCCGATTATTGTCACTTCGGGGTTGTCGGATCATAACACATAATAGGTGACTATAGACTTGCAAGATAGGATCAAGAACTCACATATATTCATGAAAACATAATAGGTTCAAATCTGAAATCATGGCACTCGGGCCCTAGTGACAAGCATTAAGCATAGCAAAGTCATAGCAACATCAATCTCAGAACATAGTGGATACTAGGGATCAAACCCTAACAAAACTAACTTGATTACATGGTAAATCTCATGCAACCCATCACCGTCCAGCAAGCCTACGATGGAATTACTCACGCACGGCGGTGAGCATCATGAAATTAGTGATGGAGGATGGTTGATGATGACGACGGTGATGAATCCCCCTCCCCGGAGCCCCGAACGGACTCTAGATCAGCCTTCCCGAGAGAGATTGGGGCTTGGCGGCGGCTCCGTATCGTAAAATGCAATGAAACTTTCTCTCTGATTTTTTTCTCCGCGAAATGGAATATATAGAGTTGGAGTTGAGGTCGGTGGAGCAGCAGGGGGCCCACGAGATAGGGGCGCGCCCAGGGGGAGGGGGCACGCCCCCTACCCTCGTGGACAGGGTGTGGGCCCCCCGGCCTTGATTCTTTCGCCAGTATTTTTTATATTTTCCAAAAGTTATCTCCGTGGATTTTCAGGTCATTCCGAGAACTTTTGTTTTCTGCATAATAAACAACACCATGGCGGTTCTGGTGAAAACAGTGTCAGTCCGGGTTAGTTTCATTCAAATCATGCAAGTTAGAGTCCAAAACAAGGGCAAAAGTGTTTGGAAAAGTAGATACGTTGGAGACGTATCAACTCCCCCAAGCTTAAACCTTTGCTTGTCCTCAAGCAATTTAGTTGATAAACTGAAAGTGATAAAGAAAAACTTTTATAAACTCTGTTTGCTCTTGTTGTTATAAATATGTAAAGCCAGCATTCAAGTTTTCAGCAAAGATTATGAACTAACCATATTCACAGTAACACTTAGGTCTCATGTTTACTCATATCAATGGCATAATCAGCTAGCGAGCAATAATAATAAATCTCGGATGACAACACTTTCTCAAAAAAATCATAATATGATATAACAAGATGGTATCTCGCTAGCCCTTTCTAAGACCGCAAAACATAAATGCAGAGCACCTTTAAAGATCAAGGACTGACTAAACATTATAATTCATGGTAAAAGAGATCGAGTCAAGTCATACCCAATATAAACTAATAGTAATGCATGCAAATGATAGTGGTGCTCTCCAGCGGGTGCTTTTTAATAAGAGGGTGATAACTCAGCATAAAAGTAAATAGATAGGCCCTTCGCAGAGGGAAGCAGGGATTTGTAGAGGTGCCAGAGCTCGATTTTAAAATAGAGATGAATAACATTTTGAGCGGTATACTTTTACAGTCAACGCAACAACTATGAGATGGCGATATCTTCCATGCTACACACATTATAGGTGGTTCCCAAACAGAATGGTAAAGTTTATACTCCCCACCACCAACAAGCACACTCCACGGCCATCCGAAACAACCGGGTACCGTCCATACCAACAACAGTCCCGGGGGAGTTTTGTTTTAATTATTTTGATTTGCTTTGATCTTTTTTATCATGGGACTGGCATCCCGGTTACCAGCCATTTTCTCGTGAATGAGGAGTGGAGTCCACTCCCCTTGAGAATAACCCACCTAGCATGGAAGATACAGACAACCCTAGTTGAAACATGAGCTGCTCGAGCATACAAAACAGAATTTCATTTGAAGGTTTGGAGTTTGGCACATACAAATTTACTTGGAACAGCAGGTAAATACCACATATAGGAAGGTATGGTGGACTCATATGGAATAACTTTGGGGTTTATGGAGTTTGGATGCACAAGCAGCACTACTAGAAAAACCCCTACTAATGGCGCACCTAATTTGGCCATTAATGGCGCATCAGTGGTGCGCCATTACGAGCACGCCATTAGTAATTTTTACTAATGGCGCACCACTGGTGCGCCATTAGTATAGGCCAGGGTGCACCATTAGTATGTCTCCCAGGGGCCATGTATACCCAGGTGCTTTGGCATACTAATGGCGCACCACAAAGGGATGCGCCATTAGTGACCGCGGCATACTAATGGCGCACTCTCCAGTGATGCGCCATTAGTATGCTTTGTCATACTAATGGCGCACTGTCATGTGATGCGCCATTAGTATGTATATTAGGTTTTTTTTATTTTTTATTTTCTGTTTTTTGCACAGGTTACAAAATGTATAATTTGACAAAATATAGACAGCACACATCAACAACAGATTCATCGAATACAATAGAAGATTAGTCTTTGAATACAATTCATCATATTAGTCTCCGAATACAATTCATCATATTAGTCTCCGAATTGAAAAGACCGAACAAAGATAGAACATTATATTACAAGTCTCGAGACCGCGAGTAGCGAGTTTGTCTTCACATTACAAGTCGATATCGATCATCTAAACTACCATCACATAGAAGAGAGCTGCGGTCATCACGATGAGCATCATCACGATGAAACTCGTCTTCATCCGGTTCCTCCAACGCTCCCTCCCCTCTCCCGCTAGATAGCGGGCGTATCTAGATTCGGCCTCGGCCCTAGTGGTGTACCCTTTGTAACTGTTACCGCTGAATCGGTGAACCTGTCTCCGACACTCCTCCCAGTCATCGTAGATTCCGGGAACCTTACCCTTGTACACGACATACGTCGGCATCGCTATGCACTAGCCAAACGAAACGTTAGTACCAATTCACAGACAATACATAAGCAATATATAAGTATGCAACAGAACGATCGGAAGAGAAAAGCAAGACATTAATAGCATCGATTACATCTAAGTTGAACGACTCTCGAAACCAAAGAGACATACTACAAGTTCATTAAAGTTTAATTACAACATGAGCCAATCGATGTTTCAGAACTAGACACGGCATCACTGCTTTCGACTCGACTCAAGGGACTGGAGCGTGGATGAAGCCGCCGTCTATCGTGGGAGTCATGAAATAACGGTCGTTGTCAGCCTGCATTTGTAGCATTGTGTCGATGTCACTGTTGGAAGGTTGATTGTTGAGGTAGAACTGCCCCGAGGTACAAAGGACATCTTGATGGATGATTTCCGCAAACTCCGACTAGATGCAAAAGAATTCTTGTCGGAGGTCCGCGTCCTGGATTGCCGACACGCTCTTTGCCCAATCTTTGAGTTTACTCGGTAGCAGAAGTTGATGATGGTCCCGTACGATCGCCCGCATGTGATGGATGGCGTAGTAGGCACCCTTCTGACTGCCAGGCGGCTGCTTGACGCAGCAGAACATCGTATTGTGGGAGAACACATGCTTGCCGTACTTACGAATAGGCCTGGTGAAGGTGCCTCCAGATTTGACGTAGCCGAGGAGAACATCATCAAGAACCTTCTTGACATTTGTGTAGTCTACGTTCGACTGACGGTCCGGGTCGAAATACGTGGCCATGGAATATTTGGGGCTTAGGAGGATGAGCGTGCAACGTGTGTCACTGCAGAAAACATGGAATGTTAAAAGAAAAACGATCGAAATCTAAGAATTCATATGTTACGGGGCGGTTGAGGGGAGGACTTACTCGGGAAAGTAAGGCACGAGGAAGTTATCCTTATCTTGGTTTGCCAGAATGACGCCTTCGAGGTAAGAACTCGCGACTTGCCGGTCCCCAGCGCTGCCCAAGATCTTGGCACGCATGTAGAAGGGGTCGACTATCACAATGTCCGGGGTCTTGTCGTGAATGATCCACATCTCCATACTCAGCGAAAATAGCCGAACGAAGGTGTAGTGCAGCGGATGAAGGTTCAACATAGCGTGGATGTCATCAAAACGCAGGACGATCGTACGCCCGATGGAGTTATCCACAAAGCCCTTGCCCTCTGGCACCTTGGCCGCGAAAACCGGGTATGCCACATCCTTCTCTCTGAGACGCCGCTTCTCCAAAGAAAGAACACTGTCATGCAGACTCCGCATAGCACCGGTTGCAGCATTGAGCATATTTGTCGGTAGCATCGCCCTACCCGCCACATGCACCCTCCTCGAGATATCCTGCGGTGAAGGTGGCCCGTCCTGAGCACGGATCGTACTCGGTGCCGGCTGGCTCGCACCCTTCTTAGTCTTTCTTTTGCGTGCCTTCTTCTTCTCCTGTAATGGGACTGAGTTCTGCTCACAGACCGCCTTCTTGAGTGTGTTGGGGCTGATAATATTTCGCACCTCGCCTATCTGAGGCTCGGTGAAGTCGGCAGCTGGAGGCGTCTCCTGAGAGCTGAACGCCAGACGGCGCCTGTTGCAACTTGGCTTCTCCGCGGTACCAGCTAGATCGCACACGTCTTTTGTTGGGTTTGGTTCTTGAGAAGGAGGCCCCATGAAGTCGCCATCGTACCCATGATCGGCAAAGTACTGATCGACGTTGCCAAATGTATCATCGTCGTCGTCGTCGTCGTTCTGATCCTGTGCCATATGCATGTTTGGATCCAGTGGCATAGGGATGTCCGGCACCGTTGCGGCGGTCTTGCCATGGGGCCGACTTGGCGCCGGCACGACTGGCGGTGTTGTCTTTGGGGTGGTGTCCCCCGCCCCCAAACGAATCTGGCTCTTCGGCCAAAGCAGGGGCCAGCTCAGGCAGGCGCTGAGGGTCATCACGTCATCATCGTCAGCCCCGACGGGTCGAATCGGAGGTAACAAGTCGTCGCAGCCTCGCAGCACCCGAACTAGTTGAACCCTAAATAAGTTGGGTGGCATCTGGGTACCGTGGAACAAGGGGTTGCCCGGTTGAACGATTTTGCCCTTGGCGACATCGACCAACTCATTGTTCACGAAGTGGAGGAGAGTGCACGGAACGTCGGCGGCGCCCTGCGAAAACATGTTGGGCGTCAGGGATGCCCAGTCAAAGGCAAGGAGATGAAGTCCTCGGCCGAGAGAGGCTTAATTAGTTACCGTGATGATGGCGTCGAGCTCGGCTAATGTCGACGCACCGCCAACGGCGGGCGTGCAGTTGACGGAGGTGCCGCTTGCTGCAGAGGTGCCGGCCGGCGTACACCCGGGTGCATTAAGCTCCCGTGCCGGCGTCGGAGACACCAATGTCACCTCCGCCGGAGGCACCAATGGCCCCGCCATCGCATTATGCGAGTTGCTGGCCGTGAAGCTAGGAATCGGGGGCGGCCCCTGTTGGCCGCCCGCAATCCACGCACTCAACCCCGAGATCAAGGTAGGCACAATGGCGGTGATCATCGCTCCGAGTCATTGTTCCACTTGCTCTTGGACAATCTCCGGAATCCACGCCACCTGTGCCTTGAGTTCTTGAACCTCTCGCGCCTGGCTTTCCAAGCTGGTCTTTTTCTCCTTCCGCACACCAGCGGTATAGTATGACCCCCATTTTGTCGACAAGCCTTTGCCGGCCACACGACCAGCTGACATCGGCTTACTGAGCTTATCCATGTTCTTCATTACATTCAACCCCCTATTTAGAGTGGTGTCCCAAGGGTTGCTCTTAGTCGACCCCGCGCTACTGCTTTCAGTCGCCTGCGGAAGGAATGTGAACCATTTAGAAATTTGGCTTCATTAATTAGAATGCAACCATATGGAGCTAATTACGCGGGGGTGTATTCCTTACCAGAACAAGCTCAAGCTGCCTGGTCTTCGGATCCGTGGTAAGCTCCTTTGTTTTCGGGTCCTTCTTGTACCAGGCCCTGACAAAGTTACTGGTCTGCTTGTCACCGTATTTATCGAAGAGGGGCGGTAGGCCTTGCTCGGCACGGTCCGCCTCCTCCTTGTCCCATATAGGCTCTGCCACTCTGTAACCGCCGGGACCGAGTGTGTGTTCCCCTATGTTCAGCTCCCGCATTTGTTTCCCCCACTCACTTGATTGGGAGCTTGCGGTGCTCGAGCAATTGATCTTGAAGTCGTTGTAGTCATCTTCGGTGATCGAAGGATTTTTCTCCTTGATCTTCTAATAACTCTCACCTTTCTCGATCATTCTCTTCACATTGCTTTTCCAAGTAGAAAGGGCCTTGCTCATCTTCGTGAGGGCAGCATTGTTCACTTTATTCCCTTTGAGGCTTGTGTTTGCAAATTCAGCGGGGAACTTGTATCGTTCGTGCAGCTTCGTGAAGAGGAGGTTGCGCAAATTCCCTCGGTCAGGATGCCTCTGGTTCTCGGTGTTGATCGAGACGGTGCTCCGGACAATGCACCTGAGCTGAAGCGAGTACCCCTTGACTATTCGTTCGGGCGCCGTTGGATTCCCGTTGGAGTCTACTTCAGTAACTTCCTCCTTGAGGGTGCGGAGCACGATCGGGCGCCGGTCCTTCCGTTGCCTCTTTGGTTGGCTGCCATCTGTGCGTGCGCCGCCATCATCAGTGGTGGCATCCTCGGCGGCACCATCAGTGGTGGCATCAGTGTGGTCATCCTCGGCGGCACCATCCGTGGTCTCAGGATCAGTGGGGAAGGCGGCGGCCTCATACAAGTGAGGTTGTTCCTCCATCTCCTGGGACAGCTCCCAGAATGCCTTGCCGCCCGAACCCCCGGCCTCATCGTTGTGGGCCATGTTTCTCTCTAAATAGAAACAAAGTTTGGTCAAGAAGTTGGTTATTGTCAAGGAACAAGATCTCTAAGTTGACCAAACAACCTAATTCTCGAGGAATGTCGCCGAAAAGTTGGTTATTGTCAAGGAACAATTGAGAGATGTTTGTGATATTGCCTAGGTGTTTTGGGATAGAACATGTTAGTGTGTTGTTGCTAAGGTCCAAGTCCACGTTCTCAGGGTAACCTAGTTCTTGAGGGGTGTGTCTAGAAAGTTCACTCTTCTTTTTAGAGGACAAGCGTCTGAAATGGTATTGCCTTTCCTTAATTTGTACTATTTTTTCATTGTGTTGAATACTTATGTGGGTGAGTGTATCTGTAATTACTTTTTACTACACCGCAATGGACCAAGCTAGGAATACATACATATTCCTCAATGGACCAAGGAAAGAAAACATACACAAACACAAGGATGACTATTGGAGACACTCAGGCCTGCTGCTTTGTGTTGATTGTTCAGAAGCTAGGGAATGTCCATTATATATAGATGCAGAGAAGCTTCGACCGTGGTGAAGGTCAACCCCTATAATTTAATTGGAGGGCCAAGAGATAAGCTAAGCTGCAAATTATGAATCTGCGTCGAAAATTGCACCACATTTAGCATAGGGCAGGAGACGCCTACCCTAATGAATATGTTATTCTCACAGCTCATCACTTGCTGAACTTGTAAATCATTTCCGTGAAAACAATCAAACGGTTTTCAGCGACAAGTTATACAAGGAACTAAACTGGGTTTCAGCTCTACATGGGCCAGAGTGGACTTGAGCAAATGTGTGTATGTGATGTGCCCCAACAGGGTAAACTTATTAAGATATACTCCAATCTTCATCAAGTTGCAGTTTTGAAACGTTGGCAGTTTTTCTAGCTGATGAAAGGAAACGATTTCCTTCCTGGACCATCGAGTCATGCACACGCTGGATTAATGCACAGTCGAACTCCGATGAAGAAAAATAGAAAGTATATGGCATAAAGGGGTCTAGACTTGTGCAATTTTGACATTTAGGGTTACCCAAATGCATGTGTTATGACTTCTGAAGCCAGACATAAACTCCGATTATTTTTGGTTCTGTACATGATGCAAAATGGATGGATGGATGAATATAATGAAGCAAGTAATTGTCCTGCCTTGGAAATTAAGCTGGTGCCTACAGGTATATGTATGTATTGTTCGGTTGAGAATCCAACCACTAAAGCAAATTAATTTTTATTTCGGTTGAGAATCGGGCACCTTCTAGGTCAAGAAAATTGGGCATGACCTTTGCTAATTTTCTTGACCTAGGAGTGCCCCATTTCTCAACCGAAACGGAAATTAATCAACGTTTCAGGAGAAAGGGGTTATTTTTTGGCACAAACAGAGATTTTATTCACCATCGACGCAAAAGTAGAGCCTGAAGCTTCCAAAAAAAGAACAAGTATAGAATGGCACACAGCAAAGCTTTGCAACCTGGTGCATTGTTTTGCTTCAGGTGATCTGTCCCGGAGCAGCATCCGGACCAAAGCTTTGCAACCTTACAGCGGCGCGTGCACACACGCATGACGAGTTTCAATTACACAAAAAAACTACTTGAGGGGTAGTGAACGGAAACCGAGCATCTATATTTTCAATGTATCAATTCAGGAAAGATAATTGAAAGGAAAACAGAGCTAAATGAAAGGAGGCTTCATAATGTAACAGTGTCATAATCATAGTGCCACACCAAAAATAGAAGAGTGCGAGCTTCCCCATGCGCTATTTAATACTACTATATACATCAAAATACTGTTGAACTATTTCAAGATGTTATGGGTAATGGTAGTGTAGATTCACGCATTTCAGTGTATTTGCTCACTCATTTCACTCATTTCACCATTTTCAGCATTTGAGAGGCCATGAGGATTTTGGGAGGAACCAAGCAAGAGTGGCCGGTGACAGTAGGTAGGCAGAGCGACTATTGTTCTATCACATTCACGGGCTAAGAGCAAGGAAACAACCAAATCCCGAGTCCTAACTGCAACAAAATCTTGTCCCAACGACGGATTGGCCACGGTCAATTTTCTTCCTCTTATTAACAAGATTTTGCGCGTGTAGTAGTTTTTACCTGGAATTTAAAAGATAATAAAGGGGACAGGGATAGGAAACAGAGCATGACAGCAGAGTTTCTACTGTGTGTGTAACCTCAGCCAGAGAGTCTCTTCAAACAATTTACATAATCGCTAACTTTTAACCACAAGTTGCACCACGTATTATACCAAAGTCTAGCTAATGCAGGATCTATTGCTTCGTACTCATCCATCCAAACAGTTAAAACACATGATTTGTCCACTCGGAACTATATTTACTTATGAAGGCTACACATTGAGCATGCATAACAAACCTATTTCGTCAGATGACAATTGTATTCAGCCTAATGGAAATGGCAGTAACAAGATGCACGCCAACAGAAGCACATCATCCGAGAGTAAATCAAATACAGCAAGATGCAAGTTTTAATTACAAGGAAATTCAGATTGGCATGCTCTGACAGACTGGGAGCTTATGCTCCTTCAGTTGGAACCCAAAAAAAATGCTCACAAATGAGCTCAGCTGTGATATGATATACTCTGGACAGCAAAGCAAAATAGCATAAAATTCACCTGTGGGGATTTCTGGGCAGCCTCTTTTAGGTCCTCAACCGCACCTTCCCAATCTTCTGTTAGAAGTTTAGCTTCACCTCTCTGCAGTAAGTATGAGGAATAGTTCAATTAAGAGGTTTACAAAATCTGGCATAATGAGCAAGTTCATTCTGTTCTATAGTGCATAAGTTCAATTTCCTGAAATAATACCTTGCGACCTGGTGAGGCCGATGAGGTGGTGGTCCCCCGCTGCGGCGAACCTAGGGTTCGGGGAGACGGCGGGTGCCGCTACGGAGACGGGGCGGTGGAGAGGGCGTACGAGGTGGAGGGTAGACGACGAGCGCGACCCCGGCGGCGGCGTCGGGGCGTCGGGGTGGCGTCGGGGCAGCGGCGTTGGGGCGGCGTCGAGGCGGCGGGGCAGCAGCGTCGGGGCGGCGTCGAGGCGGCGGGGCAGCGGCGTCCGGGCGGCGTCCAGGCGGCGGCGTCCAGGCGGCGGGGCGGCGGCATCGGGGAAGGGGATCGAGGGCGAGGGCGAGGGAGAGAGAGGGGATCGAGGGGAGGGAGAGAGGTGGGCCGCGCCGGGGAGGAACTATGGATGGGGGGCAGAAATTTTTTTTACTAATGGCCTCGGTGCGCCATAAGTACATCCACACTAATGGCGCACCTCACCCTAGTGCGCCATTAGTAATTTTTTTTTCTGCTCGAGCCGACAGGGCCACCACCTCGCCCCCTCACCCTAAATCATAACAGTAATTTTTTTTATAAGATAGTAATAATTTTTTAAAAAATATCATCAAACAGTAATGCCGGTGGAGCGGGGGAGGGTGCGGGGGGTCGGCGGCGGCGGTTGAGTAGGGGAGGGGTGCGGGGGGTCGGCGGCGGCGGCCGGTGGACCGGGGGGTGCTCGGCGGCGAGGGGGACCAGATCTGGCGAGGTGGGATAGCGATCGAGATGGAGGGGGATCGAGATCGAGTGTCCATGAAATTTGAAAATATTCATGATATTTCAAAAAGTGCCCATGAAATACAATCGAGAAATGAAGGCTACGATTTAAATACAATCGATCTTAGCTAGCTATCTGTTCACAATCTTCTTGCCCTTCTTTTTCGCAAATAGAGTTCTTCCGTGGAACGGACGTCCTTTAGGTAGGGTGGTCCTGCTTCTTCTTGTGGTGTATGCTGCTACTTCATCATCGTCGTCACGTTCGATCATCGTCGTCATCCTGGCTTTCTCTCGGGCGGCAGTTCTTGCGTTATCCGTCTGCTTGAGAAGCAGCTCTTGAATATGAGGGTCCTACACCTAGCCCATCGATGGTCCAGCGTCGTCTGCTCCGCCGGCATCATCATCATGTCCTGCATCTTCTACATGATGACTGTGTACAGCATCACCGTCGTGATCATCTCCTGGAGATTCTTCGTCTTCTCGCCCGCCCGAGCCACGGTGGTTGTCTTGCTGCCCTTCCTCATTTCTTGCCCGGCCCCCATGGACGACTTCGTAGTCATCTTCATCACCTTGCCACCGATAGCCATCCATGAAACCACGCAAGAGCAGGTGGTCCCGCACCTGCCCGGAATCCGGGTCCGCAATAAGGCTCTTCAGCTTGCATCTTCGACACGGACATCTTATCTCCGTGTCGTTCTTTTGAAGCATCTCGGCCTTCGCGGACCTCAAAAAACTATTCACGATGCCTTCGGTCATCGTGCGGACCATGGTCGCCTGCGGGGTAGAGCAAAACGATATTTTAGAACCAAGAAAAAATTTGGCATGACTTTCCCTAAAAATAGGACCAAAAAGAATGCTTAATGCCAAAATTCTCGCCGAAACGGAAATGAATCAACATTCCGGAAAAATATTGGCAACTATCGCATTTCAAATACCAGTACACCTCCAAACACAAACACATATGCAACACCACAAACATATGCAACACCACGAACATACATAGATCTAGCTAGGCCATAAAAAGTGCATGTGCACATTGTTGTAGGGAGAACAACATAAATATAGCTTCCCCCCTTACTTACCTATCAAAACAAGGTAACTTAACCACTTAATTTGAATGAATCTATGGTGGAAATGAGGTGAAAAAGAGGAGGCACCCGAGACAAGGAGGAGGCCGTGGAGAGAATGAAGTGGGGAGAAAGTGAGTGTGGGAGGAGAGGCTGTCCAAAATATCTTGTTGCTGCCCACTTACTAATGGCGCACCAACCACAAATGCGCCATTAGTAATCCAGGTTACTAATGGCACACCACCTGGTGGTGCGCCATTAGTAGTTTTGCAAAAAAAACATACTAATGGCGCACTCCACCACGGTGCGCCATTACTAGTTTAAACTAGTAATGGCGCACCGCAGTCGAGTGCGCCATTAGTAGTTTTGCAAAAAAAGGAATTAAAAAAATAATTAAAAAAACAACATTAGTGGCGCACTTTCTGACAGGTGCGCCATTACTAGTTACAACTAGTAATGGCGCACTTCCTCCGGATGCGCCATTAGTATGTTTGGACAGGCGCACTAGTTCAAAAAAAAATTGATACTAATGGCGCACCGCGGGCCAGGTGCGCCATTAGTAGTTTCAACACTAATGGCGCATCAGAAGGTGGTGCGCCATTAGTATATACTAATGGCGCACCACTTGTCTGGTGCGCCATTAGTGTCAATCCCATCTATAGCCCTTTTTCTAGTAGTGCAGTATTCCCGCTTAGTACAGGTGAAGGCTAGCAAAAGACTGGGAAGCGACCAACTGAGAGAGCGACAACAGTCATGAACATGCATTAAAATTAATCAACACTGGACGCAAGCATTAGTAGGATATAATCCACCATGAACATAAATATCGCGAAGGCTATGTTGATTTGTTTCAACTACATGCGTGAACATGTGCCAAGTCAAGTCACTCGAATCATTCAAAGGAGGATACCATCCCATCATACCACATCACAACCATTTTAATAACATGTTGGCATGCAAGGTAAACCATTATAAGCTCCTAGCTAATTAAGCATGGCATAAGCAACTATGATCTCTAATTGTCATTGCAAACATGTTTATTCATAATAAGTTGAATCAGGAATGATGAACTCATCATATTCACAAAAACAAGAGAGGTCGAGTTCATACGAGCTTCTCTCATCTCAATCAGTTCATCATATATCGTCATTATTGCCTTTCACTTGCACGACCGGACGGTGTGTATAATAATAATAGTGTACGTGCATTGGACTAAGCAGGAATCTGCAAGCATTCAATTAAAGAGAGGAGACAAAGTAATATGGGCTCTAAGTTAAATCAACAATCATGCATATGAGAGCCACTAAACATTTTCATTATGGTCTTCTCCTCTCGACCCCCAAAGAAAAGAAAAGAAATAAAACTATTTACACGGGAAAGCTCCCAACAAGCAAAAGAAGAACGAGAAATCTTTTTGGGTTTTCATTTAATTACTACTACAAGAATGGAAATTAAACTAACTAATTTTTTTGGTTTTCTTAAGGTGAGAAATAAGTTAAACTAGCATGGATAGTACAATGAAAGAGTATGAGCACCGACAACTAGAATAGTGTGTGAACATGAATGTACTGTCGGTGAGAAATACGTACTCCCCCAAGCTTAGGCTTTTGGCCTAAGTTGGTCTATGCCCAAGGATCGTGGCTACTCTCCCCGGTGTACTGAGGAGTGTCATCTGGGTACCACTGGCTAGCGATCTCCTCCGGATCCCACTGATAACTGGCTGGACGATAGGGGTCCAGTGGTGGTTCCGGCTCAGGCTCTGGAGCTGATGTCTGACCTCGGTGCGCGTACACGGCCTTCGGCAAAATGAGGTAATGGCCTGTAGTTAAATCAAACAAAGAAGGCGCATGCAGGGTAATAATCTCATTGTGTTTCTTATTAAATCTCAGGTTATATAGGAGCATCTTATCCTCGTTGTCAATAATAAAATCATGCACTACCATGCTCCTGTAATCTAAACAGGAAAGAGGATGCAATGTCTCCTCTTTCTCATAATGTCTAATAGGTATCTCAAAATGTTTAGCAAGACGTGCAACATAGATACCTCCAAAGATGGGGCCCTTTGTACGGTTCAGGCTTAACCGTTTAGCAATAACGGCACCCATACTAAAAGTGTTATCACCGAATAAGGCATGGAGCAGAATAATAATATCAGGAACACTGAAGTTTCCACTATTTCCATGACCAATTAAGCATCGACTATCAAATATGGCAAAGTAGCATAAAACAGGAAAATGTATGCTAGTGATTCTCGCATCAGAACCCTTCTCCGAATCCCCTACAGTAATAGTGTTAACAAAACCATCCACATCTTTATGATGTGGTTCATCTAAGTTGCCCTCAAAGGGTATTCTAAAAACCGTGCAAAAATTACGTAAAGACATTTCCTTAGTCTCATCATATAAATGAAAAGATACTGAAGGTGGTGAATTCTTAGGATAATAGTAAAAGTTTTGCATGAAGGTATTGGTGAGTAAGAGATATTGTTCGATCCGGTCGTGGAGGAAGTTGGTGAGGCCCGCATTTTCGGCCAAAGAATAAAAGTCTTCATAAATCTCGGCCGTTCTCAAGAAATTATCACATGGCCACTCACAAGGCCTAAAGTGAATCAAACTAAACAAGATTGGTAGCAACTACTCCCGCAAGTGCCTAGAGCCTATATCATGCATTATAATTACTTCGGACCTCATAAATTTGACATGCAAGCTCAAGAACAGGGTCACCTATGCAGCAAAAATTTGCAATGAATAAAGCACTAGAACAAAAACTAATTGGACCAATGGAGGAGTCACATACCAAGCAACAATCTCCCAAAGCAGTTTTGTGAATGGAGCTTTGAGCAAGGAGATCGAAAATCGCAGCAAAATGAACTAGAACTCGTGCTTGAGCTGGATGGGAATTTTTTTGGGAGGAGATGGAGTGTGTGGGTGCAGGAATAAGTGGAGGGGGGCCACCGTGGGCCCACGAGATAGGGGGCACGCCCTCCACCCTCGTGGCCAGGTGCTTGCCCCCTGTTCTGTTTTCAGTGCCTAAAATCCTCAAATATTTCATAAAAATCATACTAAATTTGCAGGGCATTTGGAGCACTTTTATTTTCAGGATATTTTTATTGCATGGATAATTCGGAAAGCAGACAAATAATACTATTTTTGCTTTATTTATTCTAAATACAAAAAGTAAAAAGAGAGTACAGAAGGTTGTGCCTTCTAGTTTCATCCATCTCATGATCATCAAAAGGAATCCACTAACAAGGTTGATCAAGTCTTGTTAACAAACTCATTTTGAATAACATGGAACCCGAGAAATTTCGAATAACACTAGGTTACCTCAAGGGGGATATGAACATCCCCAACAATAAGAATATCATATTTTTTCTTGACAGTAGGAAGAGGAAATTCAAAACCTCCGATAATAATAGTTGGAACTTTTCCAATAGAATTGATGCTATGAACTTGAGGTTGTTTCCTCAGAAAGTGTACCATATGCTCATTACCATTAACATGAAAAGTGAAATTGCCTTTGTTGCAATTAATAACATCCCCTGCAGTATTCAAAAACGGTCCACCAAGGATAATTGACATACTATCGTCCTCGGGAATATCAAGAATAACAAAGTCCGTTAAGATAGTGACATTTGCAACCACAACAGGCACATTCAGAAATACCAACAGGTATAGCAGTAGATTTATCAGCCATTTGCAAAGATATTTCAGTAGGTGTCAACTTATTCAATTCAAGTCTACGATATAAAGAGAGAGGCATAACACTAACACCGGCTCCAAGATCACATAAAGCAGTTTTAACATAATTTCTTTTAATGGAGCATGGTATAGTTGGTACTCCTGGATCTCCAAGTTTCTTTGGTATTCCACCCTTAAAAGTATAATTAGCAAGCATGGTGGAAATTTCAGCTTAAAGTATCTTTCTTTTATTTGTAATGATATCCTTCATATATTTAGCATAAGGGTTTACTTTAAGCATATCAGTTAAGCGCATACGTAAGAAGATAGGTCTAATCATTTCAGTAAAGCGCTCAAGATCCTCATCATCCTTTGTCTTGGATGGTTTAGTAGGAAAAGGCATGGGTTTTTGAACCCATGGTTCTCTTTATTTATCGTGCTTCCTAGCAAAAAAATCTCTGTTATCATAACGTTGATTCTTTGATTGTGGGTTATCAAGATCAACAACAGGTTCAATCTCTACATCATTATTATTGCTAGGTTGAGAATCAACATGAACATTATTATTAACATTATCACTAGATTCATGTTCATCACCTGATTGTGTTTCAGCATCAGAAATAGAAATATCATTGGGATTCTCAGGTGTGTTTACAAGAGGTTCACTAGAAGCATGCAAAGTCCTATCATTTTTCTTTTTCTTCTTTTTAGAAGGACTAGGTGCATCTAAATTATTTCTCTCAGAATCTTTCTCGATTCTCTTAGGGTGGCCTTCAGGATACAAAGGTTCCTGAGTCATTCTACCAGTTCTAGTAGCCACTCTAACAACAAAATCATGTTTATTATTTAACTCATCGAGCAAATCACTTTGAGTTTAAGTACTTGCTCCGCTTGAGTGGTAACCATAGAAGCATATTTGCTAATGAGTTTAAGTTCACCTTTAACTCTAGCCATATAATCATTCAAGTGTCCTATAATGAAAGCATTGTTCTTTAATTCTCTACCAACATAAGCATTTAAACTTTCTTGTCTAGCCATTAAGTCATCAAATTCATCTAAACATTGGCTATGAAATTTAATAGACGAGATTTCAACTTTATCATACCTACAGAGAGAATTTACCTTTACTACCTATGTCGGGTTATCAAGACAATGTGTTTCTTCAATAGGCGGTATATTAAGACCATGTATTTCTTCAATAGGAGGTAAATTCTTAACATATTCAGCTTTAATACCTTTTTCTTTCATAGATTTCTTTGCCTCTTGCATATCTTCAGGACTTAAATATAGAACACCCCTCTTCTTTGGAGTTGGTTTAGGAATAGGCTCAGGAGTTGGCTCAATTGGCTCAGGAATTGGCTCAGGAAGAGTCCAATTATTTTCATTAGTCAACATATTATTCAATAGTAATTCAGCTTGGTCGACAGTTCTTTCCCTGAAAACACAACCAGCACAACTATCCAAGTGGTCCTTGGAAGCATCGGTTAGTCCATTATAAAAGGTATCAAGTATTTCATTTTTCTTAAGAGGATGATCAGGCAATGCATTAAGTAATCGGAGAAGCCTCCCCCAAGCTTGTGGGAGACTCTCTTCTTTGATTTGCACAAAATTATATATTTCCCGCAAGGCAGCTTGTTTCTTATGAGCAGGGAAATATTTAGCAGAGAAGTAATAAATCATATCCTGGGGACTACGCACACAACCAGGATCAAGAGAATTAAACCAAGTTTTAGCATGACCCTTTAATGAGAATGGAAGTATCTTAAGGATATAATAATAGCGAGATTTCTCATCATTAGTAAACAGAGTGGCTATATCATTCAACTTTATAAGATGTGCCACAACAGTTTCAGATTCATAGCCATAAAAAGGATCAGATTCAACCAAAGTAATTATCTCAGGATCAACAGAGAATTCATAATCCTTATCAGTAACAAAGATAGGTGAAGTAGCAAAGGCAGGGTCATATGTCATTCTAGCATTCAGAGTTTTCTATTTAAGTTTAGCTAGTAATTTCTTAAGATCAGATCTATCATTGCAAGCAAAAAGATCTCTAGCAGTTTCTTCAACCATAACATAACCCTTAGGAACAACATGCAATTCATACTTAGGGGGAGAACCTTCATCATCACTATCATCAATAATTGCATCTTCTATAATTTTATTCTCTCTAACTGTAGCAAGTTGTTCATCAAGATATTCACCTAATGGCATAGTAGTATCAAGCATAGAAGTAGTTTCATCATAAGTATCATCCATAGTAGAAGTGGCATCATCAATAACATGCGACATATCAGAATTCATAGCAGTAGAAAGTTTAGGTGTCGCAAGCTTACTCAAAACAGAAGGAGAATCTAGTGCAGAGCTAGATGGCAGTTCCTTACCTCCCCTCGTAGTTGAGGGAAAAATCTTAGTTCTTTCGTCTTTCAAGTTCTTCATAGTGATCAGCAGATAGAAATCCCAAGTGACTCAAAGAATAGAGCTATGCTCCCCGGCAATGGTGCCAGAAAATAGTCTTGATAACCCACAAGTATAGGGGATCGCAACAGTTTTCGAGGGTAGAGTATTCAACCCAAATTTATTAATTCGACACAAGGGGAGCCAAAGAATATTCTCAAGTATTAGAAGTTGAGTTGTCTATTCAACCACACCTGGATAACTTAGTATCTGCAGCAAAGTATTTAGTAGCAAAGTAGTATGATAGTAATGGTAATAGTGGCAAAAGTAAAGATAGCAGTTTTCTAGTAATTGTAACAGTAGCAACGGAAAAGTAAATAAGCAAAGCACAATATGTGAAAAGCTCGTAGGCATTGGATCAGTGATGGATAATTATGTCGGATGCGATTTCTCATGTAATAGTTATAACATAGGGTGACATAGAACTAGCTCCAGTTCATCAGTATGATGTAGACATGTATTCTGAATATAGTCATATGTGCTTATGGAAAAGAACTTGCATGGCATCTTTTGTCCTACCCTCCTGTGGCAGTGGGGTCCTAATGGAAACTAAGGGATATTAAGGCCTCCTTTTAATAAAGTACCGGACCAAAGCATTAGCACATAGTGAATACATGAACTCCTCAAACTACGGACATCACCGAGAAGTATCCTGATTATTGTCACTTCGGGGTTGTCGGATCATAACACATAATAGGTGACTATAGACTTGCAAGATAGGATCAAGAACTCACATATATTCATGAAAACATAATAGGTTCAGATCTGAAATCATGGCACTCGGGACCAAGTGACAAGCATTAAGCATAGCAAAGTCACAGCAACATCAATCTCAGAACATAGTGGATAGGGATCAAACCCTAACAAAACTAACTTGATTACATGGTAAATCTCATCCAACCCATCACCGTCCAGCAAGCCTACGATGGAATTACTCATGCACGGCGGTGAGCATCATGATATTAGTGATGGAGGATGGTTGATGATGACGATGATGATGAATCCCCCTCTCCGGAGCCCCAAACGGACTCCAGATTAGCCCTCCCGAGAGAGATTAGGGCTTGGCGGCGGCTCCGTATCGTAAAATGCAATGAAACTTTCTCTCTGATTTTTTTCTCCGCAAAATGGAATATATAGAGTTGGAGTTGAGGTCGGTGGAGCAGTAGGGGGCCCACAAGACAGGGGGCGTGCCTAGGGGGAGGGGGCGCACCCCCCACCCTCGTGGACAGGGTGTGGTCCCCCTGGCCTTGATTCTTTCGCCAGTATTTTTTATATTTTCCAAAAGTTATCTCCGTGGATTTTCAGGTCATTCCGAGAACTTTGGTTTTCTGCATAATAAACAACACCATGGTAGTTCTGCTGAAAACAGCGTTAGTCCGGGTTAGTTTCATTCAAATCATGCAAGTTAGGGTCCAAAACAAGGGCAAAAGTGTTTGGAAAAGTAGATACGTTGGAGACGTATCAACTCCCCCAAGCTTAAACCTTTGCTTGTCCTGAAGCAATTCAGTTGATAAACTGAAAGTGATAAAGAAAAACTTTTACAAACTCTGTTTGCTCTTGTTTTATAATATGTAAAGCCAGCATTCAAGTTTTCAGCAAAGATTATGAACTAACCATATTCACAATAACACTTAGGTCTCATGTTTACTCATATCAATGGCATAATCAGCTAGCGAGCAATAATAATAAATCTCGGATGACAACACTTTCTCAAAACAATCATAATATGATATAACAAGATGGTATCTCGCTAGCCCTTTCTAAGACCGCAAAACATAAATGCAGAGCACCTTTAAAGATCAAGGACTGACTAAACATTGTAATTCATGGTAAAAGAGATCCAGTCAAGTCATACCCAATATAAACTAATAGTAATGCATGCAAATGATAGTGGTGCTCTCCAGCGGGTGCTTTTTAATAAGAGGGTGATGCCTCAATATAAAAGTAAATATATAGGCCCTTCGCAGAGGGAAGCAGGGATTTGTGGAGGTGCGAGAGCTCGATTTTAAAATAGAGATGAATAGCATTTTGAGCGGTATACTTTTACTGTCAACGCAACAACTATGAGATGGCGATATCTTCCATGCTCCACACATCATAGGCGGTTCCCAAACAGAATGGTAAAGTTTATACTCCCCCACCACCAACAAGCACACTCCACGGCCATCCGAAACAACCGAGTACCGTCCATACCAACAACAGTCCCGGGGGAGTTTTGTTTTAATTATTTTGATTTGCTTTGATCTTTTTAATCATGGGACTGGGCATCCCGGTTACCAGCCATTTTCTCATGAATGAGGAGCGGAGTCCACTCCCCTTGAGAATAACACACCTAGCATGGAATATATAGACAACCCTAGTTGAAACATGAGCTGCTCGAGCATACAAAACATAATTTCATTTGAAGGTTTGGAGTTTGGCACATACAAACTACTTGGAACGGCAGGTAAATACCGCATATAGGAAGGTATGGTGGACTCATATGGAATAACATTGGGGTTTATGGAGTTTGGATACACAAGCAGCATTCCCGCTTAGTACAGGTGAAGGCTAGCAAAATACTGGGAAGCGACCAACTGAGAGAGCGACAACACTCATGAACATGCATTAAAATTAATCAACACTTGGTGCAAGCATGAGTAGGATATAATCCACCATGAATATAAATATTGCGAAGGCTATGTTGATTTGTTTGAACTACATGCGTGAACATGTGCCAAGTGAAGTCACTCGAATCATTCAAAGGAGGATACCATCCCATCATACCACATCACAATCATTTTAATAGCATGTTGGCACGCAAGGTAAACCATTATAAGCTCCTAGCTAATTAAGCATGGCATAAGCAACTATGATCTCTAATTGTCTTTGCAAACATGTTTATTCATAATAAGCTGAATCAGGAACGATGAACTCATCATATTTACAAAAACAAGAGAGGTCGAGTTCATACCAGCTTCTCTCATCTCAATCAGTTCATCATATATCGTCATTATTGCCTTTCACTTGCACGACCGAACGGTGTGTATGATAATAATAGTGTAAGTGCATTGGACTAAGCAGGAATCTGCAAGCATTCGATTCAAGAGAGGAGACAAAGTAATATGGGCTCTAAGTTAAATCAACAATCATGCATATGAGAGCCACTAAACATTTTCATTATGGTCTTCTCCTCTCGACCCCCAAAGGAAAGAAAAGAAATAAAACTATTTACACGGGAAAGCTCCCAACAAGCAAAAGAAGAACGAGAAATCTTTTTGGGTTTTCATTTAATTACTACTACAAGCATGGAAATTAAAATAACTATTTTTTTTGGTTTTCTCAAGGTGAGAAATAAATTAAACTAGCATGGATAGTACAATGAAAGAGTATGAGCACCGACAACTAGAATAGTGTGTGAACATGAATGTACTGTCGGTGAGAAATACGTACTCCCCCAAGCTTAGGCTTTTGGCCTAAGTTGGTCTATGCCCAAGGATCGCGGCTACTCTCCCCGGTGTACTGAGGAGTGTCATCTGGGTACCACTGGCTAGCGATCTCCTACGGATCCCACTGATAACAGGATGGACGATAGGGGTCCAGTGGTGGTTCCGACTCAGGCTCTGGAGCTGATGTCTGACCTCGGTGCGCGTACACGGCCTTCGGCAAAATGAGGTAATGGCCTGCAGTTAAATCAAACAAAGAAGGCACAGGCAGGGTAATAATCTCATTGTGTTTCTGATACATCTCCAACATATCTATAATTTTTTATTGTTCCATGCTATTATATT
This sequence comes from Triticum timopheevii, assembly GCA_963921465.1. Taxonomy (NCBI): domain Eukaryota; kingdom Viridiplantae; phylum Streptophyta; class Magnoliopsida; order Poales; family Poaceae; genus Triticum; species Triticum timopheevii. Next base: position 549,374,304 of record OY997268.1, on the reverse strand, counting down.
ACCCATTTTGGATGTTTACGTGCTTTACTTCACACTTTTATATCATTTTTGGGACTAACCTACTAACCAGAGGCCCAGCCCGAATTGCTGTTTTTTTGCCTATTTCAGTGTTTCGAAGAAAAGGAATATCAAACGGAGTCCAAACGGAATGAAACCTTCAGGAGCGATCTTTTTGGAACAAACGTGATCCAGAGGACTTGGAGTGGAAGCCAAGAAATAAACAAGGCGGCCACGAGGGTGGAGGGCGCCCCCCCTACTAGGCACGCCCCTGTCTTGTGGGCCCCTCGGGCGTCCACCGACCTACTTCTTCCTCCTATATATACCCATGTACCCCAAAAACATCAGAAGCGACCACGAAAAACTATTTCCACCACCGTAACCTTCTGTATCCGTGAGATCCCATCTTGGAGCCTTCGTCGGCGCTCCGCCGGAGGGGGAATCAACCATGGAGGGCTTCTACATCAATACCATAGCCTCTCCGATGAGTTGTGAGTAGTTTACCACAGACCTTCGGGTCCATAGTTATTAGCTAGATGGCTTCTTCTCTCTCTTTGAATCTCTATACCATGTTCTCCTCGATCTTCTTGGAGATCTATTCGATGTAACTCTTTTTGCGGTGTGTTTGTCGAGATCCGATGAATTGTGGGTTTATGATCAAGTTTATCTATGAGAAATATTTGAATCTCCTCTGAATTCTTTTATGTGTGATTAAGTTATCTTTGCAAGTCTCTTTGAATTATCAGTTTGGTTTGCCTACTAGATTGATCTTTCTTGCCATGGGAGAAGTGCTTAGCTTTGGGTTCAATATTGCGGTGTCCTTTCCCAGTGACAGCAGGGGCAGCAAGGCACGTATTGTATTGTTGCCATCGAGGATAAAAAGATGGGGTTTATATCATATTGCATGAGTTTATCCCTCTACATCATGTCATCTTTCTTAATGCGTTACTCTGTTCTTTATGAACTTAATACTGTAGATGCATGCTGGATAGCGATCAATGTGTGGAGTAATAGTAGTAGATGCAGACAAGAGTCGGTCTACTTGTCATGGACGTGATGCCTATATACATGATCATGCCTAGATAATCTCATAATTATTCGCTTTTCTATCAATTGCTCGACAGTAATTTGTTCACCCACCGTAATACTTATGCTATCTTGAGAGAAGCCACTAGTGAAACCTATGGCCCCGGGGTCTATCTTTTATCATATAACCTTTCAATCTAATTTTACTTGCATCTTTACTTTTCTGATCTATATTATAAAATACCAAAAATATATTTATCTTATCATATTATCTCTATCATATCTCACTTTCGCAAGTGGCCGTGAAGGGATTGACAACCCCTTTATTTCGTTCGTTGCGAGTTCTTGTTTGTTTGTGTAGGTGCGTGGGACTTTTGCAGAGCCTCCTACTGGATTGATACCTTGGTTCTCAAAAACTGAAGGAAATACTTACACTACTATTGCTGCATCACCCTTTCCTCTTCAAGGAAAACCAAGACATAGCAGTTTCTTATTAAATCTCAGGTTATACAGGAGCATCTTATCATCGTTGTCAACAATAAGATCATGCACTACCATGCTCCTGTAATCTAAAAAGGAAAGATGCAACTTGTTTCTTATGAGTAGGGAAATATTTTTCAGAGATTATTTAACTTTGTGCAAATTGAAGAAGAGTCTCCCACAAGCTTGAGGGAGGCTTCTCCAATTGCTAATGCTTTGCCTGTTCATCCTCTTAATAAAAATGAAATAGTTGATATCTTCTTAATGGGCTAACCAATGCTTCTAGGGATTCCCTAGATAGTTGTGCTCGTTGTGTTTTCAGGGAACAAACTATTGAGCAAGTTGAAGAATTATTGAATAACATATTGAAAAATTATGATGATTGGACTCCTCCTGGAACACCGCCTAAACCCACTCCAAAGAAGAGGGGTATTTTATATCTCAGTCCTAAAGATATGCAAGAGGCAAAGAAATCTATGAAGCAAAAAGGTATTAAAGCCGAGGATGTCAAAAATTTACCTCCTATTGAAGAAATACACGGGCTTGATACACCACCACCACCTAAGGTGGTAGAGGTAAACATCCTTGTTGATGCCTTTATGAGTTTGATAATTACATTAGAGAGCAGATCACTTTAATGGAAATGTTATGAAACAATTGAAATACAACTCTGATATGATTGCTCACTTAGGTGACTTGTTATTTATAATTTCAAATGATGTTAGAGGTGTAGGAAATCATGCCTCTATTGTTCAAACTCAATTAGAACAAGTTGATAAATTTCGAAGAGTTAAATGAATAATAATATAAGTGATCATGTTGTTAGAGTAATGACTAGAGGAGTTAGGATGACTCAGGAACCACTTTATCCCGAGGGACACCCAAAAAGAATTGAACAAGACTCTCAAAGAGTTAACGCTGATGCACCTAGTCCATCTAAAAGAAAAAGAAGAAGAAAAATGATAGGACTTTGCATGCCTCTGGTGAACCTGAAGTAGAAAAACCTCATGATAATGATAATGAAGTTTCTATCTCTGATGCTGAAACTCAATCTAGTAGTGAACACTCACCTTCTGATAATGAAAAAGATAATGATGAGGTTCATGAAGATACTCAAACAAATGATAAAGAACCAGACAATGATGTGGAGATAGAACCAACAGTTGATCTTGATAACCCACCACCCAAGAATAAAAGATATGATAAAAGAGACTTTGTTGCTAGAAAACATGTAAAGGAAAGAAAGCCATGGGTTCAAAAACCTATGCCCTTTCCACCTATGTCAACTAAAAATAAATATGATGAAGAATTTGAATGCTTTGCTGAAATCCTGAGGCCAGTCTTTTTGCGTACTCTCTTGATTGATATCTTAAAAATGCCTCCTTATGCAAAGTACATGAAAGACATCATCACCAATAAGAGAAAAATACCGGAAGCTGAAATCTCGACCATGCTTGCTAATTGTTCTTTTAAAGATGGAGTACCTAAAAAACTTGGAGATCCGGTAATACCAACTATACCTTGCTCCATTAAAAGAAATTATGTGAAAACTGCTTTATGTGATTTAGGAGCTGGTGTTAGTGTTATGCCTTTCTCTTTATATAAAAGACTTGATTTGAATAAACTGACACCTATTGAAATATCTTTGCAAATGGCTGACAAATCAACTCCAATACCTATAGGTATTTGTGAGGATGTGCCCGTTTTTGTTTCTAATGTTACTATTTTGACTAACTTTGTTATACTTCAGATGCCCGAGGACGACAACATGTCAATTATCCTTGGTAGACACTTCTTGAATACTGCAAGGGCTGTTATTGATTGCAATAAAAGCAAGGTCACTTTTCATATCAATGGTAATGAGCATACGGTGCACTTTTCGAAGAAACAATTCCAAGTGAATGGTATTAATGTTATTGAAAAATCTCCGACAATCACTATTGGAAGTTTTCAACTATCTCTACCTACTGTTAAAACTAAATATGAAATGCTTATTGTCGGGGACATTCATATCCCCGTTGAGATAACTTAGTGATTCACAAAAGTTCTTCGGTTTCAGGCTAATCGAAAGTGGTTGTTAATAAGACTTGATCAACCTTATTAATGGATCATTTTTTAGAGGTATGAAGTTGATGAATTTAGTGAGCACTACCTTCTGTCCCTACCTTTTGTTTTCTGTTTTTGTTAGTTAACTAAAATAAAATGCCATGTTTTGTCTGTTTTCTAAATTTTCCATAAAATAAAAAATGTCCCAAAAGTAAAAGTTCTCGGAGTGCTCTGAAAATTTAATACAATTTTTTTCTGAATATTTAAGAATTTTTGGTGCAAATAATATTAGAGGGAGGTGCACCAGGTGGGCACAACTCACCTGGGTGTGCCAGGACCCCCAGGGGCGCCCTGGTGGGTTGTGGTCCCTGTCGTGGGTTTGTCACGGCAGATGTCCTAGTGTGAGGACCTAGTCGTGAGGCCAACGCATCTATGTGGTAGCTTGAGAGGGGTTGATCGGGACGAGAGATGCGACACACAAGACAAGGATTTAGACAGCTTCGGGCCCTGGGAAACATCATCCGGTAACAACCCTACATGCTGTTTGTGGCTAGGTCTCATTATGCTCATGAGGGAGACGCCGTAAGTCCGACTCTCCTCTAGTTATGTCTAGCCCTACAGATTGTTTCTTGCCTCTCCCTCTTGGGGTGCCCTGCCCCTCCTTATATAAGTTGGAGGGACGGGTTACATGTGGAGTCCTAGTAGGACTAGGACTATTCTATAACAAGTGGAATCCTAGTCTGCCCCTTTAAGGGAAAACTCCTTATGTCTTTCCTCGTAAACCGGCCCATCATAACATAAGTCAGCCTTCTGGGCCTTGGGCCTTGTCATCCATCTGACCTGCCATCGGGCCATTGGTGAGTCGCCAGGCTTATGAGTCATCAGATCAGTGAGCCACCAGACTCGCGAGTCGCCAATGCTCCGGCGGGTTACCAATGAAATGCCAAGTCCGGCCGGGTCATACTTTCGTCTGGGTCATACTGCGGGGTATATCCCCGACATTAGCCCCTAGTTTACTTTGGATTTATCCATGTTAAACTAATCCTGCAACATAAACACAAGAACAAATTTGACAGGTTGTGCTCCGGGTTAAATATTCTTGTAAGCCGGCACCTGATCATCCTTAAGTCCTTGACATTTCCTCCTGGATGTGTGTTCATGATCTCATAGCAAATCTCCTTTAGCAGATGTGTTCAAACATTACCAATGCAAAAAATCCAGGCACTTTTTCTGAAAAATCCGGGTCAATAGGCCACCTTCATAATCAACTTGCTGATATTGGCTCTTCTCGAAAAATGTTATAAGAAATAATCCATTTGAGTCGGCCTTCAGTGCCCTGACTTTGATAAAAATATTGGTCTTTGTAATATTCAACTGATATTCAGCCGGCTTAAAGATGTAGATCTTGCCGATTTTTGATTGCCAAAATTGCCGAGTTATAAATAAATGATGTTGGGTCATGATTGTTGCAGACCTGGGTTAATCTGGTCTGCTCCAAACTGAGAATTTTAAGATTTTCTCTCCCTTATATGCATATCACCTGTAGCCCCCAAGTGTCGAGTTGTCATGCTTGCAGCAACCTGAGACTTGTAATTGCCTTATGCTCATGAAAACTTCAACCAGTGTAACCCCCAAGGGCTGGGTCATTATGCAATAATGAGCACGTACTTTGTAGATATAACCATGTAAACTTGAACAACAACGTGTAGTCCCCAAGGGCCGGCTCATTACATTGTGATGAGTCGGGTCTTCAATAAGTTTAGCAAAAAATGACTTTGCATTAGCCCCCAAGTGCCATGGTGCATGCTGGCAGTGACATGGGAATTGCATATTTGATGTAATCTCAATTTAAATAATGTAGCCCCCAAGTGCCGGGTCGTAAGCCTGCAGTGACTCAGGACTATTCCCTACTTTGTAAAAATAAATCATGTCCATTAATAAAATAATAACCATTGCGCTGAAGCGACTTTGAAGACCTCAATTATAACACTAGTTATTGATGACCATAAAAATCCAGCCATGTTGGCTATTCAAGATTTGAATAATATAATCCGGTATGAAAACCTCAATCATTCAATATCATCATGAAAATCCAGCAAGTTTTGGCTATTAAAGATTTGAATACCTCATCGGTTGATAAGTAAATCCGGAGTTTAAATACCCGGCGGCTCTTGGCCGATGGCGACTTAATGTGCATTCATTGTAAGACAGAATTTTTGTAACCCGGCGGCTTATAGCCTTTGAGAAAATCCAGAATGGATAACCCTTTTGAAACATCAATTTTGGTGATGAGCTTGAACTTAATCATTTAGATAAGTCATAGTTCTGCAAATCCCACAGAGTTTAAACAAATATATGCCCTGGCGACTTAAGTCAAAAGCTAGGGCGGTTTATCAAACCTCAGATAACAAAAATAAATATCATACCTGCGATATTTATGAACATTGCCGGCTTATCTTGCCAGTGTAATAAGGGTGATAACCCAAAACTTAGAAGCCAAAACTTCCAAATGTTTGATGATTGTCATATGCTGGCGACTTATCGTCCAAAGCCAAGCCTGGTTAAACAGAAACCACATATATATATGCCTCAGATATGAACAAAAAGTCTTAAGATAAACCCAAAAGACTGTTTTCAAAAAACTCAAGTCAAACAGAGAGAAAAAGCGAGGCTTCTGATTCGAATATGATCAGTAAGCCGGACCAAAAGGGGTTAAGCTAGGATTCGAATACGATCATGAAGCCCCCTAGTGGTCTTGGCATTGCACCGATCAAGAGGGTACCGACAGCTATGTTCTCTTTGGTTCGAATACGACCTATGTTTGAACAGGAAGCCCCCAAATGACCTTGAGAGTTTTTTTAACGACTCTGATTCGAATACTATCAAAGTCAGACCCAAAATGGGTTAAACTATGATTCGAATACGATCAAGAAGCTCCCTAGTGGGTTTGGCGTTGTGCCGATCAAGAGGGTACCGACAGCTATGTTCTCTTTGGTTCGAATACGACCTATGTTTGAACAGGAAGCCCCCTAGTGACCTTGAGACTTTTTTAACAACTCTGATTCGAATACGATCAAAGTTGGACCAAAAGGGGTTAAGCTAGATTCGAATACGATCAACCCCCAATGGTCATTGAAGCATGGTACCTATGTTTGAGTTGTGCTTTGCAACAGACTCTCTTTGGTCCCTTTAATTTTTCTGAGAACTCGAACTTTGCGAGAGATAAATTCTTCTTTGAGTCGGAAATTTAAACCGGATATTTTCTGACGGCCTTTAAACTGACAACATTTTACTGAGCCATGTCATCATAGCCCCCGAGTCCTAAGACGACTCAATGAGTTGACTTCGATTCTCCATAGTTGACCATGATATAGACCAGTTTAAGTCCTGTATGGGAGAACTTGCAAGCCAAAGTAATTGCACTTTTTAAAAAAAATAATATGTAATATAAAATATATTGGACGGATTTCACCTGATATGTTAGGCTAGTGATTATCCGCCGCAGAGTTGATGATCACCATGGTGAAGCTGAAATCAATCATGGGTGAGCCGGCCGCGGGAGCACACGGATGAACCAACCGTGACATTATAAGTCGGTGCAGACGGATGAGTCAATCGTAGGTGCGGTCCCAGTGAGTTGATGTAGATCAAACTGCACGGGCGGTGGCTTGCACACACCCGTTCAACAGCAAGCGGGCGTGGACGCCGGTGCATGACGATGCTAACACGAACTCCATAGGCACAGTACGGCACCACCTTTATAATGAATCCTTGTCCTGCACATAAAAAACATACATACCAAAGTAGTTGTCCTTAAATGTTTTAATATGTGCTAAGTAATAAATAAGAAACATAGCACTTGGTAAGCTTTGTCCAACGCAAGTAGATGCACTCTACGTCTGACAATAATTGAGCAGATACTTGGGCTATACTATACTAGTACTAGTACTGATGTTCCATTGAGCCTTAAGACTGTATTGTCCACCATGAGACTGTTGCCTGAATCTCGTGAGTAGTAGCAGCCACAACAAAAGCCAGAGTAATAACACCACTCAACGGGCAAGGCCACAGAGGCGAAGGCAGCCGGGCGGCTCTTGGCCTTGACCGCAGTGGTGATGGAGGCAGCCGGGTTGGAGCAAAGTGGCAGTTTCCGAGGCGGCTTGTGGTACAGCCGACACAGGCGACTCACCGCAGAGGCCAGACGCAACGGTGGCTCACAGGTGGTTTCACAAGCGGGTCATAGCAACAAGCGGCGATTTGGGCAGAAGTGATTTAGGCGTGACTGCGGCCGGCTCGCAGGTAAAGCGGCAACGGGAACTCAAAACCGGCCGGCTCAACGGCCGAGGTAGCGGCTCAGCAACGAACGCGGGGAGGCAAGGCCGCTCAGTGGTGACCCGACTGCGACTCAGGGGCGCGGTGGCCTGATGCAGCTTGACAGGCAAAAGGTGAGGCGACGGCGACTGCTTGACAGAGGCGGAACAACGACTGCTCTTGGTATCTGCTATGACGCAAGGGGGCAAACCAGCAACATCGGAGGCGGCGGCGGCTCGCCCTACTGCAATTGAAGTGACGACGCGGCGCGACTAGCAGCCGACCCTCGGTAGTACGTGTGCGCGGAAAGAGCCGGGCCGGGTCGCAGCAGAAGCAACTTGATGCGCGTCGAATCCCAACAGGAGCAATCCAAAAACACCACATTTTTCTTTGTTGACTCTCATCATCACGTGGTTAGCAACCACTTTTTCTACCGCGGCCTCAAAGAGTAAGGTAATATGCAGGCGCTCGTTAGGATGTAGCCTCAGCAGCTGACGAAACGGCCAGCGGTCAACGCGCGGTGACTCAAGATGGAAGTGACTCGGAGGCGCGGCCGCGCACGGAGCGGCTCAATGGTGAGGCCGGTGGGGCTGCGGGCCAGGTTGAGGTGATTTGATGGCAGCGGAGGAGCGGAGGCTCGGCTTAAATATCCTTCAATCTGAATGGATCTGATTTTGTATTGCTGATGATGAAAATAGCAGACTGGAGCGTGAGTATCAACACGTACACCCAAACCATGGCCTTCATGCAAGATCCCATGTGGGTTGCATCTAGTCCATGTGGGTTGCATCTAGTGCCACTTAGAGCCGGTCAAACCTCGTGTGTTCGTGTAACAGCAGGTCAGCCGAGCAGCTAAGCTCAATCATCATGCGTGCCCCTAGATCGGTGCCAACTTTTGTCTCCGTCCGCACACACTGTTTTTAAAGCAGACCGGCGGCGCATAGCGCAGACTGTTGAAACGGCACGAGGCCCGCTGGTCGACAGGCCGGCTCGACGCGGGGCAGCCCAGAGAAAACCCAACTGAGGCGACCCGGTGAGTTGACGCGGCAAGCTGGCTCAGAAGTGGAGGCGATTCAGACTCGGACGTGGAGAACGGTGGTGGCTCCGGGGCCACCGGCCCGATGGAGATCCGTCAAACGAGGTCGGCTCGATGGTAGAGACCGAGTTTCACGCCCAAACTTCTGGGTCGTGGGTTGTTTCCTTTTATTCTCCTTTCCTTTTTTAGATATCGCGATGGGCGTGTGTGACCACGTGCCGTAGCCTTTTGCCTTGTTGTTTTGGAAACCTAAGATCGATCCGATCTTGCATCGGTTAATCATGCGAAAGAAAATTCCTCCTTCGACTTCCACCAGAAATTGATGCTTCGACTAATCAGTCATTGGAGGCCGTACTCAGCATGTATATGTACTAGGTAAAGATGCCCGTGCGTTGCAACGGGAAAACACAATGTTCAAGGTGTGAAAATAAATCTACCATTCTTAAGAAGGTGCTCCCCACTACTACGGAAGTACCCTCGGGAATTCTTGAGCCGAATCTTCACAAGCCCATGTTTCAACATGGCATTGTCTTGAGATTTCGGTCTAGTGTTCATCTGAAGTGAGGTTATATGTGGGGATTTGGGCTGGGTTTCAGGGATGCCGGATAGCCCGGACGTCTGCGACCCGTTTGGGAAGCTCGACTGGGACACCGGGCGTCCACCCGGCCAGTTTGGGTAGCCCTGCTGTAGATGCTCTATTGTGACCGAGACATAAGAACCATTCATGAACTCTCAAGCCGAATCTTCACAGACCTATCTTTCAATGTGGCGTTGTCTGCACCATCAGATTTCCTCGTTTGCTGGAATAAAAAATAACTATAGTGAAAACTACATAATTTGTACAGAAATACTATTTCAATCTATTTGAAAACTAAAATACTGTGGTACATGAAAAAACAATCAAGTGCGAGCACAAAATATCGTACACCCATAAAGGGAACCTAATACTAATGATGTTCCCAGTATATGATCAGAACATCTCATCGATTACATAGTGTGTTCTCTCTCTGGATGCAGGTGAGACAAATGTTCAAGTTCAGATATAGATTTCATATTGGAATTGATGTATACAAAGCCGTGCTATACATTTTGGTTGCACTGAAAGAGGGATCACATTTCTGCTATATACGTTGCCATTTTCGAGTTGTGAAATCATGCACATACTTCTTCAAAATAAAAGTAGTACTCAAGATCTGAATTCAATTTCAAAAAACAAATCACATGTTGAAGTACATCTTTGCACCCAAACCGTACACGTCCAGTTGTGGAATTTGGAAGGCTACGGAAAAACAAACACAAACCAACACCCTGTTTACTGAATCAATCAACGCAAGCTGGCCATGCTACATATAGGGGGGAATAAGATCAGTTACATGGGGATCGCCCTGGTGACACACAAATACATAACCTTGGTCAGGAGGCCCATGACGCGGTAGCCCTTGCCGTGGAGGAACATGTACACCACTGCGCCCAAGAGTCACTCCATCACATCAAGTGCCACACACCCACCATAAAAAAGGTAAGTGCCATACATTCAATATCTTTACCCTGAAACCAAAATTTCATCATGTGAAATACATTGTCACTGTATACTTTGTAAACGCGGATTGGCCATTATCATATGGTTCACCGAAAGTAAATTTGAAGGATTTTAACTAATCCGTTAGAATTGAACTTTTCTTTTATCAAAAGCCAGAGAATTCCAACATTACAAAGATGCTTGGGGAACTCACTAAGTTCGAAGATCTAACATAAATGTCTTAAGCAATTCAAAGGGGACCAAGTTGGATATTACCATTATAGTATACTATTGTGGATAATAGCAAGCATGCATTCACCACAGTGGATATTTTTTTAGTTTAGCTTATAGGTAAGATGTATGATGGAAAGAGGACAAATGTTGCGAGGCCTTGGGAGATAAAGCAGTTTCATGTATGTGATGACACTTCTGGCATGATCCTTTTTTTTTCATGCTCCTGGGTCAGAAAAAAAAATGAAAACTATGCAGCAAAGATAGACTTACTATGCAACACGGAAGCAATCAACATTGTATCTCAAAGATTGTTCTTTTATAAACAATCTCAAAGGACAATAAGGTAGTCCCTCCGTCCCACAATATAAGATGTTTTTGCAAGCTATGTTAGCTTGCAAAAATGTCTTATATTATGAGACAAAGGGAGTATTAAATTGGTGAAGATTTTATGAAGAGAAACTCAACATAAAAAGTTATTACTCCAGTTAAATTTCGGGGAAATCTGAAGAAATAAGTTGTTACATGTACACCTCAAACCAAGTGCTTAAAAAGAAGTAACGAATGCTCGCTATATAATTGGAAGTATACACAACTACATATAGTTCTTAATCCATACTATATTGTCTTCTACAGGTGGATGAGCATGATGCTCCAGGCCCGTACCAAACGACAAAAAAAAAATCATATTTGAGTAAAACAACTACTGGCTAATCTGTATTCATAGGTATAGTCCTTGTTCTGGAATGTAGAAAAGAGCCACTGTTTATTAACTTTATTTCCTAAAAAAATAATATACTATTAAATATATTCTCTTTGAGCATGCATGAGAAACAACACCCTAATCAATGATTCAGAAACATATTTCTTTGGGCATCTCAGTTCATAATAACACAAACCTGAAAAATAATAAATTCTGTAACATTCAGTGCGCTACTATGCCAGAATGGTTAAAGAACGTGCATACGGGAAAGTAGAATATATATAGCTCTCTCTAAACCTGGCAGAACAATAATTTCGAAGGCTTGAAGGTAAAACTGAGCTTGAATTAATATATAAATTGTTAAAAATCAAGAAGACGAGAGGGGAAGAGAGAAAATAATAGAACGGTGCTATGTGAATGACAAAACTGCATTTGATATATGACCGACACACTGTGGCCAACATCAGATGTAGTTGGCCAGCACTTCTACCCCCCTCAATTTGAGTGTCCCAGCAAACGTCGTCTGCACGGCAGTTTTGAAATAATATATTATGATTTCGAAAGGTAAAAAATGCACATGTTGCAAAAGTACCCTCTTTTATTGGAACTTCAGAATATGATTTCAAAAGAAAAGGGTGCTTCTCGTTATACAGAAGTACAACTATTCTCTTTGTCTCTCAAAAGTTGTGTCAACTATTTTGGTTACCTCTGAATATTTGAAGTTTGTGCTGACTATACATTTAATCTACTGAGATGGCAAAATAATTTATTTCATGGAAGCTAACTGCATTGTAATATAAGTCAAGAAAACATGCAAATACATTGGCTATCTTCGCCTGCCTGTATGCTGGCCACGATTTGTCAGTCCGTTGCTTCATGATTTTAGCTGCCAACAACTCTTGCGTGCGTACACTAATTGTGTGCCTTTTGATCAGCTAGCTTGGTATAAAAGTAACCAAGCCGGCCTAAATATGGTTCGCTGCATAATGTGCAACAGTGCCTCAAAAAGGGAAAGAAAATTATGTGCGCCGTCGCACCGCAAAGAGACCTTGTTGGAAACTGAGTTGTTTAAGAAAAGTGTGGAGAAGAAGCCAGAAAAGAATTTATGTCCATGATTAAAGGAGATACTTAGTCCAGGAAATGTACTACTGTTGTTCGTTGACGCTTTGTTCATGCCTCGGGCTGGGACACGTGTGGACTTTGTGCCTGCTCAGAAACCATTGCACGTTTTGTGGATATGTCATGAATGGATAACATAATTTTAAGAGCTCCAATTTCTAGGAATACCAGATTGTACTCTTTTAGGTAATGCCTGAAACTGAAATTCTTACTGTTTCCTAAGCATCCCAGCTGTGGACTATGTTAGTTTAAGAGTAGAGTAGAGTCCGATGTTGTTTACTTAATACAAGAATCCCAGTTGGCAAAGACAATCCTAAGCAGAATAGAAGTAGTCTCTAGATGAAGAAGAAAACAGCACATGTAATACAACATATAAGGCATCCCCAATGTAATGATTAAATAGGTGCAATACTGATGAAGTAGGAAAACAGGATGATACCGTCATATTCTCAGTCTTTGATTTCAATACAAATAGGCCTGGGCAATGGCATCTAAGGTTTGAAGACATGAAGGACTACTGATGCTGGTTCGCCACCGATTCGTGTTCCAAAACTTGACAACAAATTAGACAAAACAAAACATATGAATTATGCCGACAAGGCAGCCATGTAAATTCGTGATATATGACAGATTCTTAGCTTGTTGTCATACTTTGTTGAGCAATCGAGTACATTTTGTCCCTACAAATCCTAGCTTTCCAGGAGCACAGATTTGCAGAACTTTTACTCAAAGTACCTTGCGTTATTATTCAGAATATGACCCTTGAGAAATCATATACATGGATGCTAGAGCTGGCATGATGACCAGGCAGGAAAGTAACATAAGTAGAAAAAAGTAAATGTTGCATGCATGTTTCCAACTAAGTGCACTTCCGAGATTCTAGGGCAGATAAATAACATTGAAATCGATACCATTACAGTGAGATTTCATCATATGCTACTCGCCAAATATACCGACCATGTAGATATCCGCCAAACTGAAATTGTGAGCAATCAGAAGTAGCACCAATTTTTCAGAAAAATAAACTGAAACAGGGGTAGAACTGAGGGGGCAAATCAGTAACATTCATTATACAGCAGTGCAAACAAAGGAAAATCGGTTGAATTCATCGATCATACAGTGGTGTACCAACTACAGTAACATCAAAAACAACTACTGTGAGGAACACAGGCACCACAAGTTCACAACCAAAGCAGCAGGGCTGCTTTTGAAGGGGGGTCGAGGCATTACATACTTCTGGTGACAATCCATTGATGAGATCGCTATTGATGCCTTCCTTATAAGATTAGTCTTGTTCAGTGGCTGTGGTCGTGATAACATGGAAATACCAAAGTAAAAAAAACAGAAAATTACCTCCGGTCTATTGGGGCAATTGACCGAACAGTTGGCATGCAAACGGCCGTAGCAGTAGTGTTTCTCAAAGAAATAAAAACCTACTATGTAATGCAATGTAGCAAAAATGGTCGGAAGGCGTCAGTCACTACCAAATGTTTTTTTCAGCATGGTCGTTACTAAATGCTTGTGCAAGGTTCCTGCACAAGGTTTATGCTAGTAATGCTTGCAAGTCTTTTGTGTTATTCTATCCACCACAAGTCTAGAACAGTGACAATCACACAGAAATAGGTGCTGAACCATCCTTCGGTACAATACATATTTCATTAGATTCAGATCAGATAAGTAACAATGACAGACAACCAAATAACACTTCTAATTTAATTATGCAGACTAACCTGAAACTATTTTTTAGATGAGCTAACCTGAAAATATTAAGCGGACCTGAAACTAACCTGACAGGAAACAGATATGGGGTGGAGCTGATGGCATGGAGGTTGGGCCTGAACCTTCCTTGGAGGGAGAAGATGACCTGACGAGCTCTCCTCACTCCGCCGCAGCCACGAGCGCGGCGTGGTGTGGCCGATGTAGGAGAGGAGACGGGATGGAGGTGGGGGAGCTGATGCTTCTTCGATTCGGCGCTCGACGGGAGAGGACAAAAGAGGACGGGGCTCCGCCTGCCGCGCCCATCCTCGACTCCGCCGCCCTCTCCCTCCGCGGGAACGCCGTGATCCGGGGCTTCGCCCGACAAGGGCCTCCCGCGCGGCGCTCTAGCCGCCTTCAACCAGGAAAACGGCGGCGGCGGCCAACCCTATTTCGTGAAAGAGAGAGAGACGTGGGTCGGGAGAGGGACAAATCCTCGCCGGTGTCGACCGGCGGCCGGCGCAGCACCGGATCGAGCGTCGCCGGGGTCGGTCGCCTCCTAGCGGCTGAGGTCGGGGGGCGAGGGAGAGCCCGTGCTTTTTTGTGCTGGTGGACTGCGGGTTGAATATTGAAAACTACAGGAGGAGTTTTGGAAAACAACCTGAATGAAACGTTTTTCTCGCTTACTAAAGGACTGCGGGTTAATTTCTCAAAAATGGAAGGACTTTTCTGCAAAAAGCCTAACGACGGACGACCAGAAGCAGTCGCTGGTTTATTAGTAGGGAAAGATTGATTGATTTGATGCTTTAAACAATGAGATAGCAGCAGCACGTATCCTGCCTTTGGCCCTCAACTAGTCAAATCACCTTTGGTTCGTATGACTCGCTGCAGCCTGACAGATGATGGAGTGGATGAACCGGCCAGATACAATCTCGCCGAAGTTGAAATTGATGAAGCCACGACTTCAGGGCGTAAACGTCTCACAGACGCGCAAAAATTCCTTTCTCAACTGATGAACTCAAAAACTATGTAGATCTTTTTCAACCGGGTCTTCTTCATCCGAAAAATTATGAGCCCCTCAAACCCTAAAAAAATATCCCTTCAAGAACTCAACACCACCATGTGCCGGCCCCATGGTGGGCGCCATCTGTCGTGGATTTTTCATGGCAGATGTCCTAGTGTGATGACTTGGTCGTGAGGCCAATGCATCTATGTGGTAGCTTGAGAGGGGTTGATCGGGATGAGAGACGCAACACACAAGACAAGGATTTAGACAGCTTCGAGCCCCAAGAAACATCATCCGGTAACAACTCTACATGCTGTTTGTGGCTAGGTCTCATTATGCTCATGAGGGAGACGCTGTAAATCCGGCTCTCCTTTAGTTGTGTCTAGCCCTAGAGATTGTTTCTCGCCTCTCACTCTTGGGGTGCCCTGCCCCTCCTTATATAAGTTGGAGGGGCGGGTTACATGTGGAGTCCTAGTAGAACTAGGACTATTCTATAACAAGTAGAATCCTAGTCTGCCCCTTTAAGGGAAAACTCCTTATGTCTTTCCTCGTAAACCGACCCATCATAACATAAGCCGGCCTTCTGGGCCTTGGGCCTTGTCATGCGTCTGACCCACCATCGAGGCCATTGGTGAGTCGCTAGGCTTATGAGTTGTCAGATAAGTGAGCCTCCAGACTCGTGTGTCGGTGTACAAAAGTAGGGGCTTTGCTTTTGACCCCTTTACTTGTGCACGGATAGTCAGAGCCTCCCGGCACGGTCACGCACAGACGCGGCAGGAAAGGGAAGCCGGAGAAAAGCTGAGGCCACAAGGACAAACGAATCAACAACAAGGATCAAGGACACAAAGGACCCTTGCCGGGGCAACCTCAGCAACCCCGGCAAGACTCTTGCCGGGGCAGCTCGCCCACGCCAACCAAGCGAGCCACCCTTGAGCCCACCAACGCTAAACAGATGCATTGGAATAAGGCTCGGGAGGCACCTCCATGGTGGCATGCAGATCCTTGTGAAGACATAAAATGCTCAAGACCAAAAGGTGATAGGAAGGCAACCATCCTCACCAAAGAAACCCACAAGACCCCGGGCAAGATCCTTGCCAGGGAAGCTAGTGCGCCATGGCAAGACCCTTGCCGGACCACCCGGCAAGGCCACTACCAGGCCTGCACTAGCCAAGTTCCCACCGTCGTTCGCACGCGGCTACCAACCCAACCAGCTAGGCAGGCACCTGCGTGGCCGCATGCAATCCTTCGTGGAGGCTCCACCATCGCGCCACCTCAGCTGCCTGCCTGCCTACATGGCACCGCATGCATCGCTGGCCAGGGCGCGTGTCGAAGCGAGGGGGAGCGACGACGGACAGGACGTGCCTCACCCCCGTCCCCAATAAAGCGAAGGGACACCTAAGCCTCACATTAAATGCGTCTTGTCCTGTAATGCCAGCGATAACCTCGCAACGCTGTAGCACTTTCCACCTCCTGTGTGCCACCGTGGCAGCCCCTTTCACCTATAAAAGGAGGCCCATGGCATACAGAGAGGGGATTCAGCTCTTTTGAACCCCGCAGCACCCAGAGCTAGTTCGAGAGCTCAAGAACACTAATACAACCAACAAAGCAGGATCGTAGAGTTTTACGCATCTTTGCGGCCCGAACCTTGGTAAATCCCTCTGTGTCGTCTGCTAGTCCCGCTCTTCTCACGATCATGTGCCCCTCAAGCGTTGAAGGGATTCCAGTGATCCCATAGGTGTCATTTCTCACCGACATCTTTGGTGCGCCAGGTAGGGAGCGCTATTGTGAGAGTCTGGCCTAGCTGTTCTTCGTCACCATGGCTCCTAAGAGGAAGGCGACCACAGCGATCGGTTCATCCAGTACCAAGTTGCCAGCGCCAGTGCGGACCAGTAGTGGGCCAGTCGCGGAGAGAACCCGTGGCATGGCCCGCGAACATCCACATCACCCTGGCGGTTTACGTCTGGCGAGTGGCGTCGTTCGCACGCTGGGCGACGAGCTACCGGTCGCGGGCTCCAGAGGCGGAGTCGGGCCCCCCGCAGGTGGCGCGGGGCCCTTCAGGGGTGCCGTCGTCCCGCCAGGCGGCGGCACGGCGTCCTCCAAGACGCCAACACCAGCGCCCACGCACGCTCCTCTCAGGTTGTGCGGGATGAGCAGCGTCACCCTGCTGGTGACCCTGCTTGCCGCCCTGGGAAGAGTCCCATGCGCCCATCATATGAAGAGGAGGGCCAACATACGCGCCGAGGTGCTGATGGAGGTGGCGAACGGCTGCGGAGCCGTGACGTGGCTCCTGCTAACATGGTTAGAAGTCGAGGCGCATCGCGGTCCACCCAGCTTTCACCGCCACCCACGCCAGCGGAAGCCCTAGCGCACGTGCAGCTGCTCTCGAATTTCCTCCCGCTGCGGAGAAGCTTGACGAATGGAGGGCCACTGTCCGGAGCCTCATAGGCATCGCTAACAACGATGGGCTGCGGCCGGTGGAACCCGTCGTCCGACGCTCCGCCGGGCGGCCACGTGCTAGCGAAGGCCACGCCAGAGGCGACGCGGCCACAGTGTACTCCCCACCTCCATCCTGACCGCCCTGGGCGTCGGCCCATCGGGGCGATGCTCGTGATGATGTCTCCATCGCGTCATCCGACCCGTGAACCAACCGCGATCAACACCAAGTCCTTCGGGAGCGGGCTCATGAAGACAGTCGAACCACGATCGAGCGCCGACGTGATGTGTGCCATCAGTCGGACAGGCGGGCAGGGCCCGCTGCGGAGCACCCGGCGCTGGGAGGCTACGGTGGCCTGCCTTACAAGGTGGGCTGTCCGGCCTTCACCCGTGAGCTGCGGCAGTTTCAGTGGCCCTCCCACCGTACATTTAAGCCCGACGTTGGCGAGAAGTACAATGGCGAGACTCACCCGTCAGAGTTCCCCAGCATCTACACCATCGCGATGCAAGCTGCTGGGGCCCGCAACGATAAGGTGCTCGCCAACTACTTCCCGTTGGCGCTCAAGCCTAATGTTATGTCATGGTTGATGCACTTGTCGGTGGATTCTATCTCTTCTTGGGTGGATCTGTGCCATGAGTTTGTGGGCACCTTTACCGGGGGTCACCAAGCTCATGACCAGGCGAGTGATTTACACATCATCCCCAGAAGGAAGGAGAAAACCTGTGCAAGTACATCCAAAGGTTCAGCCGGGTGCAGTACAACATCCCCGATGTCCATCCCTCCGCTGTGATTAGTGCGTCCACCAGAACGTGCGCAATCGCAAGAGGCGTGAAGAACTGGCGATGAACAAGGTTAAGGATGTGGCCGAGCTCTATGTTCTGGCCGATCAGTGCGCTCGTGCCGAGGAGGGCAGGAAGTACCCCGATGAAGATGCCGGTGCGGAAACCGACACCACTGGTGATACCGCCACCCCAGCAAAGAAAGGCCGATGCCATAATAGGAAGCGCAAGGGCAAGGCCGTGCTTGCCGTTCAGGGATCCGACGACATCGGCACCGCCAGGAAGACCAAGGCAAGCGACCCCGGTGATAACCCACAAGTACAGGGGATCGCAACAGTTTTCGAGGGTAGAGTATTCAACCCAAATTTATTGATTCGACACAAGGGGAGCCAAAGAATATTCTCAAGTATTAGCAGCTGAGTTGTTAATTCAACCACACCTGGAAACTTAGTATCTGCAGCAAAGTGTTTAGTAGCAAAGTAATATGATAGTGGTGGTAACGATAACAAAAGTAAAGACAACAAAAGTAACATTTTTGGTATTTTTGTAGTGATTGTAACAGTAGCAACGGAAAAGTAAGTAAGCGAGAACCAATATATGGAAAATTTGTAGGCACCGGATCAATGATGGACAATTATGTCGGATGTGGTTAGTCATGTAACAGTCATAACATAGGGTGACACAGAACTAGCTCCAGTTCATCAATGTAATGTAGGCTTGTATTCCGAATGTAGTCATACGTGCTTATGGAAAAGAACTTGCACGACATCTTTTGTCCTACCCTCCCGTGTCAGCGGGGTCCTATTGGAAACTAAGGGATATTAAGGCCTCCTTTTAATAGAGAACCGGAACAAAGCATTAGCACATAGTGAATACATGAACTCGTCAAACTATGGTCATCACCGGGAATGGTTCCGATTGTTGTCACTTCGGGGTTGCCGGATCATAACACATAGTAGGTGACTGTAGACTTGCAAGATAGGATCAAGAACTCACATATATTCATGAAAACATAATAGGTTCGGATCTGAAATCATGGCACTCGGGCCCTAGTGACAAGCATTAAGCATAGCAAAGTCATAGCAACATCAATCTCAGAACATAGTGGATACTAGGGATCAAACCCTAACAAAACTGACTCGATTACATGATAAATCTCATCCAACCCATCACCGTCCAGCAAGCCTACGATGGAATTACTCACGCACGGCGGTGAGCATCATGAAATTGGTGATGGAGGATGGTTGATGATGACGACGACGATGAATCCCCCTCTCCGATGCCCCGAACGGACTCCAAATCAGCCCTCCCGAGAGAGATTAGGGCTTGGCGGCGGCTCTGTATCGTAAAACGCGATGGTTTCTTCTCTCTGGTTTTTTTCTCCCTGAAAGCCAATATATGGAGTTGGAGTTGGCATCGGAGGGCCACCAGGGGCCGCACGAGGTAGGGGGGCACGCCCTAGGGGGGGGGGGGGCGCCCCCACCCTCCTGGACAGGGTGTGGGCCCCCTGGTCTTCATCTTTGGCGAGGATTTTTTATTATTTATTCGAAGATATTTCGTGGAGTTTTAGGTCATTCCGAGAACTTTTATTTTCTGCACAAAAAACAACATCATGGCAATTCTGCTGAAAACAGCATCTGTCCGGGTTAGTTCCATTCAAATCATACAAGTTAGAGTCCAAAACAAGGGCAAAAGTGTTTGGAAAAGTAGATACGACGGAGACGTATCAACTCCCCCAAGCTTAAACCCTTGTTTGTCCTCAAGCAATTCAGTTGACAAACTGAAAGAGAAAAATAAAAACTTTTACAAACTCTGTTTGCTCTTGTTGTTGTAATATGAAAAGCTAGCATTCAAGTTTCAACAAATATTATGAACTAACCATACTAACAATAACACAAAGGTCTCACAATTACTCATATCAATAGCATAATCAGCTAGCGAGCTATAATAACAAAGCTCGGATGACAACACTTTCTCAAAATAATCATAACATGATATCACAAAATGGTATCTCGTTAGCCCTTTCTAAGACCGCAAAACATAAATGCAGAGCACCTTTAAAGATCAAGGACTGACTAAACATTGTAATTCATGGTAAAAGAGATCCAGTCAAGTCATACCCAATGTAAACCAAGTATAATGAATGCAAACGACAGTGTGCTCTCCAGCGGGTGCTTTTTGATAAGAAGGATGATGACTCAACATAAAAGTAAATAGATAGGCCCTTCGCAGAGGGAAGCAGGGATTTGTAGAGGTGCCAGAGCTCGGTTTTAAAATAGAGATTGAATAACATTTTGAGCGGCATACTTTTGCTGTCAACGCAACAATTATGAGATGACGATATCTTCCATGCTAAACAAATTATAGGCGGTTCCCAAACAGAATGGTAAAGTTTATACTCCCCCTCCTCCACAGGCATCAATCCATGGCTTGCTCGAAACAACGAGTGCCTCCAACATTCAACGGGTCCCAGGGGGAGTTTTGTTTGCAATTATTTTGATTTAGTTTGCATAAAGCATGGGACTAGGCATCCCGGTGACCAGCCATTTTCTCATGAATGAGGAGCGGAGTCCACTCCTCTTGAGAATAACCGCCTAACATGGAAGATAAGGGCAGCCATAGTTGAAACATGAGCTGCTCGAGCATACAAAATAGAATATTTATTTGAAGATTTGGAGTTTGGCACATACAAATTTACTTGGAACGGCAGGTAAATACCACATATAGGTAGGTATAGTGGACTCATATGGAACAACTTTGGGGTTTAAGGAGTTTGGATGCACAAGCAGTATTCCCGCTTAGTACAGGTGAAGGCTAGCAAAAGACTGGGAAGCGACCAACTGGGAGAGCGACAACAGTCGTAAACATGCATTAAAACTAATTTACACTGAATACAAGCATGAGTAGGATCTAATCTACCATGAACATAAATATCATGAAGGCTATGTTGATTTGATTCAACTACATGCGTGAACATGTGCCAAGTCTAGTCACTCAATTCATTTAAAGGAGGATACCATCCCATCATACCACATCATAATCATTCTAATAGCATGTTGGCACGCAAGGTAAACCATCATAACTCATAGCTAATCAAGCATGGCACAAGCAACTATAATCTCTAAATGTCATTGCAAATATGTTTACTTCATAATAGCTAACTCAGGAACGATGAATCATCATATTTACAAAAACAAGAGAGGTCGAGTTCATACCAGCTTTTCTCATCCCAATAAGTCCATCATATATCATCATTATTGCCTTTCACTTGCATGACCGAACGATGTGAATAATAATAAGAGTGCACGTGCATTGGACTAAGCTGGAATCTGCGAGCATTCAATAAACAGGAGAACACAAGTAATATGGGCTCTAAGTTAAATAAACAATCATGCATATAAGAGTCACTTCAACAATTTAATCATGGTCTTCTCCTACTGACCCCCAAAGAAAAGAAAAGAAAAGTAATAAAAACTATTTACACGGGAAAGCTCCCAACAAGCAAAAGAAGAACAGGAAATATTTTTGGGTTTTCTTTTTAGTCGTACAACAAAGAAATAAACTACTACTAATTTTTTTTGTTTTTTTCTTAAGGTTTATTAAACACACAAAAAGAAAGCAAGAAAAAGAAAATAAACTAGCATGGATATTACAGTGAAAGAATATGAACACCGATATCTAGCAATGAGTGTGTGTGAACATGAATGTAATGTCGGTGGGAAATACGTACTCCCCCAAGCTTAGGCTTTTGGCCTAAGTTGGTCTATTTCCAGGGATAGCCTGGCGAATACCCGCAGGTGAAGCTGGGATCGTACTGCGATGCAGCGGCTATCGCCTCCTGAGCTGCAGCGTAGCGTCGAGCTGCCTCCGCTCTTCTCTCGTACTCATCTGCTTCCTCTCTGGTAATAATGTATCTTCCTTTTGTCTGAGAATCAAAGAAGGCAGAGCAGGAAGAGTAATATGGACTACATGCCGTTTGTTAAAGATTAGTCGATACTGGAGAGGTGGTTCAGTCCTCTCAACAAACTGGTGGGAAACCATAGAATCAAAATCCAAATAAGTAGAGGGTAACTCCATATCACCCTCTCGAATGTCTATCTCAAGAAAATTAGCTAAGCGGGTTGCATAAATTACTCCAAAGAAATCTCCGTTATGTCTATTATGGTGCAACCTGCGAGATACAATGGCTCCCATATGATAAGATTGGTATCCTAACATAGCACTTCTAAGAATGCTGAGATCAGGGGCACACATGTGGCATGCTTCATCCTTAGCATTAATGCTTCTACCTATAAAGAGAGCAAAATAATGTATAGCAGGAAAGTGAATGCTCCCTATAGTGGCTTGTGCTATATCTCTAGATTCCCCCACAATTATTCTAGCAAGAAAGTCTCTATATTCAGATTTAGGGGGATCCCTGACATTACCGCAAGATGGAAGTTTGCAAGCAAAAGTGAAATCCTCTAAGTCCATGGTATAAGATCTGCCATAAAGGTCAAACATGACTGAAGGAGAATTACGCGAAGATGAAAACTCAAACCTCCTCACAAATGAACTTGTGAGATCATGATACTGGGGGCATTTGTCAGCTTCAAAGTCCTCAAGACCGGCGTCACGCAAATATGTGCTAAACTCTTCTTTGATTCCCACTTGATTCATAAATTTTTCCGAAGGCCATTCACAGGGCCTCACAGGAGCGTCTCTTGGCGGTTCCTCGTCAGCATCACGCATTGCAAGCCTGGGACCTTGTTTCCTTGAAGGACCACCTTGGAACATCCTCCTAAACATATTGTTTCCTCTGAAAAATCTCTGAAATTTTTAGTAACTTCAAATAAAAGTGGACCAACTTCAATAAAATTAATAGCAACTACTCCCACAAGTTCCTAGAGCCTATATCAAGCATTAGAACTACTTGAACCATATGAATTTGACATGCAAGCTCAAGAACATGGTCACCTATGCAGCATAAATTTGCAATGAATAGAGCACTAGAACAAAAACTAATTGGACCAATGGAGGAGTCACATACCAAGGAACAATCTCCCCAAGTAGTTTTGCGAGAGGTGCTTTGAGCAAGGAGATCGAAAATCACAGCAATAGGGGCTGGAACTCGTGCTTGAGCTGGTTTTTCGTGTTTGTGTGAGGCAGAGGAAGAAGATGGGTGCAGGGATAAGTGGAGGAGGGCCACCGTGGGCCCACGAGGCAGGGGGCGCTCCCAGGGGGGTAGGGCGCGCCCTCCACCCTCGTGACCAGGTGGCAGCTCCAGCCTTGGTAATTTTTGCACAATAAATTCTCAAATATTCCCGAAAAAATCATATTAAATTGGCATGGCATTCTGAGGACTTTTATTTTCGGGATATTTTTATATTGCACGGATAAGTTAGGAGACAGATAGAAAAAAATACTATTTTACTTTGTTTCTACTAAATAACAGAAAATATAAAGAGGGTACAGAAGGTTGTGCTTCTAGTTTCATCCATCTCGTGGTCATCAAAATGAATCCACTAACAAGGTTGATCAAGTCTTGTTAACAAACTCATTCCGAATAATCACGGAACCGAAGAAATTTCGAATAACACTAAGTTACCTCAACGGGGATATGAAAATCCCCAACAATAAGAATATCATACTTTTTCTTGACAGTAGGGAGAGGAAATTCAAAACCTCCAAATATAATTGATGGAATTTTCCCAATAGAGTTGATACTATAAACTTGAGGTTGTTTCCTCGGAAAGCGTACCGTGTGCTCGTTACCATTAACATGAAAAGTGACATTGCCTTTTTTGCAATCAATAATAGCCCCTGCAATATTAAGGAAAGGTCTTCCAAGAATAATAGACATACTATCATCCTCGGGAATAACAAGAATAACGAAGTCCATTAAAATAGCGACGTTTGCAACCACAACAGGCACATCCTCACAAATACCGACAGGTATAGCAGTTGATTTATCAGCCATTTGCAAAGATATTTCAGTAGGTGTCAACTTATTCAAGTCAAGTCTACGATATAAAGAGAGAGGCGTAACACTAACACCGGCTCCAAGGTCACATAAAGTAGTTTTAACATAATTTCTCTTAATGGAGCATGGTATAGTAGGTACTCCGGGATCTCCAAGTTTCTTTGGTATTCCACCTTTGAACGTATAATTAGCAAGCATGGCAGAACTTTCAGCTTCCGGTATCTTTCTTTTATTAGTAATAATATCCTTCATATACTTAGCATAAGGATTTGTTTTGAGCACATCAGTTAATCGCATACGCAAAAAGATGGGTCTAATCATTTCAGCAAAGCGCTCAAAATCCTCATCATCCTTTTTCTTCGATGGTTTTGGAGGAAAAGGCATGGGTTTCTGAACCCATGGTTCCATTTCTTTACCATGTTTCCTAGCAATGAAGTCTCTTTTATCATATCGTTGATTCTTTGATTGTGGGTTATCAAGATCAACAGCAGGTTTAACTTCTACATCATTATCATTACTAGGTTGAGCATTGTCATGAACATCATCATTAACATTATCACTAGGTTCATGTTCATTACCAGATTGTGTTTCAGCATCAGACATGGAAATATCATTTAGATTCTCAGGTGGTTCAGCAATAGGTTCACTAGAAGTTTGCAAAGTCTTATCATTTTTCTTTTTCTTCCTTTTAGAAGAAGTAGGTACATCAATATCATTTCTCTGAGAATCTTGCTCAATTCTCTTAGGGTGGCCTTCAGGATACAAAGGTTCCTGAGTCATTCTACCAGTTCTAGTAGCCACTCTAACAGCATAATCATTTTTCTTACTATTCATTTCATCAAGCACTTCCTTTTGAGCTTTAAGTACTTGTTCTACTTGAGTGGTAACCATAGAAGCATGTTTGCTAACAAGTTTAAGGTCACCTCTAATATTAGCCATATAATCACCCAAGCGTTTAATCATATAAGAATCTTGTTTTAATTGTCTACCAAAATAAGCATTAAAGTCATCTTGCTTAAACCTAAAGTCATCAAACTCATCCAAGCACTGACTAGCTATTTTAGTAGGAGGGACTTCAGCTTTATCATATCTATAGAGAGAATTTACCTTTACTACCTGTGTCGGGATATCGGGATTAGGAGGTTCTTCAGTGAATAAGGAATTGAGATCATATACTTCTTCAATAGGCGGTAAATTAAGACCATATATTTCTTCAATAGGAGGTAAATTCTTAACATCTTCAGCTTTAATACCTTTTTCTTTCATAGATTTCTTTGCCTCTTGCATATCTTCGGGGCCGAGAAATAGAACACCTCTCTTCTTCGGAGTTGGTTTAGGAATAGGCTCAGGAATTGGCTCAGGAGCTGGCTCGGGAGGTGCCCAATTATTTTCATTTGTCAACATATTATTCAATAGAATTTCAGCTTCATCTGGTGTTCTTTTCCTGAAAAGAGAACCAGCACAACTATCCAGGTAATCTCTGGAAGCATCAGTTAGTCCATTATAAAAGATATCAAGTATTTCAGGTTTCTTGAGAGGATGATCAGGCAAAGCATTAAGTAACTTGAGAAGCCTCCCCCAAGCTTGTGGGAGACTCTCTTCTTCAATTTGCACGAAGTTGTATATTTCCCTCAAAGCAGCTTGTTTCTTATGAGCTGGGAAATATTTAGCAGAGAAGTAATAAATCATATCCTAGGGACTATGAACACAACTAGGATCAAGAGAATTAAACCATATCTTAGCATCACCCTTTCATGAGAATGGAAATATTTTGAGTAAATAAAGGTAGCGCGATCTCTCATCATTAGTAAACAGGGCGGCTATATCATTTAACTTAGTAAGATGTGCCACAACGGTTTCAGATTCATAGCCATAGAAAGGATCAGATTCAACCAAAGTGATTATATCTGGATCAACAAAAAATTCATAATAATCCTTATCAGGAACACAAATAGGTGAAGTAGCAAAAGCAGGATCGGGCCTCATTCTATCTCTAAAAGATTCTTTACTCCATTTAACTAGCAACCTCTTAAGTTCGTATCTATCCTGGCAAGCAAAAATAGCTGGAGAAGATTCCGCATCAAAAAGATAACCCTCAGGAATAGCAGGCATATTTTCATCATCACTCTCATCATTGTATTCAGATTCAATAATTTCTCTTTCTTTAGACCTAGAAATTTGCTCATCTAGAAATTCACCAAGGGGCACAGTAGTATCAAGCATAGAAGTAGTTTCATCATAAGTATCATGCATAGTAGAAGTGGCATCATCAATAACATGCGACATATTGGAACGAATAGCAGAAGCAGGTTTAGGTGTCGCTAGCTTACTCATAACAGAAGGTGAATCAAGTGCAGAGCTAGATGGCAGTTCCTTACCTCCCCTCGTAGTTGAGGGATAAATTGTTGTCTTCGCGTCTTTCAATTTCTTCACAGTGATCAACAGATATAAATCCCAAGTGACTCAGAGATTAGAGATATGCTCCCCGGCAATGGCGCCAGAAAAAGGTCTTGATAACCCACAAGTATAGGGGATTGCAACAGTTTTCGAGAGTAGAGTATTCAACCCAAATTTATTGATTCGACACAAGGGGAGCCAAAGAATATTCTCAAGTATTAGCAGCTGAGTTGTCAATTCAACCACACCTGGAAACTTAGTATCTGCAGCAAAGTGTTTAGTAGCAGAGTAATATGATAGTGGTGGTAACGGTAACAAAAGTAAAGACAGCAAAAGTAACGTTTTTGGTATTTTTGTAGTGATTATAACAGTAGCAACGGAAAAGTAAGTAAGCGAGAACCAGTATATGGAAAACTCGTAGGCACCGGATCAGCGATGGATAATTATGTCGGATGTGGTTCGTCATGTAACAGTCATAACATAGGGTGACACAAAACTAGCTCCAGTTCAACAATGTAATGTAGGCATGTATTCCGAATATAGTCATACGTGTTTATGGAAAAGAACTTGCATGACATCTTTTGTCCTACCCTCCCGTGACAGCGGGGTCCTATTGGAAACTAAGGGATATTAAGGCCTCCTTTTAATAGAGAACCAGAACAAAGCATTAGCACATAGTGAATACATGAACTCCTCAAACTATGGTCATCACCGGGAGTGGTTCCGATTGTTGTCACTTCGTGCTTGCCTGATCATAACACATAGTAGGTGACTATACACTTGCAAGATAGGATCATGAACTCACATATATTCATGAAAACATAATAGGTTCAGATCTGAAATCATGGCACTCGGGCCCTAGTGACAAGCATTAAGCATAGCAAAGTCATAGCAACATCAATCTCAGAACATAGTGGATACTAGGGATCAAACCCTAACAAAACTGACTCGATTACATGATAAATCTCATCCAACCCATCACTGTCCAGCAAGCCTACGATGGAATTACTCACGCATGGCGGTGAGAATCATGAAATTGGTGATGGAGGATGGTTGATGATGACGACGGCAACGAATCCCCCTCTCTGGAGCCCCGAACGGACTCCAGATCAGCCCTCCCGAGAGAGATTAGGGCTTGGCGGCGGATCCGTATCGTAAAACGCGATGATTTCTTCTCTCTGATTTTTTCTCCCAGAAAGCCAATATATGGAGTTGGAGTTGGCGTCGGAGGGCCACCAGGGGGCCCACGAGGTAGGGGGGCGTGCCCTAGGGGGGGGGCACCCTCGTGGACAGGGTGTGGGCCCCCTGGTCTTCATCTTTGGTGAGGATTTTTTATTTTTTATTCTAAGATATTCCGTGGAGTTTCAGGTCATTCCGAGAACTTTTATTTTCTGAACAAAAAACAACATCATGGCAATTCTGCTGAAAACAACGTCAGTCCGGGTTAGTTCCATTCAAATAATACAAGTTAGAGTCCAAAACAAGGGCAAAAGTGTTTGGAAAAGTAGATACGACGGAGACGTATCACCCGGCAAGGAGGTTGCCGGGTGTGACGCTTGCCGGGTCTTGGCGGCTGCTGACAAGCCAGGGGGCTCTGACAAGCAGTATTGCAAGATCCACCGTACCAAGGGCCACGACCTCCAAAACTGCCGGCAAGTAGAGCTGCTCGCCGAGAAGCAGAAAGCCGAGTATGAGCGGCGGGACAAGGAGGAGGGCCCAGATGGTACCGAGGGATCCGGCAAGAAATGTGGCGGCCAAGGAGGCCGCCGTGGCAAAGATAACCAGCAAGAGAGGCCCGCCCGGGGCCGCGACAATAAACAGGAAGACGATGATCATGACGAGGACGACGAGTCCGGCGACCATGAGTTTTAGAAAGCCACGGAGGCCATGTGCATCGATGGTGGCGCCTCGCTGCATACATCCCACCACCAACTCAAGCAGTGGGCGCGTGAGATCACCGCGGTGGAGCCATCGTTTGATGCATGAAAGCCGCTGAAATGGTCCAACACGCCCATCATCTTCGACACCGAGGACCCACCCTGACCGCACTACTGCGGTCGGATGCTTGCCGTTGTTGGTTTCACCAACAATCCGCAACCTCAAGGTGACAAAGATGTTGGTTGACGGCGGGGCCGGCCTAAACTTGATCTCGCCCGTTGTGGTCAGAAGGCTGGAGATCCCTGATGGAGACCTCGAGGAGACGGGTACGTTCCAAGGGGTTACCCCGGGAAGGAGCCAGCCAAAAGGGAAGATCACGCTGTCCATGACGTTCGGAGGCGAGTTGAACCACAGGACGGAGAGGATTGTTTTCGACGTAGCCGAGATCCTCTTGCCTTACAACGGGATCCTCGGCCGCCCGACGCTAGCCAAGTTCATGGCGGCTTCACACTACGCCTATAAAATGCTGAAGATGCCCAGGCCGATGAACATCATCACCGTCCCCTCTGACAAGAAAGATGCGCTGATCTGTGTCGACCAACTCTACCGGGAAGCAGTTGCAGCAGCTGCCGCTAAGGCACCTACTCCTGCCGATGGAGCCCCGGAGGAGAAGAAGACTTGCGAGGCCCCACGCACCCACTCCGGCAAGTGCACCTCTTCGAGGTGTCGCGCTCCCGTTGAGGACGTGCCAGAGAGCTCTGCCGGCAAGGGCAAGAAGTCCAGAGCTACACCACCGGAGACCAAGAAGGTGCCCGTCAAGGAGGACGACACGGGAGGAGCTTTTACCATAAGCTCCACCCTCGACGGCAAATAGGAAAGCGAGCCCGTCACCTTCCTGCGGGCGAATGTCGATGTGTTTGCATGGCAAGCCTCCGACGTCCCCGACGTTCCCAGGGAAGTGATTGAGCACCACCTTGTTGTCTGTCCTCACACGCGACCCGTCAAGCAGAAGGTCAGTAAGCAAGCTCTGGAGAGGCAAGAGTTCATCACGGAGGAAATCAGAAAGCTAGAGGCTGCAGGCTTGGTAAGGGGATTACTTCATCCGACGTGGTTGGCCAATCCGGTAGTGGTGTGCAAGGCCAATGGGATGGAGGCTATGTATTGACTACCCAGACATCAATAAGGCCTGTCCAGAGGACCCTTTCCCGTTGCCGCGCATCGACGAGATTGTTGACTCCACGGCTGGGTGTGACCTCTTATTGTTCCTCGACGCCTACTCGGGTTACCACCAGATCTTCATGACAAAGGAAGACAAGGAAAAGACGGCATTCATCACCCCGTGTGGTATGTATTGCTTTTTATGGATGCCTTTCGGGTTAAAGAGTGCTGGCTCGACCTTTGCAAGAGCAGTCCAAATTGGTTTTGAGCCCTAGCTACATAGAAATATGGAAGCCTATATGGATGACATAGGGGTCAAAACCAAGGACAGAGCAACGCTTGTGCAAGATCTGGGGGAAACATTTGGGAACCTGCGAAGATCAACCTCAAATTGAACCCTGAGAAGTGCATCTTCGGCGTCTCGTCCGGCAAGCTTCTCGGGTACTTTGTGTCCCAGCGCGGGATCGAAGCAAACCCAGATAAGATCAAGGCCATCGAGCAGATCGAGGCACCCAAGCAGATCAAGGATGTGTGTCGGCTCACTGGCTGTGTCGCTGCCATGAGCCGGTTCATCTCCAAGTCCGTGGAGCGTGCCCTTCCTTTCCTCAAGATCTTGAAGAAAGCAGGGCCAGTGGAGTGGACCCCAGAAGCCGAGGTGGCGCTGCAAGATTTGAAGAAATACCTCTCCTCCGCCCCGGTGCTGGTTGCACCCAAGCCACAAGAATCGTTGCTGCTCTATCTAGCGGCAACGAACTAGGTGGTTAGCGCCGCTCTAGTGGCGCAAAGAGAGGCAGATGGAGAAGCAGCAACAGCAGCAGAGCCAACAGATGGCGAGCCGAGACCCTCTCCGGCAGGGCTCGATCTCGGTAAGATCGAGCCCCCGGAAGGGGCTGACGGCAGCGCAACGGGATCCACACAACAGGGTGAAGAGGCGCAGAAGAAGAAAATGGTGTAGCACCTAGTGTACTTCGTCAGCTCCCTCTTGCAGGGGGCTAGGTCAAGGTACTCAGGTGTGCAAAAGCTACTCTTCGACCAGCTTATGGCCTCGAGGAAGCTGCGCCACTACTTCCCAGCGCACGAGATCACGGTGGTCACCCGCCTCCCGTTGCAACGGATACTACACAACCTAGATGCAACGGGGAGAATTGTGGAATGGGCCCTGGAGCTGTCAAGTTTCGGTTTGAAGTTTGAAAGTACCTCGACAATTCAGAGCAGAATCTTGGCAAAGTTTGTTGTAGAATGGACCTCGACGCCTGATGAAGAGGTACAGGAGACCGCTCTCCCCGGCAAGGAAACGAGCCGCAATTGGATCATGTGCTTTGATGGTGCCTTCTCACTGCAAGGCGCCGGTGCTGGCGTGCTGCTTGTCTCACCCACCAGAGAGCACCTCAAGTATGTCATCTAGATGCACTTTCCCCGGGAGATGTCAACCAACAACACCGTTGAGTACGAGGGTTTGCTTGCCGGTCTTAGGATCGCGGCAGACCTCGGAGTTAGGAAGCTCATTGTCAGGGGCGACTCATAGCTCGTCGTCAGGCAGGTCAACAAAGATTACCAAAGCCCGTTGATGTAAGCTTACGTTGATGAGGTGAGGAAACTGGAAGAGTGCTTTGACGGTATAGAAGCGGAGCATGTCCCTCGGGCGGAGAACGACTCGCCGATTACCTGTCAAAGCGCGCCGCCCTCAAGCTACTTGTGGAACCAGGTACTTTTGTGCTTTAGTTAACCCAACCATCCGTTCAGCCATCGACTGGGCAGAGCAAGTAGAGGAAGCTAGGCCCCGGCAAGTACTTCCCCACCGAGCTCCCTGGAGCCCCGGCGAAGATGTTGCCGTGGGTGCCGATCCTGCCGCAGGGCAACCAACTCTGGCAGGACCTCAGGTCATGACTGTGGAGGTGGCTGCCCCCGCGACAGAAGAGATGCCTTTGGTCCTTCAAAAAGGAGAGCTTCCTAAGGAGCAGGAAGAAGCTGAAAGAGTAGCCTGCCGGTCTGCTCTGTACCAGTTCGTTGATAACATGTTGTACAGAAGAAGACCGAATGGGGTGAAATTGATGTGCATCTCCAGGTAGGAAGGACTGAAGCTGTTGGCACAGATACATGGGGGCATATGTGGCTCCCACATAGGGTCGAGGGCCCTTCCGGCAAAGCTTTCCGGCAGGGTTTCTTCTGGCCCACCTGTTGGGGAACGTAGTAATTTCAAAAAAATTCCTACGCACACGCAAGATCATGGTGATGGCATAGCAATGAGAGGGGAGAGTGCTGTCCACGTACCCTCGTAGACCGTAAGCAGAAGCGTTATGACAACGCGGTTGATGTAGTCGTACGTCTTCACGATCCGACCGATCCAAGTACCGAACGTACGGCACCTCCGAGTTCAGCACACGTTCAGCTCGATGACGATCCCCGGGCTCCGATCCAGCAAAGCTTCGGGGATGAGTTCCGTCAGCACGACGGCGTGGTGACGATGATGATGCTCTACCGGCGCAGGGCTTTGCCTAAACTCCGCGACGATATGACCGAGGTGGAATATGGTGGAGGGGGGCACCGCACACGGCTAAGGAATGATCCGTAGATCAACTTGTGTGTCTCTGGGGTGCCCCTTGCCCCCGTATATAAAGGAGCAAGGGGGAGGCCGGCCGGCCCCTTGGGCGCGCCAAGGGAGGAGGAATCCTCCTCCTAGTAGGAGTAGGACTCCTCCTTTCCTACTCCTACTAGGAGGGGGAAGGAAGGGGGAGAGGGGGAAGGAAAGGGGGGGCGGCGCCGCCCCCCCTCCTAGTCCAATTCGGACCAGAGGGGGGAAGGGGCGCGCGGCCCATGCTGGCCGCCCCTCTCTCCTTTCCCCTAAGGCCCATAAGGCCCAATACTCTCCCGGGGGGTTCCGGTAACCCCCCCGGCACTCCGGTTTTCTCCGAAATCACCCGGAACACTTCCGGTGTCCGAATATAGTCGTCCAATATATCAATCTTTATGTCTCGACCATTTCGAGACTCCTCGTCATGTCCGTGATCACATCCGGGACTCCGAACAAACTTTGGTACATCAAAACTTATAAACTCATAATAAAACTGTCATCGTAACATTAAGCGTGCGGACCCTACGGGTTCGAGAACTATGTAGACATGACCTAGAACCATTCTCGGTCAATAACCAATAGCGGGACCTAGATGCCCATATTGGTTCCTACATATTCTACGAAGATCTTTATCGGTCAAACCGCATAACAACATACGTTGTTCCCTTTGTCATCGATATGTTACTTGCCCAAGATTTGATCGTCGGTATCCCATACCTAGTTCAATCTCGTTACCGGCAAGTCTCTTTACTCGTTCTGTAATACATCATCTTATAACTAACTCATTAGTTACAATGCTTGCAAGGCTTAGGTGATGAGTATTACCAAGAGGGCCCAGAGATACCTCTCCGACAATCGGAGTGACAAAATCTAATCTCTAATTATGCCAACCCAACATGTACCTTCGGAAACACCTGTAGAGCACCTTTATAATCACCCAGTTACGTTGTGACGTTTGGTAGCACACAAAGTGTTCTTCCGGTAAACGGGAGTTGCACAATGTCATAGTTGCAGGAACTTTGTATAAGTCATGAAGAAAGCAATAGCAATATACTAAACGATCAAGTGCTAGGCTAACGGAATGGGTCATGTCAATCACATCATTATCCTAATGATGTGATCCCATTAGTCAAATGACAACACATGTCTATGGTTAGGAAACATAACCATCTTTGATTAATGAGCTAGTCAAGTAGAGGCATACTAGTGACTTTATGTTTGTCTATGTATTCACACATGTATCATGTTTCCGGTTAATACAATTCTAGCATGAATAATAAACATTTATCATGATATGAGGAAATAAATAATAAATTTATTATTGCCTCTAGGGCATATTTCCTTCAGTCTCCCACTTGCACTAGAGTCAATAATCTAGATTACATAGTAATGATTCTAACACCCATGGAGTCTTGGTGTTGATCATGTTTTTCTCGTGAGAGAGGCTTAGTCAACGGGTCTGCAACATTCAGATCCGTATGTATCTTGCAAATCTCTATGTCTCCCACTTGGACTTGGTCCCGAATGGAATTGAAGCGTCTCTTGATGTGCTTGGTCCTCTTGTGAAATCTGGATTCCTTTGCCAAGGCAATTGCACCAGTAGTGTCACAGAAGATCTTCATTGGTCCCGATGCACTAGGTATGACACCTAGATCGGAAATGAACTCCTTCATCCAGACTCCTTCTTATGCTGCTTCCGAAGCAGCTATGTACTCCGCTTCACATGTAGATCCCGCTACGACGCTTTGTTTAGAACTGCATCAACTTACAGCTCTACCGTTTAATAAAAACACGTATCCGGTTTGCGATTTAGAATCGTCCGGATCAGTGTCAAAGCTTGCATCGACGTAACCGTTTACGACTAGCTCTTTGTCGCCTCCATATACGAGAAACCTATCCTTAGTCCTTTTCAGGTATTTCAGCATGTTCTTGACCGCTGTCCAGTGATCCACTCCTGGATTACTTTGGTACCTTCCTGCCAAGCTTATTGCTAAGCATACGTCAGGTCTGGTACACAACATTGCATACATGATAGAGCCTATGGCTGAAGCATAGGGAACATTTTTCATTTTCTCTCTATCCTCTGCTGTGGTCGGGCATTGAGTTTGACTCAACTTCACACCTTGTAGCACAGGCAAGAATCCTTTCTTTGCCTGATCCATTTTGAACTTTTTCAAAATTTTGTCAAGGTATGTGCTTTGTGGAAGTCCTATTAAGCGTCTTGATCTATCTCTATAGATCTTGATGCCCAATATGTAAGCAGCTTCACCGAGGTCTTTCATTGAAGAACTTTTATTCAATTATTCTTTTATGCTATCCAGAAATTCTATATCATTTCCAATTAATAATATGTCATCTACATATAAAATTAGAAATGCTACAGAGCTCCCACTCCCTTTCTTGTAAATACAGGCTTCTCCAAAAGTCTATATAAAACCATATGCTTTGATCACACTATCAAAGCGTTTATTCCAACTCCGAGATGCTTGCACCAGTCCATAAATTGAACGCTGGAGCTTGCACACTTTGTCAGCACCTTTTGGATCAACAAAACCTTCTGGCTGCATCATATACAACTCTTCTTCTAGAAATCCATTCAAGAATGCAGTCTTGACATCCATTTGCCAAATTTCATAATCATGAAATGCAGCAATAGCTAACATGATTCGGACGGACTTAAGCATCGCTACGGGTGAGAAAGTCTCATCGTAGTCAACCCCTTGAATTTGTCGAAAACCTTTTGCAGCAAGTCAAGCTTTATAGACAGTTATATTACCATCAATGTCAGTCTTCTTCTTAAAGATCCATTTATTCTCAATGGCTTGCCGATCATCGGGCAAGTCAACCAAAGTCCATACTTTGTTTTCATACATGGATCCCATCTCAGATTTCATGGCTTCTAGCCATTTTGCGGAATCCGGGCTCATCATCGCTTCCTCATAGTTCGTAGGTTCATCATGGTCAAGTAACATGACTTCCAGAATAGGATTACAGTACCACTCTGGTGCGGATCTTACTCTGGTAGACCTACGAAGTTCAGTAGAAACTTGATCTGAAGTTTCATGATCATTATCATTAGCTTCCTCACTAATTGGTGTAGTTGTCACAGGAACTGGTTCTCGTGATGAACTACTTTCCAATAAGGGAGTAGATACAGTTATCTCATCAAGTTCTACTTTCCTCCCACTCACTTCTTTCGAGAGAAACTCCTTCTCTAGAAAGGATCCATTCTTAGCAACGAATGTCTTGCCTTTGGATCTATGATAGAAGGTGTACCCAACAGTCTCTTTTGGGTATCCTATGAAGACACATTTCTCCGATTTAGGTTCGAGCTTATCTGGTTGAAGTTTCTTCACATAAGCATCGCAGCCCCAAACTTTAAGAAACGACAACTTTGGTTTCTTGCCAAACCACAGTTCATAAGGCGTCGTATCAACGGATTTTGATGGTGCCCTATTTAACGTGAATGCGTCCGTCTCTAAAGCATAACCCCAAAACGATAGCGGTAAATCAGTAAGAGACATCATAGATCGCACCATATCAAGTAAAGTACGATTACGACGTTCGGACACACCATTTCGTTGTGGTGTTCCAGGTGGCGTGAGTTGCGAAACTATTCCACATTGTTTCAAGTGTAGGCCAAACTCATAACTCAAATACTCTCCTCCACGATCAGATCGTAGAAACTTTATTTTCTTGTTACGATGATTTTCCACTTCACTCTGAAATTCTTTGAACTTTTCAAATGTTTCAGACTTGTGTTTCATCAAGTAGATATACCCATATCTGCTCAAATCATCTGTGAAGGTGAGAAAATAACGATACCCGCCGCGAGCCTCAACATTCATTGGGCCACAAACATCAGTATGTATGATTTCCAACAAATCAGTTGGTCGCTCCATAGTTCCGGAGAACGGCATTTTAGTCATCTTGCCCATAAGGCACGGTTCACAAGTACCAAGTGATTCATAATCAAGTGATTCCAAAAGTCCATTAGTATGGAGTTTCTTCATGCGCTTTACACCGATATGACCCAAACGGCAGTGCCACAAATAAGTTGCACTATCATTATCAACTCTGCATCTTTTGGTTTCAACACTATGAATATGTGTATCACTACTATTGAGATTTAATAAAAATAGACCACTCTTCAAGGGTGCATGACCATAAAAGATATTACTCATATAAATAGAACAACCATTATTCTCTGATTTAATTGAATAACCGTCTCGCATCAAACAAGATCCATATATAATGTTCATTCTCAACGCTGGCACCAAATAACAATTATTCAGGTCTAAAACTAATCCCGAAGGTAGATGTAGAGGTAGTGTGCCGACCGCGATCACATCGACTTTGGAACCGTTTCCCACACGCATCGTCACCTCGTCCTTGGCCAGTGCTCGCTTATTCCGTAGTCCCTGTTTCGAGTTGCAAATATTAGCAACAGAACTAGTATCAAATACCCAGGTGCTACTACGAGCTCTAGTTAGGTACACATCAATAACATGTATATCACATATACCTTTGTTCACTTTGCCATCCTTCTTATCCGCCAAATACTTGGGGCAATTCCGCTTCCAGTGACCAGTCTGCTTGCAGTAGAAGCACTCAGTTTCAGGCTTAGGTCCAGACTTGGGTTTCTTCTCTTGAGCAGCAACTTGCTTGCTGTTCTTCTTGAAGTTCCCCTTCTTCTTCCCTTTGCCCTTTTTCTTGAAACTAGTGGTCTTGTTGACCATCAACACTTGATGCTCCTTCTTGATTTCTACCTCCGCAGCTTTTAGCATTGCGAAGAGCTCGGGAATAGTCTTGTTCATCCCTTGCATATTATAGTTCATCACAAAGCTCTTGTAGCTTGGTGGCAGTGATTGGAGAATTTTGTCAATGACGCTATCATACGGAAGATTAACTCCCAGTTGAATCAAGTGATTATTATACCCAGACATTTTGAGTATATGCTCACTGACAGAACTATTCTCCTCCATCTTGCAGCTGTAGAACTTATTGGAGACTTCATATCTCTCAATCCGGGCATTTGCTTGAAATATTAACTTCAACTCCTGGAACATCTCATATGCTCCATGACGTTCATAACGTTGTTGAAGACTCGGTTCTAAGCCATAAAGCATGGCACACTAAACTATAGAGTAGTCATCATCTTTGCTCTGCCAGACGTTCTTAACGTCGTCAGTTGCATCAGCAGCAGGCCTGGCACCCAGCGGTGCTTCCAGGACG
The DNA here is from genome assembly GCA_963921465.1 of Triticum timopheevii. Taxonomy (NCBI): domain Eukaryota; kingdom Viridiplantae; phylum Streptophyta; class Magnoliopsida; order Poales; family Poaceae; genus Triticum; species Triticum timopheevii. Next base: position 549,336,720 of record OY997268.1, on the reverse strand, counting down.
TAACTTTTCTGTGCAGCAATGAGGATAATCCTCAGGTTACGGACCCAGTCCGTGTAATTGCTACCATCATCTTTCAACTTTGCTTTCTCAAGGAACGCATTAAAATTCAACGGAACAACAGCACGAGCCATCTATCTACAAACAAACATAGACAAGCAAAATACTATCAGGTACTAAGTTCATGATAAATTTAAGTTCAATTAATCATATTACTTAAGAGCTCCCACTTAGACAGACATCTCTCTAGTCATCTAAGTGATCACGTGATCCAAATCAACTAAACCATAACCGATCATCACGTGAGATGGAGTAGTTTTCAATGGTGAACATCACTATGTTGATCATATCTACTATATGATTCTCGCTCGACCTTTCGGTCTCCGTGTTCCGAGGCCATATCTGCATATGCTAGGCTCGTCAAGTTTAACCTGAGTATTCCGCGTGTGCAAAACTGTCTTGCACCCGTTGTAGATGGACGTAGAGCTTATCACACCCGATCATCACGTGGTGTCTGGGCAGGACGAACTTTGGCAACGGTGCATACTCAGGGAGAACACTTCTTGATAATTTTAGTGAGAGATCATCTTAAAATGCTACCGTCAATCAAAGCAAGATAAGATGCATAAAGGATAAACATCACATGCAATCAATATAAGTGATATGATATGGCCATCATCATCTTGTGCTTGTGATCTCCATCTTCGAAGCACCGTCGTGATCACCATCGTCACCGGCACGACACCTTGATCTCCATCGTAGCATCGTTGTCGTTACGCCATCTATTGCTTCTACGACTATCGCTACCGCTTAGTGATAAAGTAAAGCAATTACAGGGCGTTTGCATTTCATACAATAAAGCGACAACCATATGGCTCCTGCCAGTTGCCGATAACTTCGGTTACAAAACATGATCATCTCATACAATAAAATATAGCATCACGTCTTTACCATATCACATCACAACATGCCCTGCAAAAACAAGTTAGACGTCCTCTACTTTGTTGTTGCAAATTTTACGTGGCTGCTACGGGCTTAGCAAGAACCGTTCTTACCTACGCATCAAAAACTACAATGATAGTTTGTCAAGTTGGTGCTGTTTTAACCTTCGCAAGGACCGGGGGTAGCCACACTCGATTCAGCTAAAGTGAGAGAGACAGACACCCGCTAGCCACCTTTAAGCACGAGTGCTCGTAACGGTGAAACCAGTCTCGCGTAAGCATACGCGTAATGTCGGTCCGGGCCACTTCATCTCACAATACCGCCGAACCAAAGCATGACATGCTGGTAAGCAGTATGACTTGTATCACCCACAACTCACTTGTGTTCTACTCGTGCATATAACATCAACGCATAAAACCTGGCTCTGATGCCACTGTTGGGGAACGTAGTGATTTCAAAAAAATTCCTACGCACACACAAGATCATGGTGATGGCATAGCAACGAGAGGGGAGAGTGTTGTCCACGTACCATCGTAGACCGTAAGCGGAAGCGTTATGACAACGCGGTTGATGTAGTCGTACGTCTTCACGATCCGACCGATGCAAGTACCAAACGTACGGCACCTCCGAGTTCAGCACACGTTCAGCTCGATGACGATCCCCGGGCTCCGATCCAGCAAAGCTTCGGGGATGAGTTCCGTCAGCACGACGGCGTGGTGACGATGATGATGCTCTACCGGCGCAGGGCGTCGTCTAAACTCCGCGACGATATGACCGAGGTGGAATATGGTGGAGGGGGCACCGCACACGGCTAAGGAACGATCCATAGATCAACTTGTGTGTCTCTGGGGTGCCCCCCTGCCCCCGTATATAAAGGAGCAAGGGGGGAGGCCGGACGGCCCCTTGGGCGCGCCAAGGGAGGAGGAATCCTCCTCCTAGTAGGAGTAGGACTCCTCCTTTCCTACTCCTACTAGGAGGGGGAAGGAAGGGGGAGAGGGGGAAGGAAAGGGGGGGGGGGCGCCGCCCCCCCTCCTAGTCCAATTCGGACCAGAGGGGGGAGGGGGCGTGCGGCCCATGCTGGCCGCCCCTCTCTCCTTTCCCCTAAGGCCCATAAGGCCCAATACTCTCCCGGGGGGTTCCGGTAACCCCCCCCGGCACTCTGGTTTTCTCCGAAATCACCCGGAACACTTCTGGTGTCCGAATATAGTCGTCCGATATATCAATCTTTATGTCTCGACCATTTCGAGACTCCTCGTCATGTCCGTGATCACATCCAGGACTCCGAACAAACTTCGGTACATCAAAACTTATAAACTCATTATAAAACTGTCATCGTAACGTTAAGCGTGCGGACCCTACGGGTTCGAGAACTATGTAGACATGACCTAGAACCATTCTCGGTCAATAACCAATAGCGGGACCTGGATGCCCATATTGGTTCCTACATACTCTACGAAGATCTTTATCGGTCAAACCGCATAACAACATACGTTGTTCCCTTTGTCATCGGTATGTTACTTGCCCGAGATTTGATCGTCGGTATCCAATACCTAGTTCAATCTCGTTACCGGCAAGTCTCTTTACTCGTTCTGTAACACATCATCTTATAACTAACTCATTAGTTACAATGCTTGCAAGGCTTAGGTGATGAGTATTACCGAGAGGGCCCAGAGATACCTCTCCGACAATCGGAGTGACAAAATATAATCTCGAATTATGCCAACCCAACATGTACCTTCGGAAACACCTATAGAGCACCTTTATAATCACCCAATTACGTTGTGATGTTTGGTAGCACACAAAGTGTTCTTCCGGTAAACGGGAGTTGCACAATCTCATAGTTGCAGGAACTTTGTATAAGTCATGAAGAAAGCAATAGCAATATACTAAACGATCAAGTGCTAGGCTAACGGAATGGGTCATGTCAATCACATCATTATCCTAATGATGTGATCCCATTAATCAAATGACAACACATGTCTATGGTTAGGAAACATAACCATCTTTGATTAATGAGCTAGTCAAGTAGAGGCATACTAGTGACTTTATGTTTGTCTATGTATTCACACATGTATTATGTTTCCGGTTAATACAATTCTAGCATGAATAATAAACATTTATCATGATATGAGGAAATAAATAATAACTTTATTATTGCCTCTAGGGCATATTACCTTCACCACCGCCCTCCAGGATGCGATGGCACTAGTAACCAAGTGTGAAGCGTGCCAGTTCCATTCGAAGAAGCTCCATCAACCAGCTCAAGCCCTTCAAACTATCCCTCTCTCCTGGCCCTTCTCGGTCTGGGGGCTCGACATACTGGGCCCTTTCCCCCATGCCGTCGGGGGCTTTGAGTACTTGTACGTCGCAATCGACAAGTTCACAAAGTGGCCAGAGGTAGAAGCAGTGAGGAAGGTGATAGCGCAGTCGGCCATCAAGTTCGTCAAGGGGCCAGTGTGCCGTTTTGGGGTGCCCAACAGGATCATCACCGATAACGGCACACAGTTCACAAGCCATGCCTTCATATAGTACATTGAGGATCTCGGCAGCAGGGTATGTTTCGCTTCCGTGGCGCATCCACGAAGCAACGGCCAAGCAGAGAGAGCAAATGCCGAGGTCCTGCGAGGCTTGAGGATGAAGGCTTTTGATAGGTTACACAAGAGTGGAAGGCGCTCGATTGAGGAGTTGCCGGTGGTTCTTTGGTCGATCAGGACAACGCCAAATCGAGCCACCTTCCAGACACCCTTTGCCTTGGTTTACAAGGCAGAAGCAGTTCTCCCCATGGAACTCATATACGGGTCACCTCGAGTGCTCGCTTATGACAAGCTTGAGCAAGAGCAGCTGCGCCAAGATGACGCGGTGCTCCTAGAGGAAGATCGTCTCCGGGCGGTTGTGAGAGCAGCGCGCTACCAGCAAGCCTTGCGCCGCTACCATAGCCGCAAGGTTCATGCCCGGAGCTTTGAGGAAGGCGACCTTGTTCTTCGGCACGTTTAGTCGACCAAGAATTCCAACAAGTTGACGCCAAAGTGGGAAGGCCCTTATCGGGTAACACGAGTCACCAGGCCCGGCGCGGTCCGGCTGGAGACCGAAGATGCCGTCCCAGTGAGCAACTCCTGGAACATCGAGCATCTTCGCAAGTTTTACCCATAAGGCGCGGCTGTCGGATCTCCCAGCAAGCCACACTTTTGTACAAGCTTTGCCGGCAAGGCATATAACCCTTTGTACAAAGCTAGGCGCAGACCCTAAGCATAAATAAACGAAGAGCTGGCGCCCTAATTTATAGCATGCATGCTAGGTTGAGTCTCTTCCTTGGTTAGGGTTGATAGTGCTTGGCGGCGGCTAACCCCTAGCCTAGAGGTCGAGTGTGCGTCTCTGCTCTTCCCTGTCTTCTTTGGTTCGCAGGGCACGTAAGTACTCTTGCCAAGCTGTTCTGGAAGGAAAGGAACGGACCGGCGCCCGGTCCCCGGCAAGCCAGAATTGCCGGGGGCTGCAGGAACGAGGATCTGTCCGCAGCAAGCCAAGATCGCCGGGGGCTACAGATCCAGATAAGTCCTTTATCCCCTTGATACGTCTCCAACGTATCTATAATTTATGAAGCATTCATGCTATTTTATTATCTGTTTTGAATGACTTTGGACTTTATTATACACTTTTATATTACTTTTGGGACTAACCTATTAACCGGAGGCCCAACCCATATTGTTGTTTTATTGCCTCTTTCAGTATTTCGAAGAAAAGGAATATCAAACGGAGTCCAAACGGAATGAAACCTTCGGCAACGTTATTTTTGGGAAGAATATCATCCTGCAGACTTGGAGTTTACGTCAGAAGATCCTCGACGAGGCCAGGAGATAGGGGCCCCCCCTACTAGGCGCGCCCCCTTGTCTTGTGGGCCCCTCGAGCACCTCCCGACCGACTTCTTTCGCCTATATAAGCCTACGTACCCTAAAAACATCGAATATCAAGAAAGATCGGGAGTTCCGCTGCCGCAAGCCTCTGTAGCCACCAAAAACCTCTCGGGAGCCCTTCCCGGCACCTTGCCGGAGGGGGGATCCTTCACCGGTGGCCATCTTTACTTATATCTTTTTGGAGTAGCTTTTCATTTATTCGTGTGCTTCACTTATATCCTATGAGTAAATGGTTGAATGAGTTGAATGTCATAAATCTGAAATTTTATATGTTTCATTTTCTTATCCCATGGGGAGTAATGACTTCACATCTAAGAGGTAGAGGTTGTAAATTTATTGAAGGTTAGCAAGCATTGTATTGGTCATTTGAACAATTCATGAAAGAATATTGAAGGAAGAAAGATTTCACATATAAATATACTATCATAGACATCTTTTATAATTGTGAGCACTCATTAAGTATGACATGCTAAAGAGTTGATGTTGGACAAAGAAGACAACATAATGGGTTATGTTTTCTCACATCTCAGTTAAAGTATATTGTCATGGATCATTCAAACATGTTGAGCTTGCCTTTCCCCCTCATGCTAGCCAAAATTCCTAGCACCAAGTAGAGATACTACTTGTGCTTCCAAATATCCTTAAACCCAGTTTTTGCCATGAGAGTCCACTATACCTACCTATGGATTGAGTAAGATCCTTCAAGTAAGTTGTCATCGGTGCAAGCAATAAAAATTGCCTCTAAATATGCATGATTTATTAGTGTGGAGAAAATAAGCTTTGTATGATCTTGTTATGGAAGCAATAAAAGCGACGGACTGCATAATAAAGGTCCATATACAAGGGGCAATATAAAGTGACGTTCTTTCGCATTAAGATTTTGTGTATCCAACCCTAAAAGCGCATGACAACCTCTGCTTCCCACTGCAAAGGGCCTATCTTTTACTTTATGTCTTTTACTTTATGCAAGAGTCAAGGTGATCTTCACCTTTCCACTTTTTCTTTTATCCTTTGGCAAGCAGTTTGTGTTAGGGTAATCCTGATATATATATATCCAATTGGATGTACGTTAGCATGAACTATTATTGTTGAGATCACCCAAAGGTGAATACATTTGGAGGCAACATTATAAGCCCCAATCTTTCTCTATGTCTGATTAAAACTTCATAACCACAAGTATTGCGTGAGTGTTAGCAATTGTAGAAGACTATATGATAGTTCAGTATGTGAAGTTTGCTAAATCAAATCTCTGACATAGACTCTTCCTAAAAGTAAGATGAATTGCAATTGTTTGATGACTAAGAATGAAGTTTGCTAGTTGTCAAGAAAGTTTATGGTATATGCTTTAACATGTGAATTGCTTGTTACTAGTTCGTGAAAAGTTTTATGAGATGAACTACTATTATGACATATAATGATGCTAGTAAAGGTGATTGAAATTATCATTGATCAAACTTGTGCACCTCTAGCATTCACACTTCATAAATTCTTTCTTTATCATTTACCTACTCGAGGACGAGCATGAATTAAGCTTGGGGATGCGGATACGTCTCCAACGTATCTATAATTTATGAAGCATTCGTGCTATTTTATTATCTGTTTTGAATGATTGTGGGCTTTATTATACACTTTTATATTAGTTTTGGGACTAACCTATTAACCGGAGGCCCTACCCATATTGTTGTTTTATTGCATGTTTCAGCATTTCGAAGAAAAGGAATATCAAACGGAGTCCAAACGGAATGAAACCTTCGGCAGCATTATTTTTGGGAAGAATATCATCCTGGAGACTTGGAGTTTACGTCAGAAGATCCTCGAGGAGGCCAGGAGATAGGGGGGCGCCCCCCCTACTGGGCGCGCCCCCCTGTCTCGTGGGCCCCTCGAGCACCTCCCGACCGACTTCTTTCACCTATATAAGCCTACGTACCCTAAACACATCGAATATCAAGATAGATTGGGAGTTCTGCTGCCGCAAGCCTCTCTAGCCACCAAAAACCTCTCAGGAGCCTTTCCCGGCACCCTGCCGGAGGGGGGATCCTTCACCGGTGGCCATCTTCATCATCCCGGTGCCATCCATGACGAGGAGGGAGTAGTTCACCCTCGAGGCTGAGGGTATGTACCAGTAGCTATGTGTTTGATCTCTCTTTCTCGCGTTCTCTCTCGTGTTCCCTCTATGGCAAGATCTTGATGTATCCCGAGCTTTGCTATTGTAGTTGGATCTTATGATGTTTCTCCCCCTCTACTCTCTTGTGATGAATTGAGTTTTCCCTTTGAAGTTATCTTATCGGATTGAGTCTTTTATGAGAACACTTGACGTATGTCTTGCCGTGCTTATCTATGGTGACAATGGGATATCATGTGCCACTTGATGTATGTTTTGTGACCAACTTGCGGGTTCCGCCCATGAACCTATGCATAGGGGTTGGCACATGTTCTTGACTCTCCGGTAGAAACTTTGGGGCACTCTTTGAAGTACTTTGTGTTGGTTGAATAGATGAATCTGAGATTGTGTGATGCATATCATATAATCATGCCCACGGATACTTGAGGTGACAATGGAGTATCTGGGTGACATTAGGGTTTTGGTTGATCTGTGTCTTAAGGTGTTATTCTAGTACGAACTCTTGAATAGATTGATCCGAAAGAATAACTTTGAGGTGGTTTCGTACCCTACCATAATCTCTCCGTTTGTTCTCCGCTATTAGTGGCTTTGGAGTGACTCTTTGTTGCATGTTGAGGGATTGTTATATGATCTATCTATGTTATTATTGTTGCGAGAACTTGCACTAGTGAAAGTATGAACCTTAGGCCTTGTTTCCTATCATTGCAATACCGTTTATGATCACTTTTATTGCTTGCTACCTTGCTGTTTTTATAATTTCAGATTACAAATACCTTTATCTACTATCCATATTGCACTTGTATCACCATCTCTTCACCGAACTAGTGGACCTATACAATCTACCATTGTATTGGGTGTGTTGGGGACACAAGAGACTCTTTGTTATTTGGTTGCAGGGTTGTTTGAGAGAGACCATCTTCATGCTACTCCTCCTACGGATTGATAAACCTTAGGTCATCTACTTGAGGGAAATTTGCTACTGTCCTACAAACCTGTGCACTTGCATGCCCAACAACGTCTACAAGAAAAAGGTTGTGTAGTAGACATCAAGCTCTTTTCTGGCGCCGTTGCCGGGGAGGCTAGGTAAACGGCACTCACACCCTGTCCACTAAGCTTTTTTCTGGCGAGGTGAGTGGTTGAAGGTATATCTTTAGATCTTGCAATCGAATCTTTTTGTTTCTTGTTTTATCACTAGTTTAGTTTATAAAAGAAAACTACCAAAAAATGGAGTTGAGTTTGTCTCATATGCTTCGTCTTTTTAATATCTTTCGTGAGTATGATGGAAAGGAAAATTGTGCTCAAGTGCTAGAAGAAGAAATGTATAGAATGTTTGATACTAAATCTTTGAATGATGAGCATGATTGCAATGTTGTTAGTATGAACTCCTTGAATATCCATGATGCTAATGATATGCAAAGCCACAAGCTTGGGGAAGCTATGTTTGATGAATATGATATTTTTTGTCCCCCAAGTTTTGATGAGAATATTTATTATGATCAAAGCATGCCTCCTATTTATGATGACTATATTGATGAAAGTGGGATTATAAGAGTGTCAACTTTAGTAAGTAGTGATCCCACTATTTTGGAGGATGTTGAATCTTATTGTGATGAACATGAAAGTGGATTTGGAAGAGTGTCAACTTTATTTAGTGATGATTCCACTATTTCGGAAGAGGTTCCAATTGATTATGAGAACAAAGTTGCTATCTAGGATGATTATTGTGATGACTTGTATTCTATTAAGAATAATGATAACCATGAAACTTTTCATCATGATTTTAGTTTCCAATTGGATTATGCCTCACATGATAATTATTTTGTTGAGTTTGCTCCCACTACTATTCATGAGAGAATTTTGCTTATGTGGAAAGTAGTAAATTTTCTATGCTTGTAGATCATGAAAAGAATGCTTTAGGTGCTGGTTATATTCTTGAATTCATTCATGATGCTACTGAAAATTATTATGAGGGAGGAACATATGCTTGTAGGAATTGCAATAATATCAAGTTTCCTCTCTATGTGTCGAAAATTTTGAAGTTATGCTTGTTTTGCCTCCCTATGCAAGTTGATTATTGTTCCCATAAGTTGTTTGATCACAAAATCCCTATGCATAGGAAGTGGGTTGGACTTAAATGTGCTAGTCATATTCTTCATGATGCTCTCTTCATGTTTCAATTCTTATCTTTTATGTGAGCATCATTGTCATCATCATGCCTAGCTAGAAAGGCATTAAAGAAAAGCAATTGTTGGGAGACAACCCAATATTTAACCTTACTGTTTTTGTGTGTCCACATGATTATTCTACTCTAGTAATCATGTTTTATAGCTTTTGTTTCAATAATGTACCAAGTAGAGCCTTTGGGAAGACTTGGGTGAAATATTTATGATCTTGCTGTAGAAAACAGAAACTTTAGCGCTCACGAGAATGGCTGCCATGTTTTACTGGAGAGTGATTTTAGGTTTATTATTTTTTCATATGATTAATATACAAATTCCTCAGGTCCACCAATTTATTTCATAATTTTTGGGGTTCCAGAAGTATACGTTTGATACAAATTACTACAGACTGTTCTGTTTTTGACAGATTCTGTTTTCATTGTGTTGTTTTCTTATTTTGATGAATCTATGAGTAGTATCGGAAGGTATCAACCATTGAGAAGTTAGAATACAGTAGATATTAAACCAATATGAGTTTAGAATGAGTTCATTACAGTACCTAAGTGGTGGTTTTATTTCCCTATACTAACGGAGCTTACGAGTTTTGTTTGAGTTTTGTGTGGTTGAAGTTTTCAAGTTTTGGGTAGAGATTCGATGGACTATGGAATAAGGAGTGGAAAGAGCCTAAGCTTGGGGATGACCAAGGCACCCCAAGGTAATATTCAAGGACAACCAAGAGCCTAAGCTTGGGGATGCCCCGGAAGGCATCTCCTCTTTCGTCTTCGTTCATCGGTAACTTTACTTGGAGCTATATTTTTATTCACCACATGATATGTGTTTTGCTTGGAGCGTCATTTTATTTTGTTAGTTTCTGCTTGCTGTTAGTTATAATAATGTTTTTCATCTTTAGTTTCAATAAAAATGTCAAGGATAGCCCTTGCCATGCTTATTTTGCTAGTTTACATGTTGCTGTTTGAAAACAGAAAGTTTACCGCTGTTGCAAAAATTCCCTAGAAAAGTCAGAGAATGGTATAATGTTGAATCTTTTTGCATATTAAGATCTGATAAATTTATTACATTGGGAATTTTCTCTCATAATTTTTGGAGTCAGGTAAGTATTGATACTCTTGCATTCTTTACAGACTGTACAGTTTTGGCAGATTGTTGTTATGTTTGCATTGTTTCATATGTTTGCTTGTTTAATGATTCTATTTGAGGATAGGAGTACTAAATATGCAGAGACATTTATTATGCAATGCTGAATGATAATTTTAGTGATCTGTTACAGTAGAAAATGATAAGGTTTTGCATTGGTTTATACTAACCTATCTCACGAGTTCTTGTTGAAGTTTGTTGTGAATGAAGCTTTTGATAAAAAGAGAAACCGTGACATGAAAGGAATTAAGGAGACACAAAAGCTAAAGCTTGGGTATGCCCAAGGCACCCCAAGATAATATTTCAAGAAGTCTCAAGCATCTAAGCTTGGGGATGCCCCAGTAGGCATCCCACCTTTCTTCTTCGACAATCATCGGTTAGTATCGGTTGAGCCTAGGTTTTTGCTTCTTCACATGAGTTGTGCTATCCTTGAAATGTTATCTTATTTTGTTTTTCCATCTGCTTGAATACAATACCAAGATCTGAAGTTCTTAAATGGGAGAGAGTCTTCACATAGTTGCATAATTATTTAGCTACTCATCGATCTTCACTTATATCTTTTTGGAGTAGCTTTTCATTTACTCGTGTGCTTCACTTATATCCTATGAGTAAATGGTTGAATGAGTTGAATGTCATAAATCTGAAATTTTATATGTTTCATTTGCTTATCCCATGGGGAGTAATGACTTCACATCTAAGAAGTAGAGGTTGTAAATTTATTGAAGGTCAGCAAGCATTGTATTGGTCATTTGAACAATCCATGAAAGAATATTGAAGGAAGAGAGATTTCACATATAAATATACTATCATAGACATCTTTTATAATTGTGAGCACTCATTAAGTATGACATGCTAAAGATTTGATGTTGGACAAGGAAGACAATGTAATGGGTTATGTTTTCTCGCATCTTAGTTAAAGTATATTGTCATGGATCATTCAAACATGTTGAGCTTGCCTTTCCCCCTCTTGCTAGACAAAATTCCTAGCACCAAGTAGAGATACTACTTGTGCTTCCAAATATCCTTAGACCCAGTTTTTGCCATGGAGTCCACCATACCTACCTATGGATTGAGTAAGATCCTTCAAGTAAGTTGTCATCGGTGCAAGCAATAAAAATTGCTCTCTAAATATGCATGACTTATTAGTGTGGAGAAAATAAGCTTTGTACGATCTTGTTATGGAAGCAATAAAAGCAATGGACTACATAATAAAGGTCCATATACAAGGGGCAATATAATGTGAGGTTCTTTCGCATTAAGATTTTGTGTATCCAACCCTAAAAGTGCATGACAACCTCTGCTTCCCTCTGCGAAGGGCCTATCTTTTACTTTATGTCTTTTATTTATGCAAGAGTCATGGTGATCTTCACCTTTCCCCTTTTTATTTTATCCTTCGGCAAGCACTTTGTGTTAGGGTGATCCTGATATATATATCCAATTGGATGTACGTTAGCATGAACTATTATTGTTGACATCACCCAAAGGTGAATACGTTTGGAGGCAACATTATAAGCCCCAATCTTTCTCTGTGTCTGATTAAAACTTCATAACCACAAGTATCGCGTGAGTGTTAGCAATTGTAGAAGACTATATGATAGTTGAGTATGTGAAGTTTGCTAAATCAAAGCTCTGACATAGACTCTTCCTGAAAGTAAGATGAATTGCAATTGTTTGATGATTAAGAATGAGTTTGCTAGTTTTCAAGAAAGTTTATGGTCTATGCTTTAACATGTGAATTGCTTGTTACTAGTTTGTGAAAAGTTTTATGAGATGAACTATTGTTATGACATATAATGATGCTAGTAAAGGTGATTGAAATTATCATTGATTAAACTTGTGCACCTCTAGCATTCACACTTCATAAATTCTTTCTTTATCATTTACCTACTCGAGGACGAACAGGAATTAAGCTTGGGGATGTTGATACATCTCCAACATATCTATAATTTATGAAGCATTCATGCTATTTTATTATCTGTTTTGAATGATTGTGAGCTTTATTATACACTTTTATATTAGTTTTGGGACTAACCTATTAACCGGAGGCCCAGCCCATATTGCTGTTTTATTGCCTGTTTCAGTATTTCAAAGAAAAGGGATATCAAACGGAGTCCAAACGGAATGAAACCTTCGGCAGCGTTATTTTTGGGAAGAATATCATCCTGGAGACTTGGAGTTTACGTCAGAAGATCCTCGAGGAGGCCAGGAGATAGGGGGGTGCCCCCCTACTGGGTGCGCCCCACTGTCTTGTGGGCCCCTCGAGCACCTCCCGACCGACTTCTTTCGCCTATATAAGCCTACGTACCCTAAACACATCGAATATCAAGATAGATCGGGAGTTCTGCCACCGCAAGCCTCTGTAGCCACCAAAAACCTCTCGGGAGCCCATCCCGGCACCCTGCCGGAGGGGGGATTCTTCACCGGTGGCCATCTTCATCACCCCGGTGCTATCCATGACGAGGAGGGAGTAGTTCACCCTCGAGGCTGAGGGTATGTACCAGTAGCTATGTGTTTGATCTCTCTTTCTCGTGTTCTCTCTCGTGTTCCCTCTATGGCACGATCTTGATGTATCCCGAGCTTTGCTATTGTAGTTGGATCTTATGATGTTTCTCCCCCTCTACTCTCTTGTGATTGAGTTTTCCTTTGAAGTTATCTTATCGGATTGAGTCTTTTATGAGAACACTTAATGTATGTCTTGCCGTGCTTATCTGTGGTGACAATGGGATATCATGTGCCACTTGATGTATGTTTTGGTGACCAACTTGCGGGTTCCACCCATGAACCTATGCATAGGGGTTGGCACACGTTCTTGACTCTTCGGTAGAAACTTTGGGGCACTCTTTGAAGTACCTTGTGTTGGTTGAATAGATGAATCTGAGATTGTGTGATGCATATCGTATAATCATGCCCACGGATACTTGAGGTGACAATGGAGTATCTAGGTGACATTAGGGTTTTGGTTGATCTGTGTCTTAAGGTGTTATTCTAGTACGAACTCTTGAATCGATTGATCCAAAAGATTAACTTTGAGGTGGTTTCGTACCCTACCATAATCTCTTCGTTTGTTCTCCGCTACTAGTGGCTTTGGAGTGACTCTTTGTTGCATGTTGAGGGATTGTTATATGATCTATCTATGTTATTATTGTTGCGAGAACTTGCACTAGTGAAAGTATGAACCTTAGGCCTTGTTTCCTATCATTGCAATACCGTTTACGCTCACTTTTATTGCTTGCTACCTTGCTGTTTTTATAATTTCAGATTACAAGTACCTTTATCTACTATCCATATTGCACTTGTATCACCATCTCTTCGCCAAACTAGTGCACCTATACAATCTACCATTGTATTGGGTGTGTTGGGGACACAAGAGACTCTTTGTTATTTGGTTGCAAGGTTGTTTGAGAGAGACCATCTTCATCCTATGCCTCCTACAGATTGATAAACCTTAGGTCATCCACTTGAGAGAAATTTGCTACTGCCCTACAAACCTGTGCACTTGCAGGCCCAACAACGTCTACAAGAAAAAAATTGTGTAGTAGACATCACCCCTATCATGCGTTTCGTTATGGACTGGGATGCGTGAAACCCTGTTCTATCTCTGAGCTACCGTGCTCCCTCTTTTCGGCACCCAAGGATTATCTCCTGGGTCTGGATCTGGTTGTAGCTGCGGCACCAGAGGAAATGGAACGAGGGGCCTAAGCCCACCTCATCCCCGCCTCCGCCAAGAGCGTGAGAAAGGTCGAGCGAGGTGGGGAGACGGCAAGGCCTGTTGCCGGGCGAAAAAACGTTTGTCTTAAAAGATGACAAGGATTCACCCCTTGCCATGGGTTCTTCCCGCGAACAAAAATCCCGGCAAACATCCCTTTTTCATTAAAAAACATCCCATACAGGTACAGTCCATACGAAATGAAAAACATGAACAGGGGGATTACAAGTTCTAAAGCTAACAAAGGCCCGAAGGCTTACAAGACTAAAAATATATAAGGTGCCCGTAATCCCTTTCTTGTCCCTCTCCTCAGGAAATGGAACAAGAAAGCAGAAGGGCAAAAGGAGCGCCTAGGCAAGCTACGGGTGGCAAAAGACACAAGAGGACATCTCGGAGGTCGTCCAAAGGCTGGATTGTGATGGCGGCGCCGGAGGCAGAGCTCGAAGACGAGGCGCCAGGACGCCAACACACGACGAAGGCGTCGATGTCCGCGTACTCCGACTTGACGGCCTCGCCGCTCGTCCTCTTCCTCTTCCATAGCCTTCATACGCTAGCCGCCCAAGGAGACGACCCCGAGAAGTTCAAGGAGCCAGCGACAAGGATGATGGGGCCGCCGGTGCCGCTCGGAGCGACGCCCGACACCTAGTCAGACCCGTCATCCTGCCGCCCACTGCCCCCGTCGTCGCTGCCATTGTCTTCCTCGCCACTCTCGCTTGAGGAAGACTCTTCATCGTCGTAGGAGCTCTCTACGCAGCACCTCACGCGGGTCCCGAAGTGCCCGAAGATCTTGACGGATAGGAGGCCGCCCTCCATTAGTTTGAAATGGAGGGCGAGCCCATCCGTCAAGCTGTGGAGGCGAGCGAAGGTCTTCCACCCTCGGTGAAGATACATGACGTGGGGGGCAGGGAACTCGACATCAACCCACGTGCCACTGTTCCCACAACCCCTCATGTGCAGCCGCAGCGCCTGCGGCGGATCCAGCTCCATCTCCCGCCCAAACGGGGTCGGAAGACGAAGGCGACGGTGCGGCAGATGGCACAGTCTGACGAAGAATTCGCAGGGGTTGTCCCCAGCATGACCCTCCATCGGAGGAACGGCTGCTGGGGACGGGGGGCGAGGCGGATCTACCGCCCCGTCCTCCTCTCCCTCGAGCACCACGGCGGCCTCGACCTCGCCCCCTCCCCCTTCCTCTAGCGGTTGGCTCCGCCTCTATGAGTTCTTGGGGGGAGTGATGCGCTGTCTGGCCGAAACCCTCGCCGCCATCGATGAAGCATCGCCGGGCCCCCTCGCCATGGCAGAAGAAGAAAGGAAGCAAGAATGGGGATAGGTAGATGGCGAAAGGCTAAGTGGCACCGTCCCTCTCGCTCCCCTCTTTACAAAGAGGCGGGGGCGAGGCTTGGCCGCCCCCTCCCGGCCAATCCGGCCTCTTGAAGTGACAGCGAGCGGGGCCGTCGACCGCCCTTCCCGCTCCATTGAAGGCGCGTGGGAGTCGACCTGCACGCGCGCGACTACCCACACCCCCTACGCCTGCCATTCGCTCTACATGCAGCAAACGTGGCGCAAAGGGCGGGCGCAATGGGACGTGTGGGACGACGGTTCCCGAGCGAATGCAGTAAATGGGAGGCAGCCCTATGGTCTCAAAGAGACATGCAAGCCGCCTCCTTACTGTCCACCACAAGGTGACGCCAGCATCCCCACGTCATGCGCGAACACTACCCCCACGTCACGCATTCAACACGGGTCGTGGGGAAGCGCAGCGGGCGGAATAGTGGCCGCGGTAAAAATCTGCCCCATCTGCCCGTGCACCGTTCTAGGCCTGGCCCAACAACGCGCTGCACCTATGTGTGGCCCAGGCCCGGGGGCTCTTGTCGGTGTACAAAAGTAGGGGCTCTGCTTTTGACCCCTTTACTTCTGCACGGACAGTCAGAGCCTCCCACCACGGTCACGCACAGACGCAGCAGGAAAGGGAAGCCGGAGAAAAGCCGAGGCCACAAGGACAAACGAAGCAACAACAAGGATCAAGGCCACAAAGATCAGATAGGCGCAGCAGTCCTTGCCGGGGCAACCTCAGCAACCCCGGCAAGACTCTTGCTGGGGCAGCTCGCCCACGCCAACCAAGCGAGCCACCCTTGAGCCCACCAACGCTAAACAGATGCATTGGAACAAGGCTCGGGAGGCACCTCCATGGTGGCATGCAGATCTTTGTGAAGACATAAAATGCTCAAGACCAAAAGGTGATAGGAAGGCAACCATCCTCACCAAAGAAACCCACAAGACCCCCGGCAAGATCCTTGCCGGGGAAGCCAGCGCGCCACGGCAAGACCCTTGCCGGGCCACCCGACAAGGCCACTACCAGGCCCGCACTAGTCAAGTTTCCACCGCCGTTCGCACGCGGCTGCCAACCCAACTAGCTGGGCAGGCACCTGCGTGGCCGCATGCAATCCTTCGTGGAGGCTCCACCACCGCGCCACCTCAGCTGCCTGCCTGCCTACATGGCACCGCATGCATTGCTGGACAGGGCGCGTGTCGAAGCGAGGGGGAGCGGCGACGGACGGGACGGGCAGCCCCTTTCGCCTATAAAAGGAGGCCCATGGCATACAGAGAGGGGATTCGGCTCTTTTGAACCCCGCAGGACCCAGAGCTAGTTCGAGAGCTCAAGAACACTAATACAACCACCAAAGCAGGATCATAGGGTTTTACGCATCTTTGCGGCCCGAACCTGGGTAAATCCCTCTGTGTCGTCTGCTAGTCCCGCTCTTCTCATGATCCCGTGCCCCGCAACCGTAGAAGGGATTCCAGTGATCCCATAGGTATTGTTTCCCACCGACATCGTGAGTCGCCAATCCTCCGGCGGGTTACCAATGAAATGCCAAGTCCGTCGTCATACTTTCGGTCGGGTCATACCGCGTGGTATATCCCGGACAGTCCCCATGTGGGCTCCCTCAATTATCTCTTCATCCCACATCATCACCTACCTCCAGAAAAAATCACCATTGCTCTCTCTTTCATGTTCTTGCTCTCACCCCGCGGATGTTGATCTCTTTGCTCGAAGCTCCGTTTTCGAAACTATTTCGAGGGATTGTTGCTTGATATGTGACTCCTCTGTTAGTCCAATTAGTTTTTGATATGTGACTCCTCTGTTGCTTGATATGTAACTTCCTAAACTATTTCGAGAGTTCTAAGTTTTGAATGCATGCTATGGCCTCTATACATCCCTATGAGTAGTTGGTTACAATCTTGTGAAGTTTTGTTGAGAAAAATTTTGTGTACTAAAAATTTAAGAATTTTGTTCATAGGAAAAAGTTGAGTATCTTTAGGAAGTTTGCTTCCAAGAAGAACTCCAAGGGGATTATTAGGGAGTCATCTGATAGTGATCTCCATACCCGGAGATTGGCGGAGTTACGGTCGTGCGAATGGCCGCATAACCCATTCAAGGAAGGGGTCGGAATCATTCAGGAGTTTGCACAATATGCTGCTAATGCCGGCCTCACCAACTTCATCGCAGCTAAATGCGAACAGTATCATCTCCTCACAAATTCCTTTGTGCAAAATTTTCATTTCCATTCTAGGAATAATCCCCCTGAGGTGCAGTTTAATTTATATGCCGAAACCCATCAGATACCGCTTACTGACTTTTGTGACATATGCATGCTTCCTCTTGATGGTACTTTAGCCGAGCCTAGGTCTGCAGAGTTTGATGGTTTTTACCATACTGTGACAGTGGCGGTGAGAGAGGGGTATCGGGTGTCACCGCTACTAGCTTACATTTTCCTGTTGTGCTTTATTTTGCTCTATTTATTGCAAAGTGTTTGCTTGCTAGAGAGAAGGTGGGTGCACTCAGTGCCTCGGACTTCACTGATTTACGCCATGCACTTTACGGAGACACCACTTATAGCTTGGGAGCTATTGTGGCACGTCACCTTCATATTAACAGTTCCAAGGGCAACATACATGGTGGAATTTACGCTACTCGCTTGGCGACTCACTTTAACATTGAAATACGCCAGCATGATTACCCTTTGCCCAAGGTTTACCTAGATCGCGTGGCTATGGAACACCACAAGTTTATTGTTGCTGATTACCCTAATATTCCTATCCCTTATAACTTAGTTTTCAGTGATAAAACTCGTGATATTATTCCACTGCATGCACCTGCTTTGTTTGATCATATTGCCAGGCACGGATATAGGATTATGCCTAAGGACATTGTTGCTTACCGGAATAACCAGGCTGTAGCCAAGGAGGAACCTCAGTAGTGGGATCCACAGGTGCCCGCTCTTAGCACTTCAACATAGGACCCCATGGCTTCTATGACTGGTGATTACCAAGTTAGGCCAAAAGCCTAGGCTTGGGGGAGTATGTATTTCCACCGACATTACATTCATGTTGACACATTTCATTCCAATTATTGGTGTGCACGCTTTTTCATTGTATTATCCATGTTAAATTTATTTTCTCATTTTCTTCTTGTGTGTTTGAAAAACTTTGATAAAATCCAAAAACATATTTCTTGCATCCTTTTGATTTTTCCTCCTAGTTTAAATTGTTGTAGCACTAAAAAGAAAACCCAAAAAGATTTCTTTGTTCTTCCTTTACTTGTTGGGAGCTTTCCCGTGTAAATAGTTTTTCTCGGTTTTGTTGTTCCCTTTTTATTTGCTTGTTTACGAAAAACCAAAAACTCCAAAAATATTTTAGTGTGTTTCTCTGAATTTCTTTTCTTTTTATTGAGTCATACTGAGGAGAAGGCCACGATGAAAATGTTGAGTGGCTCTCATTTGCATTATTATTGATCTAACGAAGAGCCCATATTACCTTGTCTTCTCCTTGTTTTATTTTTATTAAAATGTTTGCAGATTCCAGCTTAGTCCATGACACTCTTGCACTCTTATTATTTCCAAATCGTTCGGTCGTGCAAGTGAAAGGCAATAATGGCGATATTCGATGAACTGGCCATGGCAGAGTGAAACGGGTATGAACTCGACTTGTCCTGTTTTTGTAAATATGTTTAACCTAGTATCCATGATTCAGCCTATTATGATCAAACATGTTTGCAATGACATTTAGTGATTATAGTTTCTCATGCCATGCATAAGTAGCTAGGAGTGGATAATGATTTATCTTGGATGTCAACATTGCGTTAAAATGATTTTGATGTAGTATGATGATATGGTATCCTCCTCTGAAAGTTCGAGTGGCTTGACTTGGCACATGTTCCAGCATGTAGTTGAATCAAAACCAACATTGCATCTATGATATTTATGTTCATGGTGTTCATATCCTACTCATGCTAGTATCCAATGTTACTTATGCATAATGCATGTTCATAACCGTTGTTGCTCTCTAGCTGGCCGCTTCTCAACCTATTTGCTAGCCTTCACCTGCACTAAGTGGGAATTCTGCTTATGCATCAAAAACTTGAAACCCAAGTTAGATGAGTCCACCATACCTACCTATATACGATATTACCTTGCCATCCTAAGTAAATTTGCATGTGCCACCTCTAAATACTTAAAATAAATATCCTTTTTGTGTGCCTGGATTGTTCATAGAGCGACATGACATATTCGGTATCTTCCATGCTAAGTGAGTTATTCTCAGCATGAGTGTTTATTCACTCAACATCGCAAGAGAAAGGGGCGGTAATAGGGATTCCCAGTCCTAATTGCAAAAATAAATTATAAATAATCAAACAAAAACTCCGATGGAGCAATAACCTTTACTCACTGCAAAAAAATACACTTCCGTGATGATACGTGTTTGTCACAGTAGGTCGTGTTTTCTGTCATGCATGTACATCCATGACGATTTTATGACAGAATAAAGATAGTCATACCTGTGCTGTCGTAGAAGTGTTCCATGACATTGCCAAAACTATCATCACGGAAGTGTCCACTTCCATGACGATAAATCGTGCGTCATAGAAGTGCTCTCGTTAAGGGTGACCGACATGTGGCATCCACCGTAACGGGACGGCGTTAACCGTCGTTAACCTATCGAGTCCGGTTTTTGGATCCGATAACCCGCTAACAGCCACGACCAATGCTGATTTTCCATGTGTAAAATCATCATTGGCTGGAGGAAACACGTGTCAGCTCCGCGTTGGCACATGTGTCACTCATCCAACGGTCGAGATGGGCCTATGATATGTTGACACGTGGACCGGCCCAAAAATGGCCCATAAAGTTTAAATGGGCCGGCCCAACCGAAGGCCCATAAGATTTAGCAGACCATAATGGGTCGGCCCAGCTAAAGGCCTTCAAGATTTTGCAGACCATAATGGGGTGGCCCAACTAAAGGACCACAAAATTAAGCGGACCATAATGGGTCGGCCCAACTAAAGGCCCACACGATTTTGCAGACCATAATGGGCTGGCCCAGCTAAAGACCCACAAGATTTTGCCGACCACAATGGGCCGGCCTAGCTAAAGGCCCACAAGATTCTGCAGACCATAATGGGCCGGCCCAGCTAAAGGCCCAACATTCTATGTCAAATCGGCCCGTCAACGTCCTGTCCTAAACTTGTCATCAACGCGGCCCATGGTCACTTCTGGCCCGTTAACAGTCTACTAAGTAATTGGGCCGAATTACGGGCCGGTGTATTTTTGGCCTGTGAAAGGTCCTGCTTCATTTGGGCCCATTTATTGGCCATCAAAACTTTCGGCCCATAAACGACTGTGAAGGATTTGGGTCATATTCGGCCATGTCCGACATTCGGCCTGTTAGAGGCCCACTATAGATTTGGGCCACTTTCGGCCTGTTGTCATTTTCGGCCTATTAACGCCGGACGAAAACCATGGGCCATATGTGGCCCAACGTCATATCGGGCCCATTAACGGCCCATATAAAAATGACGATAAACTAGCCCGACCGAAGTTCTGTCTTGTTAAAGGCCCGTGTATTAGGTCAGCGCATTTACGGCCCATCCGAATTTCAGCCTGTCAAAGATCCGCATCGTAAATGGGCCACCATTTCGGCCTGCTAAGACCAGTGGGTTATTTGGCACAATCAGGGCCAAATCTCACCTTCGGTCTATTAAAGGCCCATGTTTTTTATGGGCTCGAGATATTTACACCTGCAAACGGCCTATTTTTACCGAGGGCCCAAATTATGTTTAAGCCTGTTAAAGGCCCACTATGGGCACAGGCCTACTGAGGGAGTCCTGGACTAGGGGGTGTCCGGACAGCCAGACTATCAATGTCCGCCGGACTCCAAGACTACGAAGATACAAGATTGAAGACTCCGGCTCGTGTCCGGATGGTACTTTACTTGGCGTGGAAGGCAAGCTTGGCGATACGGATATGTAGATCTCCTACCATTGTAACCGACTCTGTGTAACCCTAGTCCTCTCCGGTATCTATATAAACCGGAAGGCTTTAGTCCATAGGACAACATACATTACATACAATCATACCATAGGCTAGCTTCTAGGGTTTAGCCTCCTTGATCTCGTGGTAGATCTACTCTTGTACTACCCATATCATCAATATTAATCAAGCAGGACGTAGGGTTTTACCTCCATCGAGAGGGCCCGAACCTGGGTAAAAACATCGTGTCCCTCGTCTCCTGTTACCATCCGCCTAGACGCACAGTTCGGGACCCCCTACCCGAGATCCGCCGGTTTTGACACTGACATTGGTGCTTTCATTGAGAGTTCCTCTATGTCGTCACCGATAGGCTTGATGGCCTCTTCAACCTGCAACGCTGTCCAGGGTGAGACTTTTCTCCCCGGACAGATCTTTGTATTCGGCGGCTTCGCCCTGCGGGCCAATTCAATTGGCCATCTGGAGCAGATCAAAAGCTATGCCCCCGGCCGTCAGGTCAGATTTGGAAGCTTAAACTTCACGACCGATGTCCGAGGAGACTTGATCCTCGACGGACTCGAGCCACAGCCAAGCGCGCCGCACTGTGACGATGGGCATGATCTAGCTCTGCCACCGAACAGTGCCTTGGTGGCCGCACACGGATCCGCCCCAGCCATTGACCCGGAGCCGATCGCCCAGATCGAGGGCCGGTGGATAGACGCCGCCCCGGGGGCTTCAACATCCACGGCGATGGAGCCGAACACTAATCTTGTCCCCTACGAAACTCGTGATTCTGAGGCGCCGGACTCCGAACCTCCCGCGCCCCTACCAATCGATCCAGATTGGGTGCCGGTTATGGAATTCACCGCCGCGGACATCTTCCAATGCTCGCCTTTCGGCGATATCTTAAATTCACTAAAGCATCTCTCGTTATCAGGAGAGTCCTGGCCGGATTATGGCCAGGATGGTTGGGATGCGGACGACGAAGAAATTCAGAGCCCACCCACCACCCACTTTTTAGCCACTGTCGACGATCTAACCGACATGCTAGACTACGACTCCGAAGACATCGATGCTATGGACGACGATGCTGGAGACGAACAGGAACCAGCGCCCACAGTACACTGGAAGGCCACCTCGTCATATGACGTATACATGGTGGATACCCCAAAAGATGGGGACGGCGAAGGAACAGCGGAGGCAGATCCCTTAAAGAAACAGCCCAAGCGCCAGCGTCAGCGGCGCCGCTCTAAATCTCGCCACAGCAAAAACGGAGATTCCGGCACAAGACATAATAATACTCCAGAGAGTGCTGAAGACAATCCCCTCCAGCAAGACTCAGCGCAGGAGGATGCAGAAGCAAGCCCCCATGAGAGGGCGGCAGACGAAGAGGTTGAGGATCATAATTATATGCCTCCCTCTGAAGACGAAGCAAGCCTCAACAATGACGAATTCGTTGTACCCGAGGATCCCGTCGAACAAGAGCGCTTCAAGCGCAGGCTTATCGCCACAGCAAACAGCCTAAAGAAAAAGCAGCAGCAGCTTCAAGCTGATCAGGACCTGCTGGCCGATCGATGGACCGAAGTCCTCGCGGCCGAAGAGTATAAACTCGAACGTCCCTCCAAAAGTTACCCAAAACGCAAGCTGCTCCCCCAATTAGAGGAGGAAGCATACGTACATCCATCACCAGCGCACGATATGGCTGACCGACCACCCCGTGGTCGTGACAGAGAGGCATCCAGGCCCCCAGCCAAGACCATACCCCGGCATCACTTCAAAAGTACGAAGCCAAGAGGGAACGCGCCGGACTTGCGAGACATATTGGAGGACAAAGCAAGGCAATCCAGATCCATCTATGGATCACATGGGCGCCCTACGACCCACGACGAATACCGTCGTGCCGGATACAATAACCCCGGCCGGGCCGAACACAGCAGACAGCGCTCTCTCGAGCTGCGTCGCGATATTGCTCAATACAGGGGTGCCGCACACCTGTTATGCTTCACTGACGAAGTAATGGATCATCAGATCCCCGAAGGGTTTAAACCCGTAAACATCGAATCTTACGATGGCACAACAGACCCCGCGGTGTGGATCGAAGACTATCTTCTCCACATCCATATGGCCCACGGCGACAATCTCCATTCCATAAAGTACCTCCCACTCAAGCTTAAAGGACCAGCTCGGCATTGGCTTAACAGCTTGCCCGCAGAGTCGATTGGGTGTTTGGAGGACCTGGAGGCCGCATTCCTTGATAACCTCCAAGGCACATATGTGCGACCACCAGACGCCGATGACCTAAGCCACATCATTCAGCAGCCAGACGAATCGGCCAGACAATTCTGGACACGGTTCTTGACGAAGAAAAATCAAATCGTCGATTGTCCGGACGCAGAGGCCCTTGCAGCCTTCAAACATAACATCCGGGACGAATGGCTAGCCCGGCACCTGGGGCAGGAAAAGCCGAAATCCATGGCAGCCCTCACATCGTTAATGACCCGCTTTTGTGCGGGAGAGGACAGCTGGCTAGCCCGCAGCAACAATCTCCGTAAAAATTCTGGCAGTCCGGATACTAAGGACAACAACAGCAGGTCACGTCGAAACAAAAACAAGCGCGGAATTAACGGCGACGATAAGGAGGATACGGCAGTCAATGCCGGATTCCGAGGCTCTAAACCCGGTCAACGGAAGAAGCCATTTAAAAGAACCATTCCGGGTCCGTCCAATCTGGACCGAATACTCGACCTCTCATGCCAGATACATGGCACCTCTGAAAAGCCAGCTAACCACACCAATAGAGATTGCTGGGTGTTCAAGCAGGCCGGCAAGTTAATCGCCGAAAACAATGACAAGGGGCTAAATAGCGATGACGAGGAAGAGACCCGGCCGCCGAACAACAGAGGACAGAAGGGTTTTCCCCCACAAGTACGGACGGTGAATATGATATACGCGACCCACATACCCAAGCGGGAGAGGAAATGCGCACTAAGGGACGTCTATGCGATGGAGCCAGTCGCCCCAAAGTTCAATCCATGGTCCTCTTGTCCGATCACTTTCGATCGAAGAGACCATCCGACCAGCATATGCCATGGCGGATTCGCCACATTGGTCTTAGACCCAATCGTCGATGGGTTTCACCTCACGAGAGTCCTGATGGACGGCGACAGTAGCCTGAACCTGCTTTATCAGGATACAATGTGCAAAATGGGCATAGACCCATCAAGGATTAAAACTACAAAGACAACCTTTAAAGGTGTCATACCAGGAGTGGAAGCCAACTGCACAGGCTCAGTCACACTGGAAGTGGTCTTCGGATCCCCGGATAATTTCCGGAGCGAAGAGTTAATCTTCAATATAGTCCCGTTTCGCAGCGGCTATCACGCTCTGCTCGGACGAACCGCGTTTGCCAAATTCAACACGGTGCCACATTATGCATACCTAAAGCTCAAGATGCCAGGCCCTCGTGGAGTCATCACGGTCAATGGGAATACGGAACGCTCCCTCCGAACGGAGGAACATACAGCGGCTCTCGCGGCAGAAGTATAGAGCAGCCTTCTAAGGCAATTCTTGAGTCCGGCCGTTAAACGGCCGGATACAGCAAAACGCGCCCGGAGCAATATCAACCAAGACCACCTGGCGCGATCAAAGCACGCGTAGCAATGCGGCCCCAACCCTCGCCCGCGTACGATCGCAAGAATAACACTCCGCGCACATCATTACGCTCTGGAGATACCATGGGCACAGGGGAGGGGGCACGATCACAATGGACCCAGAGTGCGGTTCGACCACACCAGGGGCTCGCAAATGTGCCTCTCTTTTTTCTTATTATTATCTTTCTTCTTTTTTGTACACAGGACTCTGTTAACCAGAAGCCCTGTCCGGCGGTGAACTTGCCGAACTCATGATGCAACAGTCAGGGACTTAAGAAGGCCGCGTCGAACACTCAGGTGGTCTCAATTACGAGCATTAAATTCAATTATATACACCAAATCCGCAGCCCATCCCTGGAGGGGGACATGTTTATTTAGTCCAAATCCCTTGCTTACCGTACTATTTGTATCAGTCCGCTCCACTAGCAGACTTTTCTTTCATTAATAATGCAGCACCTTTATGATTGCAACTGCATTACATTATATATATATATATATATATATATATATATATATATATATATATATATATATATATATATATATATATATATATATGCTCATTATATGACATCTGGCACCCGTATATTTTGGTACGGCATAATACACCAGGGGCTTATGTTCCCCACTTTATGGTGTGATAAAGTCCGAACACTTTCACAAGTGCGGCACCCCAAACTTATAGCATTATATGAATCGGCTCCGAATCATGTCTTGGGTCAATAGTTGGGTTTGCCCGGCTCCCACGTTTTGGTGCCTTACGTTCCGTTCTGTCGGCTAAGGTGGCACCGGGAGAACCACTGCGATTGCGCCCCGGTTGAGCCGGGTTAACGCCTCAGTGGAGAAAGCTAAAACTGACTGGCATGATAAGGCGAGAGACTGGTCGCTGTTTGAGAGGTTTTTTTGGGTCCTTAAAGACTCACGCCGCTTCGAGCGAAGTTCCGGATGATGTCCGACGAAGGCGTGGATAGCACCCCGGATTCGGTCTTCCGAATACCAGGGGCTTCGCTGAAATTTAAAATTATAGAATTCTATGGCTAAGTGAGAGTGTTCAAGCATTATAAGTCCGGTGCCTTGTTCATCGTGTTGAGCGCCTCCCTAGATGGACCCAAAAATGGGAACAAGAGTGCTCAAGTTTATCCCAAACACCCCAGCACTTGTGGCTTGGGGGCTGAAGCTAACGACTTGCCATCTCTCAGATTTTATAAACGGCCGCACAGAAGGTAATATTTTAAATTAAACAAGCGTTGCTCATGGCGCATATGAACGAAGTTTTCAGCGCACAGGATAAATAAACAGCGAGTTCACTCAAAGATTACATTTCGGGAGCACTCATCTGCAATATTGCAGGCTCCCTTCAGGACAATTTTATAATACTTCTCTGGCGTGCAATACTCCTTGCCCGGCGGCGGTGGATCCGTGAGAAGCTTCTCCGCATCCAATTTGCCCCATTGCACCTTTATGCGGGCAAGGGCCCGACGAGCACCTTCGATACAGGCGAAGCGCTTGACTACATCCAGCCTGGGGCATGCATCCATCAGTCGCCGCACGAGGCCGAAGTAGCTACCAGGCATGGCCTGTCCAGGCCACAGCCGGACTATGAGGCCCTTCATGGCCTCCTCAGCTACTTTGTGGAGTTCGACCAGCTGCTTCAGCTGGTCGCTTTGGGGCACCAGATGGTCGGCCTCAGTATACTGAGACCAGAAGACCTTCTCCGTCGAGCCCCCCTCCTCGCCACGATAGAATACGGTGGCATCAGATGCACTACGCGGCAGATCTGCAAACGCCCCTGGAGAGCTCCGAATTCGGGTAAGTGTAAGGTAGTTCACATTAACATGCCTGCTTTGCATGAAAAACACCTTACCCGCCGCTATCTACTTTATTTCCTCAACCTCCTGAAGGTCCTTATGGGCCTCGGCCTTGGCAGACTTGGCACTTTCGAGAGCCGAGGCAAGCTCGGACTCTCGAGTCTTGGAGTCACGCTCCAAACTCTCATGTTTTTCCATGAGAACCTGGAGCTCTTGCCGAACTTCCGCCACACGTGCCTCTTGCTTTTCTCGCTCAGCACGTTCCGCGGCCGCATTGCATTCGGCCGCGGACACAGCATCCTTCAGGGTTGCCACCTCGTTAGTGGCCCCTGCAATACACATATTATCCTTGTTAATTTTATTTGCAACCAAAATCCTTTTCTGTAAGGTACTTATTCAAAGAGGTGTTACTCACCTTCTTTTTCCTCGAGCTGCTTCTTTGCGTGGCCGAGCTCCTGCTCGGACCGCTCGAGTTCCTTCTTCAACACGTCAACCTCCGCCGTTAGTGCGGCAGAGGTCAGCAGTGCAGCCTGCAAACCCATATTGACATATTTTAGGCAACCCTGCGTATATCTTGTTATAGATCCTTAGTCCGGCTTTTCTTTCCGAACACCGAACCAAGCATCAGGGGCTACTGTCTATGCGGTATTATATTACATTATTTTAAATTTTTACCTCAAAGCCTGTTAAAAGGCTGCTGCAGGCTTCGGTCAGCCCGCTTTTAGCGAGCTGAACCTTCTCAATCACCGCACTCATGATAGTGCGGTGTTCTTCCTCGATGGAAGCGCCTTTAAGCGCCTCCAGCAGGTTATCCGGCGCCTCCGGTTGGACAGGGGCCGCCGGCGTCACGGTCCTGCCCTTCTTTCGAAGGGGCCGCTTGCCGGACTCTGGAACCACTGCGGGTTCCGATGTAGAGTCCGGCACGAAGTCCGGGAGGCCGCCTGACGGCGCCTCTGGAGCCTCCTCCTGATGGGTCCCTCTCTGGGATCCCACCTCGACGTCCTCGTTGGCGCGTGGGGTGGAGGCAGTCGGGATGGAATTCACATCCGACGAGGCCAATGACCCGCTCGATGAGTCGGGGAGATCATCATTGGCCGGACTACGGGAAGAATGCGGCGTTAGAAGGATACTACGCGACATAAAAATTACACATCAAGGATCCGGATACTTACGATCTTGCCGGACGCCTGGCCCTTGGAGGCCGCTCATCCTCACCAACGCTGATGTTGGCGGAACTGTCCGGGGGGATAGTTCTCCCCCTCTTGGACCCTTCGGCCCCCCCCCCGATGGGGGAAGCCTTCCTTTTCTTCTCTCCCTCCTCCGGGAGAGAGTACTCCTACTCCTCGTCTTCGGGAGAGGAGTCCTCGTTGTCGTCAGACGCCTGATTGCGAGAACTCTTTCGAGTCCCCGCGGTCACCTTCTTGGCCTTCTTCTCTGGCACCACGTGCGGTGCCGGAACCAACAGCCCTGTTAAGCGGGCATTCGTTGGGTCTTCTGGCATGGGAGCTGGGCTGATGAGCAGCTTGGCCTTCTCCATCCATTCCTGTCAAAGGAAGAGGCAGAATGAAGCCTCACTAGAGTCAATCTAATTATCACAAGTGTCCCATAATGGGGTTGAATCACTTACCTCTCAGTTGGATGCTGCGAGCTGAATCCGCGGTCTTCGGTCGCGGACCCGGGGGCTTCGGCGCCCTTGAACAGCACCCTCCAGGCGCCTTCGTATGTTGTATCGAAGAGCCCGCTTAGCGCCTGGTGCTGTTCCGGATTGAACTCCCACAAATTAAATGCCCGTTCTTGGCATGGGAGGATCCGCCGGATGAGCATGACTTGGACCACGTCGACGAGCCTGAGCTTATTGCTCACCATCTTCTTGATGCATGCTCGGAGTCCCGTCACCTCAACCGGATTCCCCCACTGCAAGCCCTTCTCTTTCCAGGAGGTGAGCTGCGTGGGGATGCCAGATCTAAATTCGGGGGCCGCCGCCCATGTGGATTTGCGCGGCTCGGTGATATAGAACCACCCCGATTGCCACCCCTTGACGGAGTCCACGAAGGTCCCTTCTAGCCAAGGGACGTTGGGCAATTTGCCTAACATGGCGCCTCCGCATTCCGCTTGCGTACCCTTTACAACCTTCGGCTTGACGTTGAAGGTCTTGAGCCACAGGCCGAAGTGGGGCCGGATGCAGAGGAAAGCCTCGCACACGACGATAAACGCCGAGATGTTGAGGATAAAGTTCGGCGCCAGATCGTGGAAATCCAGGCCGTAGTAAAACATGAGCCCCCGAACAAATGGATGGACCGGAAAGCCCGGTCCGCGAAGGAAGTGGGGGAGAAAGACGACCCTCTCATGAGACCTGGGGGTAGGGATGAGCTGCCCCTCGTCGGGCAGCCGATGCGCGATATCACCGGAAAGGTATCCGGCGCTGCGCAGCTTAGTGATGTCCTCCTCCTTGACGATGGAGGCTAACCATTTACCTCCCGCTCCGGACATATTCGGAGAAGGTCGAGGAGAGATGCGCGAGTTCGGGCGTTGGAGCTTGAGTTCGCGGGGATGGATAAGCAAAGGAGGAAGAAGGCATAGGTGAGAAGGTGAATCCTTATCCCTTATATATAGGCGGACAAAACTATGCATCCCCCACCAGCCTGGTAAAACTTGCTTATCTCCCAAGCGCCACTATCAATGGCGCGGTTGGGTTACCCACGCACGTATTGATGAGAATCCCGGAATAAAGGGAACACGATCTCTGCTTCGGCAAGACGTGCCAAGGAAACCGCTTTGCTAAACATGCTGAGGTGGTATAGTAATTCAAACAAAGGCCTGGTGGCGGTGTGATGTCACGCCGCATAATACGTCAACAGATTGAACTAAGTGTACATTTTATTCTCTCTACGGTGGAATGTGGAATTTATTTTGCAGAGCCGGACACTATCCTGGTGTTCATGATCTTCTCTGGATTATTCAAGGGAGGAACCCGCCTTGCAATGCCGAACATTATGCACGCTGGACTTATCGTCATTGAAGACTGGTTCATGGGCTACTGAGGGAGTCCTGGACTAGGGGGTGTCCGGACAGCTGGACTATCAATGTCCGCCGGACTCCAAGACTACGAAGATACAAGATTGAAGACTCCGGCTCGTGTCCGGATGGTACTTTACTTGGCGTGGAAGGCAAGCTTGGCGATACGGATATGTAGATCTCCTACCATTGTAACCGACTCTGTGTAACCCTAGTCCTCTCCGGTATCTATATAAACCGGACGGCTTTAGTCCGTAGGACAACATACATTACATACAATCATACCATAGGCTAGCTTCTAGGGTTTAGCCTCCTTGATCTCGTGGTAGATCTACTCTTGTACTACCCATATCATCAATATTAATCAAGCAGGACGTAGGGTTTTACCTCCATCGAGAGGGCCCGAACCTGGGTAAAAACATCGTGTCCCTCATCTCCTGTTACCATCCGCCTAGACGCACAGTTCGGGACCCCCTACCCGAGATCCGTCGGTTTTGACACCGACACCTACCAAAAAAATATGAAAGCTTATGTTGATTTAGCCCAGATATTTTTAGTGGGCTACATGCCAATTTCGGCCCGTAATCGTTTTTATCCCAATTGGAATGGGCCCAACGAATGTTGGCATGTTGGGCTCCTATGAAGCTTTCGGCCGAATACATTACTAAGATAAACCTACACTATACAAAAATAGCTTCGCAATTACTGCAGCCTGTGGAAACATCATAAATGTTGTATCACAACAAAATAAATTCCAACCATACAACAAAAGGCCTGTTGGCATAAAGTTGACAGTCCTTCCAGATAAAGGCACCATCAGATGTATAGAAGCATAGATCATTTGACCTGAGTGCTAATGTTTCTGGCTGTAGAATCTGATGGAGCAGCACGATCTTCACCTTTTCCCGCCATTGCTCTTGAACAATGAAGGGAATGTCTGATAGTCTGGTTTCAAAACCATTCATATCTTGACGACATTTGTCAACCACTATTCTTGTTTCCGAAACGACGTCCATTAGGGATTGGACTTGTGTCTGGAGCACAGATATATCACTCTGTCTAGTAGGAAGATTTTGTTTAGTAGGCAATTTGGACGAGGTTACCTTGACAACCAACCCAGAATTATGCAGGAAGCTTAAGGTGCTTTTTGCACTATTAGTGGAGAGATACTGACGCACTGCAGCAAGAGCTGACATTGTGCTTGTGGTAACCTCGTCACCTTCAGGTGGTTGTGGTTGTTCAATCATTTGTTCCATAGCTTCCTGAAAGTTTGAACTTGTAGATTTGTGTACAAGATAAGCTACTAATGAGACAAGAACAAACAAAGTAGGTTAAACGTTTATACATAACTTATTTTGGTGAACTACTGTAATACATTAGCATGTATTTTAGTGCCAACTACATAATAAAATCACTTTCGGAACGTTTGTCCATGTAGCATGCCTACTGTATTGTCTATTTCCTCACATTCATTGATATCTAAGGATAAAGAGAGATGATTTAAAGTAGGATGAACATAGTATGACATCATTCATATCATGGGCAAACAGATATAAAACAAACATGCTATTTTATCATTGTGTGCACACGTGAGCATAACAACTAGATTACAGATCAAGACCAAAAGAATATCCTTCATCTCTTTTAACCATGTAAGGTGAAATGATACGTTAAGACAACTGTGTATAAAAGTGAACAGAGTAACTGACATTGGCTACAAACCAAGTAGTTAAATGAACACATCATAGTACCAATCAGTTCAAGGCAGGAGGAGTAAGAACTTACAACAGCGGCTTGAACTGGTGTGCTCATGCCCTTAATCTTGCTAGTGTGGCAATCCTTGAAGATTTGCACTGCATTCGGTTCAGGTTATTTTTGGTCCGCATGGGCTTTCCTCTGTATTTCGGAACAAGTCAACATAGATACGATAATATGGCACCAAAAAAAGAAGGAAGTAGCAGCTATTTACAAGAGCCTCACAGTGTGCAATATAGCTACGAGATCCTGTTGTCTGTTGGAATTTCACTTTAGAACAGTTGGTTTTGTTCTTCAAACAGTTAGCCTAGAAGAAGATACACTTGTAAGGCACATACATAAATACAAGTTCAATATGTGATCTGATCAAATATATATAGCCTAACTGATACTTTGGATCAGACCAGTGTATAACAAGGGCTGTCCAGTCTTCATCTGTAATATGTTCCACTGGAGATGTTTTGGCGATTTCATTGTTAGCCTTGCCTTCAAAGTGGGATTTTCTAAGGTGGTACCGATACTGTCGCAGAGCAGACTGAAAAACATGAGTGCATGCTTGTTTAGTTGCATCATCTTTCGGATCCAACTTGAACCTCATCCGTTGAAAAAAGAATGTGAGTCTTATTAGGAGGAAGCTAGAAAGTATGTGACAGAGCAAGACAATATTACTAATTGTGATGAATAACATTACTTACTGATAAATGGTCAAGGAAGGTGTTAAACTGGGTATTGTCTTTCTCATTCCTGTACTGGATCCAAGTTGGGACGATACGTGCATGACACCTAAAGGCAACGGCTGCCTCTAATACTAACTTGGCTGACTCTGTAGATCACGTGGCCTTTTTAAACCTGCCTCAAAATGGATCTTCATTCTTCCTCCTTTAGATTTTGTTAATCTGTCAAGCATTATCCCTGATGTCTGTTTCCGCTTGGGCCGTGGTGCTAGTTAACCAACGAATATGGGAAGTGTTAGTGTACATCAAACTATGAGAGTACATATAAAGGAGCATGCAAATGCAACTTGACTCGGTCAGGTACCGTCTTGGTGTTGATGCTCATGAGGTTCATCTGATCTTGCCAAGTCCTGTTGTGTCAGTAGTGCTTCGGAAGTAGTGCTAGGTGTGAAGGCAGCTTGGGAACTGGCTAGTTCGGGAGCAAAAGAACGAGTAACACCTTGAGATGCTGGTACAGTTGAAGCGGATGCTGCAGCTGGTGGAGCAGGTGATACTATGTTTGTAGATTTAGCCAGTGGACTTGGACCTTCTACTGCACTATAAGTACCAGCAGAATCTGGACGGCACATCCTTTTCCGTTTCACCTGACGAGTAACAGCACTCCCTACTATATTATTTTCCTTTCTCTTTTTTGACTTTGCCATGTGAAGCCGTACCCACAACACAAAAGAATAAAATCGCTCTTTAGAACTCATTGATGCATGATACAGACAAGCAATACTTTGATGTAAGACAACCGTATGAGGATGGAATATGTAAGAAAAACAGGACGGCATGACATATTCACAGCTACGATGTGCAAACTAAACAGAAGGATTTTAAAGAAAATAGATGTAATGCAAGCTAGACACCATATGAAAGATGCGATCAATATTACTCTGCCAAGTTAAAAGTGTCTTGTCATAAGTGGCAATTCAAAAAATTAGAAGCAGTACAACATAGAAATCAATGCAAGATGAAACCACTATCAAACTGCCATGTTAAAAGTGTCCAATCATGAGTGACTGATGTGGGATACACAACAGCAGTACTTTGATCTAATAACATGGTATGATAGATAGATGCAGTGTATTCTAGACAGAGAACGCCATGTCATATGCACATGTATAACGTATAAACTCAGCAGGTGCAATTTAATCAAAATAGAAGAAATACAGGCTAGACAACATATGCAACATGAAACCAATTATCACACTGTCAACTTAGAGCAAGCACCTGCGATGGTGGAGTACGGGAGATGAACTCATCATGTAGACTTGGGTCTTCAACTTCATTAGCAGTAGCAGTGGCAAATCTAGAGAGTCTCTATTTGCGTCGGTGCGGAGGACCACCAACATTCCCTAACTTACTCTTTTCCTTCCTATTTTCTAATATTGCCTTATGAAGTCAAAACCACAACAAGATTAATAAAATTAGCTCTGCATAACTGGTTGATGCATGATACAAATGAACACTACTTTGATGTAAGGCAAGCGCAGGATAGGAGGATGGAATATATACAAAAAAAGACAGCATTTCATATTCACACGTA
This sequence comes from Triticum timopheevii, assembly GCA_963921465.1. Lineage (NCBI taxonomy): Eukaryota > Viridiplantae > Streptophyta > Magnoliopsida > Poales > Poaceae > Triticum > Triticum timopheevii. The sequence goes on along the minus strand of OY997268.1, from coordinate 549,302,937 downwards.
CGATATGAGTATGGAATATGTATGAAAAAACAGTAAGCGGGAGGCATTTCAACAAAAGTAGAAGAAATGAAAGCTAGGCATCATATGAACATGCAACCAATATCACTCTATCAGGTAAAAAGTGTCTCGTAGTAAGTGCCATTTCAAGAAATTAGAAGCAGTACAAGCTAGAATACAATGCAAGATGCAACCTACATCACAGTCCCAAGTTAAATGTGTCTTATGGCTAAGTGATCGTTGCAGGTATAAGTTGTAAGCTATGCAGATGCAATTCAACATAACCAGAAGCAATACAAACTAGACATCATACGGAAAACGCAACCACATATAATTGTTCCAAGTAAGAGCAAGCACTTGGATGGTGGAGTAGGGGAGATGTGGTCATCATGTACACGCATGTTCTAGAAAAAGGAACACGTGTCATATTCACAGGCATTATGTGTAAAGTAAGCAGATGCAACTCAAGTTAGAAGAAATACAAGCTAGACATCATATGCAACATGCAACCACATGTCATATTGACTGTCCAGCCTTGTGTTGTCTTGCGAATCTTGTTGGGAGGATGGCGGAGTAGAATCTATAGAGACCCCCTATTTGAGTTGCTCCGAAGGACCACCATCATCCACTGCCGGACTAATTTCCTTCAGTTGTAATGATTTTGCATTTTAAAGTCAAACAGATAAGAAAAACGAATAAAATTCGCTCTTCAGAACTCATTCATGCATGATACTGACAAACACTACTCGGGTGAAAGGCAAACACATGATGCGAGGATGGAATATGTATGAAAAACAGGATGGCGTGACATATTCACACCTATGATGTGGTAACTAAGCAGAAGGCATTTCGACAAATTAGAAGCACTGCAAGCTAGACACCATATGAAAGATGCAACCAATATCACTCTGCCAAGTTCAAACTATATGGTGTTTCATCAAATTAGAAGCAGTACATGCTAGAAATCATATGAAAGACACAACCAATATCAAAGTGGCAACTTAATGGTGCATTATCATAAGTGATTGATGCAGGATATGCAAGAATAGTAGTCTGACATAGAAACAGGAACACATGTAATATTCACAGGAATTATGTGTAAAGTAAGCAGATGCAATTCAACAAAGTTAGAAGCAATACAAGCTAGACATCATACGCAACATGCAACCACATATAATAGTGCCAAGTTAGAGCAAGCACCTGTGATGGTGGAGTAGGGGAGATGTGCTCATCATCTACATAGCTATGTTGGCTGTCTAGCCTTGCGTTGTCTTGCGAATCTTGTTGGGAGGATGGCGGAGTAGAATCTATAGAGAACCTCCGTTTCAGTTGCTCGGAAGGACCACCATCATCCAATGCCTTGCCAGTTTCCTTCGGCTTTATTGATTTTGCATTGTGAGGTCATACCGACAAGAAAAAGGAATATAATTCACTCTTCAGAACTCATTCATGCATGATACTGACGACTACTCTAATGTAAGGCAAAGTCATGATACGAGGATGGAATATGTACGAAAAAATGGACGGCTTGACATATTCACACCTATGATGTGGTAACTAAGCAGAAGGCACTTCAACAAATTAGAAGCACTGCAAACTAGACACCATATGAAAGGTGCAATCAATATCACTCTGCCAAGTTAAAACTGTCTCGTCATAGGTGGCGTTCATCAAACTAGAAGCAATACATGCTAGAAATCATATTCAAGACGCAAACCAATATCACACTGCCAACTTAAAGGTGTCCCATCATAAGTGACTGATGCAGGATACACAAGAAGAGTAGTTTCATGTAAGAACATGGTGTGATAGACAGATATAGTATGTACCAAAAACAGAAAAGCGTGTCATATTCACATGGATCATGTGTAAGCTAAGCAGATGCAATTTACACTAATTAGGAGCAATACGAGCTAGACACCATATGCAACATGCAACCAGATATCACACTGCCAAGTTAGAGCAAGCACCTTGGATGGTGGAGTAGGGGAGCGGAGACTTGGACCTTGTAATGCACCATCAGTACAAGGAGAATTCGTACAGATTCCCCGTTTATGTTGTTGCAGAGGACCACCATCATCGCCTTCCTTACTCTTTTCCTTCCTCTTTCTTGATTTTGCCTTGTCAAGTCAAACCCACAAGAAAAAGGAATAAAATTTGCTCTTCCGAACTCATTGATGCATGATACTGACAAACACTACTTTCATGTAAAGCAGCCACATGATAGGAGGATGGAATATGTATGAAAAACAGGACGACGTGACATATTGACATGTATGATGTATAAAGTGTAAACTAAGCACAAGGTGCTTGTACTCGTTAGAATCAATGCAAGCTAGAAACCATATGAAAGATGAAGCCAATATCACTCTGCCAAATTAAAAGGGTGCCCTAACAAATGTATTTGACCAAATTAGAAGCAATACATGGCAACAGGCTAGAAATAATATGCAATATGCAACGAATAAAGGTGACTCACCGTAAGTGATTGATGCAGGATACAGAAGAGAGGTAGTTTCATGTAAGAACAAGGTTAACACATAGATGTAGTGTGTACCAAAAATAGGAAGGCATGTCATATTCACATGTATAGTGTGTAAACTAAGCAGATGCAATTTACCCTAATTAGAAGCATTACAAGCTAGACACCGTATTCAACATGCAACCATATATCACACTGCGAAGTTAGAGCAAGCACCTGTGATGGTGGTGTAGGGGAAGTGTTGTCTTCAAGTACAGAGCTACGTTAAATATCTTCATTTAGGCTTGTTGTTTCTTGAGAATCATGTGGAGAGGATGAAATTGCATTCTTTATAAGAGTATTGCGTCTCATATTAACCCACGGGCGTGACTGTCTCATCATAAGCGATAGATGCAGGATACACAAGAACAATAGTTTGATGTAAGAACATGGTGTGATAGGCAGATGTAGTATGTACCAAAAGCAGGAAGGTGTGTCATATTCACATTTTAATGTGTAAGCTAAGGAGATGCAATCTAAAAATATTAGGAGCAATACAAGCTAGGCACCATATGCAACATGCAACCAGATATCACACTGCCATGTTAGAGCAAGCACCTTGGGTTGTGGAGTAGGGGAGATGAGATTTGGAACTAGCACTACAATATGAGTAGCAGGAGAATCTACAGAGATCATCTGTTTCGGTTTCTCGAGAGGACCACCATCATTCCGTGCCTTCGTCCTTTCAGATTTTGCCTTGTCAAGTAAACACACAAGAAAAAGGAATGAAATTCGCACTTCCAAATTCGTTGATGCATGATACTGATGAACACAACTTTTATGTATGGCAACCACATTGTAGGATGATGGAATATGTATGAAAAACGCTAAGCAGAAGGCATTTCAACAAATTGGAAGCAATGCAATCTAGACACCATATGAAAGATCCAACCAAAATCACTCTACCAAGTTAGATGTGTCTCATTATAAGTGGCACTTCAACAAATTAGAGGCAATACATGTGTGAAATGATATGCAAGATGCAACCAATATTACACTGTCAATTTGAAGGTGTATCGTCAGAAGTGATTGATGAGGGATACACAAGAAAAGTAGTTTGATGTAAGAACATGGTTAATAGTAAGACGTACTATGTACCAAAAACAGGAAGGCATGCCATATTCACAGGTATAATGTGTTAACTAAGCAGATGCAATTTACCCTAATTAGAAGCATTACAAGGTAGATACCATATGCAACATGCAACCACATATCACACTGCCAAGTAAGAGCAAGCACATGCGATGGTGGTGTGGGGAAATTGCGGTGATCAACTAGAGAGCTATGTTGAGTATCTTCATTTAGCCTTGTTGTTTCTTGAGAATCATGTGGGGAGGATGACACTGCACTCTTTAAACAAGTAGGGCGTCTCACGGTAACCCACTCGGGTGACTGTCTCATCATAAGTGATTGACGAGGGATACAAAAGAGCATTAGTTTGATGTATGAACATGGTTAATAGACATATGTAGTATGTATCAAAAACAGGAAGGCATGTCATTATCAAAGGTATAATGTGTAAAGTAAGCAGATGCAATTTAACCAAATTGGAAGCAATACAAGCTAGACACCATATGCAACATGCAACCACATTTGACAGCGCGAAGTTAAAGCAAGCACCTGGGATGGTTGTGTGTGGCAATTGAGATCATCAACTGCAGAGCTATGTTTACTGTCTCCAACTACTGACATTGAACCCATTAGAGCGCTGAAACACTTAGTGCTTATCTTCGAATTACACTGGAGCAACTTCCGTCTTTTCTTTTCTGCATTCATCAACACTGTGTCAGAGTCTAAAATACCCATGCATAAAAAACAATAATGTGAGTATGGGTGAAGTGTGTGCACAATTAATACAGTGTAAAAGTAGCAGATAGCAGGTCGGTGAGAAATAAATGATGGGAGAGATATGATAGATCTACAACATGCATGGCACACTAAATTACTACAGGATTCTATGAAAATAACAGACGACTGAAAACAAATAGGTCAGACCATTTTTTCTACACCGTCCGATGTACAAAGAACAGGCGGATCGCCTTCATCTACCTCGAGCCAGTTAGTGTTCACGAGCTTCCTCGAAACACCAGCGACCACCGGCCCAGTATTCCTTCCCTTCCCGCGCCCTCCCATCGACCTCACCGCACCGCCGTGCTTGGCACCGCCCCCCGGTCATCCATTCAAGCCCCGTCGACCTCCAGATCGGGCGCAAGCAGCTCCTGCACCCCACACCCCTATGATAGACACCGATGCATCGCTTCCCTGGGGAACAGGCGGACTAGGTGCTCCGCGTGCCTAAGCGGGTGCTGCTTCTTTTAATTGCGGTTCGACTGACCCTGAATTGAAATCCAGGCGGGCTACTGACCTCTAGCAAAGGTGAAACAGTAAAGGGAGGAAATCTTGTGCATTTAGTATCACGAAGAAGATGCAGTAAGAAGCGCTCAACTAGTTTCTTTTGTGGGATGAATACGATGTGAGCAAAGACGTAAGATTTGCATGAATAAGGGAAGAGGAGTACCTCTTTCTGCTGGCAGTGTTGTGTCCTCCTTCTGTTTTTCTGACGGTCTTCTTGTGGTTCGCTGGAAATGAGAAGTTGTGGAGGATGATGGAGCCTTGGACGAACCCATGGCCAAGTTGTTGAGTGTGGTGCGGTGGCCGTCTGTCGGCGACGGGGAACCAGATCCGAGGCGGCGAACGATGGCGTAGTGGGAACAACTCCGGTGCGGTGGACGGTTGTGATAGTGGAGCGGCAGCAGTGAGGCGCAGGACGGCGTGGTCGGAGTGGTTCTGGTACGGCACACGTCAGCATCAGCGTCGTGGAGGAAGCTCTGCCTCGGCTTCAGCTGCTAAGTCCTTGAGGGCGTTGCGGTTGCGGTTGCATTGGACGACGACGTCGGGGTACCGGCTCCGGCGTGATGGAGGAGGGCAGCGGTGGATTGGACTCTATGGGGTGGAGGACGGAGGAGGCTAGGGTTTCGCGGCTGGTGGAGAGGGCGTTTTCGCGCCCATGGAGTATGAATGGGGAAACGGAGGGAGGTGGGGAACTAAGAGGGAACAATGTTTCGGTTTGAGACGCGCTTGTTTGAAATTTGGGGAAAGTTACAAACTTTGCCCCCATCTAAAATTTCGGACATATTGCAGGTTGGGGGTAGGACAGTCATGTCAGGTGTCCCAAATGTGGGCGGGATAGATTTCAGCCGAGCGCATGGGTGTTTAGGCGCCCACGGCGTATGAGTGCTTCTCGGAGGCGGTTGAGACCAGCGTCTTGGTGAAGTTACAAACCTACCCCGGTTTAGACCTTTGGACATCGGGCCGATAGGCTACACGGGCCAGAGTCAGGACAGTAATTTCCTACCACCAAACATTAGTCTCGCGCGGTTTTGAGTGACCAGAGGCCTATTTGGCGCTTCGTTCAATATTTGGGAGCAGAAGCATTAACGTTTTCGGTTCTCTTGAATTGAACTTTCAGGATTTGTCAAACTTCACAAATCTTTACTCTTGAAAATCCTAAAGCTAAGATTATTTTGGAATGGAGTGGGTACATTTGAATATACATTGTACATGAGTATATATTAAAAAATATGCAACTTACCTTAGTTCATGCATGGTTCCAGATATAATCTCCTTGGTTGCAAAAAAAAGTTAGATATGCGTATGAATATATATAGCATGTTCAAACTCACAATAAAGATTGATGCCCCTTTTACATCTGATTTACAAATGCCATTATCTCAGGTTCAAATAGATGAATGCACTTCCTATGAATTCGAATCTTCGAAACCCCCTTTATGTTGAATTCGACATGTATTCTATTTCGTAGCTAGCAATTTGGAATGTATCCATGCAAGTGACAAATGTATAAAGTGCTTCACACTAACAACATGGAGTGCACTAATTAATGTTTATATATGAATTGCAAAAGCATCCATTGCCTGTATTTCAAATCGCTCTCACTCTATGGATCGATAATATGAAATAAACACATGCACATGCTAGAATTCAATAGAGTATGGGTGTCTGATAGACCGATTTTTGTCCATACGCAATTTGCAAAATTCATGATCTCATCCAAAAATAATAATGCCATTTATATTTTAATTTAATGCGTAGAACCGACTTTTACACGTAGATGCACTATGCCTCAGCCCGTTCTCACAAACGCGTTATATATCTCTCAATCTAACGCATAAGTGCACACACTTTATATGCATCGGCATATCTCTTTCACACATGCTCACAATCTCTCTCAGGGTGTCGGGGTGTCTCATGCACATGCTCTCTATGTTTCTCTCTCTCTCTCTCTCTCTCTCTCTCTTTCTGACTACTATATACCATTCTTTTCACTAATCTCAGTTGGAAAACACTATTTCTCTCACATGCATATATACACACGCACGATATCTACTAGCCCTCTATACGCACATATATGTGCCTACGTGTCTCCCGCATGCACATTATCTTTAGGCCTCCCTTGCACACATTGCCCCCTCCCCAAGACACACCACTCTCTTAGTAGTTGGCAGATATGATTTCATCATATCATTCGGTAGGATATCCCTGGCTGTAAGGCTGGATGGTAATACGAGGCAAAGTTTTACGCTAGTTTGGATCGAACCCTTGCAGTTGAAGAAAGAGCCTACTCCTGGTACTGTATATTAGTGATAGGGGTGTGTACAAAGTACACGTGAATACCAGGCATTGTGCGTGTGTGTATACTATCAACGAGCTAGCCCCCAAGCTTCTATAACATACTGGGGGCCTAGGGTTACAAATCATATATAGTCGGCTTATCACCAGTGGGGATAGAGTCCTCCACGACTTTGGTAGCTTCGTGTTGTACGCCGAGTCCTCCACATGGGTCTTCGTATAACGCGTCTCAGTCCAACCTATATGTGGCACAGGATGGAACTGACCCATGAGTCTTCATGTTGACCCACCACAACTAGAAATGATGTGCCCACCACACCACACACGCAATCAGCCACTAAGAAAATAAGCATATACAATAGTACAACGGTATCTAGCTCACGGTACGTCTCCATATTTTGTTGATGACACTGACAGACTTTGCATTTGATGTGTGCTCCGTATTTTGTTGACGACACTTATGGTCATTGTATTTCAAGCGAAAGCACAATATGGTCACTGGACTTCAGAATAAGCTCATCACGGTCACCACATACATTTTGTCGTGCTAACCAACATGTGGTTGGATGGTTAGGAGGATAGTGGTTTCTCGAGCCCACCAATGTTAAAGTCCCGGTGCTCGCATTTATCTTGTGTCAATTTCAGTATTTTCCGGCGATGTGCGTTCAGTGGGAGGAGACATTCCACTCGACTACGAGGCACCTATGGTGACTTCGTAAAATCTCAAGATCATATATGCTGGCCCACTCTCTCGAAGGTGCTCATAGGGGTAGGGTTTGCGTGTGTGTGCTTATAGCGGTTAGTGCTTGCGCGTATATATGAGTCGTTACGTCTATACCGTGTTAAACAAATACATGTCATGATTATACGGTCACTGCTCACCTGTACAACTCCATATTTTGTTGATGACACAATCAATTGACTAGTCAAACGTTCCACGCGGCGCAACTAGTGTTGCACCATCAGGGTGCGTAACCGTGGGGCCCACCTGTCAGCCCGTATATGAAAGAAAGAAATGGTAGTTTGAGTCTGTACTGCGTTAATAAAATAGGAGTACATTTTAGGGTGATCATACGGTCACTGGCTCACCATACAGCTCTGTAATTTGTTGATAACACGATCAATTGACCAGTCAAACGATCCACATTCAGCAGCGCACATTACCATAGGGCCCACCCGTCAGCGCATATATGAAGGACAAAAATGGTAATAAATTAGTTGTCAGTGGGTATTCGAAGTCGTGAGACCTCTGTTTGGCAGTCGCCGGCGGTTGGGGGGACGTTGATTGGGCGGTGGGGTGGGGATCGCTGGAGAAAAAGCTCGGCGCGGGGGGGGGGGGGGGCTAGAGGGACGGCTGGTGCAGCGGTGGACCGGCAGTGGGGAGTGGTTTCGGGGAGGGTGGGCCGGCCGTGGGCGGCGGGGGCTGGCGGTTCGGCCGGTGGTGGCTGGCGGCTCAGGGGGGTGGAGTTTGATGATAAACTGGAGGCCCTTGATTTCGTATCCAACGGCTGGAAAGTCTGATGACCAGAGATGAAAAAGTCAGTCGACTGACGTGTAGCCTCACCCCGCTCATACACATGCACGCACGCAAGACACACACACATGCATGCGTGCAACACTGAAACGTACACAAAACGTACACACGCATGCATGCTAGCGTGCAACACTCACATGTACACATGCACTCACGAACTCACGCACATACGCACCCATGCATGCAACACTGAAACGTACCCTTGCATGCACGCAACACTCGCACGCCTGCATGCACACAGCACACGACGCAAGACACACGCTCAACCTATACGTGCATGCACCATTTGTTAAGGACATGGATTGTTACGGGTATTAATCAATCTTATCTGTGATAAGCAGAACATTGATGTTTGCAGCGGTCTTTATGAATCACAACGTATCAAATGGGCTATGAACATAGTAGGCTTATCTACATGAAAAAGATGACGTCACACTCAATGAACAATCATCAGTTTATGAAATGCCCGCTTCTGACCGCCCTGGCCCACCAAAGGTTCCTCTTGTGGGCGCTGCCTGCGTTGGGTCACTGACATGCAGGCCATGTACCCAAAGAGCCCACATGTCAGTGGAAGAACGATGCGGTGTCCTAGGTCAGGGTCGAGGGCGCCACTCGCTGCACGCCCGGATGAACACGCCTCCTTGCCGCATTCAAACGCCTCCATGAAACCCGCCCATGTGGAAGCCGAGGAACCCACTCTGGACACACGTCCGTTCATGACCGGGCCGGCATTAAACGCAACGCCGGCCAAGCTCCTCCCGTCCGCCGTCTATTTAATCTTCAATTTAAACGAGGCCAAACGCCGGCCAAGAATTGCACACCTCTGCCGCTCCCCTATCTCCTCCTTCACCATTTTGTCCACTCTTACAATGGCTTACGAAGAGTAGTTATTCCACATCCAAGCCGGCTGGGTAGCCCACCGGATACGAGCTATGCAGCTTGCTGATCCATCTCCCTCCCCTCGCCCGATGGAGCCAGTTGCCTCCCCAAGCCGGTGCGCGGTTCAGCAACTCGCTGCTCTAGGCCAGCTCGATGAGGAGCGGTGCACGGGCATCATTGCTGCCGTCCACGCCGCCGCCTCGTACCACATCTCCCGTTTCTGTGGCCGAGACTCCCATGCTGACGGCCGCGCCATGCAATCAGCGACAGAAGCCGGGTGCGCGGAGAGCGACGAGTCGGTTGCCAGCGCCTCCGCGTCCGCCGCCATCATCAAGGAGAAGTAGCACACGGGAGGCCGTCGCCGCTTGGGTCCCTGAAGGCCACTGTGGAGGCGACGCCGGCGTACACAACAGGTGTCTTGCCAGATCCTTTTGTTGCGAGGACCTTCGTCGACCCTGCATGGGCTCCACGGAAGAGGGGAATGTTAGGATGAACTCAAGCCGGTGCCGGCCATGGCGAAGTAGTGGACGGTGATGAACTAAAACCGATGCCGGCCACCATCATCTTTGGCATCAGCCAATGATATCAGTTGGGCAGTGGGGAAGTGAGCCATCCTTTGCGCTGAAGCATATACCTCCGGGGCTCCCGGCAGTCCGGTGATCGTGCTGCCGGACATGAGGAACACAAATCGATCGGCGGGAGACCATTTAGGCTAGGTATTATATACCTGTGTTGTCCAGAACTAGCACCGCGTAGTTCATTTGAATGTAATGAAATCCGTCATGTTTGTATGAAAATCCGGTATTTTATATGATTTCTATCGTTGTTTATATGAAATATCAGTTTGTCTACGTGTTTGCGTGAATTTCGTCCGGTTGGTTGAGTTGTTGTTGTAATGTGTGCAGCTACGGTTGGATGGCGTAATTTGCGGGTTGCTGGTCGGTCTGCTGGCGGCTCGGGCAGTGTTGTGGGACAAAAAAACACAGCTCGTGCAAGCTCCTCTCCAATGTGCGCGCTAGAGGATGCATGACAGCATGAGCACCCGAGCCATTCCTCGTTCATCGGTGGCAAAGGCACCGGTGGACAAAAGGGTCGCCAATATTTTGGCTACCCCGGGCAAGATCCAAACAGCCCCTCCCAACAGATTCAAATCCCTCGTTCACCGTGGAATTTTGCCATGTGTTGTTTTCATGGACTAGCAAGATGCCCGTGCATTGCATGGAACATCAAGATGCATCTTTTTACAAACTCCCACATGCATGCAAGGGATAATTAATGTACTCCTTTGCTAGTACCACGAGGAAAACACCATTAATGTTGCATCGATTAGTGTTAGTGGCCTTGTATATCTGCAATTTGTAATTTTGATAGTGGCCCCTTGTATATAAAAATTGAGGGAGAAAGATGAGAGATAAGGTGAGGAGGAGTGGGGCATGGTGGTGACTGGTGGTCGGACTGGGGGGAGGCATGGGGATGGACGGCGCATTATGTCTAGGTTTGTATCTCTCTCACACACACCCACGTAGGTGGGGGACGTGCACGAAGAGAAGAGGTACACGCACGGCGCACGTACTCCTGTCTCTTTCCCAACCACACCCGAGCAGGTACACGGTGGAGCTCATTTCTGTATGAAAAGGAAGCCCACGTGGTAATTTGACACGTGTACGGGTTGTCCACTTGGTGGAGGGAGGATCGTCTACCACGGGTGAACAAACAAATTGCGACTTGACCTGTTATGTTAAAAAAGAGGCAAACCATGTGGGGCCTACCTTAGAGGCAAGGCTCTATACACTGGAGTACTTTTGATGTGTCCCGTCAACTCGCAGAACGAGGAGAAGGTTGCTTAGTACGCCATCTCCCCCGTCCACGGGCGCGATGGCTCGCAGGATGAGGTGAAGCTTGCTTACGAGTAGTAGTAGTACTACTACTACTGTACGCCTTACGCCCGATCCCTCGCCCACGCGCGCGGTGGCTCACAGCACGAGGAGAAAATTTTACTACTCCCTCTGTTTACTCCTCGTCCCTACTACGTACCTTGGTTAGAGAGATTATCATATTGTTTGGAATATATATGTCCTTTAGTACTCCCTCCATTTACTTATACAAGGCCACTATAAAAAAATACATTTTGCATCTATACAAGGCCACAAATAGTAATCGAGAGAAAAGTTACTACTCCCTCCTTTCAAGTTTATAGCTCAATCTCAAAATCTCTCCAACCAAGGTAGACGGTGAGTGGTCGAATTAATTTTGTAGTTTGCACAAGTAATTAGTATGCTCATTTTTCTCAAGAAGTTATGTTTACCGAGGCATTAATTAGAATGAATGCATGAATGACCACTAAATTTCCATGAACTTCTACATGCATTGGTTACTTTCCTCTTGACACTGCTTGCATCGGGTGATCTAACGCACCTCGAAATCCAACATGTAATGGTACTACTACTAGTAGTAGAACTGAGACTTATCAAATGGAAAAACGAATGTTTTTTAGATGAGACCTATAAACCCTAGTGGGTACGTACTCCGTAAAAACAGATTTTTCAAAAACTAAGTCGCTCCCTTTCATGAAATTTTGTAGTATACTCCTCCGTCGACGCTCCCTTTCATGAATTTTCTACTTCCTATTGCCGACATGTGGGCCATATAGCAACCGGGTCGACATGTCAAGCACCAAATAATAGTGCAAAACAGCAGGGGGGGCGCACCCCACTCGTACCGGCCCAGTAGTAGTAATGAGAAATGAGACGTCAAATCACAATGCCGCACCTTCCCATACGAACGAAGCAACCATTATTTCACACTTCGGTTCGCTATCATCTCAAACCACATAGTATTGCTTCTGCCTCAAGAGGGACACGCGGATCGTCTTGGTACATCATGACACGTGGGACCGCATGACAGGCCATGCTCCCCCGTCGATCGCTCGGTAAAATCACCTCATTTTTACTATACTTCCTCCATATCGGTTTACTACATGGCATGCACGTCGTTCTAGGTTGTGAATTTCACTGGCTATATATGTGATGAACAGTACTCTAGCCTTTTAAAAATGTATACTTTTGTATAGTAGTAGTATCAATGGATTGCGCCATGGAGCAAAAATTGAAATTAAAAAAAGGTGGTACATATAGAGAGCGCTCGTCGCCAAATTATGCATATAGTACTATTAAAAAAGCTAGTATGTGCTTAATTGGGGTGCTAAATTCTATTAAATAAATACTAGTAGTATGTACATACTGAAGAGTTAAAGTGACGAGAAGAAACATAACATAGTTATGCTGGGGGCTCAGCACAACACACCCCTCAAATTAAACTAAGCACACCTGAAATTAAACTACGCAACTAATCCGGTAGACACTCCATTAGAACCACCATGAGCAACGATACTGACACCTTACTCACTCCGAGTCCTCGTCCATGTCCTCGACTTCGTCCTTGTCCCTCTTCCTCTTGGCCGATACTTCTTTGCTTGAACCGCACACTTGGCTCTTGCTCTTCATCCAACCCTTTTAGATATTAAAACAAAGGTAGCCATCCATTGCAGCATAATGGATGTGGTCTATATCTAATACATTTTGCTGCCATGCATGACAATGAAACGTGTAATGAGGTTTCTCCAGTTTATGGTACAAAGGATGAATCATGGATCCTGCCAGGGTCAGCATTGAAGGCTGACGAGAGGGCAGCAGCCGATTCTTCTGGAGGTTGAAGGGGTTGCCTACAACGAGGCCTATCTGACCCAGGACTTCTTTGTCGTTCGTAAAGTCTAAAGTAATGAATTTGACTAGGTTGCTCTCGAGGAAGTTCTTAAAATCCAGGCATTCAACGTCGGCATGGCATATGTGGTAGACCAAGCATAAGTCATGCACGCAAACCTGGATCACGGGGGCTTCTTCCTCTCTTCATCCTTTAGATCCTTCTCTCATCCCAGGACTGTGGTGTACTCAACATCTAGCCCAGCAACCAACTCATCATATGAGTTTTCGAACATGCGTCTGAAGCGAGAAAGGTTCCTTTCACCGTCGCGGAAGAATGGGTGTAGATGACGTCGAACTCATCGCCAGTGATGGTTCTAACCTTGTACTCACCGCCGATCATGGAGATTTGGGACGCCATGGATTTGGGAGGAGGGTTAGGATTAGTGGAACTGCCTTAATGTGAAAGGATGGGACAACTAGGAGCGAACCGCTGTAGTATTAAAGGACGTGCGGGGACGAGTAGGAGCGAACTGCCAGCGTGCGAATGGCAGGGTAGTGGCTTTCCATTCTCCCATGATACAGGCTTCTGAGAGCCCTTGGATCTGAGATCGAACGGTTGCATGGCGTGATTCTAGACCTGTGGGTGAATATCCTATCCTAGAGGGTTATTCTGCAAATTTTCAGCCACTTAGCATGCGACAGTTTTATCTCAGATCCAAGGGCTGCCAGCAGCCCGTATCATGGTCGCGCCTACCACGACCATCGCGGTGCGTTAGGCTATCTGATGTTGGCATGTCATACATAGTCATCACTTAGTCACTCATACTACAACAAGGTTAGCTATAAGGTTTGCTATAAGTGTATTTTTTTTACTTCTCTCTATCTCTTTCTTCGTACTCCCTCCGTCCCATAATATAAGAACGTTTTTGACACTTGTGTGGTGCCAAAAACGTCCTTATATTATGGGACACAAGGAGTACTATTATTTATTGCATTTGCCAAGGAGTGACCTCTTCCAATGAAATGGTGTGCTTATTAGTTTTTTGTTGCTAAGTTTGCTTCATTTAATTAGCTATAGACTCAAAATTGTCTTTTCACCTAGGTACACACGCTTAGCACCGTTTCTTCCTTGGGTCACCAAACTAGTCTCTCTCTTCTTGATTAACTTGCCACATCAGACTTTATGCCTATGTGGCAAGCTTAGCACCTGTAGGAGCAAGTACGTACAATAGTGCGCTTTACATGACATTTTTGCATATGTGGAGGAAAGAGAGGCAAGGAAAAAGTGGAGAAGTGGGCTCTCATGCAAGAGCCAGCCTCTACTACATGGTGGAGCATTGGGAGAGGCACCTATATGGAGGTGGTCAGGAATCGGGAGACTCACGTCGGTCGTAGCGTCCCAGTTAAAATGATAATGGCAAGTCAAATCACGGGGCCCCACCTATCCAGCAATAACTCGTGGTCAAATCACACAACCCTATGTTTGCAGCAACCTACTCCCTCGTCTTCTCGCATCTCTGTCGAACCGACTAGGCGGAAGTACCCCGCCTACCGCGCAGGAAAAGCCCCGCCCCGCTTAAGAATCCAATGATATAATTTTTGTGACATAGTAACTCATATTTAGTTAGTCAAATGGATGACCTAGAACTACGTGCATGCCCTATAAACCAAGATGCCTAAAAATAAAAAACCGAGACAGAGAGGGTAGTTCAGCACGTATATTTTTAGATCAATATAGTTTGGATTCACCAAGGAGCAAAACCAAGTGGTAGGTTGCTCCTGTCGTGTTGGCGTAGTAACTCAAGCAGGGTCAGTCCGCACAAAAAATTGCGACACACTTAACAGGAACCCTTTGGCCGACATGTGGCTCATCCACCATCTTGTTCCACGTGCGATGCACCAAATTACAGTTTGGAGCAGTGGTTGGAATTGGAGGCACCCCGGTCGTAGCACCGTAGTAGTAGAAAATGAGCGATGAGGGGTCAAATCACAAAGCCCCATGTTTCTCGCATTAAACTGGACGGACGAAGCAACCATCATTTCACTCTAGGGCACAAGAGCATAAAGAAAAGAGAAAATAATGATGCGTGCGGCAGCTACCTAGGGCACCCTAGGGTAGGGGTCTCCACTACAGATCCTCTTTTTAAAGCGCCTCCACTACAAATCGGCTTCTCCCTCGTCCTCATGAAGAAAACCGATGATGAGTGAGGCTCTAGGGTTTGTAGGAGTACTACGGTGTCCGGGGCCACGTCGTATTAAATGGGTTCGAGTCGATGCCTTAAGTATGTGTGGGCCGCTTGGTTTTACGAGAACGAGGCAGCATTTTGGGTTCAGGGACCATTGGAGATATAGTACGTACAAAAAATTGTGGATGTAGGTTCGACCGTAAGGCAATGATGCATGGGCCCTGCATTTCGATATACCCGGGGTCGCATGAAATTTGCTACTCTACTCAAAACTAGTAAGGTACACCTGCATTGAACGCATGAGATTTCGAAACCAAATTATGAATAAATACACACTATAGCATGTAAAGCTTTGAGTCATATATGCATGATGTAGATGTTCGTTTAGTTCTTATAGTTCATCTCATTCAAAATCAATTAGTTTTATAAAAATGTTAAGATTCATGGGGTTGTGCATTGTAAAGCATAAAGTAAAAAACAAATAATGGCAATTCATTAAAAAAACAATTATGATACAGAAGATTCTAGAACAAAGGAGAAGTGCTTGTGTTTTGAGGTTTGTGCATTATGCTTAAGTTCAACCATGGAGTCTTCTAAATTGTGCATGTGGTAGATCTAGTGGAATGTTGATGATATCCAACGGCCAGTAGTGCTCGGATTTGCCATCTCTGCACTGTGGGATTAGCTTCATCTAGCGACCATCTTTCAAAGTTATTGGCACACTATATAGTTCTTGTGCCAAAGTTGCATGTTTTGGAAAAAAGCTACTAGTGGGTTGTACTATCTATTTAGGAATAGAAGATGTATCCATGGAAATTGTAGGTAAAGAGATGACATGGAGCATCTCAATTCATATGAGTAGGGGTTGGAAAAGATATGTCATTTGGTTCACATCATAGGAACTTTTCTATTGAATCTAGAGATGACATGTATCTCAATTCCTATGAGGAGGGATTAGAGAAGAGATGTAATTTGGTTCATATCATAGGAACTTTTCTATTGAATATACGCTAATGTTTATTTTCCTTTGAAATTAAGGGAGTATCAGAATCCATTCATATGAACCAAGTTGCTCTAAAGCTATAGAAATGATATCATGTTTATTTCCTTTGAAATGTGGAGTATATGAATCTATTCCTATGAACCAATTGGCTCTAAAGGAAAAAATCCTATAAAAATCATATCATATAGAGTTCCTATGATATTCCTCGACACCAAAGGATGGTTGAAATTGCTGCGGGTGATACGATGGTCTTTCTTTGTAGACTCCTCCCCCGTCTTTATAGTTACCTCTCGAAGATGAATGAAATGATATATACAAGGTATTCTACATGTGCAATTTGGTACACGAAAACTCGGTAAAAGTTTGCGAGGTTCGAATTTTCAATAAAGCTATATGCACTACATTTCGGAACGGACGGAGCATACGTCAGTTGCTAACACTCACGTGGAAGATTTGTGTGTAGGAGTGGCTGTTCTGTTAAATGACATGGCAAAACTAACACTGTCGGATGCCTATCTAATGGTTCTTACGGCATTCATCAGGAAAAGGCTTGTGGCGAACGTTTGTCGGATAATGATTTATGGACACATGCATTGCATTGATACGTCCCCCCCTCTCTCTCACACACACGCACCCTCACGAGTCACAACTCTCCCGATTCCTCTCGCAGACTCGAACGTCGCACCCACCGTCTATCTGCAGGTAGAGGTCACGCACATATGTGCTCTTCACACCCTACCCTTAGAACTAGTAAATACAAAAGACGCCGCGCACATTTTATTTTAGCTCACACGTCACACACTTATACTATTACTCTTGCGGCGAACGTTCTTTGGGCATAGTATATTGTACTTTCACGAAGAGAAGCGATGCACGCACACACTAGTTCTCTCACACCCACTCACGGGTACACGTAGGAGCGCATTTTTTTGATGTTGGTACAACAAAATCACTCCACTATATATATAAGCAGGAGCCTTAGTGCTTGCTTTAGTACGGTTCCTCTCGTTCACTCTCTCATCCTCTCCAGATCTAAGCAAGACATAGGTCACCACACTCTCTCTCAGCTCATGGTTGGTCACAAATCCGGTCGGACAACCTCGACCGGGGCAGGGGTGTAGGTGCATCGTTCACGTTGTCGTCACCGGTGAGGGAGGAGACCAACGGCTGCCCGCGCGTCCCGACTGGCGGCTGTGCCGTTCTCTCCGAGAGAGCGCCGGCTCGGGAGGGCCTACAACCCCTTCTTCCTCCCTGCGGTATTGTGGCCAAGATGCGGCCTCCTGACGCTGTCTTTGCCACATGCCGACGACCCTCAGGTATATATTCCTTCGAAACGGCACACCTGACTTGCTCTACTGCCCCAGCTCCCTTCGTGTGGATCTTTTTCTACCTCCGTCCGCTGTTCCAAAGCCACCTAGACTTTTATTATTATTAGAGGTAAAGCTAGTTCATACAGTCGACTCTAAGAGTTGGTTCAAACAGGGAAGAAAGTGGGAAAGCTGTAGCATGAATCTAGGACTTGGTTCTAAGAGGAAACATGGGAAAGTAGTAGATACTGGCTACCCAACCGGTCTCTTGCTTGAAAAGATGAAGAAAGCATGGTGGATGGCGAAGGGTGGGGGGGAGTGGACCTATCTCTTGGTTGAGAAAGGAAAGAAAGTGACGGGTGTTGGGGGACAACGCAAATGAGAATGAGCAGGTCTAGATTTCCTATGCTCACATAGGAAAATGTCGCCGAGGAGATAAAAAAGGGACAAATGCAGACATGCTGCCTGAGTGTTTGCCACTCTCGGCAGCCACATCTGCCTCACCACTTTATGCCATGTTGTCCCTATGCCCATATCGCTACCATTAATGTAAAATCACATGAAGCATTAAGCAATGCCACCTAATGTCACTATAAGTAATGGTCTAGTGCCGTCGATAAATTGAAGCAATACCACCACCATTTTATGAAGTGCTTCTGTCTTGCTTTATTTCCCATGAATTGGGTTTTTGCAAGTTACACTTAAATCTCACATCGCTAACATTGCTTCATCCCAGTGGAACTGCATAAATTTGATTGCACATTTACTGACCATTTGCTACTCTCATGACAGTAATACTAATGCTATTGTTCTGCATGTTAATCTAGTGGCATTGTTGATGTGATGTGATGCTACTTACTTAAGGACTCTTCATACTGTCAATCTAGTGCCAATTATAACACAATAGATGCTGCTGTTAGTCATACGCCACTGCAAATATCTGTCACTGTTTAAATAATTGTATTTCGTATTTGCGCAAACAAGGATGTTTGTCTCCATATCATTTCAGGATGTCTGTCTCCGTATCATTTCTATCCACGCAATCAAAAGCACACACCTCAGCTTTAGTACAACTGCGCAAAATGAGATGGCTATCCCTCGTTGCCGTCGTCTAACCTCCAGTCTTCAAGGTATTCCTACATTGGTAGTAACTAAGGTAGAATGGCCAACGCAATCTAAAAGAAGCTGATTCGTACGTTTTACTTCCTGATTGCAGTGCAGGGAAGAGCGAAAACAACTGCATCCTAGTCTGGAATGCACTTTCTACCAGTTCATCCATGGACCTAGGACTACCTGGCACAGCTGCACCGTAGTTTTTTGGACAGGTGCACGGACAAGAGGCATTGTGGTCTGCTTATTTCTGCAAATAGCGGTGCTTAAATTTAGTGGAATGCACAAGAATTTCACCTGGTCAGTACACTGCATGGTTCAGTTCAACGTTCCAGCTGAGACCACAATTATAATTGGTTATTCTGGAATGAGAGAACCTAACCCTGGATGGTGTCAACAAGAAAAAACCAGAGTGAACTCCAGGAAATTTAAGCTTGTAGGGAGGCCCTTTGCTCAGAGAAGCCTTGCTTGTTTTTTCTTGATTTGTAAACCTTCTCACAACTTTGTCTTTTGCTGTGAACTAGTATTTGTTTGTTATGTTCTATGAATCATTGAGATGTATAAAATTGCTTAACTTATGCTTTTTAAGTTTTTTATGAATACGAGTTTAATGTGAGTGTTCCACATGAGCGCTGGACTAGCGTGTGAACGTTTGGAATTTACATTGTGGCCTCAGTTAACTGCATGAACCAATGTAACAAGATACATAGTTGCTTATATGTCAGACAACAAATTGTTGATTGTTAGTTGGTCGATAGCCTAGTGTTGAAGCGAGCTGAGCTAATGTGCCGTGTTTTGCACACCTGCTTACAAGTGGGGTAGCACCAACAGTGTTTACAAGTACTTATGTATACGTCGATGCATAGTTCTCGAACGAGTGCTCTATTTCATCAAAACACACACTGCTCGTATGATAAACCGTGACAACTTATGTCTTACCATGCCATATTCATAAAAAACTAGCGAGGAAGCATCTGTTTCAGCAACAATTATGATGGTTCTCACATGATTCACGGGCACACAAAAGTAGCAGCAGTTCCCATAGACGGATTCAAACAGAGTACTAGCCCCAGAGGGGTCGATAACGGGCAAGGTTCGGATAATTAGACACAATCCAAACTACTATTAAACACTAGCTGGGGCAACTATTTCATGCCTCGATCTAATTTGGGTTGGACACAAGACGGACCTTGCCATGAACATCATCGAGGACGTCCCGCAGCAGGTCAATCCTGTGAACCTTCATGAAGACAACCTTGTGGCCTTGCCACTGATAAACTTGTTTGTGGAGGCATGCCACGTCATCTTCCTGCGTAAGCTTGACAAGAACAGTATGCCTCGCAAATGAAGGAGTGGCTTTGAATTCTTGTGCTTCAGTACACCCTGGACAACACGCCTGACAACAGTGAGGCTGGAATACAACTCTTCATTGGTATAACCGCAAATGGCTTCCAGGATCCAATAGCCAAAGAACTCTGTTTTCCCAGTGCGTATATTCAGGTCATCCGCCTCATAGCGAGTGACATGTACAACCACACAATCCTTGTCTGCATCAGGGCTCTAATTGAAACAGAAACAAATTCTAAATTACTTTTCAGTATAAGAAACACAAGTTATTTAAACCACTATGTATAGCATGGCATCGAAGCTATTAAAATTTTGCATTATTAATGACCACATACTTAGATGAAAAATCACAATCGAGATCGGCAAAGAAGAAAATCACCTTCGGCAGCTCAGCGGGGGGGGGGGGGGGGGACACATCCTCGAACGGGGAAAACTGCTCCTGAAGTGCCACGGGGGCTGTAACCTCAAATGGGGCGTTGACCATCTCAGTAGTGGCCGTGAGCATATCTGGGGTTGGCTTGGTGGCTGCATCCATCTTCTTGGAGTTCTCTGTCTCGTGGGGATTAGCCTCCCGCGTCTGCTCCAATATCGGTAGATCTTTGCCTGGTTCTCCTTGGTCCATCATGAAACTGGAGAATACTAAGAGACCACTGAAAGGAAAACACAATCACAATGACAATGAAACAAAAAAGAGAGTGAGGATCGGTTACTGCTTTGCAAAAGTTCTTTTTTTTTCTCTGAACGAAAATATACCAACATCACGGATCCGCTTACTTTCCCTTCGTTGGGAGAGAAGAGTAGTGGCAGATGCGAGTGTTGCCTTTCTTGAAGACAGTGAGGGAGAAGGGGGTTCAGCGAAGAGTGAAATGATGGTTGCTTCGTCCGTCAAACTTAGACTGCGGGGAGGTGGGGTTTTGTGATATGACGGCTCGTTACTGCCGCGCTACGACCGGGGTGACTCTCCGCCTGCATACTGCCTTCTAATTTGGTGGATGGCATTTCGGCCCATGTGCTGCATGGCCCGCATGTCGGTGAACAAAAGTATAACGAAATTCAGTAGAGGGAGACGTTTCAATGACCTAGGAGGAGCCAGAAGCGGTAGAGTGTCTCCATTGTACTAGTAGTAATTGTTTTTCTGTGTAGCTGTAGAGTGTCTCCACTGTACTTGTAGTAATTGTTTCTCTGGGCCCAAGACAAAACATCACATCCACACTACTAAATAGTAAAATCAATTCAAAAGCCCATATATTTACTGAATGAGAGGCGCTACCCACACACAGCACACACCCCCCGCAAAAAAACATGGGTGCTCTTCTTACTCCTCGCTCCCACCAACCTCACGTCAGCTAGCTCCACTCGTACCCCCAAATTCCTCACCTCACTCCTACAGAAAACCCCGGCTCCCCTTGTTCCTCACTCCTACAGAAAACCCCCAGTTCCCCTTCTTCTTCACTCGCACTACAACTAGGCTCGTCATTCGTTACTCTGCTCAAATCTGTGAGCGCGACGCGACGCCCTCGAGGAAAATGGAGTCGGCTGACCCCAACGCCAAGAAGATCCCGCACCCCAGTGGCGACGCCTGTTGTAGATCCCGCACCCGGTAGCGCAGGGAGAAGCAGCGACCCTGCCCCCACCGGATCCGAGGAACCCGTAGAATCTCGGGTGGACCGCATCAGCGATCTCCCGGACGCCGTCCTTGGGGAGATCATCTCGCTTCTCCCCACCAAGGATTGCTGCCGCACCCAAGTCCTCTCGATTCAGTAGCACCCTCTATGGCGCGCCGTGCCCCTTAATCTCGACTATCGTCAGCTATCTCTCTTCAATGATTTTGAAATCCCCAGAGCCATCATCTCCTCCCACCAGGGCTCCATTCAAAGCCTCTGCATCCTGTCATGCTACCTGAGCAAGCATACCATGCCCTGCATGGTGGACGCCTGGCTGAAATCCCCTGAATTCACAGAACTACAGCTGCTTGAGTTCTACTATTCCCCTGGAAATCACATACCACATAATGAACGCCATGAACTTGTGCCCTAAGCAACGATGTCCATCTCGCGGTTTTCCTCCTCTCTCCACACCGCCACCTTTGCGTTGTGCTACCTACCAGACAATCTGGTACTAAACCTTCAACTCCCATTTCTCAAGAAACTTTCGCTTGTGCGGGTTCGTATATCGGAGGCCTCATTGCACAGCATCATCCACTCCAGTTGCCCGCCCTGGAGTGCTTGGTACTTGTTTTCATAGTTAGAATCAGTTGTCTCCAAATAAAGTCGCCTAACCTTGTAAGAATTGGAATTTCTTTTGACGGAAGGCAGCTCATCATCCAAGATGCCCCTTCACTTCAAAGGTTGATCCTTGATTCTATTTATTCACCGTTGCAAATAACCGTCCTCTCTGCGCCTAAACTGGAGACCTTGGGTGTAATACATGATCTATGTGCTCATTTCAATATGATGTTTGGCTCCACGGTTCTTCAGGTACTTTATATTATCATCTACACTTGTAACCATAAGCTATATTTTAAATTTCTGCGCATAAGTTATATATCATCTTGGAGTACACATTTTGTACTAATATTATGTTCTATGCTCAATGAAGGGTTTCTCCATGGATGGCCTATCAATGGTGCTGGATTCTGTCAAGATCTTATATATCCAAATGAATAGATTTGATCTGAACAAGATTATTGCCTTGTTGCAATGCTTTCCATGTCTGGAGAAGTTGTATATGAAGGTGATAATTTCACGCACATTGGAAGCCCGCATATAGTGTACTAGAATTAACCGTTCAACTGTTGCTCTTTCGACACTCTTTTTTTAGACCTTAACTGTTTTCAATCTTCATGTCTATTTAGGCAACAGGACGGGGTAAGAAAGTTATAACCAATTGGTGGATTCATAAGCATCGGGATTTTCTCACTTCTCATGAGATTCGATTGAACACAATAACGCTAGAACGATATGTAGCCAACCGTGCAAACACTAGATTTGTCACATTCTTCCAGCTGAATGCGAGGTTACTATTGTCTATCAGGCTTAAGTTTATTAGCAGCATGGTTTTGACGGATGGGTATGTCGAAGAGCAAAAAAAGGAGTTTCAGGTGGGCAAAAGAGCTTCTGAACGTGTCGGGCTTCTATTTACAACATACTATGGTCATAATCCAGTAAATTTTATGACCCAGGATGTTCATTGTATGGACCTGACTGATCCATTTGACTATGACTGCCGAAAATAGTGCTGGAGTTAGATGTTGTTGCCCTTTTCAACCTGGGTTTTTTTGTAAAGTTAATGAACAATTAACCCTCGTGCTTTTGTACAGTTTGTAAGCTGGAGTTAGATGTTCCTGCCCTTTTCAACTCGGATGTGATTGTCATATTTTCTTTGAAACAAGGCAAATGGCTTGCCATTCGTTTAGTTTAGAGTGAAATATTGTAACAAATCCCAACCAAGGGAAATAACATCACTCTCGTCGGCTGCTTGAGCTCACTGTGCATTACAGAAGCCAAGTGATTATCCCCCACCAACACCCACAAACTTATTTTGAACTAGCACATCAAATGGGCTGAAATTTTCATAGGAAAGGCTGCATGACCGTGACAGGTTTGGATTCTGACATTTGGGACCCGCAAGGAAATAGCCTATCCAAGGTGGTGTTGACTTACTAGCTAGTCAACAAACGATTCTGCCTACCAGCCGTTGGACTGACATCCAACATCTGTCGTGTATCTTCTATCTCTTGTCTTCTCCTTCCTCCAACCACCCAAACTAAACCACCCCGTCGGCTCCGCCTGCTCTCGCCTCCCATGGCTGGTTGCGCCTCCGCCGCCCTACCATATGTACCCTCCAACGTTGGCCAGTCCCTCCCTCTATTCCCCCACACGTCCTATTATTCTTTGGCGACGTCAGTCCCAACACGCATCCGCGCCCGAACCAGTCAACCCTCATACTCCCCTCCGCCTGCGACTAGACCGGCGCATCTTCCACGGCTCCTGTTCGTTCCGTCCGAGGCCTCGCCGTCGTCCTCCGCCTTGTGGCCTTGGTTCGCTCGCCGTGCGCGGTGCGCTGCCCTCTTGCGTTGTCAACATCGTCAACAACCGAGAGGAACAACGAGATGACTGTACGTGGAGAGGATGACTGTAGGGACCCACCAGCGTCATGGCAGTATGCAAGCAAGTGCCTCTATATTACAAGCCCAAAGATATGGTTCCTCCTAATGGTTGGACATCTGGGGCTCACGCCATTGTCAACGTAGTCAATAAACGAGAGATTTACACACCGACCGGCTGACACCAGGGACCCAGCAGGTCGCACAGTTTTTTTAGCAACAAGCAGTTGTTATTTATACTAGTTTTAGCGACGGATTAGGGTAACAACAGGGTTGTGCGGGGGCTATGGCCCGTCTAGCCAGGGTTTCATTTATGTTTACCACATCATGAGCCCAGTTGTGTTTTTTTCTTGCTGAAAATGGCTAGCCCAGTTCTATATTTTTTTAAAGAAATACCCAAAGAAGGCCTACTTGCTTTATCGGCCCTGCTGGGCTGCAAATCTTTCAAGACGAGGAGACGGTTTGCCCAGAAATGGGATGTACATTTTTTAAAAACATTAAATCGGGAATTAGTTTCAAATTTTTTTCATTACAAGATTTTAAATTCCACTGTTTTTTATGCGTGGACAATTATTTGGATTTTATATTTATATAAATTATTTTTCAAAATAGTTTGAATGTGAATCAATATTTCTGGATTAAAAACAGTTAACTGCACCAAAATATGCAAAATTTCGTATACTTTTTAACCGTGGCCATAATATGGGGTGTAATGCTAACAAAAAGAAGATGGTCTCCAAAAAAATTCTGAAAATTAGCAAATGGGTTGTACATTATTAGAAATAATGGCAGATGGGTTGTATGTTGTTTTCCATAGATTTGAGGCTGACTTGTGTGCCTACTACAAGTTGACGCGTATGCTTTCATAAAAAAAAGGTTGATGCACACGCAACGTCCTATCAACTTAGTCAACACACGAGAGCAGTGACTGTTGGATGTCCATCCAACGGCTGTCGTGCTTCTTCAATCTCTTCTCTTCATGCTCCAGCCGCTCAAACAAGCACCGACCGGACTGCCTGCTCCCTCCTCCCGCGGCGGCTATGCTGTCGCGCAGGCCTCACGGCCCCATCGTACTCCCATCGCTGGCCTAGCCATCCCTCTACTCACCCACACCTGTTATTATTCACCGGGGATGGCAGACGAACCAGTAAACCCTCGTACTCCTTCACATGGGAAACAACTGTCGAGTATTCCCTGGCTCTGTGTCGTTCCCTTCCTAGGCCTCGCCGTCGTCCACCGCACTGGTGCTCTCGGCGCGGCCTGGTCAACGTGGTCAATGAACGACATCCATCGGAAGTGGGCTGTACGTGGAGAGGCAGACAGCTGGGTCCACGGCTGCATGCAAGGAAATGCCTCCTTATTACACGCAAAATAATGATTCCTCCACCTGACAGCTAGGATCCACAGGAAGGGCCTCTGTATTTCATGAACAAAATGTTCCCCCCGCAGACAGGTCGGACCCACCAGCTATATCTTCGCACGCAAGGAAGTGCCTCCTTATTACACCCAAAAAATGAATACCCCCTGCTAGCTGGGACCCACCATATTGTTGGGCTGACTTGTGGGCCTACTAAGTTGATGGGGACGGAGGGCTTTGTTAACTTAGTCAATACTCCAGTGACCGTATGATGTCCATCCAACGGCCATAGTGCTTCTTCAACCTCTGGTCTTCTTGCTCCAGCCGCCCAAAGCAGCACCGGTCGTGCCGCCTGCTCCTGCCTCCAGTGGCCGGATGTGCTACCGCAGAGGCCTCACCGCCCCCATACTACTCCCACCATTGGCCAGGCCATCCCTCCACTCACCCAAACCCCCTGTTATTTTGCGGCGACGGCAGCCTCACACCGCAGCCGAACCAGTGAACCCTCGTACTCCTCTGCGTGTGGGCATCCACTACGCGTCTTTCCCGGCTCTGCCTCGTCCCCTTCCTAGGCCTCGTCGTCGTCCATCATCGTGGTGCTCTCAGCGCGGCATGGTCAATGTGGTCAACAACCGACTTCCATCGGAAGAGTACTGTACGTGGAGAGGCTGACAGCTGGGTCCACGACAGCCGCAAGGAAGTGCCTCCTTATTACGCAGAAAATAAGTATTCCTCCACCTGACAGCAGGGACCCGCCTGATGGGCCACCAGTATTTTGCAAAAAAATGTTTCCCCCTGACTACCTGGACCCACTGGACGGGCCACCGTATTTTGTGAAAAAAACGTTCCCCCTGCTGTCAGCTCGGACCCACCGGAAGTGCCTCCTTATTATGCACAAAAAAATGAATACTCCCCCGACTAGCTGGGACCCACCTTGGTGGGAGGCTGACTTGTGGGCCTACTAAGTTGACGGGGGCGGAGGGCTTTGTCAACTTAGTCAATATGAACGATTCTAGCTCCAATGACCGTACGATGTCCATCCAACGGCCGTAGTGCTTCTTCAACCTCTGGTCTTCTTGCTCCAGCCGCCCAAAGCAGCGCCGGTCGTGTCGCATGCCCCTGCCTCCTGTGGCCGGTTGTGCTGCCGCGGAGGCCTCACTGCCCTCTACTATTCCCACCGCTGGCCAGGCCCTGTGGCGGCGGCAGCCTCACACCGAAGCCGAACCAATGAAACCTTGTACTCCTCTCCGCGCGGGCTTCCACTGACGTGTCTTCCCCGGCTCCGCGTCGTCCCCTTCCTAGGCCTCGACGTCGTCCACCGCCGTGGTGCTCTCCGCGCGGCGTGGTCAACATGGTCAAGGAACGACTTCCATCGGAAGAGTACTGTACGTGGAGAGGTTGATAGCTGGGTCCATGGCGGCCGCAAGCAAGTGCCTCCTTATTACGCGCAAAATAATTATTCCTCCACCTGACAGCAGGGACCCACCGGACGGGCCACCATATTTTGCAAAAAAACGTTCCCCCATGACTGCTGGAACCCACAAGCTACACCTTCGCATGCAAGGAAGTGCGTCCGGGCAAAAAAAACAATTCGCCCCATTGATTGTCCAGCTACATCTTCGCACGCAAGGAAGTGCCTAACAGTCGGGATCCACCTGGTCGAAGCATACGTAGCGTTGTCATTCTGGTCGCAAACGTGTACGTACATATATACTGGTGGATGTAGAGGCGCCCACGTATCGTAGTAGAGGCGCGCATGTCGCATGTTCACGTACGTACAGCGGCCAGTGTGCAAGAAAGAAAATACAGCCACGTATGTGTACATACGGGTGGGGTCTCGAACGCCTACTCGCGCATACGTATGGCCAGGGCTCATGTACATGGCCGGGTCGGAACGGAGAAACAGTGGTGTCGTCGTGTTCATGGGGAGCCAACCGGCTGGGTCAGAACGGAATGCGTCGTCGTGTTCATCGGGAGGGCTTGGACGGAACAGGCAATGGAAACGAGGCCCGGTGTACCGCAGAATGGAGGAAATGGCCTTGTGTTCGATCGGCCATGTTCAAAACGGGATCCTGTTCATTGGGAGGGGTCTGGCATACTGCAAAATGGAGGAAACAGACCTCCTACGGTCGAAACGGGGGTCCTGTTGATCGGGACGGGTGTGGCATACCGCAAAACGGATGAAGCGGGCTTGTGTTGGAGCGCTACGGTCGAAATGGGGGTCCTGTTCATCGGGAGGGGTGTGGCGTACCACAAAAAGGGACTCCACGGGATACGGTTCATCTCCACCGTTGACCTCCTCCAGTCTCCACGGGCTACTGTTCATCCACCGTCGACCTCCTCCATCCTCCACGGGCTCCTGTTCATCGAGCCTCCACCGCGCGCTACTCCACCGGCTATTGTTCAACCACCCCTCCACGGGCTCCTGTTCAACCACCCCTCCACGGGCTACTGTTCATCCACCCCTCCACCGTCTACTGTTCATCCAGCCCTCCACGGGGCCATCCTGTTCATCCAGCCCTCCACAGGGTCCTGTTCATAAAGCCCCAACCGGCTCAATCGATCGGGGTCATGTTCATCCAGAGGCAACGCCACGGGGTCCTGTTCATCCACCCCCACTGCTCACTGTTCATCCAAATCCCCCTGCAACGCTCACTGTTCATCCAGAGGCAGCATCGATCGGCTTCAGTTAGTAGCAGTAGCGAAGGAATCGCTCGATCGGGTTCAGTTAACAGCCATCGATCGATCGCTCGGGTTCAGTAATGCGTAGCCTGCAGTGCAATCGCTCGGGTTCAGTTAGAACCCAATGCCTCGCTCGGGTTCAGTTAGAGCCAACGCCTCGCACACACGTGCGTACGTGTACGAGAGAAACACACATCGCTCGGGCCCCGACCACCCACCGTAAACGGGAACTCCCTGAAATTTTCCTCGCCCTCGCTTCTACCATGGTTTTTCCCGTCATGGACGGCCCAAAGAATGTCATGCAGCTGCGTCTCCGGCCTGCCCAGGATGAAAAGCCCATTTTCTGTCATGATTTTTTGTCATAGAAGTAGGAGCCCACCACATCTATGATGATATCGGGTTTTATCACAATTATCGTCATAGAAGTGTCATAAGTATGATAGAAAAAAATTCATTCGGCCCAAAATGTCACAGATGTGTCTTTCTTCTGTAGTGACTTTATCGCTTGGGAACCGCTACTAATGTGTTTAGCATGGAAGATATTGATTACTGATGGTCGTGAAGTAAACAAGAAGGGTGCATGTCTCAAAATTTCATTTACCTCTATTTTAAAAACTTGAGCTCTGGCACCTCTGCAAATCACTGCTTGCCACTGCGAAGGGACTATCTATTTACTTTTATGTTGTGTCATCACCTTCTCAAATAAGCGCGAGAACCTGAGAGCACTGTTGTGATGTTTATGCATTGTGTGTAGCTAATGTTGGGTGCATCATGGTTGGATCTTTTCTACCATGAATTATAATGTTTAGTCGCTGCTTGAACTTTGGAGGTGCTCTGCATTTAAGTTTTGCGGTCTCAGAAAGGGCTAGAGAATACCACTATTGTCATATTGTATCATGGTTGTTTTGACAATGAGTTGCTGTTTGAGATGTCTTATTATTGCCCGCTAGTTGATTATGTCATTGATATGAGTTAATATAATTTTTAAGAGTTATTGTCGACATGGTTAGTTATAATCTTTGTGAAAACCTGGGTGTTGTTTAAGATTATTTATGGAAACAAGAGCAAAAGAGTTCGTAAAAGTTTTTATTTTTGACATTCAGTTTATCAACTGAATTGGTTGAGGACAAGAAAAGGTTTAAGCTTCTGGGAGTTGATACGTCTCCGTCGTATCTACTTTTCCTAATGCTTTTCCTCTTGGTTTGGACTCTAATTTGCATGATTTGAACGAAACTAACTCGGACTGACGTTGTTTTCAGCAGAACTACCATAGTGTTGTTTTTGTGCAGAAATAAAAGTTCTCAGAATGAAACGAAACTTTGCGAGGATTTTTTATACAATAAAAGATAATTTCTGGAGCCAAGAACCACCGGAGGGGGGCACCTGGGTGGGCACAACCCACCAGGGCATGCCACCCCCTCCAGGCGCTCCCAGGTGGGTTAACTACTGCAGGATGCTGCTAACACGACACTACAATCAAAGACCCTTTGACGAAACTATGTGCGATGCATTAATCGCAGACGGTGGTGTAAAAGAACTGTCAAAAAGGTGCAAAACATTTGCGATGGAGGAGCCATCAAACACGGTTCAGATTTTAGTTACGTGTGCAATGCAGGGCACACGGTTAGTCCATTCGAACTGTTTGCGATGAGGCAGAACAACAGAAATGGGCAACCATATCAATGTGTGTGCGATATACGGCATACAGTTTGCTCTAATGAACTATTTGCTATTAGGGAGTGCAACAGAAATGGTTAGCCAAATCAATGTGTGTGTGATATACGGCATATGGTTCACACGGACGAACTGTTTTTGATTAAGAAACACAACAGAAACAGTTCAACTTAACAAGATGTGTGTGATATGCGGCATACAGTTCGCATGGATGAACTGTTTGCGATGAGCCAAAAGAACACAAATGAGACATGTAAACAAGATGTTTGTGATACGTGGCAAACAGCCGAATTGAATGAACTGTTTGCGATGAGAAATTACAACATAGACGGTTAATACAGTAAGTTCGTGTGTGATTCTGTGTGTACAAAAAACTTTGAAAATGCAAACTCGTTGCTTGCGGTGGCTAGGAGTATCGCACACGATGCGTCTGCGAGTACTCATGTGCGATGATTAGTAAGTTACACATACGTTTCCTTATGTTAACATGTGTGTGAATTTACAATATGGAAAGTTAATATGCAAATGCCTTCTGGACATCGGGCACACGCTTAAACTCGAAGAACTGTGTAGGATACTAATACTTTCCATGAAAATTTATGAACTTGGCTAACAGCATTTGAGTAACATATATATAGTGATTACACTATTTGACAAAATGAGGATCTTCGTAACACCGTTTTGACAACCATATGGTCCGTATCTAGATACTTAACATAGTAACAAGTATCACATTTCAAGAGGCTAACAGCCAACAACCATATTGTCCATATCTACATACTTAACATAGTAACAGCTAGCACATTTTAAGAGGCTGAGGGTCAACAACCACAACTATCCACTGGAAGCAGATTGATCACGATGACTCGGCATCTTGTCAATGAAAAGGAAGAGCCCTCCTGTGCCTTGGTAGAGCATGAGTAGAATAGTGTCTCCAATTTTCCAATATGGATGCATTGCCACGACAAGCGAGAACTTGTTAATTTGAATGGTTCCATTTCTGCGGGAAATGCAGTACCTTGCAATCACTTTGGCGTTATTAGCAGGCACAACTGTAATTCAACCACGCCGGGAAATCGAACCAGGAACTGCTACAACGGGCAATTTTTGTTGAAATGTAGAGTAAAAACCAATTGTAACATATCATTGAAGACATACATAGTTTATGAGCATCAACATTAACATAAGACTTTTTACCAGCATTTTGTGCACACAATTGGTCTTGTTCAATGTGTGCACCATAGGTATAATTAATCCCATCCAAAATCCAGCGTTCATACGTTGTGCTATCTCTGTCAGATTATCAACAAAGTTTATGACATGCTTCAAGTCCTTTCAGTGAAATTTGGTACGCTTAGTAACATATAGATCGTTCACTAAGCATCCAACATATCCTGCTTAAAAGTTGGAAAGGTATTATTTATTCCAAAGATGGCGGAAGAATATATAGTGCGCATAATTTGGTAAATAGAATTTTTTACTGCATGAATACATAGTTAGAAAATGAAATCACAATTGGTTGCTTAAATAGTGATCAATTAGTCAGAACAAATACGCCGATTTGGCTAAGTAATATGACAGAATGGAGAAAGTTGAAAGGACACTAACCTCAATTAGACTTTGATCGGCTGATGACGTTCGGGAAGTAAACATCCATGTTAATTAGACTAGGCTGTGGTGCACACACTAGAATTTTAGTGCCAGCTTTCAGTTCATAACACTTACACATTTTCCTCCAAAGGTCCGCATTAAAATAGGAGTGACCATCTTTATCAAGTTTTACACTAATCGTCATTGTATATACATGCTGCATTGTCAATATGACATCCTGGGATTCATCAACAAAGCAAAGCCCAAGATTTCCTTCTACTCATCTTCTTGCAAAGAAAGGGATGTACTGCTTGAAATGAAAATTAAGATCGTAACTTAGATATATTGAAATAACAGAGCAAGATGCAAATGTGGGAGTAACTGATAGAACAGATCAATATATAGATGAAAGCAAAGTACAAAAATATATAATTAAAAATAGATAATGTAACAAAGATTTGATGCAAATATATAGATAATATAGCAATAGACGGTATATGTTCAAAAATTTGGGCCATGCCAACCGTGGTAGGTTGAGATTGAACATACCGAGCGCTCCCTGAAGTCATCCGGAATGGTGAGATAGAACTTTGTTCTGGCTGGCCGCGAGCACACTTTCCTGATTTGTGCTCGCACTATGGACACATGAATGAACACCTATGAATTAGCTAGAACAAAAATGATTCCATGGCGATTTCCGCCGGTTGATTAGCAGCGACAAACGGACTGCGATAAGAGATGAGTGAATCTTTCGCTAAGTTGATTACCTTCTCCATGAGAAAAATCCCCGGCCCAATCCCGCAGAAAACCCTAATCGACCAGAGTCTAGAATGTCGGTGCAGATAGGCGGCGGAAAGCGGTAGGGGCGAAATCCTGTGCGATTTGGAGCGCGACCTCCGCCCGCCGACAACAGTGCCGTCGAGCTTACGGTGGCCGCCGCGATAGAAGTTGATGAGGTGCAGAGTTGCGGCGGAGTCTGCGGTGAGTGGGTGGGGACGAAGGGGGCGAAGTTTTTTTATTTTGCATGTGTGAACACACACGGTTCGCAGAGGCGACGGAGATTAATCATGTGCGATAGTAAATCACCGAGATTGAATGGGCATCCAAATTTCCTTTGTCCTTTCTCCATGAGTTTTTTTTTCTACGATGAACATAAACCCTGCTAATCACCGTGTTCAAATTTGGCACTTTTCCGGGTTCATTTACAATATTTAGGGAATTGTGTGCATTTTGTAGGCATTAATGCACATAATTCAAATTCAAACAATCGGTGCTTGAAAAGGTGCACGAGAATGGTCTGGAAAACCATGGTCGTGCTATTTAGTAAATTCTCATGTCTTTTACAAGGAATGGGCAGATATTTCAAGGAAATGTGTTTACTAGGTACTATACAAAAATAAAATACATGCTTGGAAAACATCACCCCTGGCATGGTGCCATGGTATGGCCTCACCATGCCCAGGTAAAAAATTGAGACTTGTTGTCTTACGTCGTCATGCACGCCATTCATAAATCGAACCATCACCGAGGAAATTTCATGGTTTCGAGGGGAATCAGCAAGATTGAAGGGGTCGGGAATCCAAATTTCCTTCCTAGCTTGTCATTTAGTTTTTTCTACAATCAACATACCCCCTAAAATGCAACGTGCTCAAATTTGGTATTTTTTCGGGCTCATTTACCATATTAGGGGATTATGTGCATTTTCTAGGCATTAATCCACATAATTCAAATTTAAAAAGTCGGTGCATGAAAAGGTGCACACGAACGTTCTAGAAAAACCATACTCGGTGTATTTAATAAAGTCTCAAGCCTTTACAGGGACTCTACTAGGGAAAATCCTAGCAGCAGCGAGGGTTTTAGGCCTATCAGTAGCACGGGCTGGAGCACTACTGGTACGGCTCTACAGCTAAAGGTTAGCAGTAGCGTGCCTCAACCCACGCTACTGCTAAATCGACATAGTAGTAGCGCTTTCCCAGAGGAGCGCTACTGGTAATTAGTAGTAGCGCTTCTCCCTGCCCGCGCTACTACTATTATTTCGTATTTTATTTCTTTTTTATTTCATGTTGTATTCATACACCTTTACACTACTTTTATACAATAGGAATTTAGAGATTGTTTTTACAGCATAATGAGTTATTACATCACGGGGTGAAAGAACCGTGGACTAGTTTCAAGTGGATGTCCTTCCACTTGAAACTAATCCACGGTTCTTTCACCCAATGTTATAATAAATATCATCATCATCATATCATTAACAACTTATCATCATAATACATCATTGTCATATAACACCTCCTCAAGATCATTGTTTTCATCAATGAGACATCACATAGCAAATTGGTCACTAGTCGTAATCAAAAGTACTCCTCATCATCAACTCTAACACATTGTACCACATAATAAACATATTGTACCTCATAGGACCTACTACATTCTCTTAGGACCTACTACATTCTCTAAGGTAAAATAGCAAAAAACAAGATAGCCCCTGACTCTCCATTATGGAGAATGGAGATTATCCTATCTCCAATTCTTGCCTTTCGCTTAATGTTACTTCCAAGAACCTCCTTGCAAATGTCAAAACATTTTTTCCATTCTTTTATTAGCATGTGTTCACCGGTTTTAGAAATACGATATGCACAGGTGAGCTCCCTAGATTGACCTGGCAGTATGTTCAGAACTGCAAGGCGACCATTCTGATATATTATATGAGGCACACAATCCATCGGGAGTTTTTGTTGAAAAACATAGTAATAACTTCGTAGTTAGCAATGATGTACTAGTTTTAGAAGTATGCAAAAGATGCACGGATGTCGTAATAGTAAAAAATCTTACCATGGTATCTCCACAGAAGTTACCGTGGTTCAACACGTGCACTAGTGGCACGTATTCACCATAATTTGGAGGAGTTCGATAATAGCTATTGTAATTCTCAAGATAAGTACAAAATGCGATAAGATAACGTTTCTCCTTATAAGTTAATTGGGAGCATTAGTGTAGTGGGTTTTGTCTACCATCTTCCGCACATTCTTTGAAGAATCAAAATAAGCTGTCAATGGAAATAAGCTGTGAACTATTTTTAAATAAACAACATAAATTAGTTAATAACTATGTTTGAGAAACTCACATTGCGGTAGAATCGGAAGCATATCAACAAGGACCCAAATGTCCATATTGTCTTGCTCGATGTCACGATCACCAAGATCCATGGTGACAATCATACCCTCATAAAAACCATACATTTTGCAAAGTGCTTCTCAATTTTGGCAACCAAAATGGGTTACGCTCTGAGAATTGTACAGATTTACTTCAAAATCCATATCATGATGGGTCCTTAGGTGTATT
Source organism: Triticum timopheevii (assembly GCA_963921465.1). Taxonomy (NCBI): domain Eukaryota; kingdom Viridiplantae; phylum Streptophyta; class Magnoliopsida; order Poales; family Poaceae; genus Triticum; species Triticum timopheevii. The sequence goes on along the minus strand of OY997268.1, from coordinate 549,267,952 downwards.
TTCTTTGTTTCAAAATTTTCATGGTCTTCAAAACCCATCCTCTCCAAGACATAGCGTCTTGCATGGCATGGGATAAGCTAGTCGCATTGTAAAAGATGAAAATTAGACGTTGAAATAGTTGAAGTCATGCTTAATTACGAAAAAAGCACTTGTCGTTGTTGCGTACCATTTCAACATTGAAGGTCTCCTCGAGCTTAATGCTGAAGTGCCGATATTCATCCAGCTCAAGGAACCTGTCGCACGGACCTCGATCATCGTGGCACCAGCCGCACTCCCCCGGGAGACTGTCATCGTCCGATTACGACATTTCCTACGTTCATAATTCAAAGATTAAACTTGTACAGTTAAATATATGTACTAAAAAATCAGGCCACTCGATATTTCCTACATATTATAGCACAAATCATGGCAGAATTCACGAAAAAATCCGGCATGACCTTTGCTAAAAAAGGACATATCGAGCGCCTGAAATTTGCCGAACGGAAATTAATCAACACTCCAGCAAAATATAGGCCACTCGGAGGTGTAACCTGAACATGAACAGCCACTTGGGCAACCACATATCCTATTTGAGCAACACAAGATATACATGGAGATTTGGGTGGTCTCACCTCGAGGTCGGAGGGGGTCGGTGACGGGGACGACAGCGGGGATGATGGAGGGGCTCCTTGATTTTTGCAAAAGCAAAAACCCTATAAGTTATCACTAATACATCCCGAATAATTGCTTAAACTAAAAAAAATAACAACAAATATGATATGATCAACTAGTTTTATTAATTCAACTAGTTCTTACAAAATATAAACTTACTATAAATAGAAAAAAACTAGTTCTTTCTCAAAAAAGTAGTTCAACTAGTTATATTAATTATCTTACTAAAAATACATTGGTTCTATTAATTCAACTAGTTCAACTAGTTTATTAATTTACTTACTAAACTAGTTCAACTAAAACTAAACTAGTTCAACTAGTTTATTAATTTACTTACTAATTATTTTAAACACTTACTAAAAACAGTAAAAATAAACTACATTATACAATAGTAAAAAACATATACTACTACTACTAAACATCTACTACTACTAATTAACATCTACTACTACTAAAAATCATTATCTATGAACCCTAAATTAACATCTACTACTACTAAACAACATCTAGTACTAACTAAGCAAAGAGAAAGGGGTGGGGGAGGGGTGGGGGGCTTACAGAGAGAGAAGAGACAGTGGCGGGGAGGTGCTCGGTGACGGAGAGGTAGGGGCAGCGAGAGCAGGCTCAGGATCGGAGGCGGCGGTGCTGGGCGGGCTCACGCGGCGGCGGTGAGGTCGAGGGCGGTGGCAGTGAGGTCGAGGGCGGCGACGGTGAGGTCGAAAGTGGCGGCGGGCGGCGGCGGTGACGTTGAGGGCGGCCTCGGGCGGCGGTGGTGAGGGCAGGCTCGGGCGGCAGCGACAGAGGAGTAGGGGAAAGGGGGGAATGGAGGACTTAGCAAAATTTTGAGCATGTGGGTGGTTAATTCAGAAGTAGTAGTAGCGCGTTCCAGAAAGTGCGCTACTTCTACATTAGCTACAGTGCGTTCTGGTATACATGCTACTGCTGCTCCTTTCTCTTTGTCCCCTTTTTCATTTATTTTTCTTCACATTTTATTTTTTCCTTTCACCTTATTCTATTTCTTTCATTTTCAATTACCTTTCTATTTGCTTTCCATTTAATTTTATATCCTTTAGCAGTAGCGAGTTTACAAGAAAACGCGCTGCTACAAAGGAAGTAGCGGTAGCGCGGTTCAATATGGATCGCTACTACTATGTGTAGCCTATCGGCTAAGCTGTGGGAATTTTAGTAGTAACGTGTTTAGAATAAGGCGCGCTACTGCTAGAACTTTATCTGTAGCGCGATTTGTGCACACGCGCTACTGCTACTTGGCACCAGCGTGCGTTTTTGACCCACGCTACTGCTAAATTTCTGTGTATAAGGTTTTCCCTAGTAGTGGGAATGGGCAGACATTTCAAGGGAGCGTGTGGCAATAGTCAACCAAAATGCATCATTTACTGGGTTAGCAACTATAGAAGAATGAAATACGTGCTTGAAAAACATGACACCTGGCACGGTGCCATCATGGTATGGCCTCACCGTGCCCTGGTTAAAAGCTGAGAAGGTTTGATTAATGTCTTCATGCACGCCCTTCATAAATCGAACCATCACCGAGGAAGTTCCATGCTTTCGAGAGGGAAATCACCAAGATTGAAGGGGAATCCAAATTTCCATCCTAGTTTGTCATTCAATTTTTCCAACGATCAACATACTGCCTCAGATGCAACGTGTTCAAATTTGACATTTTTCGGGGCTCATTTACCATATTTTGGGGATTATTTACATTTTCTAGGCATTAATGCACATAATTCAAATTCGAACATCGGTGCATGAAAAGGTGCACAAGTACGGTTTGGAAAACCATGCTCGTGCTATTTAGTACATTCTCATGCCTTTTACAAGGAATGGGCAGATATTTTAAGGAAATGTGTGGCAATAGTCAACCATAAACGCGTCGTTTACTGGGTTAACAACTATACAAAAATGAAATACATGTTTGGAAAATATGATGCCTGGCGTGGTGCCATGGTATGGCCTAACCATGCCCTAGTAAAAATTTCAGAATCTTTTCCATATGTCATCATGCATGCCTTTGAGGGGGAAATCACCAAGATTGAACGGGGATCCAAATTTCCTTTGTCCTTTGTCCATGAGTTTTTTTTCAAAGATGAACATACACCCTGCAAATCACTAAGTTCAAATTTGACACTTTTCCGGGTTCATTTACCATATTTAGGGGATTATGTGCATTTTCTAGGCATTAATGCACATAATTCAAGTTCAAACAATCGATGCATTAAAGGGTGCACAAGAATGGCCTGGAAAACGATGCTCTCAACTATAGAAAAATGAAATAAATGCTTGAAAAACATAACGCCTGGCATGGTGCCATGGTATGACCTCACCATGCCCTGGTAAAAATTTGAAAAGGTTTGGCTTATGTGTCATACACGCCCTTCATAAATCGAACCATCGTCGGGGAAGTTCCATGCTTTCGAGAGGGAAATCACCAAGATTGAAGGGGAATCCAAATTTTCTTTGTTCTTTGCCCTGGAGTTTTTTTCTACGAAGAGTATACACCCTGCAAATCACTATGTTCAAATTTGGCATTTTTTCGGGCTCATTTACCATATTTAGGGGATTATGTGCATTTTCTAGGCATTTGGCGCATATAAATCTAATCCAACTACAGCTGCACAAATGTGATGTGAGGGACGTGAATTGTCGTTCGATTGCGGTGCATCCTATGGTGGACAGGCGCGATCCTCATGGATAGGGTTCCGGCCAATCATAACGCAACACACAATAGCCTTAGCGCACACTATTTCCAGAAGCGATGGAGATGAACCATGTGTGATAATGAACGAGCAAAATTGTAAGGGAATCCAAATTTCCTTTGTCGTTTGTCGTTGAGCTCTTAAAAACCATCGCACTATATGGCTATCCGACCCCTCCGTCCCAGAGCTCTCTCCAGGCGTCGTTCATGGCACCGTGGCGCACAGTAACTGGTATGGAAGAGATGGCATCCCACCGGCTGCGTTCCTCCCCGTCCGCGACCGCACACATGGTAAGGAAGCAATGGCATCTCACCGCGCCGAGTTCATCGCCGCCGGCGGCAACACAATTATGTGGGCGGACTTTGAGGCTGCCATGGCCGAATGGGCGGTGGATCTAGAGGCGACCAAAGCCGCACAGGAGGATCAAAAAAGGTAGAAAGCAGTCAAGAAAAGAGAGTCCCGCCGCCGTAAGAAAGAAGAGGATGCACGCCTTTGTGAGGAGAGCTTGGCGGAGATCGAAGCACGGTGGGCTGTCGCCTACAAGGCCGGGAAGGAGAACACCGGCGTCTAGCCAGCATGCCCCGATGGCAGCATGTTATGCGGGTTGACCCAGAGGAACACCTCGCCTCTGCCGCCGTCGACATGCTGCAGGCTCTGGCCCAGAAGAAGTGCCCCGGCGACTACCCCCCAGGACTTAACAGGTATGATCTCACCAGCTAAATCTTACCAATACCACTTGCAATGGCTATGTTTTGTATGGTTGATGTATTAAGCATGTTCATGCCTTGTTTATTTTAGTACTGCACACTATGTGATGTTAAAGTATTAACTGTCCAGTTCAATTTCACCAATACCAGCAACAAACTTACAATACATGACTCAGGATATCACTAGAGATGCTGCCCATTTGCTATTTTTGGTGGATGCTAACCCTGTTGTACTTAACATGCCTGTCCATGTAATTACGCAGGGTCATACCGACTGATGTTGTTGTTTGCCGTCGAGGTTAGCTGCATCCCATGTCTTACAGTATTTCACATCATTTGTGCAATTGCAGTTCAATTTCTACCATTTACTGGTTGCATGTAGATACACATGTCAGTGGCACTGATCCACGCTTCGACCTGGAGGAACAGCTCGCCTCCGCCGACGCTAGCTTTGGGCGGGCTCTGGCCAAGATGAAGTGCCCCAGCAACTACCTCTCAGGACTTACCAAGTATGTACTCACAAGTTCAATCTTACCAATACCAGTTGCAATTAATGGCTATGTTTTCTATGGTCGATGTATTAAGCATGTTCTAGTAAACATGTCCAACACGTTTTAGCTACTTCCCTACTCTTTTATAGACAACTGGGCCATTATCTGCTCTGGCAGCACCTGCCTTGTGATGTTTAACTCTATCAATTGCATTTTTATCAGTACCAGTTTTAATGGCTATTAAGCCTATTGCAATTAACAGTTGAATCCATTTTTAAACAGTTGTATTTCAATAGCTACAAACTTACAAAACATGACTTAGGATGTTGTTAAGCCTGTTGCAATTAACAGTTGTATCCATTTTTAATATGTCCCTTTGCTACCATGCTACTCTCCCCAATGAAGATATACTAGAGATGCTGCCCATTTGCTATTTTTGGTGGATGTTAACCCTGTCGTACTTAACATGCCTATCCATGTACTTACGCAGGGCCATAATGGGCGATGTTGTTATTTGCCGTCGAGGTTAGCTGCATCCCATGTCTTATAGTATTTTACATCATTTGTGCAATTGCAGTTTGGCTTCTAACATTTACTTGCTTCTTGTAGGTACACATGTCGACGGCACTGATCCATGCTTCGACCCGGAGGAAGAGCTCGCCTCCGCCGCCGTTGACTTTGGGCGGGCTCTGGCCAAGATGAAGTGCCCCAACAACTATCTCTCAGGACTTACCTAGTATGTACTCACCAGTTCAATCTCACCAATACAAGTTGCAATTAATGGCTATGTTTTGTACGGTCGATGTATTAAGAATGTTCTAGTAAACATGCCCAAGACATTTTAGCTACTTTCCCTACCCTTTTATAGACAACTGGGCCATTATCCGCTCTGGCAGCACCTGCCTTGTGATGTTTAACTGTGTCAATTGCATTTTTATCAGTACCAGTTTCAATGGCTATTAAGCCTGTTGCAATTAACAGTTGAATCCATTTTTAAACAGTTGTATTTCAATGGCTACAAACTTACAAAACATGACTTAGTATGTTGTTAAGCCTGTTGCAATTAACAGTTGTATCCATTTTTTAATTTGTCCCTCTGTTACCATGCTACTCTTTGCATTGAAGATATACTAGAGATGCTGCCCATTTGCTATTTTTGGTGGATGCTAACCCTGTCGTACTTAACATGCCTATCCATGTACTTACGCAGGGCCATAATGGGCGATGTTGTTGTTTGCCATTGAGGTTAGCTGCATCCCATGTCTTACAATATTTTACATCATTTGTGCAATTGCAGTTTCGCTTCTAACATTTACTTGCTTCTTGTAGGTACACATGTCGTGGGCTCTGATCCACGCTTCGACCCGGAGGAAGAGCTCGCCTCCACCACCGCTGACTTTGGGCGGGCTCCGGCCAAGATGAAGTGCCCCAACAACCACCTCTTAGGACTTACCAAGTATGAACTCACCAGTTCAATCTTACCAATACCAGTTGTAATTAATGGCTATGTTTTGTACGGTCGATATCTTAAGCATCTTGTAGTAAACATGCCTAACACGTTTTAGCTATTTTCCTAACTTTTTATAGACAACTAGGCCATTATCTACTCTCGCAGCACCTGCTTTGTGATGTTTAACTCTGCCAATTGCATTTTTATCAGTACTGGTTTCAATGGCCATTAAGCCTATTGCAACTAACAGTTGTATCCATTTTTAAAAAGTTGTATTTCAATGGCTACAAACTTACAAAACATGAATTAGGATGATGTTAAGCCTGTTGCAATTAACAGTTGTATCCATTTTATAATCCGTCCCATTGCTACCGTGCTACTCTGTCGCAATGAAGATATCACTATAGATGTTGTCGTTTTATTACCGTTTGCTATTTTTGGTGGATGTTAACCCTGTTTTTTTAGGAGCTTGACAATGGGAGAGAACTCCCACTGTATATTTTCATATATCCATATAAATGGGGTGTTTACATAGATATATCACTTGCACATATCCAACCCCCACTGCTGGTGTTACCAACAGGGGGGTGGTCAGCTACGCCAAGATCACTGCTATACATTTTGTTTCTATGTAAGCTAAGAGAGTATAAAAGCAGGAGAAGGACTCAACTAAGTGAGTCACAGTATGAGAGTAAGGAAGCCCTGTGAGCACCCTTAACTCTATGTTACAGAAGCCCCAGGTCCTCTTTGAACCGATGAAACCAAGATGTAATGCTTGGGGCTACACCTCTGAAGTGTTTATTGTTTCTTTCTTTCCACAAACTCCAGGCAGCAGTGAAGAATGCTTCGATGAAGAAAGGATTGGCCCAATTGGGTTGTGCGTTTTGCAACACAACAAACCTATTTTGAAAATCAGGCCAGTCAACATATATCCTGGCCCAACAACCTTTACTAAACTGGCAAGTGAAGATCATGTGCTCGAGAGTCTCATGAATATTTCGCCCACAGAGGATACATGTGAAGTCATCCCCAATGTCATAGTGTCTTCGCCTCAACATGTCACGAGTGTTCAACCTGTCTTGCAGCAATAACCATCCAAATACTTTGATTTTCATCGTACAGGTTGATTTCCAAAGGAGCCAAAAGATGGGATGAGCTGTTGCATCTCGAAAGAAGTTGTTGTAGTAATCTTTTGGTCTGTACTCAGTTGCCCCCCCCCCCAGATGTAGTGCCAAACATCAGATAACGTTGTCGATGGGTGCATGTGGGATGCAGTACGTTGAACATCTTGCACCTCATTAAGAGCACGAGCAAACAGCGGCAGGTGAAAGGTTGCATGCAGCTCATTGTTGGCCCAGAAATCGGCGACTATCATGTCTTCATGTAGAGCAAAAGAAATGGCACGCGGGTGTGAAGATTGGAGCACATCATTTGACCACAAGTCCTTCTAGAGTAGCATCGTCGAACCATCAACCACTTGGACACGGGTGATCGCCCGGTAAATGGGCGTTAGCTTGAGAACGTCTTTCCACCAGAAAGAACCGACCGAATCAACCGCATGAGGCACCTGGTTGGCGTATTGATTATCCCAAAGCATAGTGACCCACGGCACATCCAGTTTGTTATAGAACTTGTGCAGAAACTTCAGTAATAGGGCATCGTTATGGATTTGAATGTTAATCACTCCCAACCCACCTTTACTCTTGGGCTTGCACACCAGCTCCCATGCTGCCAGCGAGTTACGTTTGTCGCCTTGTTCTGTTTTCTTTGTCCAGAGGCATCTCCTTCTAATCTTGTCTAGAATTCCAATCAGTTTTGGAGGGAACTTGAGCATGCACATGGCAAACACTAGAAGGGATGTGACAGATGCATTGAGCCAGGAAAGGCGGCCCCCATAGGACATCATGGCGATTGTGGTAGTGAGACGACGCTCCATGTTGCAAACTAGAGGCATGAATTCTTGGATGGTTGGTTTTGCAGTGCCAAGTGGAAGGCCAAGGTAGGTGAAAGGCATTGTACCTACATTGTAACCGAAGATAGAAGCTAGGCTAGACGTTGAACTTGCATTCAAGTTGATTGGGATTAGCGTCGACTTTTGAAAATTAATTTTGAGGCCGATCGAGGATGCATAATCAGAAAGAATGTTCTTGACACGGATAGCTTGTTGTGGACAGGCAGGCAAGACAAGGAATGTGTCATCCGCGTATTGGATCACTGGGTAGTCATTTTGCCCAATGCATGGGAAAGGCAGGCTTATGTCACCACGTCTGAAAGCATCATTGATCGCGCACTGAAGTAACTCAGCTGCGAGGACAAAAATGAGGGGGGGAGAAAGGATCCCCTTGCCTCACACGGCATCGGCAAAGGAATTGTCGGCCTGGGACTCCATTAAGAAGGACGGACGATCGACCTGAGGAGAAGAGGCACTTGATCCAAGAAATCCACTTGTCGTTAAAACCCATTTGCTGCATAATACAAATCATCGGCTCGTGTGCAATAGTATCGAAAGCCTTAGTGAAATCAAGTTTAAGAAGAATGATTGGCCGGCCTGAGCTTTGTCATTGATAAAGATATTGATATGCCCACGCTAGACAGTCATGTATAGTGCGCCCTTTAATGAACCCATATTGATTTCGGTGAACAAGGGAGAGGATGACACGTCGAAGTCTGTCTGCTAGTAGCTTGGTAATTAACTTGAGGCAGCAATTAAGCAGAGTAATGGGTCGGAAGTCATTGATAGTCTCCGGAGAGTTGATCTTAGGTATGAGTGTGATGAGACCAGCGTTGATACATGTCACGTCTAACGTACCTTCAAAGAACTGATCACATAGGGCATAGAAGTCATGTCGAGTGATGGGCCAGCAAGCTTTCAAAAATGCCCCACTAAAACCGTCCGGGCCAGGTGCTCGATCAGGCGGCATATCTTTGACCACATTATCGATTTCCTCCTGTGTAAAAGGAGTGGTGAGCTGGTCAAGATTGGTAGCGCGGGGGATGATGGTTGGAAGGTCAAATTTCATGTCCGAAGGGGAGACCGTCCCCAGGCGATCTTTGTATGTTTGAAACAAGAGGGCCTCTTTGGCAAGGTGATTGTCAGCCAATGTGCCATCCTCAAGCTTGAAGGAGGCGATGTTGTTGTGGCGGTAACTTTCTGTGGCCAAAGCTTGAAATTTTTTGGAGTTTTCATCTCCGAACTTGATCCAACGAATAGTACAACGCTTCTTCCAATAGAGTTTTTGATATTTGAGCAGTCTGAGCATGTGTGACTTTAGGATACATCTGAAGTTCATTTCTGGGATTGAAAGGGTTCATTTATTCTCCAGCTCGTCTAAATTCGCAAGGACAGCGTTACAGTTCGTGATGGCCACTGAAAGACGAGAAATATTCTTACTCCAGATTTTGAGAGCGTGTCGAAGAGCTTTGAACTTGCGACATAGGAGTGTGACAGAATTTGCGGTCCCAACTGGCCGCTCCCAAACTTCTCTAACAATGTCCATAGACCCTGGCTGTAGGGTCCAGTAGGATTCAAAACGAAAAGGCTTTGATCATGGGATTTTGGTCTCAATAGAGACAACGCAAGGGATGTGGTCAGAAACAGGCTTGCCAAGGGGGTTTAACGAGCGTCTTAGGGTATACGTTGGTCCAATGTAGGGATGTGAAGAACCAGTCAATCTGCTCAAGTAGAGGGTCAATCTGCATATTGCTCCAAGTATAGGTTCTTCCTTTCACCGAAAGCTCAATCAATTGTTGTTTTCGAATTATGTCATTGAATGTAATCATGTCGTTAATGTTACCCCCGGGTTTATTACGATTGTCCGGGGCTCTCATGTAATTAAAGTCACCCAACAGTAACCAGTCTTGTTTACTGGGAATTTGAACATCGTACAGCCATTGCGTGAAAACATGTCTGTTTGTACCAGTGCACGGCCCATACACATTGACTAATGTCTAGCGCTGGGAAGAGTGTGTGCTAACGAAATCGATGACTAACGCAAATGGTTCAGACGAGATAACCGAGCCAGAGAAAGCCGAACTTTTCCAGATAGTTAGCAGCCCCCCAGAGGCGCCTCGCGAAGGCACAAAAGCAAAACGATCAAATTGTCTAGGACAGCAAGTTTTAATAAAAGCAAAAGTAACCTCAGGCATCTTAGTCTCCTGAAGGCAAACGATAGCACAGCCACTGGAAGAGATAGCATTATTCAGAGCCAATTGCTTCTTCTCTGAGTTGAGCCCACGGATATTCCATGAGAGCACATTCCAGCAGCTCAACATCGCCAAAGATAAGTCACGGAATTATGCAGAGTTGTGGGAGAGATCCTCTCCCAGGTCATCCATGTCAGTCCCAGGAGCCGAAAGTTCAGACACCACGACGGGTTCAGCAAGCAGGGCTTCTTCAGATAGTTCAGAAGCAGGTATAGCACACCTATTAACTCCAATAGATTGCAGAGTAGCTATGGGAGTTGGGAGTGGGATCTCACCAGTTGAAGAAGCAGCAGAAGCAGAAGTGCCAATGGACGGGATGACACGAGGCTTAACTTTGGAATTGTTCTTGCGAATGTCAGAAATAGGAGGAACCCTAAACCCATCGTACTTGTTGGAGCAGAGACTGCGGCCTACTTCAGTTGTGGAGATAGGAGCAGCAGCCCTGGCCCTACGGGAGCGCGGGCCAATGGTTGCAATAGATGTCACATCCTCAGAGATCACAAAAGTTTCAGAGGTTGGGTTGTGCGTGACTTGGTCTGTATCCATTCGGGCGTCAGCATTGTTGGGCAGCAAGGCAGGCTCATTGATGATATCCACAGTAGCAGGTTCAGATAGCTCCTCAATGGTCACTGATGAAGTTTCCAAAGCAGAAGTAGAGCGTGATTGCTGTAAAAAGTTCATACCAGAAGAATCCTGTGTGATCAAAACAGATAACTGAATTGGGTTTGTTCGCAGACCAAACCCCTCCCTCCAAGGCCCAAAAGTTGCAAGCATTGGACTAACAGCTTGGAAGATGAAGGTGTTGAGATACAGACGTGGGATTGGGTCATTCAGCAGCCTGGAAAGGATCTCATCACCTTGAGCAGATAGACCAAACCTGACACCTTGATCATTGATCTCCAGTGAGATGGTAAGAGTTTCAGAGCTTGCACTATCAGCCAACTGCATTGTAGGATCAGCTAGGATGAGAAGGTCAGACTGAGTCGAGCTTGAACCGTCAGATTGTGTGATGGAATCATTCCAGGCTTCTAGCGCGTTGTCAATGACATTGTTTTCAGGAACTAATCCATGTTGCACTGTCAGACCTTGCGCAGCAAGCCAGGCGTGATAGTTCACCAGATGGGGCGGCATTGGAGAGAAAGGAGGAGCAGCGGGCGCATCCTAAGTGCCCCAGCCAGCATTGTCATCCACCTCTTGAGCTGCATTGTTGGCAGCAGCAGGTGCACCATTCTGAACGAGCCAATTGTGAACTTGCTGCTGGTATAGTTGTTCTGCAGTTATCTCAGGGCCGAACAACAGGTGCGGGTTTCCATTGGGGGTTGGATGATCCTCAAGTGCGGCAGGGACGTCAGGGAGGAGGCCATTCCAGTCATTGCTGCGAAGGATGGTGACTACGACAGTCCAGCTGTCACGCGCATCGCCAAGCCGCCATACCACAAAGCTCTTGGGGATGAGTCGCAAGCTAATTACTCTGGCTTTCAGAAGGATGAATCTGCGGTCTTGACAAGGGTTATACCAGGAGACTAATGAACCATATCCACCCAGTGCCTTAGTAATGTAGTAATCCGATTGATAGTCATATGGGAAGCCAAAGAACATGATCCAAACTTCAGGCCCAAATGGTGCAGCTCGACGGTTAAGAGTCGCATTATGCGGAACAAAAGTAATCAACAGATCTTCGTCCTCAAGCTCAAGTGGAGTGTTCACAACAGTATCTCTCATAAAGGAATCCACAAATCCGAAAATCCCAACACCAAGGGGGTGATCACTGACCTCAGTACTAAAAAGTTGTGATTCCTGAAGCAGAGCAGTGATCTGATTGCGGACGGAGGCTTGGCGATGCAGGGGCACATAGGCACTGGCTTATGCAATGGCCAGGTACTCATGGCTGAGAGGAGCAATCGGTACAACGACCATGCCACTGCGCACCAGACGATCGGCCGGCCCTGGTGCAACGGCGAAACCCGACGGGAGGAAAGGCAATAGGTTCAGTGGGTAGTTCGCCATTGTTGTGGAGTGGAGCAGCGGAGAGGGTGATGGTGTAGAGATTGGATGCAACGGCAATGGCACAAGTTGTAGCAGATAGTCAGACTGCAGCGATGGGACGGGGCAAGGTGAGGTGTGTTGGATTCTCGAGGCGGAAGCTGAAGTGTGAATGGGGGCGGTGGTAGGCAAATTTGCCTTTACCACCCATTTCCATTTCTTTTGGAGAGCGGCTCTGCGGTAAGATGACGCCACGTGGCCATAGAACCCACAAGCATCACATCGGACGGTCCTCGCAGCGGATTTGGTCATGCTTTTGGTAGAAAAAGGACGGCCCAGAGATCTCGGGTGAATAATCTCAGTCTCCTAGTTTGACCCTGGCAAGGAGCGGGTGTCACGGCTGCTATGTTTTGGGCAGTCTCCTGTTTTATGATCAGGGCCCTAGCAATTAATGCATATGATGCGAGCTTGGCAAACGATCCTGCAGTGTCCCCATTGAAGGCATCTAGCGCACAGGGCGGCCCAATTAGTGGCAAGAGAAAGAATGTCACCCGCGGAATAGTCTGCTTGGGCTAAATCGGCCTTATGTTTAGCGCTGAGCATCGGGGGCCACATGTCATGGGGCGGGGCGTAACGGAAGGCAGACTTGAGGAAACTTTGCGGGAGTGGAGGGTACTGGGCACGCACGGGGTATTTGAATTGCCCAAATGAAATACACTCAATAACTCTATCAGCCTCAGACTCCGCCTGGGAAAGATAATGCTCCATTAATGCCAGGCAGTCAGTTGGTAAGGCGCAAATGCTGCCCTGCTGATGTGGCGGTTTGATAGACCCAAATTGAATTTGAGTTTTCTCATGGCGATCAACCAACAGAGAAGTAGAGGCCTCATGATCATGCGTATTAGAAAAGCTCCAATGCTTCAGATTAACCAGGTTAAACTTGCTGAGTTCTTTGGCCGACGATGAATCGGTTGACTGACCCTTACGTAAAAAGTCCAGAGAAGCAGATAGGGCCACAGGATGACGATCCAAGATCTCGACCAACTCTTGATCGGCATGCAAATGAGAACCAGAATATTTCTTTGCAAAACGGCCATTAAAAAGATGGAAATGGCATACAAAGTCTGGCCAGACACGATCCCTCAAACCATAGATGAAATGCCCCACCATGTTGTTGGCCACAGAAAAGCGAAATGATCGGGGGGTAAGAGTAACAGTATTGAAACCAGAGCAAAGACCCCCAATGCAACAATGTAAAGCCAATCCAACCGAGTCAATCGTGAGAGGAAATGAAGCCGAAGAGAAGGATACCACCAAAAAGAATTCCTTGGTGTCCCGGGAGGGGGAGAATTGCACCGTAGAGCCAAACTTACGTCTCACCTGATCAGCCAGGGACAAACCAGGAGCAAAATCCCAATGGAGGAGGCCTTCCATGGTGATGGCAGCTAGAGATCGCCATAGGTGGTGGAAAGCAGGTGGAAGAGAGGAGAGGTGGGAGAGGAGAGGAGAGGAGCCATCTCTCTCTCGATGTTAACCCTGTTGTAGTTAACATTGGCTTTAAATGTACTTACACAGGGCTACAATGGGCGACGATGTTGTTTGCCGTCGAGGTTAGTTGCATCCCATGTCTTATACACGATCTATTCCTAAATTTAAGTGTTTTTAGAGATTCCAATATAGACTACATAAGGAGCAAAATGAGTGAATCTAGATTCTAATCTAAACTATATCTATAATTTATATACATCTGTATGTAGTTCATATTGAAATCTCTAAAAAATACTTGTACTTAGGAATGTAGGTAGTTGTATTTTACATCATTTGTGCAATCTCAGTTTAGCTTCTAACATTTACTGGTTGCTTGTAGGTACATATATGTCACGCCCAATATGCGACCCTATCCAAAAGGAACTCGAAGGTCCCACCAAGGATAGACCCGCATATTGAAACGCTTTTGCAAGGTGGATATCGTTACATCAACATTACATAATAGATGGGGATACATACAAGAGGCATACAATGCCACACGAATACAACATCACAATACATCAGAGCATCATCCGACTACGGATGAAACACAAACAGAAACTCAAACGACATCCACCCTGCTAGCCCAGGCTGCCGACCTGGAACCTATCCCTGATCGAAGAAGAAGATGAAGAAGCACTCCAAACAAGCATACATCGCTCTCGCGTCAAGATCATCGCAAAACCTGTACCTGCAACTGTTGTTGTAGTAATCTGTGAGCCACGAGGACTCAGCAATCCCATTACCATGGGTATCAAGAATAGAAAAGCTTAAAGGGAAAGGAAGGAGAAAAGTGGTGAGGTTGCAGCAGCGACTAAGCATATATGGTGGCTAACATACGCAAATAAGAGCGAGAAGAGATCAAGCGGAACGGTCGTGAAACAAGCAATGATCAAGAAGTGATCCTGAACTCCTACTTACGTCAAACATAACCCAGAAACCGTGTTCACTTCTCGGACTCCGCCAAAAAGAGACCATCACGGCTACACACGCGGTTGATGTGTTTTAATTCGGATCTGGTGTCAAGTTATCTACAACCGAACATTAACAAATTCCCATCTGCCTATAACCTCAGGCACGGCTTTCGAAAGATTATAACCTGCAGGGGTGTCCCAACTTAGCCCATGACAAGCTCTCGCGATCAACGAAGGAATAGACCTTCTCCTAGGAAGACCCGATCAGACTCGGAATCCCGGTTTATAAGACATTTCGACAATGGTAAAACAAGACCAGCAAAGCCTCCCGCTGTGCCGACAAATCCCGATAGGAGCTGCACATATCTCATTCTCAGGGCACACCGGATGAGCCAGACGTCGGGTTGGCATAGACCCTGGTTGCCCAGGGGGCGCCGGACATCGCTCGGTTCGGACCAACACTTAGATAAGCACTGGCCCGGGGGGGCTAAAATAAAGATGACCCTCGGGTTGGCCGACCCAAGGGAAAGGATAGGTGGTGGTGAGGCAAATGGTAAAACCAAGGTTGGGCCTTGCTGGAGGAGTTTTAATCAAAGCAAACTGTCGAGGGGGTCCCATAAATCACCCGACCACGTAAGGAACGCAAAATCCGGGAACATAACACCGGTATGACGGAAACTAGGGCGGCAAGAGTGGAACAAAACACCAGGCATAAGGCCGATTCTTCCACCCCTTTACCAAGTATATAGATGCATTAATAATATAAGAGATATTGTGATATCCCAACCAAAATCCTGTCCACCATGGAGAAATCTTCAACTTCACCTGCAACTAGCAACGCTATAAGAGGGGCTGAGCAAAAGCGGTAACATAGCCAAACAACGGTTTGCATGGGAAAGGTGTCAAAGGTTAGAGGTTCATGGCAATTTGGGATGGCTTGATAAACCGATAATAGGTAGCGCAGCATAGCGATAGAATGAAGCAACTAGCATAGCAATGATAGTAGTGAGATCCAGGGTAGCGGTCATCTTGCCTGAAATCCCACAAGGAAGAAGAACGAGTCCATGAAGAAGATGAAGCCACGAAGACGAACCAAGCGTAGACGAACGAATCCTCACGATCGCAACGAAACAAGAACTAACAAGAAGAAGCACACAACATAGTAAACACACCACACATGAACAAGGCATGATGCACAAACAAGCATGATGCATGACAATACTACATGAAGCTACTCATGGCAAGAGATGATGCAAACAAGAGCAACACATTAAGGCAAGTTTAAATGAGGCCGGGAACAACATATTACAATTCCGGTAAGTCCTCATATGCATAATTCGAAATTGGTCCAGATCTGAATAGACTTTATGTTCAAGTTGTTAAACAGCAAGTTAAGATGCAAAAGGATGATCTACACGAGATTCTAGTCAAGTTACATATAAAGTTCATTAGATTCGGAGCTACGGCTTAGAAGATATGAGCAAAACAAGTTAAATAAGGCATTGATGCAAAATGCATACAAACATCAAGCAAACACCTCAAAACAAGGATGCAACATGATAATATGAAGCTACATGCAATTCTAAGCAAGTTTCATATAGAGCACACTCAAAATGGAGCAACGGTTCAACACACACACATGAAACAAGTCATAACAACAATCTGTCCAAAACAGCAACTAGGCATATTGCACGCATCAAAACAACAGGCTACAGCACCTCAACATGAAAACAAAAGACATGGGCATGATGTACAGGTAAAGCATAACAAAACATGAACACTGAGCTATCTCTAGAAATCACTAGAACATGCTCAAACACACATGGTAAGATTGCAAGTTATAACAATTCAGACTTTGTAGAAAATAACATCACGATGCAATGTTTAGAGCTATCAAACAACATGTTACATGAACTTACAATAGAAAACAAAGATATGGCATGAATCTACTAATTGCATAGATCAAAAGTCCCTTACTGACCATAGGCCAAAAAGGATCAGAAAATATGATGGCACCCACGTAAACATAGCAAGTTATTATACAGATTCATACATGGCAGAAACAGAATTATGAAGGCATGTAGATGAGCTTGTGCAACTCACTACAGAGCAATAAATGGCATGGCAAGGCAACCAACAGTAAGAAGGCATATTTGTGAAGTTAAGCATGGCAAGAGCAAGGTCATAGGGTGCATGGATCACTAGGAAAATACATGGAAACAACTGAACTTAAAGTTAACAGGCTGACAGCAACATTTTCAAGCAACTTTTGAGCAAGATATGAACAAGATACAACAAGCTATAAATGCAACCAGGGGCATGGATGGATATATCATGACATGTAGAACAAAACATGTTTAGTGGACATCTTCAGATTATGCATAGAATGATTAGTAGCAACATGTTTATATAGCATCACGAAATAACTGATTCAGCCTAGCAAAACAACAACATCATGAACCCTACTTAACAAGCTCGATTCACTCACCACAAGTCATTGCATGACAATATAAGCATAGCATCATCAAGAAGACATGTTTGTGTAACCAACCAAGGCAAGAAAAAGTCCATAGCATGCAAGGATCAACTACAACAAGCTTGGCCAAATTGAATAACAATAAAACAATCTGCCAGGAAATATTTTGAAGCAAAAGTAGAGCACGAAAATGACATGCTAGGCTACTCCATAATTGCAACCAAGGGCATGAATGGATATACAATAACCACATGTTCAAAACATCCTTACTGAAATATCTCAAAATATGCATGGATCTCTCTGTAGCATCAAGTTTACATGGCATCAAAATAACAGCAGAATAGGGACTAAAATCAGTAACATCACGATGCCTAGTCTGCATGCTTGTGCTAGTCACCACATTGATCACAAAAATACATGGTAAGCACCTCTGTAAAGAAGACATAGCATAGATCAAAACACATGTAGATATCAACCTCATAGGATGCACACATCAATCATGGCAAAAATGACAAAAGAGCT
Organism: Triticum timopheevii; assembly: GCA_963921465.1. Classification (NCBI taxonomy): domain Eukaryota; kingdom Viridiplantae; phylum Streptophyta; class Magnoliopsida; order Poales; family Poaceae; genus Triticum; species Triticum timopheevii. The sequence goes on along the minus strand of OY997268.1, from coordinate 549,250,314 downwards.
TGTTCTGATTAACAGACAGCAGAAAACATCATGAAGCACTCTTACAACGACGATTCAGGCATCAAGATGAGCTCAAATCAATATGATGCAATGTAATGAAATGATGTACTCGTCGAGGCGAACAATTTGACATATTACACGCGTAAAACGTAGCTACGGTTGCATAGATACGGCATGATGAACATGGCATGATAATGACAGAAATCTGGGATCCGAAACTGGACGGGTCGAAGCGGGACGAGGAGATCCGGGCGGGGAGGCGCGTTTGGATCCCGGGGTTAGTGGATCTCATCCACCTCCACCGGATCCGGCCGGAGATGAACTCCGGCGAGCTCTCCGGCGACGGGGAGGCCGGCGAGGGGCGCGAGGGAGGCCGGCGAGGGGCGGACGACGCGGAGGGCGATTTCTAGGGTTTGGACTGCGGGATTTTCGGGGGAGGCCACATATTTATAGGTAGAGGGAGCTAGAAGAGTCCAAATGAGGAGCGGTTTTCGGCCATACGATTGTGATCGAACGACCGAGAGCATGGAGGGGAGTTAGATGGGTTTTGGGCTACTTTGGAAAGGTGTTGGGCTGCAAAGAGAAGGAGGCTTTACGGTTACCCGGTTAACCGTTGGAGTATCAAACGACCTCCAAATGGCACGAAAATTGACAGGCGGTCTACCGGTGGTATACCAAGGCTGCTTGGCAAGCCTCGGTCCATTCCGAGAAAGTTTAACACCCACTCACAACGAGAGACAAAAGGAGACAAAAGGGGAACGCCGGAGGGCATTGGAGCGCCGGATTGCAAAACGGACAACGGGGAAAAAGCTCAGATGCAAGAGACGAACACGTATGCAAAATGAGATGCACATGATGACATGATAAAATGCAACACGCAAGCAAATGACATGGCAACAACGGCGAATAACTGACAGACACCTGTCGCATCGAATCTGGGGCGTTACAACACTCCTCCACTAACAAGAGATCTCGTCCCGAGATCTTAGGACCGAGACGGAAGGGAAATGGGATGAGGTGAAACAAGAACTGAAGAGAAGAAGCAAAGAATCGAGAGCACTCGAGAAAAAGAGAGAAACGACGAGCATGACGAGAATCGAAAGCTCACGGAATCAGATAGACTATGAAACCACTCCGGTTAGAACGAGATAAGAAACGAATAAGGCTGAAAGGATTTAGGCAGCACTCCGGCTGAAACATGGATATAATAGAACATGAACTTCACAAGATGGGATGGCACTTGACGAGATGAACAACGCAAAGCCTCCGGAAGAATTGAAATAGAAATGAAAAGAACTTAGAAGAAGGATTGAATGGAGTTGTTGGGAAAATCAACAACGAAAGTATAGGCTTGTTGTGGACTTATGGATAACATCTCAGAAATTATGAGGTGATAACCAGCCTCAAACGGAAAAGATTAAATAACTGGGAAGAAAGAAGAAATGCAACACTCCAATTCAAAAGAATTCGAAGAATTAATTACACTTCGAGATGCGAGAAGAAAAGATACTTGAATTCCACCAACAAAATCTTGATGAACTCTTGAAGAAAAGATTAAATCATGAAGAATCACCATGAAGAACTCCGTTAACAAAAGGATGATGAGATAGAATGAAGGATGAAAGAATAAGATTAAAGCTTGCGGTGACTTAGATGGGGGTTTCGACGAAAAGGCCGAGGAAAATTTGAACTCCGGAAAAGAAAAGATGAAAACACTTGGAACTAGAATTTATTCAAGAAGAACAAACTCCGAAGGAAAGGATTAATCACTTGGATGAAATAAGAATAAGATTTATTGTATGCTTATCCTTCATCAAATTAAATTGATGACAAGCAATGGATTTTACATACTACTTATTTTTGTAGGAAAAAGGATTGAGAAGTGACATATCGCAAACTTGAGAAGATCTTCATGAACCACCGGTAGGATTGGAAAGAATGAAAGGATTAAAATGATAACAAAGGAAAAAGAATCTTAAGGGACCACGGTAAGAATTCGGAAATGACTGACGAAAGGGAATGAATCGCCGGGAAGAATTAGAAGAACAAATATGCTTGAGGGGATTTAGATGCAAAAGAACGAAGAGATAATGAGCTGATTAAAGAACACTTGAACGAAGCACCGGGATAATTAGAGGACGATAGCTGGAATGACGAGGGCGAAGAATTCTTCTGGAACGATGGCCTCCAGTGAAAAGAAATGGGAAAACAACTTCTGACATACTCCGGATGGGTAATAAAAGAATATCTGACAAAAGGAATAATTCGAGAGGATGATATGAAGCTAGAACCACGAAACTTCGCAAGAACGGGCAAGATTTAGCGGAAAGACTCTTCTGCGATCTTCAAATGACGACTAGAAACACCACCAAAATTACTGAGATACTCCGGGAGAATGAAAACCGAAAAGGTTGAGCCAACAATGAAATGATTTGAAATCGATCTTGAAAGGTATGTGACTGATGAAATCCATTCTTACGTCACACTTGAAAAGAATTGAGAATAAGTCCGGGGGAATCAGAAGAGTCAGGTAAGATCCTGGGAAAAGACCTGTGGGTTAGGGCCCGCTGAAGAGAAAAAATACCGTTGAAAAGGATTGATGAACAGATAGATGATGCACCGAAACAATTGAAATATTAGAATGAGGTGACAACCTCGAATTAATTGGAACACAGACGAATCTCCTGAGATGTCTTGAGCACTCCGGAAGGATAAACTGGCGAGAGACGAACGAGCAGGGAGAACACTTCGAAGGAAAAGAATATGATTTACCCGAAAAACTTGATTTGAATCCATCGGGGAAGAAAAAGAGATGAAGAATGACGAACAAGACGGAAATTCACCGGTTGAAATAATTGTTGGAAGACTGAAGAACCTCCGTACGAATGAAATAGATGGTCGAGAGAGAGACAGACTCCGGGAAGAAGTGGGTGGGAGGGCGGGAAAACAAAATCATCTTGGAAGGGGAAACGACGAATATCTTGAAGAGGAAACACCGGTTGAAATTATTGAGGAAAGAAAGCAAAGACTTCGCACGAGTAGGATGGATACTCGATTACGGACTCCGGTTCCGAGAAGAAGAAGGGTGGGCGGGTGGGAAAGAAAACAACTGAGGATTGAACTCAATGACGAAGAGGCTCGAGTCGACTTGACGAGAAATGCACCGGATCAAAAGAGTTGAGGAACAACGATCGGAAAAACAACTGCGTGATCCTAAAGAAAGTTTGAAAAGGGGAAGAGGAGTAATTCAAAACACCTACGTCAAGATTCCTTACCAGAGCGATGAAGGGGCAGAGGAGTAAAAAGAATTCCTACTCTCCGATATAACTAGACTCTGAAAATAGTTTTCTTCTAGACTCAACAACGGACAAACTACCGATCAATCAAGGGGGGCTCCTAGGGTCGGTCGAGGCTCTGATACCAACTTGTCACGCCCAATATGCGACCCTATCCAAAAGGAACTCGAAGGTCCCACCAAGGATAGACCCGCATATTGAAATGCTTTTGCAAGGTGGATATCTACATCAACATTACATAATAGATGGGGATACATACAAGAGGCATACAATTCCACACGAATACAACATCACAATACATCAGAGCATCATCCGACTACGGATGAAACACAAACAGAAACTCAAACGACATCCACCCTGCTAGCCCAGGCTGCCGACCTGGAACCTATCCCTGATCGAACAAGAAGCAGAAGAAGCACTCCAAACAAGCATACATCGCTCTCGCGTCAAGATCATCGCAAAACCTGTACCTGCAACTGTTGTTGTAGTAATCTGTGAGCCACGAGGACTCAGCAATCCCATTACCATGAGTATCAAGACTAGCAAAGCTTAAAGGGAAAGGAAGGGGAAAAGTGGTGAGGTTGCAGCAGCGACTAAGCATATATGGTGGCTAACATACGCAAATAAGAGCGAGAAGAGATCAAGCGGAACGGTCGTGAAACTAGCAATGATCAAGAAGTGATCCTAAACTCCTACTTACGTCAAAGATAACCCAGAAACCGTGTTCACTTCCCGGACTCCGCCGAAAAGAGACCATCACGGCTACACACGCGGTTGATGCGTTTTAATTCGGATCTGGTGTCAAGTTATCTACAACCGGACATTAACAAATTCCCATCTGCCTATAACCGCAGGCACGGCTTTCGAAAGATTATACCCTGCAGGGGTGTCCCAACTTAGCCCATGACAAGCTCTCGCGATCAACGAAGGAATAGACCTTCTCCTAGGAAGACCCGATCAGACTCGGAATCCCGGTTTACAAGACATTTCGACAATGGTAAAACAAGACCAGCAAAGCCTCCCGCTGTGCTGACAAATCCCTATAGGAGCTGCACATATCTCGTTCTCAGGGCACATCGGATGAGCCAGACGTTGGGTTGGCATAGACCCTGGTTGCACAGGGGGCGCCGGACATCGCTCGGTTCGGACCAACACTTAGACAAGCACTGGCCCGGGGAGGCTAAAATAAAGATGACCCTCAGGTTGGCCGACCCAAGGGAAAGGATAGGTGGTGGTGAGGCAAATGGTAAAACCAAGGTTGGGCCTTGCTGGAGGAGTTTTATTCAAAGCGAACTGTCGAGGGGGTCCCATAAATCACCCGACCGCGTAAGGAACGCAAAATCCGAGAACATAACACCGGTATGACGGAAACTAGGGCGGCAAGAGTGGAACAAAACACCAGGCGTAAGGCCGAGTCTTCCAACCTTTACCAAGTATATAGATGCATTAATAATATAAGAGATATTGTGATATCCCAACCAAAATCCTGTCCACCATGGAGAAATCTTCAACTTCACCTGCAACTAGCAACGCTATAAGAGGGGCTGAGCAAAAGCGGTAACATAGCCAAACAACGGTTTGCATGGGGAAGGTGTCAAAGGTTAGAGGTTCATGGCAATTTGGGATGGCTTGATAAACAGGTAATAGGTAGCGCAGCATAGCGATAGAACGAAGCAACTAGCATAGCAATGATAGTAGTGAGATCCAGGGTAGCAGTCATCTTGCCTGAAATCCCACAAGGAAGAAGAACGAGTCCATGAAGAAGATGAAGCCACGAAGACGAACCAAGCATAGACGAACGAATCCTCGCGATCGCAACGAAACAGGAACTAACAAGAAGAAGCACACAACATAGTAAACACACCACACATGAACAAGGCATGATGCACAAACAAGCATGATGCATGACAAGACTACATGAAGCTACTCATGGCAAGAGATGATACAAACAAGAGCAACACATCAAGGCAAGTTTAAATGAGGCCGGGAACAACATATTACAATTCCGGTAAGTCCTCATATGCATATTTCGAAATTGGTATAGATCTGAATAGACTTTATGTTCAAGTTGTTAAACAACAAGTTAAGATGCAAAAGGATGATCTACACGAGATTCTAGTCAAGTTACATATAAAGTTCATTAGATTCGGAGCTACGGCCTAGAAGATATGAGCAAAACAAGTTAAACAAGGCATTGATGCAAAATGCACACAAACATCAAGCAAACACCTCAAAACAAGGATGCAACATGATAATATGAAGCTACATGCAATTCTAAGCAAGTTTCATATAGAGCACACTCAAAATGGAGCAACGGTTCAACACACACACATGAAACAAGTCATAACAATAATCTGTCCAAAACAGCAACTAGGCATATTGCAAGCATCAAAACAACATGCTACAGCACCTCAACATGAAAACAAAATACATGGGCATGATGTACAGGTAAATCATAACAAAACATGAACACTGAGCTATCTCTAGAAATCACTAGAATATGCTCAAACACACAAGGTAAGATTGCAAGTTATAACAATTCAGACTTTGCAGAAAATAACATCACGATGCAATGTTTAGAGCTATCAAACAACATGTTACAAGAACTTATAATAGCAAACAAAGGCATGTCATGAATCTACTAATTGCATAGATCAAAAGTCCCTTACTGACCATAGGCCAAAAGGGATCAGAAAATATGATGGCACCCACGTAAACATAGCAAGTTATTATACAGATTCATACATGGCAGAAACAGAATTATGAAGGCATGTAGATGAGCTTGTGCAACTCACTACAGAGAAATAAATGGCATGGCAAGGCAACCAACAGTAAGAAGGCATATTTGTGAAGCTAAGCATGGCAAGAGCAAGGTCATAGGGTGCATGGATCACTAGGAAAATACATGGAAACAACTGAACTTAAAGTTAACAGGCTGACAGCAACATTTTCAAGCAACTTTTGAGAAAGATATGAACAAGATACAACAAGCTATAAAGGCAACCAGAGGCATGGATGGATATATCATGACATGTATAACAAAACATGTTTAGTGGACATCTTCAGATTATGCATAGAATGATTAGTAGCAACATGTTTATATAGCATCACGAAATAACAGATTCAGCCTAGCAAAACAACAACATCATGAACCCTACTTAACAAGCTCGATTCACTCACCACAAGTCATTGCATGACAATATAAGCATAGCATCATCAAGAATACATGTTTGTGTAACCAACCAAGGCAAGAAAAAGTCCATAGAATGCAAGGATCAACTACAACAAGCTTGGCTAAATTGAATAACATGTAAACAATCTGCCAGGAAACATTTTGAAGCAAAAGTAGAGCACGAAAATGACATGCTAGGCTACTCCATAATTTCAACCAAGGGCATGAATGGATAGACAATAACCACATGTTCAAAACATCCTTACTGAAATATCTCAAAATACGCATGGATCTCTCTGTAGCATCAACTTTACATGGAATCAAAATAACAGCAGAACAGGGACTAAAATCAGTAACATCACGATGCCTAGTTTGCATGCTTGTGCTAGTCACCACATTGATCACAAAAATACATGGTAAGCACCTCTGTAAATAAGACATAGCATAGATCAAAACACATGTAGACATCAACCTCATAGGATGCACACATCAATCATGGCAAAAATGACAAAAGAGCTCGTTCTGATTAACAGACAGCAGAAAACATCATGAAGCACTCTTACAACGATGATTCAGGCATCAAGATGAGCTCAAATGAATATGATGCAATGGAATGAAGTGATGTACTCGTCGAGGCGAACAATTTGACATATTACACACACGAAACGGAGCTACGGATGCATAGATATGGCATGACGAACATGGCATGATAATGACAGAAATCTGGGACTTGGTGAAAAATCAACCTCCGAAACTGGACGGGTCGAAGCGGGACGAGGAGATCCGGGCGGGGAGGCACGTTTGGATCCTGGGGTTGGTGGATCTCATCCACCTCCACCGGATCCGGCCGGAGATGAACTCCGGCAAGCACTCCGGTGAGGGGGAGGCCGGCGAGGGGCGCGGGGGAGGCCGGCGAGGGGCGGACGACGCGGAGGGCGATTTCTAGGGTTTGGACTGCGGGATTTTCGGGGGAGGCCACATATTTATAGGTAGAGGGAGCAAGGAGAGTCAAAATGAGGAGCGGTTTTCGGCCACGCGATCATGATCGAACGACCGAGAGCATGGAAGGGAGTTAGATGGGTTTTGGGCCACTTTGGAAAGGTGTTGGGCTGCAAAGAGAAGGAGGCTTTACAAGAAAACGGACAACGGGGAAAAAGCTCGGATGCAAGAGACGAACACGTATGCAAAATGAGATGCACATGATGACATGATAAAATGCAACACACAAGCAAATGACATGGCAACGACGGCGAATAACTGACAGACACCTGTCGCATCGAATCCGGGGTGTTACAATATATGAGCGGTACTGATCCACGGTTCGACCCCCTTTGTGTATGGGGCAATGAGATATTCATGAGCAAGTGTCAAGTGAGGAAACTAAGAAAGATTGTTAGGCGAAAGAAATGGGTGATGGGAATTAAGCTCTTTATTTGCACTTTATCCAAGACAATAGTGAACTTTAGGATGGTAAGTAATGTGTTGCCTTTTCCCCTGCCCACAACAAGTTACTCTATTAGACCTCATGATCTGATATTTTTCTCTTTTTAGTGGTTTCCGAAGCTATTTACTGATGATTACCTTGCAAACTACATGACCGAAGTGGAGGCAACTAAGGTTAAAGTATATAATTCATGCTACCATGATAATGCTCTAGAAGTCTTCCTGAAGGCGGTGAAGGACGGGTGGGCTATCGTCACAATGGGTTGGACAAAAGTTGTTCGTGCCTATGTCATGCAGGAAGGCACATTATGGGCATTCTGCTTCTTCAACACCATTGGCAGTCAAAATGATTTACACTTGTCTCTTCACCTTTACCGCCTGTAAATATTGTGGTTCATCATAGTTAATTGTTGTCTAATCCTGTAATTACTGAACATATTATACTGATAATTTTATTTATGGATTCATTGTTGAACCAGTGTGCTAAGAATTTGAATTGCAAGTTTCATATTTCAAAATTTCCAATTCGAATAGTAAATTACAGCCAAAAAATGTACAACAGCAAATAAAATAATGTGCACACGGTTATAAAGAAAACAACGTGTGCGATGAAAAAAGAAAACAGACAGTTCTTTGAGGTGAAACATTTGTGATGCCCAACGGACGGACACACGATTTTGTCTTATATGTGTGTGCGATTCATGGTAATATGGCAAACGTTTCGAACCAGTGTGCGTGTGTGATAGGAATACCAATTGCACACAGTTATGAAAATGTACACGTTGGCGTTAGTAAAGGCACCGCACACATTATACATTCTTGAACCATGTGCGATAACGTACCTATCATGAACATATCGACAGATTAAATGTTGATGTCCACCTTTTTCACACGATTATAGCAGCGTAATCGTTTGGGGTGTCTCTCTGATCAGAAACATAACATCGAGATGTAATGTGTGGGACTGGGGTGGCTTCTCATACGTTTATTCTATGGTGATCGTCAGTAGCCGCACGCCCATCCCCGACGGTTTCTGGGTCATGTGGGAAGGACCCCCTTATCGCCCACACTCACTTGGCGACGGTTCCAAATGCCGTCACGGAAAGGGGTTAAAAACCGTTTGTATAGCACCTTGCGGTACCAGTGGTTGTCCCCACCTGGTGGCCCCGTAGACCTTGAAACCGACGCTATAAAATCCTATTTTTCCAGAAAAAATGAGGGAGAAAGAATTATCGCGTTTCACGAGACGGAGCCACTGTTGTATCCTGTTCTTCATCGGGAGGCCAGACCTGGAGTCCGTTTGGGGCTCTGGAGAGGGGATTTTCGATCTTCGTCATCACCAACCCTTCTCCATCACCAATTCCATGATGCTCCCCACCGGGAGTGAGTAATTCCTTCGTGGGATCACTGGCCAGTGAGGAGTTGGATGATATTCATCATGTAATCGAGATAGTTTTGTTAGGGCTTGATCCCTAGTATCCATTATGTTCTGAGATTGATGTTGCTATGACTTTGCCATGCTTAATGCTTGTCACTTTGGGCCCGGGTGCCATGATTTCATATCTGGACCGTTTATGTTATCACCATTATATCTATGTTCTAGATTTGATCTTGCAAGTTATAGTCACCTACTACGTGTTATGATCCGGCAACCCCGAAGTGACAATAGTCGGGGCCACTCCCGATGATGACCGTAGTTTGAGGAGTTAATGTATTGAATGTGCGCTAATGCTTTGTTCCGGTTCTCTATTAAAAGGAGGCCTTGATATCCCTTAGTTTCCAATAGGACCCCACTGCCACTGGAGGATAGGACAAAATATGTCATGCAAGTTCTTTCCAGGCACGTATGACTATTTACGGAATACATGCCTACATTATATGTATGAATTGCAGCTAGTGCCGTATCGCCCTAGGTTATGATTGTCTCATGATGAATATCATCCAATGAGTCGCCGGTCCAATGCCTATGATTTTCCTACATATTGTTTCTGCTAAGTTACTACTGCTATTGTTACTATTGCACTTGCTACAAAACTACTGCTATCACTATTACTATTACTATTGCTATTGCTACTACTATCAAATTTATCATACTACTTTGCTACTGATCACTTTGTTGCAGATAATTAATCTCCAGGTGTGGTTGAATTGACAACTCAGCTTCTAATACTTGCAAATATTCTTTGGCTCCCCTTGTGTTGAATCTATAAATTTGGGTTGAATACTCTACCCTCGAAAACTGTTGTGATCCCATATACTTGTGGGTTATCACTCCCCCAACCTTAACCCATTGCTTGTCCTCAAGCAATTCAGTTGACAAACTGAAAGTGATAAAGAAAAACTTTTACAAACTCTATTTGATCTTGTTGTTGCAAATATGTAAAGCCAACGTTCAAATTTTCAGCAAAGATTATGAACTAACCATATTCACAATAACATTAAGGTCTCATGTTTACTGATGTCAATGGCATAATCAACTAACGAGTAATAATAATAAATCTCGGATGACAACACTTCCTCGAAACAATCATGATATGATATAACAAGATGGTATCTCGCTATCCCTTTCTGACACCGCAAAACATAAATGCAGAGCACTCCTGAAGATTAAGGACTCACTAGGCATTGTAATGCATGGCAAAAGAGATCTAGACACAGTCATACTCAATATCAATTAATAACAATACATACAAATTACCGTGGTGCTCTCTAACTGGTGCTTTTTATAAGAGGATGAGGACACAACATAAAAGTAAATAGATAGGCTCTTCATAGAGGGAAGCAGGGATTTGCAGAGGTGCTAGAGCTTGATTTTTTGAAACTGAGATAAATAATATTTTGAACGGCATGCTTTCATTGTCAACATAACAACCAAGAGATCTCAGTATCTTCCATGCTACATACATTATTGGCGATTCCCAAACAGAATGGTAAAGTTTATACTCCCCCACCACCAACAAGCACACTCCACGGCTAGTCCAAAACAACGGGTACCGTCCAACTAACAACAATCCTGGGGGAGTTTTGTTTGTGATTATTTTGATTTGATTTAAGCATAGGACTGGGCATCCTGATTACCAGCCATTTTCTCATGAATGATGAGCAGAGTCCACTCATCGTGAGAATAACCCACTAGCATGGAAGATACTGACAGCCCCAGTCGCTACATGAGCGATTCGGGCATACAAAACATAATTTCATTTGAAGGTTTAGAGTTTGGCACATGCAAATTTACTTGGAACGGCGGGTAAATACCACATATAGGTAGGTATGGTGGACTCATATGGAACAACTTTGTGGTTTATGGAAGTGGATGCACAAGAAGTATTCCCGCTTAGTACAAGTGGAGGCCAGAAAGAGACTGGGAAGCAACCAACTAGAGAGCGACAACAGTCATAAACATGCATTAAGATTAACCAACAATGAGTGCAAGCATGAGTAGGATATAAATCACCATGAACATAAATATTGTGGAGGCTATGTTGATTTTGTTTCAACTACATGCGTGAACATGTGCCAAGTCAAGTCATTCGAATCATTCAGCGGAGGATACCATCCTATCATACCACATCACCACCATTTTAAGAGTATGTTGGCACGCAAGATAAACAATTATAAACACCCAGATAATTAAGCATGGCATGAGTAACTATAATCTCTGATTGTCATTGCAAACATGTTTCATTCATAATAGGCTGAATCAGGAATGATGAACTAATCATATTTATAAAAACAAAATAGGCTGAGTTCATACCAGCTTTTCCTCATCTCAATCATTTCATCATATATCGTCATTGTTATATTTCACTTGCATGACCAAATGGTGTGGATAATAATAATAGTGCACGTGCATTGGACTAATTTGGAATCTGCAAACATTTATTCAAAGGAGAAGAGAAGGTAATATGGGCTCTTTGTTAGATCAACAATAATGCATATAAGAGCTACTCATCATTTTCATCGTGGTCTTCTCCTCTCGACCCCCAAAGAAAAGAAAAGAATTTCAAAGAAACACACTGAAATGTTTGTGGAGTTTTTGTTTTTTGAAGAAAGTAAAACAAGAACGGAAAAAACTATTTACACGGGAAAGCTCCCAACAAGCAAAAGAAGAACGAGAAATCTTTTTTGGTTTTCCTTTTAATACTACTACTAAGTAAACATGAAGAGTAAACTAGACTACAACTAATTTTTTGGTTTTTCTCAAAGTTTTTCAAACACACAAGAAGAAAGCAAGAAAACAAAATAAACTAGCATGGATGGTACAATGAAAAAGTATGAACACCGACAACTAGAATGAGTGTGTGAACATGAATGTAATATCAGTGAGAAATACGTACTCCCCCAAGCTTAGGCTTTTGGCCTAAGTTGGTCTAGGGCCACCACTGCCCCGAATGGTATTCGAAATCATAGTTGGGGTCATACTGTGCTGCGGCAGCTACCGCCTGACGAGCTACTTCCTGGAGGCGAGCGGCCTCCGTTGTTCTCTCATACTCATTTGCATCATATGCATCAAATTCATCCTTGAAGCCTGCATGAACCATAAATTAATCCGACGGCCATTCACAAGGCCGCACTTGAGATTACCTTAGTGGTTCAAGGTCCGGCTCACGTATCACGAGCCTCGGTGCTTGCTTCCTCGAAGAACCACCTTGGTACATTTTCCTAAACATTTTTCTTCCTCTAAAAATTTCTAAAAAATTTAGTGACTCAAAATAAAAGTGAACCAAACTCAACAAAATTGATAGCAACTACTCGCACAAGTGCCTAGAGGCTATATCATGCATCAACACCACTTTGGGCCATATAAATTTGACATGCAAGCTCAAGAACAGGGTCACCACACAGCAAAAATTTGCAATAGAAAGCACTAGAACAAAAACTAATTGGACCACTGGAGGAGTCACATACCGAAGAACAATCCCCCAAAGCAGTTTTGCGAATGGGGATTTGAGCAAGGAGATCGAAAATGGTAGTAGAATGAGCAAGAACACGGGTTTGAGCTACGGGATGATTTTTTCTGGAGGAAGACGAAGTGGATGAGTACTGGAATAACTGGAAGGGACCCACATGGGGCCCACAAGACAGGGAGCTCACCTAGGGGGTAGGGCTTTCCCTCCATCCTTGTGGCTCATGGGTGGATCCCCCTGGTGTGTTCTTAGTGCCAAAAATTCTCAAATATTCTATAAAAATCATACTAAATTTTCAGGGCATTTGGGGAACTTTTATTTTCGGGGTATTTTTTACTGCATGGATAATTCAGAAAACAGACAGAAAATACTATTTTTGCTTTATTTAATATAAACAACAGAAAGTAAAAGGAGGGTACAAAAAGTTGTGCTTCCTAAATTCATCCATCTCATGCTCATCAAAAGGAATCCATTAACAAGGTTGATCAAGTCTTATTAACAAACTTCTTCCGAATAACATGAAACCGGAGAATTTTCGAATAACACTAGGTTACGTCAATGAGGATATGCATGTTGCCAACAATAAGAATATCATATTTCTTTTTGACAGTAGGAAGAGGGAATTCAAAACCTCCAATAGTAATAGTTGAAAGTTTTCCAATAGAATTGATACTATGAAGTTGAGGTTGTTTCTTCGGAAAGTGTACCATATGATCATTACCATTAACATGAAAAGTGACATTGCCTTTGTTGCAATTAATAACAGCCCCTGCATTATTCAAAAAGGGTCTACCCAGGATGATTGACATACTGTCATCCTCGGGGATATCAAGAATAACAAAGCCCGTTAAGATAGTAACGTTTGCAACCACAACAGGCACATCCTCACAAATACCGATGGGTATAGAAGTTGATTTATCATCCATTTGCAAAGAGATTTTAGTAGGTGTCAACTTATTCAAATCAATTCTATGATATAAAGAGAAAGGCATAACACTAACACCGGCTCCAAGGTCACATAAAGCAGTTTTAACATAGTTCCTTTTAATAGAGCATGGTATAGTTGGTACTCCTGGGTCTACTAGTTTCTTTCGTATTCCACCCTTAAAAGTATAATTAGCAAGCATGGTGGAAATTTCAGCTTCGGGTATCTTCCTTTTATTAGTGATAATATCTTTCATATACTTAGCATAAGGAGGCATTTTACGCATATCAGTCAAACGCAGGCGCAAAAAGATAGGTCTAATCATTTCAGCAAAGCGCTCAAAATCCTCATCATCCTTTTTCTTGGATGGCATAGGAGGAAAAGTCGTGGGTTTCTGAACCCATGGTTCTCTTTATTTACCGTGCTTCCTAGCAACAAAGTCTCTCTTATCATAACTTTGATTCTTTGATTGTGGGTTATCCAGATCAACAACAGGTTCAATCTCTACATCATTATCATTACTAGGTTGAGCATCAACATGAACATCATCATTAACATTATCACTAGGTTCATGTTCATCACCAAATTGTGCCTCAGCATCAGAAATAGAAATATCACTGGGATTCTTAGGTGTGTCTATAATAGGTTCATTAGAAGCATGCAAAGTCCTATGAGTGTTCTTTCTCTTTTTATTAGAGGGACTAGGTGCATAAGTATTAATTCTCTGAGAATCTTGCTCAACTCTCTTAGGATGGCCCTCGAGATACAAAGGTTCTTGGGTCATTTTACCACCTCTAGTCATAACCCTAACAACATTATCATTGTTCTTATTATTTAACTCATTGAGAAAATCATCTTGTGCCTTAAGTACTTGTTTTACTTGAGTTGTAACCATGGAAGCTTTTTTACTAATAAGCTTATGCTCATTTTTAACTCTAGACATATAATCACTCAAGTGCTCAACCATATAAGCATTACGTTTCAATTGTCTACCAATATAAGCATTGAAATTTTCTTGTTTAATAATAAAGTTATCAAACTCATCCAAGCATTGACTAGCAGACTTATTATGAGGGATATCACCTTCATCAAATCTATAGAGAGAATTTACCTTTACTACCTGTGTCGAGTTATCAAGACCATGTATTTCTTACATAGGCGGTAAATTCTTAACATCTTCATCTTTAATACCTTTTTCTTTCATAGATTTATTTGCCTCTTGCATATCTTCAGGACTGAGAAATAGAATACCCCTTTTCTTCGGAGTTGGCTTAGGAGTTGGTTCAGGAAGTGTCCAATCATTATCATTACTCAATATATTATTCAATAGCAATTCAGCTTGCTCAATAGTTTTTCCCTGAAAACACAACCAACACAACTATCCAGGTGGTCTCTGCAAGCATCAGTTAGTCCATTATAAAAGATATCAAGTATTTCATTTTTCTTGATAGGATGATCAGGCAAAGCATTAAGTAATTGGAGAATCCTCCCCCAAGCTTGTGGGAGACTCTCTTCTTCGATTTGCACAAAGTTAAATATTTCCCTTAAGGCAGCTTGTTTCTTATGAGCAGGAAAATATTTTGCAGAGAAGTAGTAAATCCTATCCTGGGGATTACGCACACAACCAGGAGCAAGAGAATTAAACCATAACTTAGCATCACCCTTTAATGAGAAAGGAAACAATTTAAGAATATAGTAATAGCGATTTTTTTCCTCATGAGCAAATAGGGTGGCTATATCATTCAATTTAGTAAGATGTGCCACAACAGTTTAAGATTCATAACCATGGAAAGGATCAGATTCAACCAATGTAATTAACTCAGGATCGACAGAGAATTCATAATCCTTATCAGTAACACAGATAGGTGAAGTAGCAAAATTAGGATCATATTGTATTCTAGCATTCAAAGACTTTTCTTTCATCTTACCTAACAGTTTTTTAAGATCATCTCTACCATTGCAAGCAAAAAAGTGTCTAGCATTTTCTTCATCCATGATATAATTCATATCTAGGGGGAGAATCATAATCTTCAGTTTCACTAATATCATCAGTTTCAGTAATTTCATTCTCTCTAACCCTAGCATGTTGTTCATCAATAAATTCACCTAATGGCACAGTATTATCAAGTAGAGAAGTAGTATCATCATAAGCATCATGCATAGCAGAAGTGGCGTCATCAATAACATGCGACATATCAGAATCAATAGCAGGTGTAGGTGTCACAAGTTTACTCAAAACAAAAGGTGAATCAAGTGTAGAGCTAGATGGCAGTTCCTTACCTCCCGTCGTAGGTGAGGGAAAAATATTGGTTCTTTGATCTTTCAAATTCCTCATAGTGACCAACAGATATAAATCCCAAGTGACTCAGAGAATAGAGCTATGCTCCCTGGCAACAGCGCCAGAAAAAGGTCTTGATAACCCACAAGTATATGGGATGGCAACAGTTTTCGAGGGTAGAGTATTCAACCCAAATTTATTGATTCGACACAAGGGGTGCCAAAGAATATTCTCAAGTATTAGCAGCTAAGTTGTCAATTCAACCACACCTGAAAGACTTAATATCTGCAGCAAAGTATTTAGTAGCAAAGTAATATGGAAGTAACGGTGACGGTGGCAAAAGTAGTAGTGGCAGTTTTGTAGCAACCGTAACCGTGGCAATGAAAAAGTAACTTAGCAAAAATCAATATGAAACGAGCTCGTAGGCAATGGATCAGTGATGGATAATTATGTCGGATGGCATTCATCATGCAACAGTTCTAACCTAAGGTGACACAGAACTAGCTCTAATTCATCAATATAATGTAGACATGTATTCCGAATATAGTCATACGTGCTTATGAAAAAGAACTTGCATGCCATCTTTTGTCCTACCCTCCTGTGGCAGCGGGGTCCTATTGGAAACTAAGGGATATTAAGGCCTCCTTTTAATAGAGTACTAGTGGTAGAGTGGCAACGAAAAAGTAACTTAGCAAAAATCAATATGAAACGAGCTCGTAGGCAATGGATCAGTGATGGATAATTATGTCGGATGGCATTCATCATGCAACAGTTCTAACCTAAGGTGACACAGAACTAGCTCTAATTCATCAATATAATGTAGACATGTATTCCGAATATAGTCATACGTGCTTATGAAAAAGAACTTGCATGCCATCTTTTGTCCTACCCTCCTGTGGCAGCGGGGTCCTATTGGAAACTAAGGGATATTAAGGCCTCCTTTTAATAGAGTACTAGTGGTAGAGTGGCAAAGAAAAAGTAACTTAGCAAAAATCAATATGAAACGAGCTCGTAGGCAATGGATCAATGATGGATAATTATGTCGGATGGCATTCATCATGCAACAGTTATAACCTAAGGTGACACAGAACTAGCTCTAATTCATCAATATAATGTAGGCATGTATTCTGAATATAGTCATACGTGCTTATGAAAAAGAACTTGCATGACATCTTTTGTCCTACCCTCCTGTGGCAGCAGGGTCCTATTGGAAACTAAGGGATATTAACGCCTCCTTTTAATAGAGTACTAGTGGCAGTTTTGTAGCAATCGTAACAGTGGCAACGGAAAAGTAACTTAGCAAAAATCAATATGAAACGAGCTCGTAGGCAATGGATCAATGATGGATAATTATGTTGGATGGCATTCATCATGCAATAGTTATAACCTAAGGTGACACAGAACTAGCTCTAATTCATCAATATAATGTAGGCACGTATTCCGAATATAGTCATACGTGCTTATGAAAAAGAACTTGCATGACATCTTTTGTCCTACCCTCCTGTGGCAGCGGGGTCCTATTGGAAACTAAGGGCTATTAAGGCCTCCTTTTAATAGAGTACCGGACCAAAGCATTAGCACTTAGTGAATACATGAACTCCTCAAACTACGGTCATCACCGGGAAGTGTCCCGACTATTGTCACTCCAGGGTTGCCAGATCATAACACGTAGTAGGTGACTATAACTTGCAAGATAGGATCAAGAACAAACATATATTCATGAGAACATAATAGGTTCAGATCTGAAATCATGGCACTCGGGCCCTACTGACAAGCATTAAGCATAGCAAAGTCATAGCAACATCAATCTTAGAACATAATGGATACTAGGGATCAAACCCTAACAAAACTAACTCGATTACATGGTCAATCTCATCCAGCCCAGCACCGTCCAGCAAGCCTACGATGGGATTACTCACACACGGCGGCGAGCATCATGATATTGGTGATGGAGGATGGTTGATGATGACGACGGCGATGATTTCCCCTCTTCGGAGCCCCGAACGGACTCCATATCTACCCTCCCGAGGAAGAACAGGCAGCGACAGCGACTCCGTATCATAAAACACGATGAATCCTTCTTTCTGATTTTTTTTTCTTGCCGAACGTGAATATATGGAGTTGGAGTTGAGGTCGGTGGAGGTCAGGAGGCCCACAAGATAGGGCGGCGCGCCGAGGAGAGTAGGGCGTGCCCCCCCCCCCCACCCTTATGGATAGGGTGTGGGTCCCCTTCGGTTGATTCTTTCGCCAATATTTTTATCTATTCCAAAAGTTTTCTCCGTGAAGTTTTAGGTCATTCCGAGAACTTTTATTTCTGCACAAAAATAACACTATGGCAATTCTGCTGAAAACAGCGTCAGTCCGGGTTAGTTCTATTCAAATCATGAAAATTAGAGTACAAAACAAGAGCAAAAGAGTTTGGAAAAATAGATATGATGGAGACGTATCATGAGCCTAGTCGTTTTAGGTTTTGTGCTTGACAAATTAAATGTGAGTTTCATTCTGCATTTGTTCAAGCCTAAACCGTTTTCTTAAAGCGCATATTCACCCCTGAGGGAGTCCTGGATTAGGGGGTATCCGGACAGCCGAACTATATACATCGTCCGGACTATTGAAGCGTGAAGATACAAGACTCAAGACTTCGGCCCGTGTCCGGATGGGACTCTCCTTTGCGTGGAATACAAGCTTGGCGAGCCGGATATTATATTTCCTTCCTTGTAACCGACTCCATGTAAACCCTAGCCCTCTCTGGTGTCTATATAAACCGGAGAGGATGATCCTTAGAAGGACGATCACAATTACAATCATACCATCATAGGCTAGCTCTTAGGGTTTAGCCTCTACGATCTCGTGGTAGATCTACTCTTGTACTACTCATATCTTCAATATTAATCAAGCAGGAAGTAGGGTTTTACCTCCATTGAGAGGGCCCGAACCTGGGTAAACATTGTGTCCCTTGCTTCCTGTTCCCAACAGCCTAAGACGCACAGATCGGGACCCCCTACCCGAGATCTGCCAGTTTTGACACCGACATTGGTGCTTTCATTGAGAGTTCCTCTGTGTCGTTGCTTTGAAGCCTGATGCTGTCTTCAATCGCTAACAACATGGTCTAGGGCGAGACTATTCTCCCCGGACAGATCTTTGTGTTCAGCGGCTTTGCACTCCGGGCCAATTCGCTTGGTCATCTGGAGCAGATCGACAGCTACGCCCCTGGCCACAAGATCAGGTTCGGAAACTTGAACTACACGGCGGATATTCGCGGAGACTTGATCTTCGGCAGATTTGGCCCTGTGCCAGGAGCGCCGGACAGTCACGACGAGCACGGCCTAGACCTGTTGTCGGACAATGCTCGGAACATCATCCCTGCAATAGCCTCGAATCTAAATCTGGAATAGGTTGTGTTGCCCAAGGACGGAGGGGTAGACCCCGCCCCGCGGGCCGCATACTCATCGGCGATGGAGCCAAACACAGGTCTCACCTCTGTGGAGGCCTGTTACCCCGGGCCCCCGGACTCGTATCCGGCTGTTGGTTCCGGTCCGCATACCCTCGAGCCAGTCAAACCAGGTTGGGCTCCAGTAATGGAGTTTACCGCTGCAGACATCTTCCAGCACTCGCCCTTTGGCGACATGTTGAACTCATTAAAGTCTCTCTCTTTGTCAGGAGGCTCTGGGCCGAACTATGTCCGGCCTGAGTGGGAAGCAGGCAACGAAGGAATTCGTTGCCCACCCACCACCCACTTCATTGCCACGATTGATGATTTAACCGACGTTCTCGACTTCGACTCCGAAGACATCGACGGTATGGACGACGATGCAGGAGAAGCTCCAGAATCTCTGGGGCGCGGGACTACTACCTTGTCACACGATATATACATGGTGGGTACGCCCAAGAAGGACGACAGCGATAATCCGGAAGATAAAACACCCAGGCAAAAGCCAAAACAGCGACGAGACGCCGCTCAGAGTCCAGCAACAGTAAAAATAGCGACAAGAGCGCAAGAAGGATCGATATACCAGTAAACCCCGAAGGCAGTAACGACCACATGGACCCAGCGATGGAGCAGGGCGAGCCAGGTCACGCCAAACCGAGTTCGGAGCAAATACCCAATCACAATGATTCGGAGGGACGAGCTCATGAAACCGCCCCAGAACAGGAACACAGTCCGGACGATGATGCATTCACCATTCCGGACGAACGAGTGGAATGAGACAACCTCCACCGAAAGCTTATGGCCACAGCAAGAAGTCTGAAGAAGCAGAAACAACGGCTTAAAGCCGTACAGGAAAAGCTCAGTTGCAGATGGAATAAAGTGCTAGACACTGAAGAAAGATATGGCGATGATTGCCATACAAAAAGCTATCCAAAACGCAAGCTACTGCTAGAATTCGACGACGAGGTCGTTCCACCAAAGAATAATACAACCAGGAGACCAGACGTACCGCTTCACAACCACAACAGAGCGGCTACTGACACCGCGCACGATCTACGTGAGAAGCTGGATAAGAAGGCCGGTGCAGCCAGGTCCATCTACGGATCTAAAGGACACACCCCGGCGAGGAACTATGGTCACCAAACGCTCATACAAGCCAAATACCAGTTCGGAATAAGCACTAGACACAACAACAGCCGACTACATGCCACAACGCGCCCACATACAGAGGGGCTCCTCACCCCATGTGCTTCACCGAAGAAGTACCAGACCATGAATTCCCACAAGGCTTTAAACCTGTGAACATAGAGGCATACGATGGAACGACAGACCCAGGGGTCTGGATCGAGGATTTTATCCTGCATATTCACATGGCTCGTGGGGATGACCTCCACGCCATCAAATACCTTCCCCTCAAGTTGAAGGGACCAGCTCGACACTGGTTGAAAAGCCTCCCCGAAAATTCAATCGGGAGTTGGGAGGAACTCGAGGACGCTTTCAGGGCCAACTTTCAAGGGACTTATGTCCAGCCTCCGGATGCAAACGATCTAAGTCACATAATCCAACAACTCGGAGAGTCCGCCCGCAAGCTTTGGAACAGATTCCTCACTAAAAAGAATCAAATAGTCGATTGTCCGAACGCTGAAGCCTTAGCGGCATTCAAACACAGCATCTGCGATGAATGGCTCGCCCGGCACCTCGGCCAAGAAAAGCCAAGGACAATGGCAGCCTTAACAGTCATTATGACCCGCTTTTGCGCGGGTGAAGATAGCTGGTTAGCCCGTAAAGGCACCAGTGACCCCAACACATCCGAAATAAAGGATGGCAACGGGAAGCCACGGCGTAATAAACACAAACGCCAAAACAAGGAAGAGAGCCTGGATAACACAACGGTCAATGCTGGATTCAGGGGCTCTCGGCCTGGTCAGCAAAAGAAGCCATTTAAAGGCAGTAAAGAGGGACCGTCCGGTCTGAACAGAGTCCTAGACAGACTATGCCAAATTCATGGCACCCCGGAGAAACCTGCGAACCACACGCATAAAGAATGTTGGGTTTTCAAGCAGGCCGGCAAATTAAATGTCGAACACAACGGGAGGGAAACACCAAGTGAAGACGAGGATGAACCTCGCCAGCCGAACACTTGGGGACAGAAAAATTTTCCTCCAGATGTTAAAATAGTAAACATGATCCACATGACTCACACATTCACAAGAAGGCATGAACGCGCGCCCAGAGACGCGCACGATGTAGAGCCCATCGTACCCACACCTGACCACTGGATGTCTCGTCCGATCACTTTCGATCATATGGACGCCCGAACTAGTGTTCGGCGCGGAGGATCACAGGCCTTGGTGCTTGACCCAATAATCGACGGATACCGTCTCACCCGCGTCCTCATGGACGGCGGCAATAGTCTCAATTTAATATATGAGGACACTGTCCGCAGAATGGGGATAAACCCATCCAGAATTAGCCAAAGCAACGCCACCTTTGAAGGGGTGATACCAGGCGTTGACGCCCACGGCAGGGGCTCCGTCGTGCTGGAAGTAACATTCGGCTCCCCAGGTAACTCCAGAAGCGAAGAACTACTCTTCACCATTGCACCCTTCCAAAGTGGCTATCACGCATTGCTTGGAAGAGCGGCTGTCGGTGTACTAGAATAGGGGTACCCTAGTATCCCGAACTTGTGCACGGGCAGTTGCAGCACCCCGCGGCGAGGCTTGCCGGGTGACCGCCAAGGTCCTCCGTGGTTCCTTTGGAGCCATTCAAGAACAAAGTATTCAAGCCAAGGAGACAAGGCCCCGGCAAGAGGAGCTTGCCGGGAAGGCCAACCAAGGCATCGCAAGGAACTTGTCGCGACACACCATGTGTCCCGGCAAGGCCCGGTGGGCGACAAGCTTCCGGGCGCGGCAAGGCAACGGCCACGGCAAGGCGCTTGCCGCGGCAGGCAACCACTCTGTACCCATGCTCCAGCACATCCACCAACGTGTCGCCTTGGGGCCTTTACAGGCGCGTGTGGCGAGAGGCTGTGCAGCCAGCGGGGCGCGGTGGCATGCGACGCTGACAAGTTTGCCATCATGGCGAGCGGTGGCGTCCCTGACGGTCCTTTTCTGCACTGTTTGGGCGACGCAGACGGGCATTTAATGCCCTTGTCCCCTGCCGTCAGGGTTAGGTAGGATGTACTATGCAGGTAGCTGTACCAACCACCCCTCTTTTTCCATTTTTACCCTTGTCTACGTTGCCACCTGTCGGTGACCCCTTGTGCGTATAAAAGGAGGCCCATGCGCAACGTAGAGGGGGTTCGGTTCAAAACCAGAAAACACTCACGCTCGGTCTCGTTAGCAGCTCGAGTGTACTGTAGCACTCAGCGCTCCTGAGCAAGAACTCAATACAATCAGACAAGCAGCAGTAGGAGTATTATCTCTCCGGAGAGCTCCGAAGCTGGGTAAACTGCTCGTGTGCTTCGCCTCGATCTGCTCTTCGTGCGATCTCCGCCCCCCGCCGAACCGAAAGGGGCTCGGTCCGCCGGTCCCATAGGTGTTCGTGGATCAGTTTCCCCGACATCTTTGGCGCGCCAGGTAGTGGGCGTCGAGATTGTGTGAACCTGATCCGGTGTGCACACGAGCTAGATCTTCATCTTCTTCACCGACATGTCGCCGAAGAAGAAGACTTCGGCGGCAGCCGTTCCGTCCACGTCAATCCCACCACCACCGGAGCAAATGAGTGGTGGGGAAGACGCCGGCGGAAGAACGGACATCGACGAGGGAGCTCACGACGCTGCCAGGTCCAAGGACAAGGCTGCGCAGACCTCGGCGTCCGTACATGTTCCGCGCCCATCTCAGGAGGCGCAGGACCGACAGCGTCATGATACTCGCAGTACCATATGTCTGTTGAGCCAAGATCAAGCTGGTGGATATCGGGGTGCTCAAGACCAGCATGCACGCCAACATGCTGGCACGAGCGAGGCATGGTCGCCTGGACGGGATACTGCTCCTTCTAACATTGTTAGAAGTCCGAGCATATCCCGCTCCTCGCACCGTTCGCCAATGCCTCCCACCACTCCAGCAGAAGCTTGGGCGCGAGCTCAACTGCTCTTGGATTACCCTCCAACGAAAGACAAGATCGACGGATGGAGGGCCACCATTCAGAGTCTCATCGGCTTCGCCAACGGCGACACTCCGCGGCAGCCGAGTGCATCGCTGCCGCGGCAGGACCGCCAGGCGTGAGCCGGTGGCGACGAAACTGGTGAGGGTGCAACCACCATGCACTATCCACCCCGAAGGCCAAGATCACCGACTCGCCGGATCCACCTCGACAGCGACTCCACCGCATCATCGGATCCACGAGCTCGTCGTGATCAGCGCCGAGTTCTTCACGAACGACAGCAAGAAGACGCTCGTACTCGCATCGAGCGCCGAAGAGAAGCGCGGCGTCAATCCGACAAGCGCGCTGGGCCCTCTGTCGACATGCATGCGCCAGGGGAACCAGGCGACTTGCCGTACGCGGTAGGTTGCCCTGCGTTCACTCGTGAGCTGCGGCAAGTCCAGTGGCCCAGTACGAAAAATTTCAAGCCAGACGTACCAGAGAAGTACGACGGCAAGTCGCATCCGTCGGAGTTCCTCAGCATCTACACCATCGCGGTGCAAGATGCCGGGGGACGGGACGACAAGATCCTTGCCAACTACTTCCCGCTGGTGCTCAAGCCCAATGTCAGATCCTGGCTCATGCACTTGCCGGACAACTCCATATCCTCCTGGGCAAACCTATGCCATCAGCTTGTCGGCGCCTTTACGGGCGGCCACAAGCCTCATGGCCAAGAGAGCGACCTTCATCTGCTTGCCCAGAAGGAAGGAGAGCCCCTGCGCAAGTACATTCAGAGATGCAGCCGTGTACAGCACAACATCCCAGATGTCCACCCTGCCGCGGTAATCAGCGCGTTCCATCAGAACGTGCGAAACCGTAGGATGCGGGAGGAGATGGCGATGTGCAAGATCAGAGACGTCAGTGAGCTATATGCCCTGGCCGACAAGTGTGCACGTGCTGAGGAAGGGAGGAAACTCCCGGGAGAGAATACGAGAGAAGGAGGATCTGATAGTGAGGAGACTACACCAGCAAAGAGAAACCGGCGGCGGAACAACAGGAAGAAGAAAGGCAAAGAGGTGCTAGTCGTTGAGCAGTCCGGCAAGAAAGCCAAAGCTAGTAGCCCCGGCAAGGAGGCTGTGGCGGTCGCCGACAAGCAGGACGGCACCAACAAGCAGTACTGCAAGATCCACCGCACCAAGGGCCATGACCTCCAGAGCTGCAAGAAGGTCGAGCAGCTTGTTGAGCAGCAAAAAGCTGAATACGAGCGACGCGACAAGGAGAAAGCCCAGGAAGGTGCTGGAGGAGCTGGCAAGAAACGTCCCGGCCGAGGAGGACGCCGCGGCAAGGCCAAGCCGCAGCAAGGAGATAGACCTCCCCGTGGCCGCGACAAGGATGAAGATGACGACGACGATGAAGATATGGATGATGACGAGACCGATGAGCAGGAGTTCCAGAAAGCCACAGAGGTCCTGTGCGTTGACGGCGGTGCTTTTCTGCATACTTCGCACTGCCAGCTCAAGCAGTGGGTGCGGGAAGTCAATGCGGCAGAACCACCCATCGAGTCACGCAAGCCTCTGAAATGGTCCAGCACGCCTATCATCTTTGATATTGAGGACCATCATGATCGCATAACTGCGGTCGGGTGCTTGCTGATGTTGGTTTCACCAACCATCCGCAACCTCAAGGTCACTAAGATGCTAGTTGATGGCGGGGCCGGCTTGAACTTGATCTCCTCCGCGGTACTCCAGAAACTCCAGATCCCTGATAGCGAGCTCGAAGAAACCGGCACATTCCAAGGAATCAATCCGGGAAGGAGCAAGCCAAAGGGGAAGATCATGTTGTCGGTAACATTTGGCAGCGAGTTGAACTTCAGGACTGAGAGGGTCACTTTTGACGTTGCTGATTTTCCATTGCCTTACAATGGGATACTCGGCCGTCCAGCGCTCGCCAAATTCATGGCAGCCTCTCACTATGCATACAATGTACTGAAGATGCCAGGCCCGATAAGTGTCATCTCTGTCCCTGGCGACAAGAAGGATGCTCTTATTTGCGCCGACAAGATCTACCGGGAAGCAGCAGCAGCAACAGATCGCAAGTCACTTGCCGTTGAAGCTCCCGGGGCGAAGAAGAAGACCAAGTCCGGCAAGAGTTCTGACGCCCACTCCGGCAAGCGCACCTCTTCAGAGTGCTGCGCTACCGTCGAGGACGCACCATCGAGCTCCACCGGCAAGTGTAAGAAGACAATGGCAGCTCCACC
Organism: Triticum timopheevii; assembly: GCA_963921465.1. Lineage (NCBI taxonomy): Eukaryota > Viridiplantae > Streptophyta > Magnoliopsida > Poales > Poaceae > Triticum > Triticum timopheevii. The sequence continues at coordinate 549,224,523 of OY997268.1, read as the reverse complement.
AGAGACCAAGAAGGTGTCCCCCAAGGAGGACGGCACTGGTGGTACCTTCACCATCAGTGCCACTCTTGACCCTAAATAGGAAAGCGCGCTCGTTGCTTTCCTGCGGGCGAATGTCGACGTGTTTGCGTGGCAACCGTCTGACATCCCCAGTGTTCCCAGGAAAGTAATCGAGCACCATCTTGCTGTCTGTCCTCATGCGCGGCCCGTCAAGCAGAAAGTCAGGAAACAGACAGTGGAGCGCCAAGAATTCATCGCAGAAGAAATCAAGAAATTGGAAGCAGCAGGCCTTGTCAGAGGAGTGCTCCATCCTACGTGGTTGGCCAATCCTGTAGTCATGCGTAAGGCAAACGGGAAATGGAGGCTTTGTATCGACTTTACTGATGTCAATAAAGCTTGTCCCAAAGACCCATTTCCCTTGCCGCGCATCGACCAGATTGTTGACTCCACGGCCGGATGTGACTTGCTTTCATTTCTTGATGCATACTCAGGATACCATCAGATCTTCATGGCAGAAGAGGATGAGGAGAAGACCGCATTCATCACCCCATGTGGCACATACTGTTTCGTACGGATGCCCTTCGGTTTAAAGAATGTTGGTTCCACATTTGCAAGGGTAGTTCATGACGCTTTTGAGCCACAAATGCACAGGAATGTGGAAGCATACATGGATGACATAGTGGTCAAGAGCAAAGACAAGGCAACTCTGATTCAAGATTTAGACGAAACCTTTGCAAATCTGCGCAGGATCAACCTCAAGCTTAACCCTGAGAAGTGTGTGTTTGGAGTCCCTTCCGGCAAGCTTCTCGGGTTCTTCGTGTCTCAGCGGGGAATTGAAGCCAATCCCGACAAGATCAAGGCCATTGAGCAGATTGAAGCACCAAAGCGCATCAAGGATGTACGAAGACTTGCCGGTTGCGTAGCTGCTCTCAGCAGGTTTATCTCTAGGTCTGCTGAGCGCGCCTTGCCATTTTTCAAAATATTGAAAAAGGCAGGTCCAATGAAATGGACTCCGGAAGCGGAGGCTGCGCTGCAGGACTTGAAGAGATACCTGTCCTCCACTCCAACACTTGTCGCACCTAAGCCACAAGAGAAGTTGCTGCTATATATAGCGGCAACCAATCAAGTGGTTAGTGCTGCGTTAGTAGTGGAGAGGGAGGTGGATGATGAGCCAGCAACCACGGCAGAGGCATCCAGCGACAAGCAAGGGACTTCACCGGCAAGCTCTGGTCCCGACAAAGATGGATCTGCGCAGGAGCGTGACAAGATGCAGAAAAGAATGGTGCAGCGACCAGTTTACTTTGTCAGTTCCCTTCTGCAGGGGGCTAGATCAAGATACTTTGGTGTGCAGAAATTGCTTTTCGGCCTTCTCATGGCCTCGAGAAAGCTGCGCCATTACTTCCAAGCACATGAGATCACTGTCGTCACTCGTTTTCCGCTGAAGAGGATACTGCAAAATCCAGAAGCAACGGGCAGGATTGTCGAGTGGGCACTGGAACTGTCAAGCTTTGGCCTCAAGTTTGAAAGCACTTCAACTATCCAAAGTAGAGCATTGGCAGAATTCATAGCAGAATGGACGCTAATGCAAGATGAAGAAGTTCCAGAAACGAGCATCCTCGTCAAGGAAGCAAGCAAAGAGTGGCTGATGTACTTTGATGGTGCCTTCTCGCTGCAAGGCGCCGGTGCAGGCGTGCTACTTGTTGCACCCACCGGAGAACACCTCAAGTACATAGTCCAGATGCACTTCCCCAAGGAGCAAGCAATGAACAACACTACAGAGTATGAAGGATTGCTTGCCGGTCTCAGGATCGCGGCAGACCTTGGGATTAAGAAACTCATTGTCAGGGGTGACTCCCAGCTTGTCGTCCGCCAAGTGAACAAGAATTATCAGAGTCCGTTGATGGAAGCCTACGTTGATGAAGTGAGAAAGCTAGAAGAGTACTTTGACGGCCTACAGATGGAACATGTTCCAACAGCTCAGAACGACATTGCCGATGGCCTGTCAAAGTGCGCCGCACTTAAGTTACCTGTGGAACCAGGGATCTTTGTGCTCAAGCTGACCCAACCGTCTGTAACACCATCAACTAGACAGAGCAAGAAGAGAAAGTTGATTTCTGGTGACTATTTTCCGGCAGAGCTCCCCGAAGCCGCCGCCAAGAAGGTCGTCAAGATCAACACCAAGGGTGCTGAGGAGCAGTCTGCTCCGGCGAGCCCTAGGGCTTGTTCCGTTGAAGCACACGCTCCTGACAAGATTTGCTCCGGCAAGCTTGCCGGGGAACATCAAGCTCTGGCGGAGCCACAAGTTCTCGCCGTAGAAGCGGATGTTCCCACAGCAGCAAATGTGCCTTTAGTCCTTGTTGTCGAACCGCAAGCTCCAGCATGGGCACAGCAAATTGTCCATTTCCTTCAGGCAGGAGAACTTCCCGAAGAGCAAGAAGAAGCGGAAAGAGTAGCCCGGCAGTCAAATATGTACCAGTTTGTCGACAACACACTGTACAGAAGAAGACTCAACGGTGTGAAATTGAAGTGTATTCACCGGGAAGACGGACAAAAGCTGTTGGCAGAGATACATGGAGGCATATGTGGTCACCACATTGGCGCAAGAGCACTTGCCGGCAAAGTGTTCCGGCAAGGTTTCTTTTGGACGACAGCCCTCCAGGATGCAACTGCACAAGTAACCAAGTGTGAAACGTGCCAGTTCCATTCCAAGCAGATACACCAGCCAGCTCAAGCTCTCCAGACGATCCCTTTATCCTGGCCATTTTCGGTCTGGGGGCTCGACATCCTCGGCCCTTTCCCCGAGCTGTCGGGGGCTTTGAGTACTTGTACGTTGCGATCGACAAGTTCACAAAGTGGCCGGAAGTGGAACCAGTGAGGAAGGTGACAGCACAGTCAGCAGTCAAGTTCTTTAGGTCGACTGTGTGCCGTTTCGGGATCCCTAACAGGATCATCACCGACAACGGCACACAATTCACGAGCCGCACCTTCATGCAGTACGTCCAAGATCTTGGCGCCAAGGTCTACTTCGCTTCTCTTGCTCATCCGAGAAGCAACGGTCAAGCAGAGAGGGCAAATGCTGAAGTGCTGCGCGGGCTCAAGACCAGGACTTTCGACAGGCTGCACAAATGCGGAAAGAACTGGATTGAGGAGCTGCCAATGGTTCTTTGGTCGATCAGGACGACGCCAAATCGAGCCACTGGCCAGACACCTTTTGCTCTAGTCTATGGAGCAGAGGCAGTTCTCCCCATGGAACTCGTATACGGGTCACCTCGAGTGCTCGCTTATGATGAGCTTGAGCAAGAGCAGCTGCGACAAGATGACCGCTGCTCCTTGAGGAGGACCGTCTTCAGGCTGCTGTACGAGCTACTCGATACCAGCAAGCTTTGCGCCGCTACCATAGCCGCAAAGTTAATGCCAGAAGTTTCGAGGAAGGCGACCTTGTTCTTCGGCGCGTTCAGTCCGCCAAGAATTCCAACAAGTTGACGCCGAAGTGGGAAGGCCCTTACCAGGTGAAACGAGTCACTAGGCCTGGCGCTGTCCCCCTTGAGACCGAAGATGGCATTCCGGTGAGCAATTCCTGGAACATTGAGCATCTTCGTAAGTTTTACCCGTAGGGCGCGGTTGCCGGAACCTGTTCGGGCAACCACCTTTTGTACAAGTCTTGCCGATGTTGCATGTAATCCTTTGTACAAAGCCGGGCGCAGATCCCGTGCATAAGTAAAGCTCATGTGCTCCGCACATCTTGTCAATTTCATGCTTTCTACTTTATATTTGCATGCATTATCTGACACTTTGTGCAGCACCCACCCCCGGTAAGCAATAGCGAGCCGTGAGGCTCCATATCTTTATTTTCTCTTCTTTCTCTTTCTCAAAGGAAAGGAAGGTTCCCTCGCACACAAGTTTGTCGGGGGGAAAGGAGAAGATAATGGTGTGGGCCAGGCATTGTTCAAGGAAGTTTCGCCTTACTGGAAAGCAAACGACAGAAAAGCTAAGTTGCCAAAGTTTGAGCAATCAGTTTTAAATTTTTAAGTTCTCTTCCTCGAACGACCGTACTTTGTATGGTAAACCTGTGCGTGGAGGAACCAACTCGTAGCTAGTTGCGCCCTTACTTTGTTTTGAGTCCGCTCAACAACTTAAGTGAGCTGCGACTAGTTGCGACAAGGTTTCTTGTCGGAAGCGGCACCGCTAGCAGGCTGCTGACGTCCCGCACTCAGCGCTCGCGGCTCAGGTGCCTGCACTGACAAGTTCCCTAAAAGCGTAGGGCAGAAACATACAAAGGAAGGAATCAAGTAAAGGGAATAACATAATAAATCTCTACCCAAGATAGAGTTATATTACAAGATAGCTTGTCGCAGCTCTAAAAGATTGTTCTCACGGCATGACCAGCAGCGACAAAGAAAAAGAAAAGACGGGCGGCCTAATCTACGCGATCGCCCTCAACCCTCTTGATCTCGCTCACCTTGTCCACAATGGGTGCGACAAGGGCCTTGAGCGCTTCCAGATCAGCATCTGGAGGCAGGGACTTGAGGACGTTGGTGAGGTTGAGGCCTGGGTTGCGGAAGGCCACCTTCACCAGCACCTTCTGAAGAACCCCCGCGCAGATCCTGCGCGACTCGTCGGCCAGCTGCTTTGGGATCTTCTCCCGGATTCGCTGGAGGGCTGTCGCCACGCCTTTGAAGAACAAGCTGAGCTTGACGCTGGGTTGGAGGTGCTCGTCGGAGGAGTACCTGAGGTCCTCCATCCCCAGCTGCGCCAGCTCCCCGTCGATGGCTGCGGCAACATTCACCAGACCCTCGGTCCAGTGTTCCACAGTCTCCCTAAAAGCATCCTGGGCAGCAGTGTCGGCCTTGATCTTCTCCGACAAGGCCACCTCGCGCTCCCTGGCGCCGTCCAGCGTCTGAGCCAAAGTAGCCAACTTCAACTTGAGATCTGCATTGGAGTCCTTGGCGGCACTGAGCTCCTTGCTCCTCTCAGCGAGAAGACCCTGCAGCTCACCATGAGCGGCAGCGTCCTTCTCACGCTCACGCTTGAGCACGGCGAGCTCCTCGCCGCTCGCCCTGAGATCGGCTTCCAGCTGCGCCACCTTCGTCTCCAGCTCCTTCTTGGCGGCTTCGGCAGCTGCCGCAGCATCTTTTGCCTCCTTGAGAGCCCCGCCAATTGCTTGCCCGCACGCGGCAAGCTCCTCCTCGTGGCTGTCAAGGTTCACCTTGCGCTGCGCCAACTCTCCTTCCTGCGCAAATAGATTTTCGGCGACAAGCCGTTGCTTCTCTTCAACTTCGGCCTTCTCGAGGAGGAAGGCTTTCCGCTCCTCGAGAAGTTGCTCCCACTTCTCCGCCAGGGACCGGAGAGCTTCCTGCCTAAGACCCCGGAGCTCCTCCACGCGCTTCTCGATATCCACTCCTGCCTTCGCGACAAGTGCCTCTCGGGATGCCAGCTTGGCTTGTCGGGCGCGGTAGAGCGACAGCAGCTTCCGCAGCAGCCGCTCCTCCTTAGGCTCGTCGCTGCTGCTGCTTGGCGCATCGACCAGCGCCAGCCCAGCGGAGGCGAGCACCTCTTCGTCAAAAGTTTCTCCTTCGACCGGTGCCCTAGAGCTCGACGCCCAGGGGAGCTCGATGAAGACGCCATCGCCGGCCTTTAAATAGGCGCCGGGCTGGGGCTCTTCGGAGCCTGGCGCTGCAGCAGCGGCAGAGGGATCGGCGGTCAGTGCAGCTCCTGGCGCTCCTGCGGCCTCGGGGCCGTCAGTGCGATCGCCGAATTCCTCGCCAGCTTCTGCGGCGGCAGCCTTGGCGGCCTCTTCGCCGGCGGGATCATCAGCACAGGCCTCTTCTTCGGTGGCGGCGGCGTCGTCGTTGTTGCCGCGCGCGTTCTCCTCGTCGGCGGCCTCGGTTTCCATTGGCTCCATGGCAGGTGGATCTGACGACCGAAGAGGGGAGAAAGGTCAAGCAAACACTCAAAAAGAAAATCAGAAGAAGAAGAACCCAAGGGAAGTTTTCAGGTAAAAGGGTTACCTGTGCTAGGATCTGCAGTCGTGGTCTCAACCACCGGAGGATCACTGGCGCTGTCCCTTGCCGGAGAACTGCCCCTTGCCGGAGAACGCTCCCTTGCCGGGGAATCCTCCCTTGGCGGTGTAGTCGAAGCAGATGGCACTTCGGGAGCGGCCTCCAGGCCCTCCTGGTGAGGCTGCTCTGCTCCTACACAAACCAACAGACAGATATCAGCAAAAGAAGAGCACCCATGCGCGCCTGACAGCATGAAGTAAACCGTATACTTACGTGGGGGGCTGCGCTGGGGCTGCTTTGAGGAATGGTTGCCGGGTCCGACAAGGTGGTCTCGGACATGTCCTCTGCCGTCGTGGTGGGGTCGTCCTCGATGACAATCACCGGGGCCTTGGCTCTCTTCGCCGCTCTCTGGGCCAGAGTTCTGAATAGGAACAGGTTCAGAGTAAAGCAAATCAGACACAAGACAAGACAGCAAGAATTGAAGAACTACAAGAACAGCGAGGAATCTTACTCTTCTTCTTCCTCGTCGGAGCTGAGCGCGGAGAGATCAAAGTCCGGCTCGCCTCCGGTGCGACGAGGCGGAGGAGTAGGTTCCCTTGTCCGCTTTGCACGAGCAGTAGCGGTGGACCGGGAAGACCCCGCTCCAGTTGCCGCAGCGGCGTGAGGCGCTCCCGCGGCAACGGTGCTTGCCGCGGTAGAGCGTGTCGCGCGGCTCGGCGGCTATTGACCCGTCTGCCGCCCCGCTACGTCCGCGGCCTTGCGGAGACGCCTTCTTGGTGGGGCTGGGGGCTCCGCCTGCGGCAAGCTGCCTGAAGGTTCGGGCCCGACAAGATCTCCCTCGCCGGGCTCGCTCGACTCGTCTTCGGGCCCGGCAAGATCTTCCTCGCCGGCAAACTCCTCTCGCTCGGCAAGGCTTGCCGCCTCTGCTGCCTCTGCCTCCTCCACGGTGAATCCAAACTCACCTGCGACAGCAGCTGCCGCCGCCTCTTCCAGCCTGGTGGCGATGCGCTGCATCTCCGCATCGGTGGTGTCGCGGGTGAGGCTCTTCTGCTCGTCGGCGCGGACCGGCACTTCTACCAAGCCGTCGAAGAACTCCTGCACGATGGCGTCTGCCGGCTCTTGCCAAGTTGGAACGATTCCATGCGAATCGCACAGCGGCATCATTGCACGGATGCGGTCGAGCGAAGAATTGTTGCACAATGGAACGACACTCCTCGGCAACATGAATGGATGTTGGGGATCGCACTTGAACAGCTCCAGGAGCATCGCATCCAGTTCCAAGACCGTGAAGTTGAAGTTGAGGCCTGGGCGCAGCCTCATGATATCCTCTGAGTTCTGGAACTCCCAGGTGGGACTCCCCCTCTCCTGGAGGGGGGCGATGCGGTGGCGAAGAAAGTCTGCGCCAACGGTTCTTACGGTGAGCCCGGCAAGCCTGAGGCGAAGGATCCGGGTGACAGCAATCTTCAGCCTGTCGTCTTCTGGGGCCACGTTGCTCAAGTCATTGCCGCGCACTATTGGGGCTTGGCGCAGGGCAGTAAACGGCTGCGGGTTCTCCTCGACAATCCAGCACCACTCTGCTCTCCATTCCTCCCACTTGCTGCGGAGCTCTCCCTCCAGATAAGCTTCTTTCTTGCCGACTCTCGAGATCCAGGCGATCCCGCCGGCAAGAGGCTCTCCTCTCTCGACTCGGGGCATAAAGAAGTGGCGGAAAAGGGCTACGTTTGGATGGACTCCGACAAAGTTTTCGCACAGATGTGCGAAAACTGCCATGGTCAGAACGGCGTTGGGGGTGAAGTCAAGGAGGCGGAACCCGTAGGTGTTCATGATGTCACAGAAGAATTCAGAGAAGGGCGGGCAGAGCCCGCAGTAGAAGAACAGCGTGAAGAAGGGATACCCGTTCGGAGCCAGTCTCGAAGCGGTGGCCGGGAGTACCTTCGTGCGCGGATGCGCTCGCGTCTCCGTCGACCAGAAGAGATAGTAGTACTCCCTCAGCTCCTTTGCGTCAAGCTGAGGGGGGAAGATGGCCCGCTCCTTTCGCAGCTCCGCGAGCAGCTGCGCCTCGACCGATTTCACGCCCTTCCCCTTGTCGGCTTTCGGAGCCATGGCGAAGGTGGTGGGGGAGATCGGCGGCGTTGGTGGTGCTGGTGGCAATGGGTGGCGGAGCGCTCCTCTCTTTCAGCTTCGGGAAGAAGGGGGGAGCGGCGGAGATTTGCGAGATTGGAATAGCAACCGGCGAGATGGGCGAACTGCCCCTGTTTCCCCTACTTATAAAGGGGGAGGGGGCGGACGTTTCGTCCTTCCGAATAAAGAAACCACCCACGATCTCTCCCACGACGCCGCATTCGACGCGTGCCGTTGGGGAAGGGCGCGGTGGATCCGGAGTAAGATACGGCGTAACCCAGGCTGCGTGTGCCCGTGCCCTGTTTTGGGCCTGGCCCAACAGCGCTCGGCACCGTGTGTGGCCCAGGCCCGGGGGCTCCTGTCGGTGTACTAGAATAGGGGTACCCTAGTATCCCGAACTTGTGCACGGGCAGTTGCAGCACCCCGCGGCGAGCCTTGCCGGGTGACCGCCAAGGTCCTCCGTGGTTCCTTTAGAGCCATTCAAGAACAAAGTATTCAAGCCAAGGAGACAAGGCCCCGGCAAGAGGAGCTTGCCGGGAAGGCCAACCAAGGCATCACAAGGAACTTGCCGCGACGCACCGTGCGTCCCGGCAAGGCCCGGTGGGCGACAAGCTTCCGGGCGCGGCAAGGCAACGGCCGTGGCAAGGCGCTTGCCGCGGCAGGCAACCACTCTGTACCCACGCTCCAGCACATCCACCAACGTGTCGCCTTGGGGCCTTTACAGGCACGCGTGGCGAGAGGCTGTGCAGCCAGCGGTGCGCGGTGGCATGCGACGCTGACAAGTTTGCCATCGTGGCGAGCGGTGGCGTCCCTGACGGTCCTTTTCTGCACTGTGTGGGCGACGCAGACGGGCATTTAATGCCCTTGTCCCCTGCCGTCAGGGTTAGGTAGGATGTACTGTGCAGGTAGCTGTACCAACCACCCCTCTTTTTCCATTTTTACCCTTGTCTACGTTGCCACCTGTCAGTGACCCCTTGTGCGTATAAAAGGAGGCCCATGCGCAACGTAGAGGGGGTTCGGTTCGAAACCAAAAAACACTCACGCTCGGTCTCATTAGCAGCTCGAGTGTACTGTAGCACTCAACGCTCCTGAGCAAGAACTCACTACAATCAGACAAGCAGCAGTAGGAGTATTATCTCTCCGGAGAGCTCCGAAGCTGGGTAAACTGCTCGTGTGCTTCGCCTCGATCTGCTCTTCGTGCGATCTCCGCCCCCCGCCGAACCGAAAGGGGCTCGGTCCGCCGGTCCCATAGGTGTTCGTGGATCAGTTTCCCTGACAGCGGCCTTCGCCCGCTTCAACGCATTGCCGCACTATGGCTACCTTACACTAAAGATGCCCGGTCCACGTGGCGTCATCACTGTTAGTGGAATCACAAAGCGTTCTTCACGCGCAGAGGAACACGCGACGGCCCTGGCGGCCGGACTGTAAGCGGCCTCCAAATATCAAAAACATGACTGGTCATTACAACCACAGACACGATTAGACGAGTCCGGTAGCCCGAATAAAACTGAACCAGGGCACCGTATATGTAATCCCATAACGGATACCAGGGGCTATAAATATTTAACACAGCCCCACGTCTGGCTCAACCTTACGGGCGGGCTAACATCTTACACTTTTATTATTAATCGCATACTTACTTGTACTCTCCTACGAGTTTTCTTTTTCCACAGACAACGTCCGCGCGATACCCTTCCAGGACACGGCACAACGGAGACAAAGGCGCAGACGTGCAGCAGGGCCCCGTTCAACAGGTTTCTTTTTAGATTAAGCCCCTGTGTAAACCTTTTCTATTGCCTCTTGTTGTTTAACCATCCCATGGTTTCCATACCCACAGAGGATACTGCCGTTAATGGCATTTCGCCACGACAGATTCATCGCACGTACCTAGAACCTTAGGGTTTATAGCAGGCTTTCGTCAGCCTATTTTCTTTTACAAAGACCGAATACCTTCGGGAGTGTTCGGCGTCACGAGTTTGGCCTTATATGCATCAGCTCCGAATCATGTCTTTGGTCAAATGTTGGGTTTGCCCGGCTCCTGGGTATGCCGCCTTATGTTCCGTTATTATCGGCTAAGGCAGGCCAAAGCAGAACTACTGCGATTGTGCCTTGGTTATTCCGGATGAGCGCCTCGGTAGAGTAAGCCGAAAACTGACTGTCATGATACAACGAGAGACTGTTCAACCACTCGAAGACTCACCGGAATCTCTAAGGGTTCCTTCGCATTAACGAATGGCCGTTTCCCGGCCATGTACACACGCGCCCGTATTCGGATGCACACGAATGTACCAGGGGCTACATAGTAGCCCCACCATTAGACTCCCATGGCTAAGCGAAAGTGCTACAGCTGTATAGTCCAGTTGCCTGGTTCGACGTGCGATCACCTCCTTAATGTACCAAGACGTTGGATCAAGTGTGATTAAGCATATTTTTCGCGAACACCCCCGCATTGTATGCGTGGGGGCTAAAGCCAACGACTGCTACCTTTCGGACTACTTATACATATAAAAACGGCTGTACAGGGGACACAATCATATTTTCAGGCAAAAAGTATAAATATAGCCTCATAATCAAAATGAACATTGTTTTTTACAATGATTCGACTTATCACTCGAAGAGGACATTCTTCGAGCACTGTGCCTCTATTAGGCGGGCACCTTCTGTGACCTGCGCCAAGTAGTGCTCGGCCGGATATTGGCTGCCCGCCGGATCTTGGGTCGCTATAATAGTGGCCTCCATATCCGTCCAATAGGCTTTAACGCGGGCAAGAGCCATCCGCGCACCCTCTATACACGCCGACCTCCTCATGGCGTCAATCTAAGACACGGCCCCAAGGAATTGCTGCACCAAACCAAAGTAGCTGTCCGGCTTAGGCCCCTTCGGCCAAAGATGGTCTATTACAGACCGCATTGCAAGCCCGGACAGTCTATGAAGCTCCGCCACAGCAGCCACCTTCTCATTTAACAGCAGCGGGCGAGTGGGAGCATTGAATTGCAACCAGAAAAGCTTCTCCACTTCCTTATCACCTTGATCCTCGAAGAACTTGGCAGCGTCAGCTGCACTATTCGTCAAGTCCGCATATGCGTCTGCAGGACTCCAGCACCCAGCCAGGGGAGCATACTTTGGATCCAAAAACTTCGTCTGCAGTAGGTAGGAGCCCCTAACCACGATTTTGTCGGCCTGTTGGAGCTCTTCCCGCATACTGTAAGTGCATCTAGTGCCCCTTAGTGATTTTGGTGTATTGAAGACTTATAGGTTAAGCGACTAATGCGTTTGTGAGTGTACACAGGTCTATAAGTCTATGAGGAGTTTGATATTTACAGAGAAAGTCGACCCCTAAAAATGAAGTTCTTCAACTGAAGACTTTGATATTCTGAAGACTTTCTGAAGACTTTGAAAGTGAAGAAATTGGTGTGACCTTGAAGACTTGGTATTCATTTGTGGAACATGAAGCGTGAAGACTTTTGTTTTCGTAGTTTCATTTTCTCTTTCTTGAGTCATAGGAAACACCGTACTGTTAAAGGGGGTCGAGGAAATACTAAGGAAAAATTTCCATGTGATGCTCAACTCAAAATCCTACACCTACCAATCCCTTCGAGTGAAGCCTTTGGAAATCTCATACAGTTCAGTCACTTTCTTCAGTGATAGAAACGAAGTTCTTCTGGTCGCTGATGAATTTGTTCTGACTGAGGAGTTAGGAATTCGCCAGTGCGAATTACCTACATAGTGAGGAACATGATAGCCCTGAGGAATTTGAGAGTCAAATTTCCGACCGTTGTTGTGCTGCGCGCCAGCTGTCCCAAAATATCTTATCCACCTAACGGTCATATCATTGAGGGGCATTTATGTCTTATCATGTCGGGCTGCTCCCTAGGCTATAAATAGCCGCCCCCTACAACCACTAGCTGGTTGGCTGCTCCGAGAGAACTTGACACTTGTCATTTGAGAGCAACCCATCCTCTGAGGACTTTGAGCGAAAATCATCAAGTGAGGAAAATCCCAAACCCAAACACCTACAAACCCCAAAGTGATTGAGCATCACTGAAGAAATTGATCCTGCGTGGATCCGACGCTTGTTACCTTTGAAGACTGTGCTTCTTCCAGACGGTTAGGCGTCAAGGTCTAGAGCATCCAAGAGGAATTGTGGATCGCCGAGTGACCAAGTCTGTGAAGGTTTGGAAGTCGCCTGAAGACTTACCACAAGTGATTGGACGGGATCTGTGTGATCTTAGTTCAAGGAGAATACGGTGAGTACTGGGTGTCCTGAGCTGCGTGCTCAGAGATTGGGTGTCCGGGACTGCGTGTCCTCGAGTTTAAATACTCAGCCGCTCCAACCAGACGTACAACTGAGACAGCAGTTGGAACTGGTCTACCAAATCATTGTCTTCACCAACCTACTAGTTCTATTTCCTCAACCCTTCCCTTTCCTCATTGTTGTGTTGAGTGTTTGTTCATATCTGTGTTTGAAGACTTTGACTGAAGACTTTCTCAATTTCCTCAGTTCAACTTCTTCAGTCTGATTGTCTTCATCTTGTGTTATCCTGTGATTACGCTTTCTGTACTCTGTGCTAGTCTTCATTTCATCATGATGACCATGCTTGTATTCTGTTATGCTTACTTCTGAGTACTTATTCCGCTGCTAACAGTTCTTCGCTAAGGAATTTCCTCACCGGCAAATTCCTCAGTGAAGAATTCATAAAAATCGCCTATTCACCCCCCCTCTAGTCGACATAACGCACTTTCAATTGGTATCAGAGCAAGGTACTCCCTTGTTCTGTGTGATTTTGGTTTAACCGCCTGGAGTTTTAGTTATGTCGACCGCAGGTATGATCAAGGTCTCGGCTGGGTGTCCTACCTTCTATGGAACGGACTACCCCTACTGGAAAAACAAGATGCGAATGCATCTCGAGGCAATTGACAACGATCTCTGGCAAGGTTGGAAAAAGTGGTAGGCGTAAGCGAGGCGGTTGGCCTTCGCCTAGTGCCTAGGCGGTGCCTAAGCGCCCTAGGCGCGGCCAAGGCAGTAATATAGTTTTTACTCATAGTGTATTTGTGATTATTATATGGGTGTTGATATTAGTTTAGGGCATATAAATAAGTCAATTGATGTCTACTGCCATTGGAATATAACCAGTTTGGCATATCAGTGCAGTATGTGGCATGATTTCTTGCTTGGGTAGGCAATTCCTTTCTTGGCCTGCCTAGACCTCCATTTATGCCCTAGGCGAGGCGTTTGGCCATTTCCTAGCGCCTAGGCGTGCCTAAGCGCCTCCTAGGCACTGCCTTTTCTAACAGAGATCTCTGGTATGTTGTGGAAAATGGTGTTCCCTCTGTGTCACCCTCACTGAACGCTACCGATGTGAAGAGATTCAAGCAACTCGATTCTCAAGCAAAGAATATCATATGTGGCCATCTGAGTAAAGGACAGTATGAAAGAGTGAGTGCTTTGGAAATTGCCAAGCTTATCTGAGATAGGCTGTCCAAAGTGAATGAAGGAGTCTCAACTCAGCGTGACTCTCGAGTTGATGTTCTTCGGAATCTCTTCAACCGCTTCAAAAGACTCGACAATGAAAATGTCCAACAAACCTTCGATCGCCTCACTGACATCTCAAATGAGCTTCAAGCCCTCGGTGCCACTGACATCACTGACCATGAGGTGGTGAAGAAACTGTTGAGATCGCTTGATTCCTCATTTGATACTCTGGGTCTGATGATACAAGAACGGGCTGACTACAAGCCTCTTGATCCTGCCGATATCCTCGAAAGGCTAAATACTCATGAGTTCCAGCTTGCTGAAAAGAGAGATCTCTATGGTTCGAGCTATGGCAAACCACGTGCCCTGAAGGCCAAGGTTGTGTCTGAGTCTGAATGTGAGGACTCTGGTAGTAGCCTTGGTGATCCTGAAGAACTGACCCAGGAGCTAGCACTGCTCGTGAAGAAATTCCAGAAGTTCTCAAGACGTGGTCGCTTTGGCAAATCCTCAAGAGGCAGTGATTCCTCATCAAGTGACTATAAGAGAAGGCTGTGTCACAAATGCAAGAAACCTGGTCATTATATTCAAGATTGTCCTTAGTGGGAAAAGGAATTAAAGAAGAAGAAATACAAGGATTACAGTTCTGATGATGCGAAGAAGAAGAACAAATCGTCAAAATCTTCGTCATCAAAATCCTCAAAGTCTTCATCTCACAAGAAGAGCAGCTCCAAGAAGGCACGGGCATTCATTGGCAAGGAAATGGACTCTGAAGCTGAATCTGAGGAAAATGAGGAAGAGGACGCGTCTGAAGAATCTGAATCTGGTGTGGCGAGTCTGGCCTTCGCTACTGCTTTCGTCAGCAAGTCCATCTTCAACACTGAAGAAACTGACCCCACCGACAAGCCTGATGAAGATAATGATGACTACGCTCCCACCTATTGCTTCATGGCAAAAGGTGCAAAGGTACTCAAATACACCTCCTCTGAATCTAGTGAAAATGAATCTGATGAGAATCTCAAGCCCAGCTACTCTAAACTTGCAAAGATTGCTGTAAAACAACAACGGGCTTTTGAAAAGGTTCAAAACATGCTAGACAAAATTGATGATATGTTGGGTGAAGAAATGGATCGCACTAAAGCCCTCACTGAAAATCTTCAGAGACTTCAATCTAGGTTTGATAACCTTCAAAGTCATCATAACACTCTCTTATCTAATCATGAGAAACTTTCTTATGAATTTCTTCAAAGAAAGCAAGATCTTGAGAAGTTAAGAGTGAGTTATGAAGATCTTCAGAAGGAGCGCGATTCATTACTTGCTCAACAAATCAGCACTTCTCAGGAAGAATTTGTTCCTCCATGCTTAAAGTGCATTGAACGTGAATCTGCTAATTCTTCACCTGAATGTTCAAATGCTTCAACTGTTACAAATTCTTCACCTGCCTCTGCTATCACTAATTCCTCATCTGAGGACATTGCTAGTATCACTGACAATGCAGGGCTGAAGGAACTGTACACGACAGGCATGTACAAAAGCCTCAAAGGGCATCAGATTCTCTGTGATGTGCTCAAAAAGCAGATCCTCAACAGAAACCCTAGAAAAGAGGGTATTGCCTTTGAGAGGAAACTTAATGCTGATGGAACATATTGGAAGCCTGAGCAGTACCCCAAAACCTCATGGGTTGCTGCAAAGGGACCTCCAGTTGATCCATCCATGTTATCTGGCTTTACATGTGAATCTCCTCATTCTTCTGATGAGTCATTTGACTCCAACTATAAACTGTTCAAAAATCAGAATGGTGAAGTATTTGCTAGATATGTTGGGACTAACTGCAGGAACGGTTCCCCTATGAAGAAAATCTGGGTTCCCAAAAGTTATGTTGAAAGTCTTCAGGTGAATGTCCTCATGACACCACCTGTGAAGAATGGGAACCCCAGAACAAACTCTTCATATGGACCTACTTCTTCATATGGATCCAAGTCCTCATATGGACCAAATTCCTCACGTGGATCAAATTCCTCAAATGGATCAAAGTCCTCATATGACTATCATCGTGCTAACAACTCTGTTTCACAGGGTAGAGCTAAGGGCTATGAATATGCACATTATTCTTCAAATCATTATGTTCATAAGTCCTCGAAGAATTTCGCTGCTTATTCATATGCTTACCCTAACCCCTCTTATGTGAAACGAAATGGTCTGGCTTCTATGCCACCATTCTCGTATGGTGCTCGCAGAGTGATGAACTCTTTGCCACCCCTTCAGATGTGGGTGGTTAAGAAAAAGAACTAATCTCTTCTGCAGGGTCATGTCTCCAGACGTGCCTTAACGTCTGAAGAATTTGCTGGGGACCTGACAAAAATGCCTGAAAGGACGTAGGCTAACCATGATGAAATGAACTTTCATTTCACACGTCCTCACACTGCTATATCTGTTTACCGCTTGATGAAATTCATCTGATGAACTTGATATCATATTCTTAACTGATGAAGCATATGAGATTGTAAGTTACACTAATTCATCTGCAGGATGATCAACCCAAAACCACTAAATGGGTCCTCGATAGTGGATGTACAAATCACATGACTAGTGACAAGAATCTCTTGATGGATGCACCTTTAACACCGTCACATCTGAAGCATATCATCTTTGCTGACAAAGGCAAAAGTCAGGTATTGGGTCTTGGTAAGGTTGCGATCTCTAAGGATAAACACATGGACAAAGTCATGCTTGTTGAGTCCTTAGGATACAATCTCATGTCAGTCTCAATGCTTTGTGATCTTGATATGGTTGTTGTCTTTGGCAAGTATCGCTGTGTTGTGATTATGGAAGCTGACAATTCCAAAGTCTTTGAAGCCTTTAGGAGAGGAGATTTGTATATTGTTGATTTCTCTACAGGACCACACCCAACCGTGTGTCTACTTGCAAAATCTTCAGAAGGCTGGATATGGCATCGACGACTTGGTCACGCAGGCATGAGGAATTTGCACACGCTTGCGAAGAAGAAGCATGTCATTGGCATTGAGAATGTCAAATTCCTCAAGGATCACTTATGCGGAGCCTGTGAAGCTGGAAAAATGACCAAGGCCAAGCATCCAGCGAAGACTATCATGACCACTACTCATCCATTCGAATTGCTTCACATGGACCTCTTTGGACCAAATCATTACTCAGCATTCTCTAATGCTGCATCTCTATATGGTTTTGTCATTGTTGATGATTACTCTCGATACACATGGGTACACATTGTTACTTACAAACATGAAGTGCAGGAAGTCTTCAAACGATTTTCCTCGAGGGCTTCAACCAACTTTGGTGTGAAGATTAAGCACATCAGAAGTGACAATGGAACTGAGTTCAAGAATTCCGGTCTTGATGACTATCTTGATGAACTTGGTATTACTCATGAGTTATCTGCTCCTTATACTCCTCAGCAAAATGGCGTTGTGGAGCGCAAGAACAGAACTCTTGTTGAGATGGCTCGCACTATGCTTGATGAATACAAAACGCCTCATCGTTTTTGGATTGATGCAATTGATACTGCGTGCCACATCATCAACAGAGTATATCTTCACAAATTCTTCAAGAAGACGGCCTATGAACTCCTCACTGACAAGAAACCCAATGTGAGTTATTTCAAAGTCTTCGGTGCTAAATGTTGGATTAGAGATCCTCACCACAATTCTAAATTTGCACCGAAAGCACATGAAGGTTTTATGCTTGGTTACGGAAAGGACTCGCACACCTACAGAGTCTTCAACATCGCTCTTCATAAGATTGTTGAAACTGTAGATGTGCGGTTCGATGAAACTAATGGCTCGCAAAGAGGAGAACCTACCTTCTGTGTTAGATGAACCAGCACCTGAGGATTCTATCAAGTTCAAGGCAACTGAGGATGTCATTCCTACTGAAGAACTTGCTGAAGAATTCATTCCAGTACGCGAAGAACGTCGAGCTGACGCACCTGAAGATAATGATGAAGTCAATGGTGCTGAGGAAAATGATCAAATACCTCGACGTCAACCAGCTCATCCTCGCATTGCAAAAGAAGTACAAGTTGACAAGATCATCGATGACATTGAAGCGCCAGGTCCTCTCACACGCTCAAAAGCTTCACATTTGTCTAACTTTTGTGGGCACTATGCTTTTGTCTCTATTACAGAGCCCACTAAGGTAGATGAAGCATTTCTGGAGCCGGAGTGGATTCAGGCTATGCAAGAAAAATTACATCAGTTCGAGCTTAACAATGTCTGGGAACTGGTCAAACGTCCAGATCCTCACAAGCATAATATCATTGGCACAAAGTGGATCTACCGCAACAAGCAAGATGAAAATGGCCTTGTGGTAAGGAATAAGGCACGACTAGTAGCTCAAGGCTACACACAGGTTGAAGGAATTGATTTCGATGAAACTTTTGCACCTGTTGCTAGACTTGAGGCTATTCGCATATTACTTGCTTACGCTAATCATCATGATATCATCTTATATCAAATGGATGTGAAAAGTGCATTCCTCAATGGTAAGCTTGAGGAAGAAGTATATGTTGCTCAACCCCCAGGTTTTGAATATCCAAAGAATCCTGACAAAGTCTTCAAACTTAATAAGGCCCTCTATGGCCTCAAGCAAGCCCCACGGGCGTGGTATGATACATTGAAGGAATTCTTCGTGAAGAATGGCTTCACACCCGGTTCACTCGACCCTACTCTCTTTACTAAATCTTATGATGGTGAACTGTTTGTGTGCCAAATATATGTTGATGATATTATCTTTGGCTGTACTGACCAACGTTATAGTGATGAATTTGCCTATATGATGAGTGAAGAATATCAAATGTCTATGATGGGAGAGTTGAAATTCTTCTTAGGTCTTCAAATTCGTCAACAGCGCAATGGCATATTCATATCTCAGGAGAAATACCTCAAAGATGTACTGAGGAAATTCGGCATGCAAGATTGCAAAGGCGTCAAAATTCCTATGCCCACAAAAGGCAATCTATGCACTGATGAAAATGGTATTGACTTCGATCACAAGGTATACCGCTCCATGATTGGTTCTTTATTGTACTTATGTGCATCTAGGCCAGATATAATGCTTAGTGTTTGCATGTGTGCCCGATTTCAAGCTGCACCGAAGGAATCACACCATAAGGCTGTGAAGCATATTCTTCGATATCTGGCTCACACACCAACACTAGGATTATGGTACCCCAAGGGCTCTGTTTTTGATCTCATTGGATATTCTGACTCTGACTATGCTGGTGATCGTGTGGACTACAAGTTAACTTCTGGCACTTGTCATTTCCTCGGACGATCTTTTGTCTATTGGTCCTCGAAGAAACAGAACTGTGTATCACTGTCTACTGCGGAAGCTGAATACATTGCTGCTGGCTCTTGCTGTGCTCAACTGCTTTGGATGAAGCAAACACTCAAGGACTATGGCGTCAACGTGAAGAATGTGCCTCTCCTAGCGACAATGAGAGTGCCATCAAGATTGCTCACAACCCAGTTCAGCACTCGAAGACAAAGCACATTCAGATTCGTCATCATTTTCTTCGTGATCATGTGTTGAAGGGCGACATCTCTATCGAGCACGTGAAGACTGAAGAACAGCTAGCTGATATCTTCACTAAGACCTTGGATGAGAAGAGATTTAGCAAGTTGCAGTGTGAGCTAAATATCTTAGAATCTTCGAATGTTCTTTGAAGAAGACACACATTCTAACACTTATGCAGAATTGATGACTTAGATGTGCAACACATGAAGAAACGTTTTTCTTCAATCAATGAAGAATAACACTCTAAGTGTGAAGAAATTAATGAAGAATTTGATTCTCAGAACCCTACAACAATTGTACGCGGTGTCTGAAATCGTCATTCTTATATGGTGGGTCACGCCACCACAAAAAGTTGAAAATCTTCAATTTGAGTTTTTCCTCAGTTTTTCAAATTCTTCAACTTTGCAAAATCTTCACTGTTCCCTTCGTTTTTCTTCATTGTATATATATATATATATATATATATATATATATATATATATATATATATATATATATATATATATATATATATGTATGAGCTTATGTCCTCTACAACATTCACTTATAGCTATTTCTTCAAGTTGCTTTTTCTGCTAAGTGAATGTGATCGGACATATATATATATATATATATATATATATATATATATATATATATATATATATATATATATATATATATATATATATATATATATATATATATATGTATGAGCTTATGTCCTCTACAACATTCACTTATAGCTATTTCTTCAAGTTGCTTTTTCTGCTAAGTGAATGTGATCGGACCCTTCCCCCTCTATGCTATACTCAACCCAATCTATTCACAAATTCTTCATGTGCGTTCTATTTGAAACTCGTTCAAAATCTTCACTGTGTCCTTGTCAGCTGAAGAAATTGCGAACGAAACTTTAAAACAAATCTTATTCAAATTTTCGGTTTTGCCGCTCAAACTGTTCCGCATCCCACGATGCATTATTCTATTCACCCACGATCGTACACGATCTCCACTACATAGTACGTGGGTGACACATGTCGCGTGAAGGAGAAAGGGCAGGGGCACGTTCGTCCTAAATCTTCAGGCGAACAGTTTTTCACCGTGTCTATAAATACCCCTGTCTCCTTCCTCACTTCATTTACTCCGCTCGACCTCTCTCTCCTGCTCGAGCTCCTCAAACCCTAGCGCCACCGCTACTCCATCGTCGCCGGTGAGGAAGAGCTTCACTGCCTCGACCTCGTCGCCGATGTACTCACGCCGACCGCGGAAATCTTCACTCCGCCGCCGCCGTAGCTATCTTCCTCCGCCGAATTAGGGCAAGGAAGATCTAACCTGACGAACTTCCCGTCTGTCCTTCTCAGTTCGTCGTGTTCTTCATTTCGGGTAATTAAAAGTTACTTTTATTACTCTCTTTGATTCTCAAGCTTTCCTGAAAATCTTCAAAGGTGTTTATTCTTCAAATCTTCACATATATGAACACCTCAAACAAACTATGATCTTGATTCGTTTCTCTAAGCAATGATTTTCCTCAAGATACCTCAATTGTGTGGATCCTCGATCTATACAACTCTGGAACCTAAAACAAAGATCGCTTAGTGAAATTCTTCAAGGCTCATCTAGTCAAATTCCTCAAAACTTGTTCTTTTCAAAAAACCTTCTCAGAACGCATATGACCTCTCCAATTTCCTCGCACCTGTACTCTGTTCACAGGTACTCATGTCTGCTGCTGAATCACTAGGTTCTCATCAACTTAACTCATTTGCAGTGTTCCTCGAAGAAAAACTGCATACTTCTTTAGAGAACTCATTTGTTCAAATTCCTCAACTGAAGAATATGGCAGACGGTAAGAAGCCGCAGAAAGGAGGAAAGAAACCTGAGGTTATGACTGCGTTTGAGATCCCTGAGGAAATTTATGCTGACTATTGCACACCTGATGAAGCAAAATATGGCAAAGAAAACAAAAATCAGCGCAAGGTGCGCATTCAGAAGATTGAACGGAGATGGGCAAGGGAATGGAGGGAATACAGATATGTGACTCCAAAGTACATGAAGAAGTTCGCCCTCAATCCTCCGTGCCCAAGAGCTCCATTGGCACCTGGCCAAGTAGCTGATCCCACTAGCATCAAACGTGGTGAGGACTTTCCTGAAGAATGGGCTAAGCGCCAAGCCAAATTGGCAAGACAAGCCAAGGAGGCAGTGAAGAAATTCAATGAGGATTCTGCCAGTGCTACTGCTACTGAGGCCTCGGTCCAACCGAGGAAATCCATGCCAAAGAAGCCTGCTCGTAAGCCAAGTGCTTCACCATCAGCGCCCTCACGGCCAAGTTCCTCAGCAGCGCCCTCACGGCAAATTCCTCACACTGCTCCTGCTCCTCCCAAGTCCTCAGCAGTTCCGACAAAGTCCTCAGCTCCTGTACATCTGACTACATGTCAAAGGACTGCTAGTTTCTCGATTGCCTCTGGTGTCTCAGCAAGTTCCTCGGCTGCACCAATTTCATCATCTGGCCTGACTTTGTTGAAGACCAAAGCAACAGCTGGACGAGGTCCTCGGCCAAGTCCAAAGAAGAAACAGGTCGCATTCCATGTACCATCTGATGATGAAGCTTCTGATGATGAACTCGCAGAAATCATCAGAGACAGACAGGTGAAGGCCGCTAGAGCCAAAGGCACATCTATGCCACTGCTGTTGGATCCGAGGAAAATCCTCGATTATATTGATCTCTGGCACAAGGATCCAAACACCCCCATGCCTGATTTCCATCTGACCGCTGGTAAAAATCACATGTTGACCCATTTCATCACTGAAGAGAAATGGAAGTTTGAAAAGGCAAGAGAGATCAAGAAAGCTCAATACAGAAAGGAGAAGTTCCTGAAGAAAAACGTTGTCAAAATGACACCTGAAGAACTTCTCAAGGTCCAGACTGAAATTCAAGACCTCAGCAGAAACTTCGATGCTTATTATGTTGATTGGCAAGGGGCCAAGGTCAGATTCGTCAACCTGACGAAGAAATTCACCAATGTTGCAGCCTCAACGCAACATGAAATTCCTCAGGCTGAAGCCTCAGCTCAGCCGACTGAAGAACATGCCAGCACCACTGATGAAGTTCAGGCTGCTGATGAAAATGCTAGTTCCAGGGCTGATGATTCCATTCCAGCCGCTGAAGAAATTGCCAGGGCATCCACTAGTGGTGCGCCTGAAGAAACTAAAGTAGTCAGGGCAACTGCATCAGTTGTGCCTGAAGAAAATCAACCAGATTCCTCAGCTCCATCTGCACCTACACCAACTCCAATTCTTCCATGTGCATTTGATGTGAAGAAGACAAAGGCTGCAGAGCGAGCTGCAGTGAAGAAAAGGAAGGCATCAGCTGTGTCAAATTCTTCGGCTGCGAAGAAAATGAAGCCAATGACCAGCTCACTCGAAAATCCAATTGATGCTGTTCCAATTTCCTCCATGCCGTCAAAGGACCTTGTTCATTTTGGAGAAGACTATGAGATCCCCATCGGATCTGATGAAGAACATCATTCTGCTACTTCGTCAGAGCATATTGATGAAGAAATTGAAGTGGACGCAATCCCTTCAATGCCAGTCATTTCCTCACCTATGCCTCAGTTCACAGCTGAAGAGGCTGGTGTTGAGGAAATTGAAGATGAAGATGTGGATATAGGATGCACCACACCTGTGATGAATGATGACTTTTGGGAAAGTCAGCATCCCAATACTCCTCTTTTCACCCCGCTCCAACAGATTCCTCAGTCCCCTGCACCAACAGTTAAAATGGGCTCTGAAGAAACTCAACCCACTCTCTCTGTGTATGAAGAAATTCGGCCAAAGATGGTCTATTACAGACCGCATTGCAAGCCCGGACAGTCTATGAAGCTCCGCCACAGCAGCCACCTTCTCATTTAACAGCAGCAGGCGAGTGGGAGCATTGAATTGCGACCAGAAAAGCTTCTCCACTTCCTTATCACCTTGATCCTCGAAGAACTTGGCAGCATCAGCTGCACTATTTGTCAAGTCCGCATATGCGTCTGCAGGACTCCAGCGCCCAACCAGGGGAGCATACTTTGGATCCAAAAACTTCGTCCGCAGTAGGTAGGAGCCCCTAACCACGATTTTGTCGGCCTGTTGGAGCTCTTCCCGCATACTGTAAGTGCATCTAGTGCCCCTTAGTGATTTTGGTGTATTGAATACTTATAGGTTAAGCGACTAATGCGTTTGTGAGTGTACACAGGTCTATACGTCTATGAGGAGTTTGATATTTACAGAGAAAGTCGACCCCTAAAAATGAAGTTCTTCAACTGAAGACTTTGATATTCTGAAGACTTTCTGAAGACTTTGAAAGTGAAGAAATTGGTGTGACCTTGAAGACTTGGTATTCATTTGTGGAACATGAAGCGTGAAGACTTT
Source organism: Triticum timopheevii (assembly GCA_963921465.1). Classification (NCBI taxonomy): domain Eukaryota; kingdom Viridiplantae; phylum Streptophyta; class Magnoliopsida; order Poales; family Poaceae; genus Triticum; species Triticum timopheevii. The sequence continues at coordinate 549,200,997 of OY997268.1, read as the reverse complement.
TGTTTTCGTAGTTTCATTTTCTCTTTCTTGAGTAATAGGAAACACCGTACTGTTAAAGGGGGTCGAGGAAATACTAAGGAAAAATTTCCATGTGATGCTCAACTCAAAATCCTACACCTACCAATCCCTTCGAGTGAAGCCTTTGGAAATCTCATACAGTTCAGTCACTTTCTTCAGTGACAGAGACGAAGTTCTTCTGGTCGCTGATGAATTTGTTCTGACTGAGGAGTTAGGAATTTGCCAGTGCGAATTACCTACACAGTGAGGAACATGATAGCCCTGAGGAATTTGAGAGTCAAATTTCCGACCGTTGTTGTGCTGCGCACCAGCTGTCCCAAAATATCTTATCCACCTAACGGTCATATCATTGAGGGGCATTTATGTCTTATCATGTCGGGCTGCTCCCTAGGCTATAAATAGCCGCCCCCTACAACCACTAGCTGGTTGGCTGCTCCGAGAGAACTTGACACTTGTCATTTGAGAGCAACCCATCCTCTGAGGACTTTGAGCGAAAATCATCAAGTGAGGAAAATCCCAAACCCAAACACCTACAAACCCCAAAGTGATTGAGCATCACTGAAGAAATTGATCCTGCGTGGATCCGATGCTTGTTACCTTTGAAGACTGTGCTTCTTCCAGACAGTTAGGCGTCAAGGTCTAGAGCATCCAAGAGGAATTGTGGATCACCGAGTGACCAAGTCTGTGAAGGTTTGGAAGTCGCCTGAAGACTTACCACGAGTGATTGGACGGGATCTGTGTGATCTTAGTTCAAGGAGAATACGGTGAGGACTGGGTGTCCTGAGCTGCGTGCTCAGAGACTGGGTGTCCGAGACTGCGTGTCCTCGAGTTTAAATACTCAGCCGCTCCAACCAGACGTACAACTGAGACAGCAGTTGGAACTGGTCTACCAAATCATTGTCTTCACCAACCTACTGGTTCTATTTCCTCAACCCTTCCATTTCCTCATTGTTGTGTTGAGTGTTTGTTCATATCTGTGTTTGAAGACTTTGACTGAAGACTTTCTCAATTTCCTCAGTTCAATTTCTTCAGTCTGATTGTCTTCATCTTGTGTTATCCTGTGATTACGCTTTCTGTACTCTGTGCTAGTCTTCATTTCATCATGATGACCATGCTTGTATTCTGTTATGCTTACTTCTGAGTACTTATTCCGCTGCTAACAGTTCTTCGCTAAGGAATTTCCTCACCGGCAAATTCCTCAGTGAAGAATTCATAAAAATCGCCTATTCACCCCCCCTCTAGTCGACATAACGCACTTTCACATACCCCGGATCTTGGTCTGCATCTCCTTGGCGGCATTAAATGCCTTGTCCAGCTCGGCCGAACTAGCCTTATTCTCCTTTTCAAGGAGTACATACCAGTCGGTGGCATTCTTCAACTCCTCAGCCATTTTGGCTATCTTTTCCTTGCTTCGGCGATGAGCGGCCTATTCGGCTCTCAATTCTTCGGCCGCCTTTAGGGCAGCCGCATTGCTAGCCCGAGCTTGTTCCTTGGCCTGAGCAAGTTCCGCCCTCAGGGCCTCCACGGCAGCAACACCATCTGCAGTGCAAACACATTTCATTAACATTATGCCACTCTCACATGTTCCTATACAATATAATAAGGGAAGCAGAGCACATACCCTGGGATTCTTCCAGCCGTTTGTTTACCAGCGTGATATCGGCATCAATAGATCCGATCTGCCTCCTCAGTTCGGCAACTTCAACAGACTGGTCGGCTGCCGGATCCTTATATACCTGCACATATGTACGGCTCAGCCATTACTATATGATCCCCCATTTGCCGCCTATGGCAGGCAACCAGAGTCTCAGGGTCTACTATCCACAGGGAGCACACCTAGCGCGTGCTTCACAACCAGAAAATAGTGTATTTTTCACTACATACCTCAAAGCCTTTGAGCAGGCTTGTAAATGCCTCATTCAAACCGCTGGTAGCGGATGAAATCCTCTTGAGCACCGTGCTCATTAAAGAGCGGTGCTCCTCTGAGAGCGTGGCTCGCTCCAGACGGCCCATCAGTACGTCCGACCGGACATCGAACTGTGCTAGACCCTTCTCATCCCCCCCCCCTGTGGAAGCCAAATGCTCCAGGCTCAGGGCGACTGACGTGTTCGCTTCTGGCTTCGGCATATCCGTACTCCTCCGTGACGACACCTCAGTGTCGCCCGCTTCATGAGGCGGAGAGGTGGGTGGGGTCTCACTCTCCATCATCTTCGGACGAAGATCCCCCAAAGACGAACTTTGTTGAGAAGAGCTGCTCGCCGGACTGCAAAAGACGAAGTCCCGGTTATGAATCTCGGAGAAACACCATGCCTTCGAATTAATGAATAACTTACGGCTCGGTCGAGGGCTGGCCCGTTGGTGGGCACGACGCGGTGAGGGTGCCCGTCACGGCAGAGCCCCTGGTGATACATTCTTCTCTTGCTTGGGCATCTCCGCCTCCAAGTCTTCGGAGGCGGCCCTCTTCTTCCCGCGTGGGGAGGAGACTTTAACCTCCCCTTCCCGGCTATCCTCCATAGGAGAGGTAGCGATCCCCTCGGTCTGGATGCATAGTGCGTGAAGTTAGGCTTCACTGCCCTTTCCTTCGCCTTTCTCTGAGGGGATTTTGCTGAGCGCCCGGCCAAGCATCTTTGCAATGGTTGGACCAGGCGAGCCTTTAGGAAGTGGCGCCGGACACCTGATTCTCTCCGCCTTGTTGAGCCATTCCTGGCCACGGAGGGATTTTCAGAATAATAGTTATGATAAATATAAATGAAGTGTCCGGCTTTAAGGTTACTTACTTGGGCATCTAGGCGATTGCAGCTTAGGCCCGCATCCTCGATGGTGCCCGGACACTTTACTTGTGGTCCGAAGAATAATTTACACATCCCTTCGAGCTTCAGGCCGAAGAAGTGCTTAATAGTCCGCGGACCCTCCGGATTGAACTCCCACATCCGGAGAGGCCGACGTTTGCACGGCAACATCCGTCGGACTAGCATCACTTGCATTATGCTGACAAGACTTATGTCCCTCTCAATGAGCTTCCGGATGCGATTCTGCAGTTCCGGTACATCACCAACAGGCCCATAATTCCGTCCTACGCCGGTCTAAGACGCCAACTGTGACGGAGGGACCGAGCGGAACGCGGGGGCGGCTACCCACTTTGTGCCTCTGGGAGCTGTAGCATAAAACCACCTCCGTTGCCATACATCGGATACTTCCGGGAAAGAACCCTCTGGCCATGGGGCATCAGCGTTCCTGCTTATTATAGCACCTCCGCACTCCACGTGTCACCCCTCGATCATCTTCGGCTTCACATTGAAGGTCTTGAGCCATAAGCCAAAGTGTGGGGAGACGTGGAGAAAAGCCTCGCACACAATAATAAACGACGAGATATGGAGGATGGCATCTGGAGCCAGATCATAAAAATCCAACCCGTAGTAGAACATGAGCCCCCTCACAAAGGGGTCGAGGGTGAGGCCCAGGCCTCGGAGGAAGTGAGGAACAAACACAACGCTCTCATTGGGCACCGGCGTAGGGATGACTTGCCCCGGAGCAGGAAGCCTGTGCTGGATACGGGCAGTCAGGTATCCGACCTCCCTAAGCTTCTTGATGTCCTCCTCTTGAATTGAGGAGGCCACCCACCGGCCTTTTGCGTCGGATCCGGACATGTTGGAGGATCTGGGGTGTTGGAGCTTGGGTCTTGGGTGTTAGAACTCGAGGTACGAGAAGGAGCAGGGGAGGTGGAAAAGAGGCGTAGGCCTTGACCCCTTTATAAAAGGGATGAATATCAAGAGTCCTCAGCGTGACCGGACATCGCTCGGTTCGAACCAACACTTAGACAAGCACTGGCCTGGGGGGGCTAAAATAAAGATGACCCTCGGGTTGGCCGACCCAAGGGAAAGGATAGGTGGTGGTGAGGCAAATGGTAAAACCAAGGTTGGGCCTTGCTGGAGGAGTTTTATTCAAAGCGCACTGTCGAGGGGGTCCCATAAATCACCCGACCGCGTAAGGAACGCAAAATCCGGGAACATAACACCGGTATGACGGAAACTAGGGCGGCAAGAGTGGAACAAAACACCAGGCATAAGGCCGAGTCTTCCACCCTTTACCAAGTATATAGATGCATTAATAATATAAGAGATATTGTGATATCCCAACCAAAATCCTGTCCACCATGGAGAAATCTTCAACTTCACCTGCAACTAGCAACGCTATAAGAGGGGCTGAGCAAAAGCGGTAACATAGCCAAACAACGGTTTGCATGGGAAAGGTGTCAAAGGTTAGAGGTTCATGGCAATTTGGGATGGCTTGATAAACAGGTAATAGGTAGCGCAGCATAGCGATAGAACGAAGCAACTAGCATAGCAATGATAGTAGTGAGATCCAGGGTAGCGGCCATCTTGCCTGAAATCCCGCAAGGAAGAAGAACGAGTCCATGAAGAAGATGAAGCCACGAAGACGAACCAAGCGTAGACGAACGAATCCTCACGATCGCAACGAAACAGGAACTAACAAGAAGAAGCACACAATATAGTAAACACACCACACATGAACAAGGCATAATGCACAAACAAGCATGATGCATGACAAGACTACATGAAGCTACTCATGGCAAGAGATGATGCAAACAAGAGCAACACATCAAGGCAAGTTTAAATGAGGCCAGGAACAACATATTACAATTCCGGTAAGTCCTCATATGCATATTTCGAAATTGGCCCAGATCTGAATAGACTTTATGTTCAAGTTGTTAAACAGCAAGTTAAGATGCAAAAGGATGATCTACACGAGATTCTAGTCAAGTTACATATAAAGTTCATTAGATTCGGAGCTACGGCCTAGAAGATATGAGCAAAACAAGTTAAACAAGGCATTGATGCAAAATGCATACAAACATCAAGCAAACACCTCAAAACAAGGATGCAACATGATAATATGAAGCTACATGCAATTCTAAGCAAGTTTCATATAGAGCACACTCAAAATGGAGCAACGGTTCAACACACACACATGAAACAAGTCATAACAACAATCTGTCCAAAACAGCAACTAGGCATATTGCAAGCATCAAAACAACATGCTACAGCACCTCAACATGAAAACAAAAGACATGGGCATGATGTACAGGTAAAGCATAACAAAACATGAACACTGAGCTATCTCTAGAAATCACTAGAACATGCTCAAACACACATGGTAAGATTGCAAATTATAACAATTCAGACTTTGCAGAAAATAACATCACGATGCAATGTTTAGAGCTATCAAACAACATGTTACAGGAACTTATAATAGCAAATAAAGGCATGGAATGAATCTACTAATTACATAGATCAAAAGTCCCTTACTGACCATAGGCCAAAAAGGATCAGAAAATATGATGGCACCCACGTAAACATAACAAGTTATTATACAGATTCATACATGGCAGAAACAGAATTATGAAGGCATGAAGATGAGCTTGTGCAACTCACTACAGAGCAATACATGGCATGGCAAGGCAACCAACAGTAAGAAGGCATATTTGTGAAGTTAAGCATGGCAAGAGCAAGGTAATAGGGTGCATGGATCACTAGGAAAACACATGGAAACAACTGAACTTAAAGTTAACAGGCTGACAGCAACATTTTCAAGCAACTTTGGAGCAAGATATGGACAAGCTACAGCAAGCTATAAATGCAACCAGGGGCATGGATGGATATAGCATGACATGTAGAACAAAACATGTTTAGTGGACATCTTCAGATTATGCATAGAATGATTAGTAGCAACATGTTTATATAGCATCACGAAACAACAGATTCAGCCTAGCAAAACAGCAACATCATGAACCCTACTTAACAAGCTCGATTCACTCACCACAAGTCATTGCATGACAATATAAGCATAGCATCATCAAGAAGACATGTTTGTGTAACCAACCAAGGCAAGAACAAGTTCATAGAATGCAAGGATCAACTACAACAAGCTTGGCCAAATTGAATAACATGTAAACAATCTGCCAGGAAACATTTTGAAGCAAAAATAGAGCACAAAAATGACATGCTAGGCTACTCCATAATTGCAACGAAGGGCATGAATGGATAGACAATAACCACATGTTCAAAACATCCTTACTGAAATATCTCAAAATATGCATGGATCTCTCTGTAGCATCAAGTTTACATGGCATCAAAATAACAGCAGAACAGGGACTAAAATCAGTAACATCACGATGTCTAATTTGCATGCTTGTGCTAGTCACCACATTGATCACAAAAATACATGGTAAGCACCTCTGTAAAGAAGACATAGCATAGATCAAAACACATGTAGACATCAACCTCATAGGATGCACACATCAATCATGGCAAAAATGACAAAAGAGCTCGTTCTGATTAACAGACAGGAGAAAACATCATGAAGCACTCTTACAACGATGATTCAGGCATCAAGATGAGCTCAAATGAATATGATGCAATGGAATGAAATATGTACTCATCGAGGCGAACAATTTGACATATTACACGCACGAAACAGAGCTACGGATGCATAGATACAGCATGACGAACATGGCATGATAATGACAGAAATCTGGGACTTAGTGAAAAATCAACCTCCAAAACTGGACGGGTCGAAGCGGGAAGAGGAGATCCGGGCGGGGAGGCGTGTTTGGATCCCGGGGTTGGTGGATCTCATCCACCTCCACCGGATCCGGCCGAAGATGAACTCCGGCGAGCTCTCCGGCGAGGGGGAGGCCGGCGAGGGGCGCGGGGGAGGCCGGCGAGGGGCGGACGACGCGGAGGGCGATTTCTAGGGTTTGGACTGCGGGATTTTCGGGGGAGGCCACATATTTATAGGTAGAGGGAGCTAGGAGAGTCCAAATGAGGAGCGGTTTTCAGCCACGCGATCGTGATCGAACGACCGAGAGCATGGAGGGGAGTTAGATGAGTTTTGGGCCACTTTGGAAAGGTGTTGGGCTGCAAAGAGAAGGAGGCTTTACGGTTACCCGGTTAACCGTTGGAGTATCAAACGACCTCCAAATGGCATGAAACTTGACAGGCGGTCTACCGGTGGTATACCAAGGCCGCTTGGCAAGCCTCGGTCCATTTTGAGAAAGTTTAACACCCACTCACAACGAGAGACAAAAGGAGATAAAAGGGGAACGCCGGAGGGCATAGGAGCGCCGGATTGCAAAATGGACAACGGGGAAAAAGCTCGGATGCAAGAGACGAACACGTATGAAAAATGAGATGCACATGATGACATGATAAAATGCAACACGCAAGCAAATGACATGGCAATGACGGCGAATAACTGACAGACACCTGTCGCATCGAATCCGGGGCGTTACAATATATGAGCGGTACTGATCCACGGTTCAACCCCTTTTGTGTATGGGGCAATGAGATATTCATGAGCAAGTGTCAAGTGAGGAAACTAAGAAAGATTGTTAGGCGAAAGAAATGGGTGATAGGAATTAAGCTCTTTATTTGCACTTTATCCAAGACAATAGTGAACTTTAGGATGGTAAGTAATGTGTTGCCTTTTCCCCTGCCCACAACAAGTTACTCTATTAGACCTCATGATCTGATATTTTTCTCTTTTTAGTGGTTTCCGAAGCTATTTACTGATGATTACCTTGCAAACTACATGACCGAAGTGGAGGCAACAAAGGTTAAAGTATATAATTCATGCTACCATGATAATGCTCTAGAAGTCTTCCTGAAGGCGATGAAGGACGGGCGGGCTATCGTCACAATGGGTTGGACAAAAGTTGTTCGTGCCTATGTCATGCAGGAAGGCACATTATGGGCATTCTGCTTCTTCAACACCATTGGCAGTCAAAATGATTTACACTTGTCTCTTCACCTTTACCGCCTGTAAATATTGTGGTTCATCATAGTTAATTGTTGTCTAATCCTGTAATTACTGAACATATTATACTGATAATTTTATTTATGGATTCATTGTTGAACCATTGTGCTAAGAATTTGAATTGCAAGTTTCATATTTCAAAATTTCCAATTCGAATAGTAAATTACAGCCAAAAAATGTACAAGAGCAAATAAAATAATGTGCACACGGTCAGAAAGAAAACAATGTGTGCGATGAAAAAAGAAAACAGACAGTTCTTTGACGTGAAACATTTGTGATGCCCGACGGACGGACACACGATTTTGTCTTATATGTGTGTGTGATTCATGGTAATATGGCAAACGTTTTGAACCAGTGTGCGTGTGTGATAGGAATACCAATCGCACACAGTTATGAAAATGTACACGTTGGCATTAGTAAAGGCATCGCACACATTATACATTCTTGAACCATGTGCGATAACGTACCTATCATGAACATATCGACAGATTAAATGTTGATGTCCACCTTTTTCACACGATTATAGCAGCGTAATCGTTTGGGATGTCTCTCTGATCAGAAACATAACATCGAGATGTAATGTGTGGGACTGGGGCGGCTTCTCATACGTTTATTCTATGGCGATCGTCAATAGCTGCTCGCCCATCCCCGACGGTTTCTGGGTCATGTGGGAAGGACCCCCTATCACCCACACTCACTTGGCGACGGTTCCAAATGTCGTCACGGAAAGGGGTTAAAAACCGTTTGTATAGCACCTTGCGATACCAGTGGTTGTCCCCACCTGGTGGCCCCGTAGACCTTGAAACCGACGCTATAAAATCCTATTTTTCCAGAAAAAATGAGGGAGAAAGAATTATCGCGTTTCACGAGACGGAGCCACTGTTGTATCCTGTTCTTCATCGGGAGGCCAGACCTGGAGTCCGTTTGGGGCTCTAGAGAGGGGATTTTCGATCTTCGTCATCACCAACCCTTCTCCATCACCAATTCCATGATGCTCCCCACCGGGAGTGAGTAATTCCTTCGTGGGATCACTGGCCAGTGAGGAGTTGGATGATATTCATCATGTAATCGAGATAGTTTTGTTAGGGCTTGATCCCTAGTATCCATTATGTTCTGAGATTGATGTTGCTATGACTTTGCCATGCTTAATGCTTGTCACTTTGGGCCCGGGTGCCATGATTTCATATCTGGACCGTTTATGTTATCACCATTATATCTATGTTCTAGATCCGATCTTGCAAGTTATAGTCACCTACTACGTGTTATGATTCGGCAACCCCGAAGTGACAATAGTCGGGACCACTCCCGGTGATGACCGTAGTTTGAGGAGTTAATGTATTCAATGTGCGCTAATGCTTTGTTCCGGTTCTCTATTAAAAGGAGGCCTTGATATCCCTTAGTTTCCAATAGGACCCCACTGCTACGGGAGGATAGGACAAAATATGTAATGCAAGTTCTTTCCAGGCACGTATGACTATTTACAGAATACATGCCTACATTATATGTATGAACTGCAGCTAGTGCCGTATCGCCCTAGGTTATGATTGTCTCATGATGAATATCATCCAATGAGTCGCCGGTCCAATGCCTATGATTTTCCTACATATTGTTTCTGCTAAGTTACTACTGCTATTGTTACTATTGCACTTGCTACAAAACTACTGCTATCACTATTACTATTACTATTGCTATTGCTACTACTATCAAATTTATCATACTACTTTGCTAATGATCACTTTGTTGCAGATAATTAATCTCCAGGTGTGGTTGAATTGACAACTCAGCTTCTAATACTTGCAAATATTCTTTGGCTCCCCTTGTGTTGAATCTATAAATTTGGGTTGAATACTCTACCCTCGAAAACTGTTGTGATCCCATATACTTGTGGGTTATCACTCCCCCAACCTTAACCCATTGCTTGTCCTCAAGCAATTCAGTTGACAAACTGAAAGTGATAAAGAAAAACTTATACAAACTCTATTTGATCTTGTTGTTGCAAATATGTAAAGCCAACATTCAAATTTTTAGCAAAGATTATGAACTAACCATATTCACAATAACATTAAGGTCTCATGTTTACTGATGTCAATGGCATAATCAACTAGCGAGTAATAATAATAAATCTCGGATGACAACACTTCCTCAAAACAATCATGATATGATATAACAAGATGGTATCTCGCTATCCCTTTCTGACACCGCAAAACATAAATGCAGAGCACCCCTGAAGATTAAGGACTCACTAGGCATTGTAATGCATGGCAAAAGAGATCTAGACACAGCCATACTCAATATCAATTAATAACAATACATACAAATGACCGTGGTGCTCTCTAACTGGTGCTTTTTATAAGAGGATGAGAACACAACATAAAAGTAAATAGATAGGCTCTTCATAGAGGGGAGCAGGGATTTGCAGAGGTGCTAGAGCTCGATTTTTTGAAACTGAGATAAATAATATTTTGAGCGGCATGCTTTCATTGTCAACATAACAACCAAGAGATCTCAGTATCTTCCATGCTACATACATTATAGGCGGTTCCCAAACAGAATGGTAAAGTTTATACTCCCCCACCACCAACAAGCACACTCCACGGCTAGTCCAAAACAACGGGTACCGTCCAACTAACAACAATCCTGGGGGAGTTCTGTTTGCGATTATTTTGATTTGATTTAAGCATGGGACTGGACATCCTGATTACCAGCCATTTTCTCATGAATGATGAGCAGAGTCCACTCATCGTGAGAATAACCCACTAGCATGGAAGATACTGACAGCCCCAGTCGCTACATGAGCGATTCGGGCATACAAAACATAATTTCATTTGAAGGTTTAGAGTTTGGCACATGCAAATTTACTTGGAACGGCGGGTAAATACCACATATAGGTAGGTATGGTGGACTCATATGGAACAACTTTGTGGTTTATGGAAGTGGATGCACAAGAAGTATTCCCGCTTAGTACAAGTGAAGGCCAGAAAGAGACTGGGAAGCAACCAACTAGAGAGCGACAACAGTCATAAACATGCATTAAGATTAACCAACAACGAGTGCAAGCATGAGTAGGATATAAATCACCATGAACATAAATATTGTGGAGGCTATGTTGATTTTGTTTCAACTACATGCGTGAACATGTGCCAAGTCAAGTCATTCGAATCATTCAGCGGAGGATACCATCCTATCATACCACATCACCACCATTTTAAGAGTATGTTGGCACGCAAGATAAACAATTATAAACACCCAGATAATTAAGCATGGCATGAGTAACTATAATCTCTGATTGTCATTGCAAACATGTTTCATTCATAATAGGCTGAATCAGGAATGATGAATTAATCATATTTATAAAAACAAAATAGGCTGAGTTCATACCAGCTTTTCCTCATCTCAATCATTTCATCATATATCGTCATTATTATATTTCACTTGCATGACCAAACGGTGTGGATAATAATAATAGTGCACGTGCATTGGACTAATTTGGAATCTGCAAACATTTATTCAAAGGAGAAGAGAAGGTAATATGGGCTCTTTGTTAGATCAACAATAATGCATATAAGAGCCACTCATCATTTTCATCGTGGTCTTCTCCTCTCGATCCCCAAAGAAAAGAAAAGAATTTCAAAGAAAAACACTGAAATGTTTGTGGAGTTTTTTTTTTGAAGAAAGTAAAACAAGAACAGAAAAAACTATTTACATGGGAAAGCTCCCAACAAGCAAAAGAAGAACGAGAAATCTTTTTTGGTTTTCCTTTTAATACTACTACTAAGTAAACATGAAGAGTAAACTAGACTACAACTAATTTTTTGGTTTTTCTCAAAGTTTTTCAAACACACAAGAAGAAAGCAAGAAAACAAAATAAACTAGCATGGATAGTACAACGAAAAAGTATGAACACCGACAACAAGAATGAGTGTGTGCACATGAATGTAATATCAGTGAGAAATACGTACTCCCCCAAGCTTAGGCTTTTGGCCTAAGTTGGTCTAGGGACACCACCGCCCCGAATGGTATTCGAAATCATAGTTGGGGTCATACTGCGCTGCGGCAGCTACCACCTGACGAGCTACTTCCTGGAGGCGAGCGGCCTCCGTTGTTCTCTCATACTCATTTGCCTCATACGCATCAAATTCATCCTTGAAGCCTGCATGAACCATAAATTAATCCGACGGCCATTCACAAGGCCGCACTTGAGATTACCTTAGTGGTTCAAGGTCCGGCTCACGTATCATGAGCCTCGGTGCTTGCTTCCTCGAAGAACCACCTTGGTACATTTTCCTAAACATTTTTCTTCCTCTAAAAATTTCTAAAAAATTTAGTGACTCAAAATAAAAGTGAACCAAACTCAACAAAATTGATAGCAACTACTCCCACAAGTGCCTAGAGGCTATATCATGCATCAACACCACTTTGGGCCATATAAATTTGACATGCAAGCTCAAGAACAGGGTCACCACACAGCAAAAATTTGCAATAGAAAGCACTAGAACAAAAACTAATTGGACCACTGGAGGAGTCACATACCAAAGAACAATCCCCCAAAGCAGTTTTGCGAATGGGGATTTGAGCAAGGAGATCGAAAATGGTAGCAGAATGAGCAAGAACACGGGTTTGAGCTACGGGATGATTTTTTCTGGAGGAAGACGAAGTGGATGGGTACTGGAATAACTGGAAGGGACCCACGTGGGGCCCACAAGACAGGGAGCACACCTAGGGGGTAGGGCTTTCCCTCCATCCTTGTGGCTCATGGGTGGATCCCCCTGGTGTGTTCTTAGTGCCAAAAATTCTCAAATATTCTATAAAAATCAAACTAAATTTTCAGGGCATTTGGGGAACTTTTATTTTCGGGGTATTTTTTACTGCATGGATAATTCAGAAAATAGACAGAAAATACTATTTTTGCTTTATTTAATCTAAACAACAGAAAGTAAAAGGAGGGTACAAAAAGTTGTGCTTCCTAAATTCATCCATCTCATGCTCATCAAAAGGAATCCATTAACAAGGTTGATCAAGTCTTATTAACAAACTTCTTCCGAATAACATGAAACCAGAGAATTTTCGAATAACACTAGGTTACGTCAATGGGGATATGCATGGTGCCAACAATAAGAATATCATATTTCTTTTTGACAGTAGGAAGAGGGAATTCAAAACCTCCAATAGTAATAGTTGAAAGTTTTCCAATAGAATTGATACTATGAAGTTGAGGTTGTTTCTTCGGAAAGTGTACCGTATGCTCATTACCATTAACATGAAAAGTGACATTGCCTTTGTTGCAATTAATAACAGCCCCTGCATTCTTCAAAAAGGGTCTACCCAGGATGATTGACATACTGTCATCCTCGGGGATATCAAGAATAACAAAGCCCGTTAAGATAGTAACGTTTGCAACCACAACAGGCACATCCTCACAAATACCGATGGGTATAGCAGTTGATTTATCATCCATTTGCAAAGAGATTTTAGTAGGTCTCAACTTATTCAAATCAATTCTACGATATAAAGAGAAAGGCATAACACTAACACCGGCTCCAAGATCACATAAAGCGGTTTTAACATAGTTCCTTTTAATAGAGCATGGTATAGTTGGTACTCCTGGGTCTACTAGTTTCTTTCGTATTCCACCCTTAAAAGTATAATTAGCAAGCATGGTGGAAATTTCAGCTTCGGGTATCTTTCTTTTATTAGTGATAATATCTTTCATATACTTAGCATAAGGAGGCATTTTACGCATATCAGTCAAACGCAGGCGCAAAAAGATAGGTCTAATCATTTCAGCAAAGCGCTCAAAATCCTCATCATCCTTTTTCTTGGATGGCATAGGAGGAAAAGTCGTGGGTTTCTGAACCCATGGTTCCCTTTATTTACCGTGCTTCCTAGCAACAAAGTCTCTCTTATCATAACGTTGATTCTTTGATTGTGGGTTATCAAGATCAACAACAGGTTCAATCTCTACATCATTATCATTACTAGGTTGAGCATCAACATGAACATCATCATTAACATTATCACTAGGTTCATGTTCATCACCAAATTGTGCCTCAGCATCAGAAATAGAAATATCACTGGGATTCTTAGGTGTGTCTATAATAGGTTCATTAGAAGCATGCAAAGTCCTATGAGTGTTCTTTCTCTTTTTATTAGAGGGACTAGGTGCATAAGTATTAATTCTCTGAGAATCTTGCTCAACTCTCTTAGGATGGCCCTCGAGATACAAAGGTTCTTGGGTCATTTTACCACCTCTAGTCATAACCCTAACAACATTATCATTGTTCTTATTATTTAACTCATTGAGAAAATCATCTTGTGCCTTAAGTACTTGTTTTACTTGAGTTGTAACCATGGAAGCATGTTTACTAATAAGCTTATGCTCATTTTTAACTCTATACATATAATCACTCAAGCGCTCAACCATATAAGCATTACGTTTCAATTGTCTACCAATATAAGCATTGAAATTTTCTTGTTTAATAATAAAGTTATCAAACTCATCCAAGCATTGACTAGCAGACTTATTATAAGGGATATCACCTTCATCAAATCTATAGAGAGAATTTACCTTTACTACCTGTGTCGAGTTATCAAGACCATGTATTTCTTACATAGGCGGTAAATTCTTAACATCTTCATCTTTAATACCTTTTTCTTTCATAGATTTATTTGCCTCTTGCATATCTTCAAGACTGAGAAATAGAATACCCCTTTTCTTCGGAGTTGGCTTAGGAGTTGGTTCAGGAAGTGTCCAATCATTATCATTACTCAATATATTATTCAATAGCAATTCAGCTTGCTCAATAGTTTTTCCCTGAAAACACAACCAACACAACTATCCAGGTGGTCTCTGCAAGCATCAGTAAGTCCATTATAAAAGATATCAAGTATTTCATTTTTCTTGATAGGATGATCGGGCAAAGCATTAAGTAATTGGAGAAGCCTCCCCCAAGCTTGTGGGAGACTCTCTTCTTCAATTTGCACAAAGTTAAATATTTCCCTTAAGGCAGCTTGTTTCTTATGAGCAGGAAAATATTTTGCAGAGAAGTAGTAAATCCTATCCTGGGGATTACGCACACAACCAGGAGCAAGAGAATTAAACCATAACTTAGCATCACCCTTTAATGAGAAAGGAAACAATTTAAGAATATAGTAATAGCGATTTTTTCCTCATGAGCAAATAGGGTGGCTATATCATTCAATTTAGTAAGATGTGCCACAACAGTTTAAGATTCATAACCATGGAAAGGATCAGATTCAACCAATGTAATTAACTCAGGATCGACAGAGAATTCATAATCCTTATCAGTAACACAGATAGGTGAAGTAGCAAAATTAGGATCATATTGTATTCTAGCATTCAAAGACTTTTCTTTCATCTTACCTAACAGTTTTTTAAGATCATCTCTACCATTGCAAGCAAAAAAGTGTCTAGCATTTTCTTCATCCATGATATAATTCATATCTAGGGGGAGAATCATAATCTTCAGTTTCACTAATATCATCAGTTTCAGTAATTTCATTCTCTCTAACCCTAGCATGTTGTTCATCAATAAATTCACCTAATGGCACAGTATTATCAAGCAGAGAAGTAGTATCATCATAAGCATCATGCATAGCAGAAGTGGCATCATCAATAACATGCGACATATCAGAATCAATAGCAGGTGTAGGTGTCACAAGTTTACTCAAAACAAAAGGTGAATCAAGTGCAGAGCTAGATGGCAGTTCCTTACCTCCCCTCGTAGGTGAGGGAAAAATATTGGTTCTTTGATCTTTCAAATTCCTCATAGTGACCAACAGATATAAATCCCAAGTGACTCAGAGAATAGAGCTATGCTCCCTGGCAACGGCGCCAGAAAAAGGTCTTGATAACCCACAAGTATATGGGATGGCAACAGTTTTCGAGGGTAGAGTATTCAACCCAAATTTATTGATTTGACACAAGGGGTGCCAAAGAATATTCTCAAGTATTAGCAGCTAAGTTATCAATTCAACCACACCTGAAAGACTAAATATCTGCAGCAAAGTATTTAGTAGCAAAGTAATATGGAAGTAACGGTAACGGTGGCAAAAGTAGTAGTGGCAGTTTTGTAGCAACTGTAACAGTGGCAACAAAAAAGTAACTTAGCAAAAATCAATATGAAACGAGCTCGTAGGCAATGGATCAATGATGGATAATTATGTCGGATGGCATTCATCATGCAACAGTTCTAACCTAAGGTGACACAGAACTAGCTCTAATTCATCAATATAATGTAGACATGTATTCCGAATATAGTCATACGTGCTTACGAAAAAGAACTTGCGTGCCATCTTTTGTCCTACCCTCCTGTGGCAGCGGGGTCCTATTGGAAACTAAGGGATATTAAGGCCTCTTTTTAATAGAGTATTAGTGGCAGAGTGGCAACGAAAAAGTAACTTAGCAAAAATCAATATGAAACGAGCTCGTAGGCAATGGATCAATGATGGATAATTATGTCGGATGGCATTCATCATGCAACAGTTATAACCTAAGGTGACACAGAACTAGCTCTAATTCATCAATATAATGTAGGCATGTATTCTGAATATAGTCATACGTGCTTATGAAAAAGAACTTGCATGACATCTTTTGTCCTACCCTCCTGTGGCAGTGGGGTCCTATTGGAAACTAAGGGATATTAACGCCTCCTTTTAATAGAGTACTAGTGGCAGTTTTGTAGCAATCGTAATAATGGCAACGGAAAAGTAACTTAGCAAAAATCAATATGAAACGAGCTCGTAGGCAATGGATCAATGATGGATAATTATGTTGGATGGCATTCATCATGCAATAGTTATAACCTAAGGTGACACAGAACTAGCTCTAATTCATCAATATAATGTAGGCATGTATTCCGAATATAGTCAAACGTGCTTATGAAAAAGAACTTGCATGACATCTTTTGTCCTACCCTCCTGTGGCAGCGGGGTCCTATTGGAAACTAAGGGCTATTAAGGCCTCCTTTTAATAGAGTACCGGACCAAAGCATTAGCACTTAGTGAATACATGAACTCCTCAAACTACGGTCATCACCGGGAAGTGTCCCGACTATTCTCACTCCAGGGTTGCCGGATCATAACACGTAGTAGGTGACTATAACTTGCAAGATAGGATCAAGAACAAACATATATTCATGAAAACATAATAGGTTAAGATCTGAAATCATGGCACTCGGGCCCTAGTGACAAGCATTAAGCATAGCAAAGTCATAGCAACATCAATCTTAGAACATAATGGATACTAGGGATCAAACCCTAACAAAACTAACTCGATTACATGGTCAATCTCATCCAGCCCAGCACTGTCCAGCAAGCCTACGATGGGATTACTCACACACGGCGGCGAGCATCATGATATTGGTGATTGAGGATGGTTGATGATGACGACGGCGATGATTTCCCCTCTTCGGAGCCCCGAACGGACTCCATATCTACCCTCCCGAGGAAGAACAAGCGGCGACAGCGACTCCGTATCATAAAACACGATGAATCCTTCTCTCTGATTTTTTTTTCTTGCCGAACCTGAATATATGGAGTTGGAGTTGAGGTCGGTGGAGGTCAGGAGGCCCACAAGACAGGGAGGCGCGCCGAGGAGGGTAGGGCGTGCCCCCCACCCTTATGGATACGGTGTGGGTCCCCTTCGGTTGATTATTTCGCCAATATTTTTATCTATTCCAAAAGTTTTCTCCGTGAAGTTTTAGGTCATTCTGAGAACTTTTATTTCTGCACAAAAATAACACTATGGCAATTCTGCTGAAAACAGCGTTAGTCCGGGTTAGTTCTATTCAAATCATGCAAATTAGAGTAGAAAACAAGAGCAAAAGAGTTTGGAAAAATAGATACGATGGAGACGTATAATGAGCCTAGTCGTTTTAGGTTTTGTGCTTGACAAATTAAATGTTAGTTTCATTCTGCATTTGTTCAAGCCTAAATCGTTTTCTTAAAGCGCATATTCACCCCTGAGGGAGTCCTGGATTAGGGGGTATCCGGATAGCCGAACTATATACATCGTCCGGACTATTGAAGCGTGAAGATACAAGACTCAAGACTTCGGCCCGTGTCCGGATAGGACTCTCCTTTGCGTGGAATACAAGCTTGGCGAGCCAGATATTATATTTCCTTCCTTGTAACCAACTCCATGTAAACCCTAGCCCTCTCTGGTGTCTATATAAACCGGAGAGGATGATCCTTAGAAGACCGATCACAATTACAATCATACCATCATAGGCTAGCTCTTAGGGTTTAGCCTCTACGATCTCGTGGTAGATCTACTCTTGTACTACTCATATCTTCAATATTAATCAAGCAGGAAGTAGGGTTTTACCTCCATTGAGAGGGCCCGAACCTGGGTAAACATTGTGTCCCTTGCTTCCTGTTCCCATCAGCCTAAGACGCACAGATCGGGACCCCCTACCCGAGATCTGTCAGTTTTGACACCGGCATTGGTGCTTTCATTGAGAGTTCCTCTGTGTCATTGCTTCGAGGCTTGATGGCGTCTTCAATCGCTAACAACATGGTCTAGGGCGAGACTTTTCTCCCCGGACAGATCTTTGTGTTCGGCGGCTTTGCACTCTGGGCCAATTCGCTTGGTCATCTAGAGCAGATCGACAGCTACGCCCCTGGCCACAAGATCAGGTTCGGAAACTTGAACTACACGGCGGATATTCGCGGAGACTTGATCTTTGGCGGATTCGGCCCTGTGCCAGGAGCGCTGGACAGTCACGACGAGCACAGCCTAGACCTGTTGTCGGACAATGCTCGGAACATCATCCCTACAATAGCCTCGGATCTAAATCCGGAACAGGTTGCGTTGCCCAAGGACGGAGGGGTAGACCCCGCCCCGCGGGCCGCATACTCATCGGCGATGGAGCCAAACACAGGTCTCACCTCTGTGGAGGCCTGTAACCCCGGGCCCCCGGACTCGTATCCGGCTATTGGTTCCGGTCCGCATACCCTCGAGCCAGTCAAACCAGGTTGGGCTCCAGTAATGGAGTTTACCGCTGCGGACATCTTCCAGCACTCGCCCTTTGGCGACATGTTGAACTCATTAAAGTCTCTCTCTTTGTCAGGAGGCTCTGGCCGAACTATGTCCGTCCTGAGTGGGAAGCAGGCGACGAAGGAATTCGTTGCCCACCCACCACCCACTTCATTGCCACGATCGATGATTTAACCGACGTTCTCGACTTCGACTCCAAAGACATCGACGGTATGGACGACGATGCAGGAGAAGCTCCAGAATCTCTGGGGCGCGGGACTACTACCTTGTCACACGATATATACATGGTGGCTACGCCCAAGAAGGACGACAGCGATAATCCGGAAGATAAAACACCCAGGCAAAAGCCAAAACAGCGACGCAGACACCGCTCAAAGTCCAGCAACAGTAAAAATAGCGACAAGAGCGCAAGAAGGATCGATATACCAGTAAACCCCGAAGGCAGTAACGACCACATGGACCCAGGGATGGAGCAGGGCGAGCCAGGTCACGCTAAACCGAGTTCGGAGCAAATACCCAATCACAATGATTCGGAGGGACGAGCTCATGAAACCGCCCCAGAACAGGAACACAGTCTGGACGATGATACATTCACCATTCCGGACGAACGAGTGGAATGAGACAACCTCCACCGAAAGCTTATGGCCACAGCAAGAAGTCTGAAGAAGCAGAAACAACGGCTTAAAGCCGCACAGGAAAAGCTCAGTCGCAGATGGAATAAAGTGCTAGACACTGAAGAAAGATATGGCGACGATCGCCATACAAAAAGCTATCCAAAACGCAAGCTACTGCCAGAATTCGACGACGAGGTCGTTCCACCAAAGAATAATACAACCAGGAGACCAGACGTACCGCTTCACAACCACAACAGAGCGGCTACTGACACCGCGCACGATCTACGTGAGAAGCTGGATAAGAAGGCCGGTGCAGCCAGGTCCATCTATGGATCTAAAGGACACACCCCGGCGAGGAACTATGGTCACCAAACGCTCATACAAGCCAAATACCAGTTCGGAATAAGCACTGGACACAACAACAGCCGACTACATGCCACAACGCGCCCACATACAGAGGGGCTGCTCACCCCATGTGCTTCACCGAAGAAGTACCGGACCATGAATTCCCACAAGGCTTTAAACCTGTGAACATAGAGGCATACAACGGAACGACAGACCCAGGGGTCTGGTTCGAGGATTTTATCCTGCATATTCACATGGCTCGTGGGGATGACCTCCACGCCATCAAATACCTTCCCCTCAAGTTGAAGGGACCAGCTCGACACTGGTTGAAAAGCCTCCCCGAAAATTCAATCGGGAGTTGGGAGGAACTCGAGGACGCTTTCAGGGCCAACTTTCAAGGGACTTATGTCCAGCCTCCGGATGCAAACGATCTAAGTCACATAATCCAACAACTCGGAGAGTCCGCCCGCAAGCTTTGGAACAGATTCCTCACTAAAAAGAATCAAATAGTCAACTGTCCGAACACTGAAGCCTTAGCGGCATTCAAACACAGCATCCGCGATGAATGGCTCGCCCGGCACCTCGGCCAAGAAAAGCCAAGGACAATGGCAGCCTTAACAGTCATTATGACCCGCTTTTGCGCGGGTGAAGATAGCTGGTTAGACTGTAAAGGCACCAGTGACCCCAACACATCCGAAATAAGGGATGGCAACGGGAAGCCACGGCGTAATAAACACAAACGCCAAAACAAGGAAGAGAGCCCGGATAACACAACGGTCAATGCTGGATTCAGGGGCTCTCGGCCTGGTCAGCAAAAGAAGCCATTTAAAGGCAGTAAAGAGGGATCGTCTGGTCTGAACAGAGTCCTAGACAGACTATGCCAAATTCATGGCACCCCGGAGAAACCTGCGAACCACACGCATAAAGAATGTTGGGTTTTCAACCAGGCCAGCAAATTAAATGTCGAACACAACGGGAGGGAAACACCAAGTGAAGACGAGGATGAACCTCGCCGGCCGAACACTGGGGGACAGAAATTTTTTTCCTCCAGAGGTTAAAATAGTAAACATGATCCACGCGACTCACACATTCACAAGAAGGCATGAACGCGCGCCCAGAGATGCGCACGATGTAGAGCCCATCGTACCCACACCTGACCACTGGATGTCTCGTCCGATCACTTTCGATCATATGGACGACCGAACTAGTGTTCGGCGTGGAGGATCACAGGCCTTGATGCTTGACCCAATAATCGACGAATACCGTCTCACCCGCGTCCTCATGGACGGCGGCAATAGTCTCAATTTAATATACGAGGACACTGTCCGCAGAATGGGGATAAACCCATCCAGAATTAGCCAAAGCAACACCACCTTTGAAGGGGTGATACCAGGCGTTGACGCCCACGGCAGGGGCTCCGTCGTGCTGGAAGTAACATTCGGCTCCCCAGGTAACTCCAGAAGCGAAGAACTACTCTTCACCATTGCACCCTTCCAAAGTGGCTATCACGCATTGCTTGGAAGAGCGGCCTTCGCCCGCTTCAACGCATTGCCGCACTATGGCTACCTTACACTCAAGATGCCCGGTCCACGTGGCATCATCACTGTTAGCAGAATCACAAAGTGTTCTTCACGCGCAGAGGAACACGCGACGGCCCTAGCGGCCGGACTGTAAGCGGCCTCCAAATATCAAAAACATGACTGGTCATTACGACCACAGACACGGTTAGACGAGTCCGGTAGCCCGAATAAAACTGAACCAGGGCACCGTATATGTAATCCCATAACGGATACCAGGGGCTATAAATATTTAACACAGCCCCACGTCTGGCTCAACCTTACGGGCAGGCTAACATCTTACACTTTTATTATTAATCGCATACTTACGTTGTACTCTCCTACGAGTTTTCTTTTTCCACAGACAACGTCCGCGCGATACCCTTCCAGGACACGGCACAACGGAGACAAAGGCGCAGACGTGCAGCAGGGCCCCGTTCAACAGGTTTCTTTTTAGATTAAGCCCCTGTGTAAACCTTTTCTATTGCCTCTTGTTGTTTAACCATCCCATGGGTTCCATACCCACAGAGGATATTGCCATTATTGGCATTTCGCCACGACAGATTCATCACACGTACCTGGAACCTTAGGGTTTATAGCAGGCTTTCGTCAGCCTGTTTTCTTTTACAAAGACCGAATACCTTCGGGAGTGTTCGGCGTCATGAGTTTGGCCTTATATGCATCAGCTCCGAATCATGTCTTTGGTCAAATGTTGGGTTTGCCCGGCTCCTGGGTTTGCCGCCTTATGTTCTGTTATTATCGGCTAAGGCAGGCCAAAGCAGAACTACTGTGATTGTGCCTTGGTTATTCCGGATGAGCGCCTCGGTAGAGTAAGCCGAAAACTGACTGTCATGATACAACGAGAGACTGTTCAACCACTCGAAGACTCACCAGAATCTCTAAGGATTCCTCCGCATTAACGAAGGGCCGTTTCCCGGCCATGTACACACGCGCCCGTATTCGGATGCACGCGAATGTACCAGGGGCTACATAGTAGCCCCACCATTAGACTCCTATGGCTAAGCGAAAGTGTTACAGCTATATAGTCCAGTTTCCTAGTTCGACGTGCGATCACCTCCTCAATGTACCAAGACGTTGGATCAAGTGTGATTAAGCATATTTTTCGCGAACACCCCCGCATTGTATGCGTGGGGGCTGAAGCCAACGACTGCTATCTTTCGGACTAGTTATACATATAAAAACGGCCGTACAGGGGACACAATCATATTTTCAGGCAAAAAGTATAAATATAGCCTCATAATCAAAATGAACATTGGTTTTTACAATGATTCGACTTATCACTTGAAGAGGACATTCTTCGAGCACTGCGCCTCTATTAGGCGGGCACCTTCTGTGACCTGCGCCAAGTAGTGCTCGGCCGGATATTGGCTGCCCGCCGGATCCTGGGTCGCTATAATAGTGGCCTCCATATCCGTCCAATAGGCTTTAATGCGGGCAAGAGCCATCCGCGCACCCTCTATACACGCCGACCTCCTCATGGCGTCAATCCGAGACACGGCCCCAAGGAATTGCTACACCAAACCAAAGTAGCTGTCCGACTTAGGCCCCTTCGGCCAAAGATGGTCTATTACAGACCGCATTGCAAGCCTGGACAATCTATGAAGCTCCGCCACAGCAGCCACCTTCTCATTTAACAGCAGCGGGCGAGTGGGAGCATTGAATTGCGACCAGAAAAGCTTCTCCACTTCCTTATCACCTTGATCCTCGAAGAACTTGGCAGCGTCAGCTGCACTATTCGTCAAGTCCGCATATGCGTCTGCAGGACTCCAGCGCCCAGCCAGGGGAGCATACTTTGGATCCAAAAACTTCGTCTACAGTAGGTAGGAGCCCCTAACCACGATTTTGTCGGCCTGTTGGAGCTCTTCCCGCATACCCCGGATCTTGGTCTGCATCTCCTTGGCGGCATTAAGTGCCTTGTCCAGCTCGGCCGAACTAGCCTTATTCTCCTTTTCAAGGAGTACATACCGGTCGGTGGCATTCTTCAACTCCTCGGCCATTTCGGCTATCTTTTCCTTGCTTCGGCGATGAGCGGCCTATTCGGCTCTCAATTCTTCGGCCGCCTTTAGGGCAGCCGCATTGCTAGCCCGAGCTTGTTCCTTGGCCTGAGCAAGTTCCGCCCTCAGGGCCTCCACGGCAGCAGCACCATCTGTAGTGCAAACACATTGCATTAACATTATGCCACTCTCACATGTTCCTATACAATATAATAAGGGAAGCAGAGCACATACCCTGGGATTCTTCCAGCCGTTTGTTTACCAGCGTGATATCGGCATCAATAGATCCGATCTGCCTCCTCAGTTCGGCAACTTCAACAGACTGGTCGGCTGTCGAATCCTTATATACCTGCACATATGTACGGCTCAGCCATTACTATTTGATCCCCCGTTTGCCGCCTATGGCAGGCAACCAGAGTCTCAGGGGCTACTATCCACAGGGAGCACACCTAGTGCGTGCTTCACAACCAGAAAATAGTGTATTTTTCACTACATACCTCAAAGCCTTTGAGCAGGCTTGTAAATGCCTCATTCAAACCGCTGGTAGCGGATGAAATCCTCGTGAGCACCGTGCTCATTAAAGAGCGGTGCTCCTCCGAGAGCGTGGCTCGCTCCAGCCGGCCCGTCAGTACGTCCGGCCGGACATCGAACTGTGCTGGACCCTTCTCATCCCCCCCCCCCTCCCCCCCCCCCCCCCCCCCCCCCGTGGAAGCCAAATGCTCCAGGCTCAGGGCGACTGACGTGTTCGCTTCCGGCTTCGGCATATCCGGACTCCTCCGTGACGACACCTCAGTGTCGCCCGCTTCATGAGGCGGAGAGGTGGGTGGGGTCTCACTCTCCATCATCTCCGGACGAAGATCCCCTGAAGACGAACTCTGTTGAGAAGAGCTGCTCGCCGGACTGCAAAAGATGAAGTCCCGGTTATGAATCTCGGAGAAACACCATACCTTCAAATTAATGAATAACTTACGGCTCGGTGGAGGGCTGGCCCGTTGGTGGGCACGACGCGGTAAGGGTGCCCGTCGCGGCAGAGCCCCTGGTGATACCTTCTTCCCTTGCTTGGGCATCTCCGCCTCCAAGTCTTCGAAGGCGGCCCTCTTCTTCCCGCGTGGGGAGGAGACTTTAACCTCCCCTTCCCGGCTATCCTCCATAGGAGAGGTAGGGATCCCCCCGGTCTGGATGCGTAGTGCGTGAAGTTAGGCTTCACTGCCCTTTCCTTCGCCTTTCCCTGAGGGGATTTTGCTGAGCGCCCGGCCAAGCATCTTTGCAATGGTTGGACCAGGCGAGCCTTTAGGAAGTGGCGCCGGACACCTGATTCTCTCCGCCTTGTTGAGCCATTCCTGGCCACGGAGGGATTTTCAGAATAATAGTTATGATAAATATAAATGAAGTGTCCGACTTTAAGGTTACTTACTTGGGCATCTAGGCGATTGCAGCTGAGGCCCGCATCCTCGGTGGTGCCCGGACACTTTACTTGTGGTCCGAAGAATAATTTACACATCCCTTCGAGCTTCAGGCCGAAGAAGTGCTTAATAGTCCGCGGACCCTCCGGATTGAACTCCCACATCCGGAGAGGCCGACGTTTGCACGGCAACATCCGTCGGACTAGCATCACTTGCATTATGCTGACAAGACTTATGTCCCTCTCAATGAGCTTCCGAATGCGATTCTGTAGTTCTGGTACATCACCAGCAGGCCCATAATTTCGTCCTACATCGGTCTAAGACGCCAACTGTGACGGAGGGACCGAGCGGAATGCGGGGCCAGCTACCCACTTTGTGCCTCTGGGAGTTGTAGCATAAAACCACCTCCGTTGCCATACATCGGATACTTCCGAGAAAGAACCCTCTGGCCATGGGGCATCAGCGTTCCTGCTTATTATAGCACCTCCGCACTCCGCGTGTCGCCCCTCGATCATCTTCGGCTTCACATTGAAGGTCTTGAGGCATAAGCCAAAGTGTGGGGAGACGTGGAGAAAAGCCTCGCACACAATAATGAACGACGAGATATGGAGGATGGCATCTGGAGCCAGATCATAAAAATCCAACCCGTAGTAGAACATGAGCCCCCTCACAAAGGGGTCGAGGGTGAGGCCTAGGCCTCGGAGGAAGTGAGGAACAAACACAACGCTCTCATTGGGCACCGGCGTAGGGATGACTTGCCCCGGAGCAGGAAGCCTGTGCTGGGCAGTCAGGTATCCGACCTCCCTAAGCTTCTTGATGTCCTCCTCTTGAATTGAGGAGGCCACCCACCGGCCTTTTGCGTCGGATCCGGACATGTTGGAGGATCTGGGGTGTTGGAGCTTGGGTCTTGGGTGTTAGAACTCGAGGTACGAGAAGGAGCAGGGGAGGTGGAAAAGAGGCGTAGGCCTTGACCCCTTTATAAAAGGGATGAATATCAAGAGTCCTCAGCGTGACCGCTTGAGACTTATCTAAAATACACGGAGTCATATCAACGGTCGCCGTAGGGTCACACACGCCCATATTGATGAAAGATCCCGTAATAAGAGGAACACGATCTCTCCTTTGGTAGGACGTGCCAATAAAACCGCCTCGCAACTCGAGTCGAGGTGGAGCAGGAAACGTCGGTTCGTGTTGGACCAGGTCACGATGCAAGGGCACGACGTACAAAGATTGCCAGCAGAACGGATTTATGCTATGTTCCCTACAATGGTATGTGAAGATCATCTTGCAGAACCGAACACTATTCGTCGTAGCGGATCCGAACACGATCTACGTGTTCGATGATAACCTTGAAGTATTCGGAGAAGGAACCCACCTTGCAATGCCGGAGACAAGACTGCGTGCCGGACTCATCGTCATTGAAGCCTGGTTCCGGGGCTACTGAGGGAGTCCTGGATTAGGGGGTAGTCGGACAGCCGGACTATATACATCGTCCGAACTATTGAAGCGTGAAGATACAAGACTCAAGACTTCGGCCCGTGTCCGGATGGGGCTCTCCTTTGCGTGGAAGACAAGCTTGGCGATCTGGATATTATATTTCCTTCCTTGTAACCGACTCCATGTAAACTCTAGCCCTCTCCGGTGTCTATATAAACCGGAGAGGATGGTCCTTAGAAGGCCGATCACAATTACAATCATACCATCATAGGCTAGCTCTTAGGGTTTAGCCTCTACGATCTCGTGGTAGATCTACTCCTGTACTACTCATATCTTCAATATTAATCAAGCAGGAAGTAGGGTTTTACCTCCATTGAGAGGGCCCGAACCTGGGTAAACATTGTGTCCCTTACTTCTTGTTCCCATTAGCCTAAGACGCACAGATCGGGACCCCCTACCCGAGATCCGCCGGTTTTGACACCGACAACCCCCCCTCTAGGCAACATCCGCAATCTTTCACATGCAAATTTTCATGATGAAATTACATGTGTGGAGGTGTGGGCAAAAAAGAAAATTCCATATTTCAAAAGGTATTTTTGGAAGCACTTTGGAACGTCAATTTTCAAAAAAAAAATCCACACATCCACAAATGTAATTTCATCATAAAGATTTGCATGCATGTAGACAAAACATCCATGTTTCTTGCCAAAAAAGTCAAAAAAAATTGAAGTTTTTTTAAAAAAAAATGGATTTTTTTTGTTCATCCGGGATCACATGAGTATATTTAGTGAAAAACTTGCTTCAACGTGAAAATCAGAAAAGAAAAACAATGGGTCGTGTCGTGCCGACACGCGTGCCTCATAGCCCAGGTATGGCCACAGCCATGCCGCAGGCCTGGCATGGCCCGTTTAGCCGCGTGGCGGACCGAGCACACGTGGTTCTGGGCCGGCCGGCGAAGTACGGGCCGTTTGGCCAGCTATAACTGGTACACATATCGAACCCTCTCCCGTGGCACGTTTAGCACGCTGGGCCATCTGTTTTTTTAGCTTATTGGGCTCTATTTTAGGTCTATTGGGCTGTAATTTAGGTAAAGTATATATAAAAAGTTTTAGAAAAAAAAGGGCCGTGCCGTGGCCTCCCGCATGCCTAGCCTCCAGGCCCAGGCATGGCCCATGGCATGCTGGGCCTGGCCCGTTTAGCCCGGGCTGTGCCGTGCCTGGGCCGTGCCGTTCTTGCGTGCGACCAGGCCGGCCCAGTTAGCACGGCCCGTTTGGCCAGCTATGCTCGCAGCCCCTAACAAAATAACCTCTCGCCCGCAAAAAGGAAAGAGAAGGGAAGCAGATCGAACCCTCTCGTCGGCATTTCGCCGAGCACACGGCATGCTGTCGCTCAGGCGCATTCTCCGCCTACCCGTGCCCTCCTCCTGCGGCCCCCGCCGCCTCCTCTCATCCCACCGCCGCGCTCCAGCGCACCCGGCCGCGGCCACCGGGGACGACGAGTGGAACGACGCGTGGGAGACCGCATGGCTCCCGGGCGACTCCCCCGCCTCCTCGCCGGCACCCGCCGCGCCGTGGGAGTCCCCCACCTCGGAAGCCGCTGCGGCCACCGTCCCGGCCATATCCGCCGAGGTGGACCCTGACACGAAGGCCTTCGTCGCCGACATGGACGAGCGCTGGGCCGAGCGCCGCGCCGCGACGAGGCGGCCGCGCGCTCCTCCTCGCCCCACGGCCGCCGAGGGAGGGGGCGGCGCCGGGGCGAAGAAGGCAGGGGCGGACGAGTACAGGACAAGGAAGCAGCGCGTGCACGCTGCGCTTTGGGTGAAGGAGATCGACAAGATGGAGGAGGCGCGCCTCGGCGGCGGCGGTGGTGGCCGCGGCGCAGCAGACGACATCGACCGGCTTCTTGACTCGTGCTCAGAGTGCGTTGTTACTCTTCTTTCCTTCATTTTTTGCTCTCTAACAGAGCTGCTATCTTTAGCTGTGGTTGCTTACTGTCATCACATTGCTTGTTTATATTCGATTGCTTGTGATACACCGCATTTGTTGAACTAGTTACCCACTAAAACCCCATTGCGTGCGACATATTATAGACTCCTAGCGGCACATGACTTTTACTTACAAATGCAAGTGGTAGAATTGCCGCGGTATGTATCTTCAGAGGTTTTGTGACACAATTTTTTTGATGTATTGTTTCTGCTAGGTTTTCCAGGGAAGATAGTTCATTGAGATAGTTTTCTTTTCTTTTCTTTTGGGCAAACGATTGAGAGAGGGTATCAAAGCATGCCAAATTTCAATTGCATCATACAGAACGCTTTAACAAGTGTAATGAGAAATGGGAGGACTAGAGCTAATTGTAACCAGTAAGGTCCATTTGTACTGCGCTTTCTTGATTGCTGGTGGATTATCCGGTGAAACCTGTACTTTTTGGTAAATCAGGCTGAATTCTGTATAATATGCATCAATGCATGTGATGACTGTTCAATGGCCAGCACTTGAATTAAATTTGGATGAAGTGTCTACTTGAGATGCTCACATGAAATTTGCTGCGAGCTTATTGGGATTATGCATTCTGATACTATGTGATGCATTTTGAATGGATTATAACCATTTAACACCGGTAACTCCAAGTTGAGCTTGGGAACATGTGCTCCTGTCGTAAAAATGAAGCATTCTACATTGTTAAAATTCTTGAAAAAGAGCACATATAGTTTCTTGTGCAGTTAGTGCAAAAACTTGCATTCTTGTGCCCTGTGGAAAAAGAATGAATTCAGTGCATAAAAGGTTGCTATCTAGGCACTCATTCTTCTCTTCTCTGCAAAGAACAGGAACTAGCATATTTTACCATGACAATTGGCAGGTGCCTAGTACACCCCTCAACTATCTCCTGAGTCTAGATATCACCTTGAACTCCAAAACCACCCACTTTACTCAGCAAACTCTCAAAATTGGTTCGATATGACTTTGGATGTCGTGGCATTCATATTGGTAAATTTCCGAGTTTCTGGCATGCCACTTGACGTGGCATCCTAGTTAGTTATAGTGAAATAAAAACAATAATGCTGTTTGGCTGGCACTGCAGTGGGGCTGCCACATAGATTTTGGACTGACCCTGCCTATCCGTCACAGTCGGTATTTTGTTGCCAGCCAACATCATCGAGTGCATGAGGATGAATATCATGGGCGCCCAGCCCAGCCCCTGCGGCATTCTGCTTATTTATGTTTTCTTGCCAACATGGTTTTTATGACTAAGTGATTTTGGCCTGTTTGGATGTCATGTAAGCGAAACTGTGACATGCACGGTTTTTAAAGGAGCCGGGGGGGGGGGGGGGGGGGGGGTTAAACTGAATGATTTTCAAGTTGATGGTGAAACAGGGGGCAAAACAGAGACTTCCATTATGTTGAATCATCTAATCCATCAGCACGATCTCACAAACTATTTACACTGGTGGTTTATTCTGGATCTAGCAAATATCAAATTTATTTCGCTGCATCATACTTGAATACAGTACAGTTTTTGTTTGAATAATAGCAAGCCTTGTACTCGAATGTCGTTATCTCTTGCTCAATAATGGACATGTGTTATCTTTCTTTGTTCTTTCTTTTCCTGCTCATCACTTGGTTGACAGAAGTAGGCTTCATCTAAGACTAAAATGACACACTTGACATCTTATTTATCCAATGCCTTCTGTGCTTTGCTTGTAGTGCTTCATAACCAGCCATCTCTGACCATTAGGCTTTTATGGCCAATAGTAACTTGTAGGCTGCAATCCAAGCACTTGCAGAAGCGTTTCGTAATTAAAATAATTTTCCTCTGATAGGAATACCGCATAATTGGCAGGCATATGTGTTTTACTTTACTCATACATCTTGGTTTTGTTAATACACTTAGTGTTCCAGAAGACATGGTTTCCTTACAGTGCTCTACTCGTGAAATGAAATGCAGGATCTTTGATTCCGGCAACGCTGATTTTGGCGATTCGAAGATTCCAAGCACTGGTGAGATTAAAACCAAGCCGGATGGTTGGGAAACTACCTCGAGGGGTCAGGACGGTAACATATGGGAGATCTCACAGCGTGAGGAGGACATCCTTCTCCAAGAATTTGAGAGGCGCATTGCTTTCAGCAAACAGCAGGTCATAATTGACACAATAATTTCTTTGTTAAAGTCTCCAAATTCCAAAATGACACTGAAACTGTGGTTGCAGATTGCTAGCTTCATCAAAACTCACATATTTAGTCGAAGACGGCCTATCGATGGGTGGAAGTACATGATTGAAGAAATCGGCCCCAACGCAAGGAAAGGGAAGGGGAGCGTACAGAGACTGCCAAGTGTGACTGATCCGGCTACGCAGCCGTTCAGGGAGGAGTCGCCTGCAATTGCCTCTGCTGGTTCCTCCTCTCCTCCCCCCTTCAGAGGAAACCGACATTACTGATGTTCAGTATGTGTGCTATCTCCTGCCCATTTTCATCGGTATGGTGGCACACATTGGCCTTTGTGGTTCCAAAAGTGCACTGATTCCTTGTGGACAAACTTTGTGTATTTTCTGGGTCAGATATGCTTACACTGCTTTTGAAATGCATTGTTTTTGCGAACGTCTATTATTGGGTGATACTCGTCGGTCGCCCAATCTTATGTACGGAAGAATATCTAGAACAAGTAAAATTTCGAGGACAAATCTGGGTTCAACCGTGCATAGTGGACTACTGAATTAGGCCAACGAGCAAGACCAATCTTACACCAGTTCTTGGATAACTGTCGTGATGTTGCTGAGGAGATGGATTTAAAATATACTCCATCTTGGAAAGAGAAAACGGGTTTGTAAAGTATTTTTCTTGAGGTGATGTTGATGTATGCAGGCGGCAGCAAGCTAGATGTGATATTAGGGTGTCACCAACTGGACATCATCAAATTTCCATTCGTAAGTGGAAGGCGTGGGGTGAAGAACGTGGTATAAGTGACACTGGCGCCCCAATCTTTCCCAGTTAGAGGATGGTTTATGGAATTTCGGATGTCCCAACCATTTCACGAACATTCGATGACTTGTGTTGGAGGTCTAGAACTAGAAGTGTCCATACGTCTGGTCAGAACATTTACGAGTGTTTTGGTGATCCGAATCCGAGATGCCTTGGTGGCTAATGCAAGATATGGATGAAGTGAAAATTTCTGTTAATCTTCTTTCTGCGACAACTGTGAGTAAAATGAAAAATGGGTCTTCTTGCTATTGTGCAGTGCAGTTGTTATAAGATTTATCTTTACCGAAGACATGCCTTTTGCGAGCAAAATTACTTCTCAGCCAGGCGCTCAATTTTTTGCTACTTACTTTTACCCAGTGGAATGGGTCTTAATGGTTCTGTACTGAATTTTATTTGCATATTTTAGATGACATGATTCTGAAATGTTTTTGGGATGATACACTGGATTGCCACTCAAGGGCACAATATTAACAAAAGATTTCAATAGGCTTGTACTCCTTATGTTCCCTTTTATAAGACGTTTAGACGACAATTCAGACAAAGCACAAAACAATTCAATGTCAGCTGTCCAAAACGTCTTGTAAAAAAGAACGGAGGGAGTAATACATTACAGCTGTAGACTTTACATTAGTCAGGACGCGCATTTGGTTGTGCAAGATTATTTGTCCTTGACTTATATTCCGGTAACACACAGCAGCAAAGCGAACAACCGTGCTACACGGAATGGCAGCACAACACACCCAAACACACATCCATACCCGACATCAGTACCGATACCCGACATAAGTAGAGAAGAAAAGCCCACAAGGCACTAAAAGAGTAGAGCCCCAAAACAGAGAAAAAGTGCAAAACAAATACAGGCTCACATCTGCTTCTACAAATGATAGGCACAGACGAGTCAGTCAGTTAGTAAATAGAGGTGAGAACAGTTGGAATGTGCAAACCATTCATCGGAGCTTCCATTCTCTTGATGCCACCATTATCCTCCAACTTAAACCGCCTGGTGCTTCTAAGAAGGATTTCTTAGCTTGGCACTATGAGAAGAATGGTGTTTTCTCACTGAGGAGCACTTATAAACTAATCCCTCCATTCACAAATATAAGATGTTTTGGATATTTCAATATGGACTATATACAGACTGAAATGAGTTAGCAAACACACTAAAACATGTCTATACACATCTGATTTAGATAAAAGTTAGAACATCTTATACTCCATCCTTCCCAAAATAAATGTCGTGGTTTTAGTTCAAATTTGAACCAAAACCACGACACTTATTTTGGAACGGAGGGAGTAGCATACTATCAGCATTACAACCAACAAACAAGTCCTGGCACCAGTTCAAGATAAGAGGAGACCAGATTTCTTTGGAAGCTTATTTCGAATGCTCCAGTGCCAAATAAGGTAAAAATATTCGGCTGGAGAGTAGCTTACCATAACCTTGCTACAAAGAACAATAAATTCAAAAGAAAGTTGGAGGTTGACAACATATGCAGTGTGTGTGGCTATGAAGCTGAAACTAGTTTTCATGCTACGGTCGAGTGTACTAAGCTAGGGCCTTGAGAATGGAGATGGGGAAAACCTGGAGCAGTCCTGATGAAGCTTGTTTTAAATACACTGATCCTGACTGACTGCTAATCCTTTTGTCGAATGTAAGCAAGGATACTAGAGGCCTGATCATCATGATTCTCTCGAGAACCTGGCACCTCCTATGTGATGTGGTTCACGATAAAGGGGAGTATAAGATCTCTGACTGATAATTTATATCTTAACCACGTGAAATGGGCTAGATGAAAATTAACGTAGATGAAGCCTTCAGTTCTCGAGATGGCAGCATCCATGTGGGATGCATCGCCAGAGATCACCTTGATAGGGTGCTGTGGGCGTGCAGACGGGAGACTGAGAGATGTGCAAATGCGGGAGAAGCTGAAGCTTTGGCCTGCCTCACCGGTCTCCAATCCATCCATAACCCAAACAACCATTCCGTAATATTGGTATCTGATAGTTCAGCTGAAGTGGAAGCGATCAGAAAGAAAGACCAAAATATTTCCACCTGTGGCATACATATGGAGAGATCAACATCCTTGAGTCTACTCTGTATAGGTTCAAAGTTTCTAAAATTGGTAGAGTTTAACCAGGCAACTCATGAGCTTGCCAAGTTAGCTAGAGTACTAACAATTTCAGGTTGGGGCATGTCCGGACAGAGATTGGTCCTTTTGTAGATGATGACTCTGTAAACTCTCCTTCTATCTATGAATCATGAAAACCTCTCTTCCCTCAAAATAAAGTATAGCACCAACAAATGATGAAGTTAACACAACAACCCGTAAGTCAATTCTGCTGTTCCAATCATGAAAAAATCAAGCCAATATAAAAGGCAACAGTTAAACCAGTTTTAGGTTTCTAGCAAACATATTCAATATCACTGTGTGTTAAAAACACAATAGTATGATGGTAGCAGTGCTACATCCAGACTTGACAAATCAAATTAGACACGGAAACTTGACAACTCAGAGGAGATAAACAAGCAATTGAACAATTGGTCCTATTTTTATTTTAAGCCATTTAATTTAATATTTCCTAGGATGGTATAGGTAAGGCAAAAACATTCAAAAGACAATTGTGCACCTGATCTTGCTGATGCTCTATTGCTCTTTGTCGAGACAGAAAACAGACTTCTGTTAACCCAACACAAGTTTCAGGTTCCATCCTAAATTAACAGCACCCACCTAAGCTATCCAGCAGGGCGGAGGCAATTAATTTGTTCAAATTTGTTTGAAGATCAATGTTGGATGCAAATCTACTACTTCGATGCACACCAAATCAGTCAGACAAACTAACTACAGTTCAAATCAACAACCAGTTCATCAGCAAAATATGGAACAGCAAGTAGCACATGACAACTAGAGTATAGGTATTGCTGGCTCTTATTAGTCCACAACCGAGTGGATTTTCAATCCTCCAATCCCCTTGACAACCATCATACTGTAACTGTCACTGTCAGCAACAACAAAAAAGGCATACTGTAACTGTCTTGCAGCTAAGAGGCAGCGGCAGAGCCAGACGCAGCAGCGGCATCTGCAGGAGCAGCCCCATCGTCCTTGTGCTTCACCATGCCCGAATCGACCAGGATGGGCACCTCCGCAGCGAGCCACGGCGCGAGCCCCAGGCACAAAGCGTGCGCGAGCCCGAACCGCGGGCAGTTCTTGGCCCACAGCGGCTTGAAGTGCACGGTGAGGCAGATCTTCCCCCCGCGGTACATCTGCATCCATGTCCAACAATCACGATCCACAACCAAGAACCCACACAACACACGCAGACGGCACGGGAAAGAGAGAGCGTGATTGCGGACCTTGTGGGTCTTGCCGTCAAGGGTGGGGAGCTCGATCTCGGGGGCGACCTGGGGGTAGGCGACGGGGATGTCGAACTGGAGGGGGAACTCGTAGCGGCGGAGGTTGTGGACGTACCAGCAGGTGCCCTCCCAGCGGGTGCCCTCCGGGTTGGCGGCGGCGATGCGGAACCAGTCGTTGTCCTTGGCCTTGTTGACGGAGGTGTAGGCGATGAGGGCGCGGTACTCCTCCTTGAGCCGCTGCCGCCACGCATCGCCGTCCCGGGGGCCCGCCCGCGTCGACAGCAGCGGGATCTCGCCCACCACGCTCTTCGTGCCCTTGTCCCACCCCTCCATCGCCGCTCCGACGATCTTCCCCGCCTTCTTGATTTCCTCTGCTCCGCGCCTCCGCCTCTGCCCCTTCTTTCTATGGATCTGTCTATCCCGATGCGATTCTCGGGACAGCTTGGGTTTCACGCCGACGGCTGGTCGTGGGCAGGGAAGGCACGGGTTCTCTGACTTGCGGTGGCCAAGTCAGGGGTGGCTTAGCCACGGGCAGCCGTCGGATCAAGGATCCAAGGAAGAGATTCACCCAGACAATGTTCAGGATGTCGTTCACATTTTATTTTATTTTATTTTTGCGATAAGGAATTTGTATTACTCAAACATCCATTTTTTTTAAACCCACCCATATATTAATCAGAAAAACCAAAACTCTTACCATCATTCATTACAAAGGTAGCCACGTAGGGCGGAACACTATTACATAAGACACCCTCGGACCTGGTATTAAAACAAAATTTAGCAATCTCATGCGCGACCCTATTAGCCTGCCTGCCTGTCTTCGCAACCTTGAAATCCTTTATGAGCTTTGAGACGCTCATCACCATCTTTTTCAGATCGACAAGAGGAGACATGTTAATGGATTCTTTCTCTAGAGAAGCTGCAACATACGCACAATCAGTTTCTAAAATAACCGGTGTGTGAAGAGTAATACCGACGTATAATCCGGTGAGAGCCGCACGAAGTTCTGCTTCATCCACGTAGGTGCAGGACTGAATAAAATCCCATGAAGAAATCAAGACTTCGTCGAGATGATTCTTAACAATAATCCAGAGGCTAGCTGCTCTTGTGCTCTCCATGAAACTAGCTTCAAAGTTTATCTTAACTAGTAGATACCCCGCGCGTTGCAGCGGGAACTTGAGAAAAAAATGCTTTAAGCATGAAAAATAAAAATATATAATGCAACCATGATTGAGGAAAACAATGTGAGAACATGATCATCCAGATTAAGCACATAGCGTGTTTTTTTTTTACAATGGACGCATAACAAAGAAATAGCTATGTCTCAATTGTTTTCATTTTGGATCTACAGGTTGCATGTGATTAAACACTGAGTTAAGAACCTTTTTTACCATTTTTTTCTGTTTTGTGTATTCAGTAGGAATGCAATAGAAAAAAATTGCAAAGGAAAAATAGCCAGACCTAGTCATGCTAACCTCAACCTGTAGGTGCCCCGAAAATGAAAAGCGCAATTGATTGGTTGGATACTTGGGTGCCATATACACATTACCTAAATCATTCAAATAACGCAACCAATTTTATTTCCACTGCAGTGAATATGACTGGGAGATTGTCAAAGTTTAAGATATCAAGCAAAAATTGAAACATTACCAACGTAGTATTTGTGAAAAGCTTCCTTTTATGGTTGTTGCAAATATCTGTTTGACAAAATGACGAAACAACATTATTACTGCTAAGACCCATATGCTATACTTAAGTAAATTAAACCATTCCGTAAATCTGATCGAATCATTTCGTCGCATTGTCATCACAAATTAACTCGATACATACAGAGGAAGTTAATCTTAACATAGAAGGCACCAAGCATGCTTACCTTCTCAAACATCTTTAATTTGGTAGAGAGTGGAGACATTTAATCAAGCATCTTTCGAGCAACCTAAGTATCTTGAATCAACAATGGTCATAAATTTATAGTTATAAAGAATAACAATCACTTGCTAATAGATGACATCAAAATACGCGAGTGCATGTATTGCCAGATGGCGAATAAATATTGCTCGATGCCCATCCATTCATACGTAACGTGTCTAGGGAACAAAATCTAAAGAAAGTAAGAGGTGGAAAGATCATTGAGGCCGTGGAAGGAGAAAGAGTACCTCAAGTGGCATGCGTGGCGTGTGGGTGCACGCGCGTGTGTGTAGCCTCCAGCTTTCGCGGATAAATGATGACATTGGCTCTCGAGGGATCGGTGACATGGATTCAAATAAACAGGTGTTAAAATTTCAAAACAAAGAGAGATAATATGTACACTCATGTATAGCTTGTACCTTGTAGTACCTTTGATATTGATGTGGAAGTGCCCTGCTGATGCATGCGGAGGTTGTATACAAAAGTTTCTTGTTCCTGTTTTTTTAGCCCAGCGTCAGTTTCCCTCGACGGAAGTCTTCTACACAACCGGTCATATGCACGCCACAGCCATCCGGTGAACGTCGGCGATCATGTGTTCGAGACAACGATCCACACGCTCATGGTGCGGGTCAGGGACGCTCGGCGCTTTATTGGACCCTTGCCGGAACGCTGACGGCGTCGACCGCAACCCGGCCTGCTTCACTCCTCCACAATTCCACATGCTTGGGACTGAATAAGGTGCTCTTCTGCGACGCGCCCTACCATGGCCTCCTCGACCACGTTGGCGCCGCTCGTGTCATAGAGCTCGACATCAACAGTATCCGCCTGGCCTGGTCGCGTCCATGCTGCCAGGGCAGGTGCCGTTAGACCGCCCGGCCGTTCGTGCCGCGCTGGACGGAGGGTGCTGTGCACGGCCAGAAAGCCACCAGTGAGGTCAACTGGATGCTGAGGAGTCAGGAGCACATGCCTGTCCGCCTGGCACATGTAACGTTGATCTAAGATGTGTTTTGCGACGGGGAGATTAAAGCCGCTTAGTTACACTTACATCTAGCAACTTCTTCCTCATTTGTAGGGTAACGGAAGGCAAAGAATTAGGAACAATCAATGCGGCTGTTTCATGTGTATTCATGGATGCCGTTTCATGGAGATGATCAGATGAATGCGTGTGTCGATCATGGCGACCGCGAGCGGAAAACTCGAGAAAGATAACCCGGAGCGACATACTGCCTTATGGGCTAACAGCACAACAAAAAAGCCTAATGCGTCATCAAAGCGACATACTGCCTTATGGGCTAACAGCACAACAAAAAAGCCTAATGCGTCATCAATTTTGGGCTTGGCCAGCCCAGTCCAAAATTATAGCTTCGTAGAGGTCAGGCCCGGTTTGCTAGCGATCTAGCTAGGAAAACCAAGCGACCGCTCTTCGCCGTGGATGGCTGCATGTCTCGTGGTTGATTGGTGGAGAGCTGCTGACGTGGTAGATTGCTGATGTGGATGGGCTGCATGTTGAGAGAAATCATGTAGTGGGGAGCTCCTATTTAGATATAGTAGATATACCCTTGATCAGGGGGTTCCCAATCAAGACGACCATTCACGGTTGGGATAACATACCTCTAATTATGTATCACCCCCTTGCCTTTGATGCTTAAATCAAATTGCGCATAGTTTTTTTCTTTAAAGAAAGATTTCCAGTAATTTTCCACAAAAGTAACAGAGGTAGATAAGGATTCTTTCCCCTTTTCAAAGATCAAGTCACTCCTCAGATGCCACGCTCTTCAAAGCACAAATAAGACTTGATCGTGATTCAGCGACCCTAGTTGATCAACCAGAATCAATATCTAGTCGGGCCCCATAAATCTGAATAGCTCCTCGCTAGGAATATTCCACACTTCTCTCACTGCGAAACAGAATGTGCGCGCCTTTGGACAAGACACAAGGGCATGGAAGGTACTCTCATCCTCCACCCCACATATAGTGCACCTGCCTGACACCGTTTGGTGGTGAGTAACACTGTTTACTTGGGTAGCCAAATTGTTGGACGCAGCTCGGCATGCAAAAATTCTTATTTTTTGAGGAACATTGGCCTTCCAAATAACATCCCATGCACTCCTTTCCTTGCCAACGGGAGTGCTCGACATTCCTATCTCACCCTTGCCATCCTGCACTCAAACATCTAGTTCGAACTCCTGGAACACATTTGTGCTTTGCACGGGGGTTCTCACGAGCCATGGACTCAAGAAAACGGGTATGCGTGCGGTAATTTATAATGAAGGAGTTGAAGCGCCTCTACAAGGTTAAATCTTTCGAAGAGTCGTGTCCGCGGTTATAATACTTAAAAATGTATAACATCGGTGGTAGAGAATTTCAATTAATAACTAAAACTTATCAACCGTGTGTGTACTATGATTGTCACTTCTTGTGGCAATGCAAGCAAGAGGTGAAAACGGTTGGGTTATGAATGACTGTAAGCTTATAATCAGTGCGCCACAGATCAAGGACATCACCTAGTCTAGAGAGGATTCATACAACTATTCGTTGTTTGGGCATACATAGTTCATCATATTATCATTAACATTGTTTTGGCGGTGACTAATATGAGTAATACAAACTTCCCTTTGGAAAAAAAAACCATTTTCCCCCATGAACTAAATAGGCTAACTTCGACCAGTCTCTACCTTTAGCGTTAAGCATGGTAACAAGCTCCAAGAAATCTCATTCGAGGATTATCGGGGTGTTGCACCATTGAAGAACCAAAGCAATTCCTTCCATACATGCACCAGTTTTTGCTTCAAGTGCCAAAGAACACGAGAGCAAGTTTCAACCTCAACTGAGGTTAGCTAGCCCAAGTGATACGGATGGCCATTCTAGCCTCAACCGCTTCGGTTTCAAAAATGAAGTAGTCATCAATTTTGAGTTTTGACCAACCAACCGGATGGGGTGGCCATTGAAGATGTTATGCTGGGGTTGATTTGCATTGTTCAGTGTTAGCAGTGAAACTTGCCGCATATGTGATTGAGCATTACCCTTTTCTAAGGTTTCCGATCAGATTCTGGTGGAGATAAAGAGGAATCCAGGTAACTACATTATAATTGATGTGAAGAATCTATTGGAGGGGCGCGTTAATCATGCACATTTCTGGTTGATATGTCGATTCAAGGATCTAAGGAAGAAATCCACCCAGACACTGTTTCGAAAATGATGTTCACAAGGTGTTACTGTACAAAAATGATGTTCGTTGTGCTTGTAG
This sequence comes from Triticum timopheevii, assembly GCA_963921465.1. Taxonomy (NCBI): domain Eukaryota; kingdom Viridiplantae; phylum Streptophyta; class Magnoliopsida; order Poales; family Poaceae; genus Triticum; species Triticum timopheevii. The sequence goes on along the minus strand of OY997268.1, from coordinate 549,161,276 downwards.
CATTTGATACACACCACCAGTTTTGGATTCAACGACTGAAAATGAGCAAAGTTAGAGGTATCTTTTACCTTTGAGTTGGCCACATCAAGTTGGACAACTTGTTTCGTCCAAGCAAAGGGTTCATCTTGAATATCATATTTTGAAGGCTGGAATGGCACATGAATGTTCTTGTGCAATTTTAGGTTAGAAATGTGCAAGTGAACTTGTGTGTGTGTGTGTGTGTGTGGGGGGGGGGGGGGGGGGGGCGCCACTGACAACGCGTTATGCGAAACTCAATGTTGACAATGTCTTCCGGATGGGGACGGATCGGCCAGATCTAGTACAATCCTACGACCATGAAGGGCGGTCATTTTTGTAGTTGCTGGGGTTATTTTTAATTTTCTTGGTGCATTGCAAGCAGAGCTAGTGCTTATGGAAGAAAGACTGTGAATGTTCCTATAGGGCTATACTAGAAGGGGGTGAAGCTAACCGTGGAAATGGACTGTGCTCAAGCGGTTCAATTAGTGATGGCGAAATGGTCGGACCCCTTGTGATACACCATTTTTTTTCTTGATGGGTAAATAACTTTATTTGTCAGATAATACACCCACTTGGTAAATGAGATCAAACGACTAATGTATGGTGAAAGGGATATAGAGTTAGTTAAAATCGACCCGGAGGTAAATGGGGCTAGCCACGCGTTAAGCGATGGATGAGTCACTCCCCTGAGAAGATTGCACGCATAGTTCCATCATATTGTAACAAGTATATTATTTGATCAATGAAAATACCCTCCCCCCAAAAAAAAAAATTAAAAATGTGCAATCAGCAATTTGGGTCCAAGCACGGAGTTGCGCTTAATTATTTTCAAATGATTTAAGAACCTATTTCGGGTTTGGAAATGTGCAATTGGCAATTTATTGCCTTACCAGAGAAAACAAAAAATGTGAAAAAACCGACATCAGATTTTTTAAGCATCGCAAGATGAACATTCTTTATGGCAATTTATGTTGTCACAGGGATGGCGATTTCCTTTAGAAAGTACGACAAATCTTGATAAAAAACTAAACATGACGGATTTGTCATTGCTTGCTAAAGGGAATTGTCATCCTCGCGACAAGATAACTTGCCGTAAAAAAATCATTTTGTCATGCTTAAAAATTTGATGTTCATTCGTTATCAAGGTCCAAAATTATTTGGCAAGCCAACAAGAGATTAGATAGTTAATGCGGTTTTCATGAAAAAACAGTGAGAAAGAATGGAGATGGAAGAAAAAATCAAAATGAAGAAAAGGATGAGGGGCATACATAAAGTTGACCAAGGACGAGCACGCAGTTAACTTGAAGTTAGTTTTAAAAAAAGTATATATAGGAGAGAGAGACAGAGGAAAGATAATATTTACTCTTTTTTTGGGTTCAATATTGGTCTTGTGGCACTTGTTGATTGGGGTTCACATTGGCTCTAAGTGCCGCAGGTCGCAAGAGAATTAGGCTTGACGCAAACAATTAATCAACTGTGTTTTCATCTAGAAGCTAGAATTCCCTTTGGTTCCATTTTTTTTACTTTACACTGACATGTGTGAATGACAAATAGTTTTGTACATTTTGTCTAAACCAATTCAAATTCTACTTTTATACATTTTGTCCATATTGATGTTCAGAATTGGCAAATTTTTATACATATTGCTGACTTCAAAGGGCACTGACATTTTTGTTGGAACTAAATTATAACTCTTGCGGGGAAAAACATCTGGGGAATGCCTATTGATCAGTCGACTGATTTTCTTTTAGTGTAAGTCAAAATTTTGCCCAGTTAGAACGTGACACGTGTGCACCTAGGTTTGTCTTTCAATCTTTCCAGAATTCGACTGATTTCTACCTGTGTAATCACTGATGATAGCTCCAAGAGCCCAATGTAATATGCATCCTTCAAAATTACACTTCGCTTCTTGATAAGAGGGAACATATCCAGTCCTCGAGATTACAAACTTAACTAGTTACCGAGAGGGAACATGACTGAACAATCGCAAAGGAAAGAGAGAGGAAAAAAAAACTAAGTGGAACATACACGAACCAAAGACACCACAACAATAGAGGTCTATAAAACTGTGTTGAACTAAGGTTGAACTAATCTTAGTTCAAAACTGCGACACATATTTTGGATCGGAGGGAGCAACATAAACAAACTGAACTTAAAGAAACTTTGCTTTACAGGGAGCTTTAGCTGTAACATGACTAAAGCTGATCAACTAGATGAATCATGGCTGAAATTGATCGATTGGAAACAAATGCATTTAAGTCTTATTAGAGAGCTCTGAGTGTAACATGAATGAAACAGATCAACTAGATGTAACAAACTGGAACTGACTGACTAGAAGTACATGACTGACTGAATGAAATATAAGCAATGGCAAGATGATTAACATTAATCTAGCTGAGCAAAGGGACGTGCAATCTTAAAACAGAGGAACAGAATAATGAATTTCAATGAAAACTTGATACTGATACACAACTTAAAAGAAAGAAGAGGACTACAGAAGAATAAAGAAATGAATAAGAAAATACTAATCTGATAAACTGATGAAGAAACTACAGAAATTGATAAACTAAACAATTGAAATGACGAGGAGCTAAGAAACTGATAAAACTGAAGAAGAAATGAAGTGAGTGAGAAAACTAAAACTGAGAAGAAAAAAAACTGAGAAGAATATGAAACTGATCAACTGATAACTTGAAAAGAAACTGAAGAAGACTAAATGATTTAACTGACAAACACATAATGAAGAAAGACTTAGGTTTGTGTCTGGTCATATATGATACCTAGACTGAAACTTAGTACTGATGGCACAACATCGTGTCTGAAGCCTTGGGCAACTAGTGCTGACTATCTACAGGGCATCGAAACCGATGCCAAGAGTTTCATCTTCATGAAAATCAGACGAGCATGAGCAACCCTATCTCCAGATTAGTCTACATCGTGAATTTCAACCATCCAGACTTGGAAGTACATTCGGCCATGCTTCACAGTGGAGTACTTCGTGCTGATGTAGTGATCTCCACTCATCCTCAACGTGGCTGGACTGTTCCTGCAGATGTTTATGTATCAAAAATGGACATAAAAAACACATTAATAGAATTTTTTTAATAAAAATAGAATGATGTATATTGTTAAGGTGGTGCTTACCCACGGATAGGGACCACAAATAGCAGCTTTGCATCAGGACTGACATAGAAACCACCCCGTACATCCCAGCCTTGTCCTGCTCACAACAACCACATTAGCATATGTTATATTTATAAAGGTATGAACGAAGAACACTTTACTTCTATCACAATTATTTAATGATTCCATCAGCAGTAAAAAACAAATCATCTCAATGATCAGCTCAAGATAGACTAGAGCTATGTGCTGGTGGTACAGAAATTGGACTACAACAGACGTTACCTGGTGGAGGAAGGGTACCAACCCAAACTGAATCAAAAGGCTAAGCAAAAACTTCTTAACTGTTTTAGGGCTTGCTTGCACTCCGATTTTTTAGTGTCATTTGATTGGGATTGGTTGGGTTGGCTGCTGCTTCTAATGGCTCATGGCATTTGAATGCAGACAATTTTTTTTAGATATGAATGCAGATAGCTAGCTAGTTTGTTTTTTCATTTACTCTGGATGAAGCTGATAACTTACAGTTTGCTCCCAGTTTGCACTGGACACTGAAACACAAAGAAATGAGCAAAAAAAAAGTGCCATCACTTCCAATCCCCAAACAACACAAATGTTGACACAAACCCTTGATCTGAAAAATCATTGAACTATAGCTCACTAATTCCATAACAAAACGAAACGAAATCGTACATGGGAGACAGAAAAAAAAAGCTAAGAATCGAATCGCAACAAAAGGAGAACAGACCCTACCCAGGGGGGAGGGAGGGGATGAATCAAGGAGCAGAGCTAAAAATCAAAACTAGTGGAATAGAGGGAGGAGTGCTCGGGGAGAGGAGGGGGTGGGGGGTGGGAGTGGATGTAATCGCGCTCCTGTGCACCAACTCTCACAGGCAGGCACCCCCCCCCCCCCCCCCCCCCCCCCGCCCCACCCACACACACGCGCGCGGGCGCGGAAGCTCATCCCAGACAAAATGAGGGCATCCCCTCATGAGCTCTCAAACCGGGTCGATTTTGTGGAAACAAAACCCGTTAAAACAAACATCCAATTCCAATGAGATCATGTACACAACCAGTACAACAGGACAATCGCTCGCTGAGATTCATGCCCACCAATCAAACGAATGAAAATTCGACCTAGCGCCAATTATACTCCTTCGGAATATCCCAGACAAGGATTTCGCTCTATCCCCCCCAATCTCCACTTTAAGCCACGCCGACTCTCCGTCGTGGAATTAGACCAAGGGTCAAAGACCCATACCATAGGACCCTGTCTCCCATATCTTATCTTTCGCGCGTAGGAGATCGAGACACAGCAGAAATCAGTCGACTGAAAATTAGTAAAACTGAAGATCTCACATGTATGTTAGCGAGGATGGCCCTTTTCCTGATGTGCCTGTGCTGAACAGGTACAAGTCAGGATTGATCAGGATAAGCAAGGGTCCCAATTTCAGGGATTTAGAAGGTTGATATTCAACTCAGACTAGCACTATAAGGTCAAGGTTTTATTTTATTTTGTTTTGTTTCAGGGGTTAATTAACCATTAACCGCGTGGTATGCTAGCCTGGCCTTTGCATGCAGAATTTTGGCAGTACTGATTGGTGTTTCTCATAGAGTATCTGACTGAAATATTACCTCCATTTGTTGTGAACTATCTAGATTAGCGCCTTGCCCATTTTTTGATTTGCTGTTCTGTTTCCGCCAAGAGATGGTTCTTACACTTTAGTAAGTTACAACAGAAAGATCTTCTTGGATAACTAAAATTTTGATACCTTTCTCCTCTATTGACTTGGCATTTCATTTGTATTTGTTGGTACCTGCTGCTTCTTTGCTCTCAATATTTTGACCACTTGATCCACTTTCGATTCCTTTCTCCTTGAAGGACGACTTACACTGCAAATAGGGATTGGACTGAGTACAATTTTTTTTATTTTTTTTTGCATTGTATCTTCATGCTTTGAAGTTGGATCCTTCTCCTAAACTTCCTGCCTAGCACGGTACGCGTCAATCTTTCTTTGTAACTCATTAAGGCCATCCATCACCAAGTCATGCAATGCATCAGACTCTGCACCATTCTCTGCCACTTCATGGGAACGCTTGCACAAATTATCATAACGCTGCACAACTTGTGTATCAATCATATCATCATAGAAGCATCTAATGAACGTGTGTTTGCGCTTAATATCCTTTCTCCATCGCTGCAATATATACCTAGAAGGTACATCTGTGATCTCCATGAGAGCAAGCACGGAAATGATGTGGCTACACAAGATGCCTCGAAATTCAAAGAGCCTACACATACACTGCATATTGCATTCCCCTTGGTTGAACAAGACAATGAACTCTAAAATAACCCTTTTCTCTTTTCTTTTGCCATCCTCTCCTTCACAAAAAATCTTGCTGTCCTCTCTGATTCCAAATGTAAAAAGTGATCCTTCTTTGTTTAGCTGAGTTGGATAGCAATAGATTTTACCTCTTAATTGATCTTGAAACTCTTTAAACTTTGCAGTAGTATATGCTGCTTGAAATTGCCTCTCAAAGTCATAGTGAGTAATGCATGGAATTTGCTCTTGGAATGACTTAGAATCAGCCTTGTTTTCTTTCTCTACCTTTTCTCTTAGTGCATTTTCATACTGCTCCACAAATTGCTTCAGAGTTGTTCTAGCATTGACATAGCCATCAAAGAAAGCATTTACACTCTCACTCCTTTTTGTTGAAGACATTCCTGCCCAGAAAGTATCTTTTACGTATGCTGGTACCCATAGATTTTTATTATCATATAATCCAGCAAGCCATTCATTGTCCTGAAGATCATATTTATTGATCATCTCCACCCAAGCTTTGTCAAAACCATGTTTGGTCAAGGAATCATACACCACATTTGACAATGTAGATTTAATGTTTTCATACCCACTAAGATTTTCAGGAATCTTCTTCATGATATGACATGTACACCATCTATGACGAGCTTGAGGGAAAACTTCTTCAATAGCATTCTGCATTGGTTTGCATTGGTCGGTGACTATAGCATTTGGTGGTTTGCATGACATACAACATAGCCAAGATTTAAATAGCCAAACAAAAGTTTCGGTGTCTTCATTGGACAGAAGACCACAACCTAATAGAACAGATTCTCCATGATGATTTACGCCAACAAAAGTAGCGAGCGGTATTCTATACTTGTTTGTTAGGTATGTAGTGTCAAATGTGATGACATCCCAATAAGACTCATATGCAGCCCTACTTCTTGCATCTGCCCAAAAGACATTTCTCAGTCGTCCATCCTCAGCCACATCCATAACATGGAAAAAAGCTGGATCTTTTGACTGCATACAGAGAAAATATTGATAAAGAGCATGTGCATCTCCAGCACCAAGTTTCAGGCTTCTTTTCTCTTGCAAATAGTTAGTGCATTCCTTTTCACCAAACTCAAGATTTCCAGCTTCCATAACAGGAGAACCAAAATTCTTGTTCATACGTGCTCCTGCTTGATCATTCAATTCTAGCCTTCTCTTGGAATGCAAGTCCACTTTCTTATGACATCTCAGAAATCTGGCTTTGCTTGGACTTATAGGATGATTGTGTTCAAGTGTAACAGTCGTGATACAGAAATTTTCCCCACGACGAGAGAAATTACTCTTAGCTGGGCATTGCATCCTTGTCGATGGATTAGGCTTAAATGAGTTCTTTGCTGAGAACTGAGCCTTCCCTTGTCTGTTACAAGCAAGCGTGAAATAAGTAAGCATTTTGTCTTCTCCGTGTCTGGTCGTCCTTCTTATCACACCAAAGCCCTTTTTTCTGGCATAAGCTTTGTAGAACCTGACAGCATCATCCTCGCTGCTGAACATCATCCCCTTCTTGGGTTCCAACATCACGGTCGGCTCTGCCTGTCGGTCATCTGAAGAATCCCCAATCTCCTCGACGATGAAAGCATCTTCATCCTCTTCGTCAGGTGCTGATCTGTTCTGTTCTGCTACTTCATCCAAAGTTAAATCTGGCTCCATCAATCAAGTACCTACATTTGCCAACAAAAAGATCAGTAGGGGATACATTTTTCTATTTTTATCTAAATTGTAACATGGCTGCACAAACACAAAGGCGCCCTAGGTTGAGCAGGAGCCATCTAGAGGAGAGTACCAGAGGAGATGAGAAAAAGAAACTGAGCTGTGAGCTACGGTTCGGTACTAGGCACTGGAGTTCAGGAGTTAGAGGCCGAGCGTATACCTTGGTGCTGCCGCTGCCGCCTGCGAAGTGACGAGCTCAGCCGGCGAGCTGCCGCCGGGGAACGGGCTGCTACTGGCTGTTGCGTGCCTGTGTGAGAGGGGCTGAGGGGGAGCCGGGCAGTCTGTGAGGAAGGGGAGCGCAGCACTGCTGGATTCGCCGCCGGCCCGCCGCCGCCGCCGGGTGTGGAGCCAGGTCGGGATCGAGAGGAAGGATCGATTCAGGGGATCATCGGGGCCGGGCTAGGGTTATGTCCATTAGCTGGGCTGGACCGTATCGCAAACGTACTGGGGGAGGTATCCAAGCACGTATAGAGGGGGGAAAGAATTACGGAAAAACTAACGCCCACACGTGTGGGCGTTTGCAGATCGCCCACAAGCCTCCATCACCACTCATTTTGCCACGTATGAATAGATGACATCAGCAGAATTTTTTTTGGTTTTCTGCTTAAAAATGTTTTATCTCCTAAATAAAAAAACGAACTAAAAATTCGTTTTCACCATTAAATCCGTCTCGACGAGATCTTCAAAACTAAACCATGTTTCGACGAATTTTTTTTGCCCAGAAGTTGCCATGATGTTTACACTATAGTTGCCATAGTGCTTAAACTAAAGTTGCCATGTGGCAATTTTAGTTTGTAGATCATGGCAATTTTAGTTTTTTGATGATGACAATTCCAGTACTTTGTAGATCATGGCAAAAAAAATCGTCGAAACATGGTCTAGTTTTGAAGATCTCGTCGAGACGGATTTAATGGTGAAAACGGAGTTTTAGTTCGTTTTTTTATTTAGGAGATAAAACATTTTTAAGCCGAAAACCAAAAAGATTTCTGCTGATGTCATCTATTCATACGTGGCAAAATTAGTGGTGATGGAGGCGTGTGGGCGATCTGCAAACGCCCACACGTGTGGGCGTTAGTTTTTCCGTTATTTTTATTCGATTTGTTTACGGATACACGTTTATACGGGAGCGTATCATCCCATATTAATTCGTAGGGAACCTCCATGACCACCCGCCAAGGTGAAAACAGGCCGATCAATGTTTTTTCCCTGAAAGATCACCTCTGTTATTAAAATTCACCCGAAATATAAAACATCTCACTACATGATGAGAAACTCTAACCTCATCGCCCGATTGAGACATCATGAATCTACGTCCCAAAGCTAATCAATGTTGTTTAAAAACATCCCTAGTTCATAAGTTGCAGATATATTGGTGTTTTCTATGTAGTGTGAGGTTGAAAGAAAAAATGAGTGTAGAGCCAATGAAGTCTGAAACACGTATATAGGGATCCAATCAATGCAAAAGATAAGCCAAATATTACAATATGCTGATCGGACAAAGAATGTCATGCGAAGCAATTTCGGTCCTCATAATACAAGAGTGAGTGGGGTTTTTGTCGCACGTTATGAACGGGGTGCCTTCTTGGCGGCGGCGGCGGCTGGCAAGATGCAACATGCGCGCAACCCCCTTCAGGCCGAGATGATCCCGAAGTCATTGATGGTGCATCTGATTTGGGAGGAGGTTAGAACAACACATTATGTTTTAGTTAGTCTGCTCGACCATGGTGACAACACTGAAAGGGTGAGGCTATGATGTTACGGAGCTTGGCGTCTTCTTCAGGGAAGCAAAGAGCCGTACCTTCTTCTTTTTTGAAATTTCTAATTTTCTGTGTAGTGTCGTCAGGACCGTGATAAGATGCGCAAGCTTTGTGCAGTACATTTTAGGTGCCATGAAGCCCTTATCCATGTGGGTGACGGATGCCCCAAACTTTGTTTCAGGTTTGATGACCACCGATATGGTGCACCCTGTTTTAAGTGGAGTCTATTCCTTTCATAGAAAAATGATCATCTTCCTTTAGCAAAATTACAGGTGTATGGTATACAATGCCACTAACTTGATTGATGCAAAATCACTCAAAAAATAATCTCCAATAGATTTCACCAAAATATGTCGAAGTGGGTGTATTATGACAACCTCAACATAACATTGTAACAATTCAAATGATTTCTTATTCAGACTTGATAGCCATCCAAACACAACTCTGGATAAGAAATGACTGATTTGAATTATAACTTTTTCCATTTGTCTTTGTAGCATTGAGCCGGCGGCTCACATATTTTTCAATGTTGCTAATCCATGCGGGTCTCGCACATAGTCAAAGATTGGTTTGGTCTGCACCCTTCCGATTCGTCTTCGTGCGTCAAATATTGATGGGATCACTTGCTACAATATTAGTAGAGTAGGGGCAAAGCGATGGTCACCCTCATCATGCTTGTAGTTTTGGAGATTTGCAATGCTTTAGGGACATCAAATCTTGGTGGGATCACTTGCTAAAACATGGGTAGAGTAGGGGCAAAGTGATGATCACCCTCACCATGCTTGTAATTTTGGAGATTTGCAATGAGTGTAATTCCTGTGTCTTTCAATAACCAATCAACTCCCTCTGTCATCGGTCTCGTGTGTCCGCATCACGGGGCCAGAACATTTGGGTAACATTATGTTGGAAGATTAAACTTTTGGATTTTGAGTCACGCCTCCTCTAGATGTTTGGTCTCTAAATCATGCTTCTTAATTTAATGAAAGTGGCAAACCTTTTGTCACTTCTAAACTGGTAATCTGCTTATTTAGATTATTTTCAAAGTATTTTTTCACCAAGTTCTTTTTTATGATATTTAAAAAAGGTAAGAATGTTTTATTCAAATTATTATTATTATTTCACATCAGTCACTTTTCTTTGCTTTAAGATCATTCAATTATTTCATATTAGAAAATATCTGCATTCACATCTACTCCCTCTGTTCACAAATTATAAGATGTTCTGATTTTTTTTAATCGGATGTAGAATGTATATAGACACGTATAATTGTGTTTGTTCACTCGTTTCAGTCTCTATGTAGTCCATATTAAAATATTCAAAACATCTTATATTTGTGAACAGATGAAGTATTATTTAGGGCATATCTAAATCATTTCAGATACATCTCACAAATCCAGCATGCTTCAAATATTCTTCTTTAGTTTTACAAATAGGCTATGGGTGACCTGGGAACTAGTCTCTCTGTAAAGAAATATAAAAACGTTTAGATCACTAGGTAATAGTAGCTAGTTAGTTTAGATCTACGTTTCATTTACTTTTGGCTGGAACGGTATGCTGTTTTCAGTGGTAATGGAACCGGCCCTATGTATAATTTAGATCAACATGCTGTACAATGGTTTAATAATAAAGATTTCCACCGAAGCTATGAAAGGTTCAATAATCAATAGTATCCAATTCACAGACAAGGATCGTGCAACAATCATTACTGTCATGTGGGCTATCTGGATGTCTCACAACAGAAGGACACACGATCAGAAGATTATTGATCCAGCTTCCTCGGTTAGACGCATTCGCGAAGACCTGGCATTACTGGACATTCCCCGACAAAGCTTCATACCGCTGTCGGGTCACGGTTGGCGGCCCCCTGAAGGTGACTTTGTAAAGATCAACACGGACGCTGCGATACATCGCGATGCCGGCAACGCCGTCCTGGGGGGAGTAGCCCGCTCTTCCTCGGTATTCCTGGGCGCATGGTGCAAACCCCACCTGGGGGTTACGGATCCCTTCATTGCTGAAGTGCTCTCCTTGCGTGAGGGCGTCATCTTCGCGAAGCTTCGAGGCTACACGCACATGCGACTGGAATCCGACTGTCATGAGGCAGTTAACCTCTGGAACTCTAGCTACACCGACCGTTCGGTAGTAGCACCGATCTTGTTAGAAATTAGAGAGTTCTCTGCTGGCTTTTTGTCATTTCATATTTCTCATGTAATAAGAGCCGCTAACGGTCCAACACATTTTTGTACTAAGCATGCATGTACGCTTACTACGACTGAAACACTAGTAGAAAACAAGGCTTTCGTTCGGGCCAGATAAGCCCATTAGTCCCGGTTCAGTCACGAACCGGGACTGGACCGGGACCCATGGGGGCATTAGTCCCGGTTCGTGCGGCTAAAGGCATTAGCCCCGGTTCAAATGAGCCATTTAGTCCTGGTTTGAGACACGAACCGGGACTAAAGGGCATCGCTCCCTTTAGTTCTGGTTCATGTCTCAAACCGGGACTAAAGGGCATCGCTCCCTTTAGTTCCAGTTCTTGTCTCAAACCAGGACTAAAGGGCTCATTTTCAAACTCTACCCCCCCCCCCCCCCCCCGCCCCGTGGATCGCCTTTTCAGTTTTGTAAAAAGCAAAAGAAAATGATAAAACTTAAAAAATTAAAATCCTTTGAGATGTAATTATGTTACTACATCTATTAGTTAGGAAAACTAAAAAAACTTAAATTTGGGCATGTTTTGCAAAAAAGTGTTATGAAAAAGTAAAACGGCCATATATTTTGCATACGATGTCGGAAAAAAAACGCATAATATATCAAAAAAATCAGCATGAAAATCCGCAAATTTTTAGAATCCTCAAATTCTAAAAGGAAAAAAAGTTATGCTCAAATTTCAATTTTTTTTGAATTTTGGTTAAATCTGGTCAAACTACTTATTCATGAAGTATTAGTGATACTAAATAATTATTCAAGAATATTAGTGTTACTAAATAATTATTTCAGTATTTTAAATTTTGGTCAAATCTGGTCAAACTATGGTCAAACTACTTATTCAAGAAATATTAGTGTTACTAAATAATTATTGTTTTTTAGAATAATAGTTTCAAACTCAAACAGTGAAACGTGTGACTTCATGCTCAAGCTAAACTCCTGAGGGTTAATAGGATTGACATCTTACTGTTGTCAGGAAAACAACAAGTGCAGACTTGGAAACGAGGGGGAATAGAACACGGAAGTTAAGCGTGCTCAGGCTGGAGTAGTGAGAGGATGGGTGACCGGCTGGGAAGTTAGATGATTTGGAATGATGAGGGGTGATTAGAGATTATAGGTTAAATTGAGCAGTGATAAGTGGTGATTAGAGATTAAATTGTAAAATAATTCAGAATTTTGAAAATAAAAATAAATAAAAATAAAATTTCGTAAAATTTCCTTTAGTCCCGGTTGGTGTTACCAACCGGGACTAAAGGTGGAGCTCCAGACAACGGCCACATGGAGGGTCTTTAGTCCCGGTTCTCGTATAAGAACCGGGACTAAAGGGGGGGGGGGCTTTAGTACCGACCCTTTAGTCCCGGTTTCAGAACCGGGACTAAAGCCCCTCTAGAACCGGGACAAATGAGCCTTTTTCTACTAGTGGAAAGTGTTAGTGTGAAAACGAGAAGTGATTGATTGAATCAGTCTATTCTTTCCATTGATCAATTGGGTATATATACAAGTAGAGGGGTGCCTCAAGAGAGCACCGACGAAGGAAGAGGCGCTTGTATCGGACATAGGTGTCCGTACAGGGGAAGGGATGCGACCCTGCTACCTCTTGAGCACTGCGTTGGATTTCCCCGAAGAGGAGAGGATGATGCAGTAAAGTAGCGTAAGTATTTCCCTCAGTTTTTGAGAACCAAGGTATCAATCCAGTAGGAGATCATGCACGAGTCCCTCGTACCTACACAAAACGATAACTACTCGCAACCAACGCGATTAGGGGTTGTCAATCCCTTCACGGTCACTTACGAGGGTGAGATCTGATAGTGATGATAAATAATATTTTTGGTAAAGTAAAAAGTAAAAGGCAAAGTAAAAACAAAGCAAGTAATAAAGTAATGGATATTGATATGATGAGAATAGACCCGGGGGCCATAGGTTTCACTAGTGGCTTCTCTCAAGAGCATAAGTATTCTACGGTGGGTGAACAAATTACCATTGAGCAATTGATAGAAAAGCGAATAATTATGAGATTATCTAGGTATGATCATGTATATAGGCATCACATCCAAAACAAGTAGATCGAAACGATTCTGCATCTACTACTATTACTCCACTCATCGACCGCTATCCAGCATGCATCTAGAGTATTAAGTTAAAAACAGAGTAACGCCTTAAGCAAGAAGACATGATGTAGAGGGATAAATTCATGCAATATGATAAAAACCCCATCTTGTTATCCTCGATGGCAACAATACAATACATGCCTTGCAACCCTTTCTGTCACTGGGTAAGGACACCGCAAGATTGAACCCAAAGCTAAACTCTTCTCCCATTGCAAGAACTACCAATCTAGTTGGCCAAACCAAACGGATAATTCGAAGAGACTTGCAAAGATAACTCAATCATACATAAAAGAATTCAGATAAGAATCAAATATTGTTCATAGATAAGCTGGATCATAAACCCACAATTCATCGGTCTCAACAAACACACCGCAAAAAAGAAGATTACATCGAATAGATCTCCACAAGAGAGGGGGAGAACATTGTATTGAGATCCAAAAAGGGAGAAGAAGCCATCTAGCTACTAGCTATGGACCCGAAGGTCTGAAGTAAACTACTCACACTTCATCGGAGAGGCTATGGTGTTGATGTAGAAGCCCTCCGTGGTAGATGCCCTCTCTGGCGGAGCTCCGGAACAGGCCCCAAGATGGGATCTCGCGGATATAGAAAGTTGCAGCGGTGGAATTAGGTTTTTGGCTCCGTATTTGATCTGACGGAGGTACGTAGGTATATATAGGAGGAAGGAGTACGTCGGTGGAGCAACAGGGGGCCCACGAGGGGCGCCCTCCATCCTCGTGACCTCCACGGCTGTTCCTTGGAGGAGGGTACAAGTAGATCGAAACGATTCTGCATCTACTACTATTACTCCACTCATCGACCGCTATCTAGCATGCATCTAGAGTATTAAGTTAAAAATAGAGTAACACCTTAAGCAAGATGACATGATGTAGAGGGATAAATTCATGCAATATGATAAAAACCACATCTTATTATCCTCAATGGCAACAATACAATACGTGCCTTGCAACCCTTTCTGTCACTGGGTAAGGACACCGCAAGATTGAACCCAAAGCTAAACACTTCTCCCATTGCAAGAACTACCAATCTAGTTGGCCAAACCAAACGAATAATTCGAAGAGACTTGCAAAGATAACTCAATCATACATAAAAGAATTCAGAGAAGAATCAAATATTGTTCATAGATAAGCTGGATCATAAACCCACAATTCATCGGTCTCAACAAACACACCGCAAAAAAGAAGATTACATCGAATAGATCTCCACAAGAGAGGGGGAGAACATTGTATTGAGATCCAAAAAGAGAGAAGAAGCCATCTAGCTACTAGCTATGGACCCGAAGGTCTGAAGTAAACTACTCACACTTCATTGGAGAGGCTATGGTGTTGATGTAGAAGCCCTCCGTGGTAGATGCCCTCTCCGGCAGAGCTCCGGAACAGGCCCCAAGATGGGATCTCGCGGATACAGAAAGTTGCGGCGGTGGAATTAGGTTTTTGGCTCCGTATTTGATCCGACAGAGGTACGTAGGTATATATAGGGGGAAGGAGTACGTCGGTGGAGCAACATGGGGCCCATGAGGTAGGGGGCGCGCCCTCCACCCTCGTGACCTCCACGGCTGTTCCTTGGAGCAGGGTCCAAGTCTCCTGGATCACGTCCGGTGAGAAAATCACGTTCCCGAAGGTTTTATTCCGTTTGGACTCCGTTTGATATTCTGTCTCTTCGAAATACTGAAATAGGCAAGAAAGAGCAATTCTGGGCTGGGCCTCCGGTTAATAGGTTAGTCCCAAAAATAATATGAAAGTGGAAAATAAAGCCCAATATAGTCCAAAACAGTAGATAAAGTAGCATGGAGCAATCAAAAATTATAGATACGTTGGAGACGTATCAAGCATCCCCAAGCTTAATTCCTGCTCGTCCTCGAGTAGGTAAATGATAAAAAAGAATTTTTGATGCGGAGTGATACTTTGGCATAATTTTAATGTAAATCTTCTTAATTGTGACATGAATATTCAGATTCGAAAGATTCAAGACAAAAGTTCATATTGACATAAAAGTAATAATACTTCAAGCATACAAATTAAAGCAATCATGTCTTCTCAAAATAGCATGGTTAAAGAAAGTTATCCCTACAAAATCATATAGTCTGGTATGCTCTATCTTCATCACACAAAGTATTTAATCATGCACAACCCCGATGACGAGCCAAGCAATTGTTTCATACTTTAGAAATCTCAAACTTTTTCAATTTCACGCAATACATGAGCGTGAGCCATGGACATAGCACTATAGGTGGAATAGAATGGTGGTTGTGGAGAAGACAAAAAAGGAGAAGATAGTCTCACATCAACTAGGCGTATCAATGGGCTATGGAGATGCCCATTAATAGATATCAATGTGAGTGAGTAGGGATTGCCATGCAACAGATGCACTAGAGCTATAAGTATATGAAAGCTCAAAAAGAAACTAAGTGGGTGTGCATCCAACTTGCTTGCTCAAGAAGACCTAGGGCACTTTTGAGGAAGCCCATCATTGGAATATACAAGCTAAGTTCTATAATGAAAAATTCCCACTAGTATATGAAAGTGACAACATATGAGACTCTCTATCATGAAGATCATGGTGCTACTTTGAAGCACAAGTGTGGAAAAAGGATAGTAGCATTGTCCCTTCTCTCTTTTTCTCTCATCATTTTTTAATTTTTTATTTGGCCTTTCTCTTTCCCCCCTTTTTTTATGGCCACTCTTTTTTTTGGGCTTCTTTGGCCTCTTTTATTTTTCATAAAGTCCAGAGTCTCATCCCGACTTATGGGGGAATCATAGTCTCCATCATCCTTTCCTCACTGGGACAATGCTCTAATAATGATGATCATCACACTTTTATTTTTCTTACAACTCAACAATTACAACTCGATACTTAGAACAAAATATGGTTCTATATGAATGCCTCCGGCGGTGTACCGGGATATGCAATGAATCATGAGTGACATGTATGAAAATTATGAAGGTGGCCTTGCCACAAATACAATGTCAACTACATGTTCATGCAAAAAGCAATATGACAAAAGTAATGCATGTCATATGAACAGAACGGTGGAGAGTTTCATGGCAATATATCTCGGAATGGCTATGGAAATGCCATGATAGGTAGGTATGGTGGCTGTTTTGAGGAAGGTATATGGTAGGTGTCTGATACCGGCGAAAAGTGCGCGGTATTAGAGAGGCTAGCAATGGTGGAAAGGTGAGAGTGCATATAATTCATGGACTCAACATTAATCAAAAGAACTCATGCACTTGGTGCAAAAATTTAGAAGTCATCAAAAACCAAAGCACTAAACGCATACTCCTAGGGGGATAGATTGGTAGGAAAAGACCATCGCTCGTCCCCGACTGCCACTCAAAAGGAAGACAATCAATAAATAAAATTGTGCTCCGACTTCATCACAAAGTGGTTCACCATACGTGCATGCTACGGGAATCACAAACTTCAACACAATCATTCTTTAAATTCATAATCACCCCAACTAGCATTGCTTTGATATTATCACCTCCATATCTCAAAACAATTATCAAGCATCAAACTTATCTTATTATTCAACGCACTCAAAAGAAAGTTTCACGAATCTTGAATACCAAGTATATTAATTTTAAGCAAATTACCATGCTATCAACAACTCTCAAAATAATCTAAGTGAAGCATGAGAGATCAATAGTTTCTTTAAAACAAATCCACCACCGTGCTCTAAAAGATCTAAGTGAAGCACTAGAGAAAAAATTATTACGCTCAAAAGATATAAGTGAAGCACTATGAGAAAAACTATCAAGCTCAAAAGATATAAGTGAAGCACTATGAGCAAAACTATCAAGCTCAAAAGATATAAGTGAAGCACTATGAGCAAAACTATTAAGCTCAAAAGATATAAGTGAAGCACTATGAGCAAAACTATCAAGCTCAAAAGATATAAGTGAAGCACATAGATTATTCTAGCAAATTCCAAATCATGTATGGCTCTCTCAAAAGGTGTGTACATCAAGGATGATTGTGGCAAACTAACAAGCAAAGACGCAAATAATACAAGACGCTCCAAGCAAAACACATGACATGTGGTGAATAAAAATATAGCTCCAAGTAAATTACCGATGGAAGTAGACGAAAGAGGGGATGCCTTCTGGGGCATCCCCAAGCTTTGACTTTTTGATGTCCTTGGATTATATTGGGGGTGCCATGGGCATCCCCAAGCTTAGGATCTTGCCACTCTTTGTTCCATAATCCATCAAAAGAATTCACCCAAAACTTGAAAACTTCACAACACAAACTCAATAGAAATCTCATGAGCTCCGTTAGTGAAAGAAAACAAAAGACTACTTTAAGGTACTGTAATGAACTCATTCTTTATTTATATTGGTGTTAAACCTACGGTATTCCAACTTCCTTATGGTTTATAAACTAATTTATTTGCCATAGATGCATTGAAATAAGCAAACAACACACGAAAAACAGAATCTGTCAAAAACAGAACAGTCTGTAGCAATCTGTAACTAACGCAAACTTCTGGAACTCTAAAATTTCTACCAAAATATGACATACTGGAAAATTTGTTTATTGATCAGAATCAAAAAGAATCAATGCAAAAGCTCGTTCCTGTGATTTATTGAATTTTTTTCGTGAGCGCAAAGTTTCTGTTTTTCAGCAGAATCAAATCAACTATCATCATAGCTTATCCTATAGGTTCTACTTGGCACAAACACTAATTAAAACATAAAACCACATCTAAACAGAAAGTAGATGAATTATTTATTCCTAAACAGAAGCAAAAACAAAAAACACAAAATAAAATTGGGTTGCCTCCCAACAAGCGCTATTGTTTAACGCCCCTAGCTAGGCATAAAAGCGAAGATAGATCTAAGTTTTGCCATCTTTGGTAGGCAATCCATAAGTGGCTCTCATGATAGATTCATATGGTAATTTTATTTTCTTTCTAGGGAAGTGTTCCATACCCTTTTTCAAGGGAAATTGGAATCTAATATTCCCTTCCTTCATATCAATAATCGCACCAATCATTCTAAGGAAAGGTCTACCAAGAATAATAGGACATGAAGGATTGCAATCTATATCAAGAACGATAAAATCTAAGGGCACATAATTCCTATTTGCAACAATAAGAACATCATTAATTCTTCCCATGGGCTTTTTAATAGTGTAATCCGCAAGATGCAAGTTTAGAGAGCAATCTTCAAAGTCACGGAAATCTAGCAAATCACACAAAGTTTTGGGAATAGTGGAAACACTAGCACCCAAATCACACAAGGCATGAAACTCATAATCTTTAATTTTAATTTTGATAGTAGGTTCCCACTCATCATAGAGTTTTCTAGGGATAGAAACTTTCAACTCAAGTTTTTCTTCATAAGATTGCCATCAACAATGTGTTCGGTAAAGGCTTTATTTTGACTCTAAGCATGAGGAGAATCTAGCACGGATTGCAACAAGGAAATACAACCAATCAAAGAGCAATTTTCATAATTAAATTCCTTGAGATCCAAAATAGTGGGTTTAGCAACATCAAGATTTTTATTTCTTTCAATCCCACTTTCATCAATTTCATCATCAAGATCTAGAAACTCCGAATTCTTAGAACGCCTTCTAGGTAAAGGAAGATCATATTCAGTTTCATCAAGATTCATATTGCAAAACAAAGATTTAATAGGGGACACATCAATAACTTTTAGATCTTCATCTTGATTTTCATAGGAATCGGAAGAACACGCTTTAATAAAGGCATCTTTGGAAGCACGCATCCTAGCGGTTCTTTCCTTGCACTCATCAATGGAAATTCTCATAGCTTTGAGAGACTCATTGATATCATGCTTAGGAGGAATAGATCTAAGCTTTAAAGAATCAATTTCAAGAGAAATTCTATCAACTTCCTAGCCAAATCATCAACTTTAAGCAATTTCTCTTCAAGCAAGGCATTAAAAATCTTTTGTGAATTCATAAACTCTTTAACAGTATTCTCAAATTCAGAGGGCATTTTATTAAAATTTCCATAAGAGTTGTTGTAGGAATTTTCATAATTATTAGAAGGATTACTAGGATAAGGCCTAGGATTAAAATTCCCTCTATACGCGTTATTTCCAAAACTATTCCTACCAACAAAATTCACATCCATAGATTCATTATTATTCTCAATCAAAGTAGATAAAGGCATATCATTGGGATCAAGATAAGTATTTTTAGTAGCAAACATCTTCATAAGTTCATCCATCTTTTCACTCAAAACATTGATTTCTTCTATAGCATGCACTTTTTTACTAGAAGATCTTTCGGTATGCCATTGAGAATAATTAGCCATAATATTGTCAAGCAATTTTGTAGCATCCCCTAATGTAATTTCCATAAATGTGCCTCTCGCGGCCGAATCTAAAAGATTTCTAGAAGCAAAATTTAATCCGGCATAAAATTTTTGTATGATCATCCATAAATTTAAACCATGAGTAGGGCAATTGCGAAGCATCAATTTCATTCTTTCCCAAGATTGGGCAACATGCTCATGATCAAGTTGTTTAAAATTCATAATATCGTTCCTAAGAGTGATGATCTTAGCAGGAGGAAAATACTTAGAGATAAAAGCATCTTTGCACTTGTTCCAAGAATCAATACTATTTTTAGGCAAAGACGAAAACCAAATTTTAGCACGATCTCTAAGTGAAAATGGAATTAACTTCAATTTGAAAATATTGTTATCCGTATCTTTCTTCTTTTGCATATCACACAAATCAACAAAATTGTTTAGATGAGTAGCAGCATCTTCACTAGGAAGGCCAGCGAATTGATCTTTCATAACAAGATTCAGCAAAGAGGTATTGATTTCACAAGACTCATCATTATTAAGAGGAGCAATCGGAGTACTAAGGAAATCATTATTATTGGTATTCGAGAAATCACACAACTTGGTATTATCTTGTGCCATGGCAACAAGTAATCCAACACACAAGCAACAAAAAGACAAACGAGAAAAAGGCAAAAGAGAAAGAGAGGAGGAGTTTGGGAAAGAGAGGGCGAATAAAACGACAAGGGTGAAGTGGGGGAGAGGAAAACGAGAGGCAAATAATGTAATGCGAGAGATAGGAATTGTGATGGGTACTTAGTATGGTTGACTTTTGCGCAAACTCCCCGGCAACGGCGCCAGAAATTCTTCTTGCTACCTCTTGAGCACTGCGTTGGATTTCCCCGAAGAGGAGAGGATGGTGCAGTAAAGTAGCGTAAGTATTTCCCTCAGTTTTTGAGAACCAAGGTATCAATCCAGTAGGAGATCACGCACGAGTCCCTCGTACCTAGACAAAACGATAGCTACTCGCAACCAACGCGATTAGGGGTTGTCAATCCCTTCACGGTCACTTACGAGGGTGAGATCTGATAGAGATGATAAATAATATTTTTGGTAAAGTAAAAAGTAAAAGGAAAAGTAAAAACAAAGCAAGTAATAAAGTAATGGATATTGATATGATGAGAATAGAACCGGGGGCCATAGGTTTCACTAGTGGCTTCTCTCAAGAGCATAAGTATTCTACGGTGGGTGAACAAATTACTGTTGAGCAATTGATAGAAAAGCGAATAATTATGAGATTATCTAGGTATGATCATGTATATAGGCATCACATCCAAAACAAGTAGATCGAAACGATTCTGCATCTACTACTATTACTCCACTCATCGACCGCTATCCAGCATGCATCTAGAGTATTAAGTTAAAAACAAAGTAACGCCTTAAGCAAGAAGACATGATGTAGAGGGATAAATTCATGCAATATGATAAAAACCCCATCTTGTTATCCTCGATGGCAACAATACAATACATGCCTTGCAACCCTTTCTGTCACTGGGTAAGGACACCGCAAGATTGAACCCAAAGCTAAACTCTTCTCCCATTGCAAGAACTACCAATCTAGTTGGCCAAACCAAACGGATAATTCGAAGACTTGCAAAGATAACTCAATCATACATAAAAGAATTCAGATAAGAATCAAATATTGTTCATAGATAAGCTGGATCATAAACCCACAATTCATCGGTCTCAACAAACACACCGCAAAAAAGAAGATTACATCGAATAGATCTCCACAAGAGAGGGGGAGAACATTGTATTGAGATCCAAAAAGGGAGAAGAAGCCATCTAGCTACTAGCTATGGACCCGAAGGTCTGAAGTAAACTACTCACACTTCATCAGAGAGGCTATGGTGTTGATGTAGAAGCCCTCCGTGGTAGATGCCCTCTCTGGCGGAGCTCCGGAACAGGCCCCAAGATGGGATCTCGCGGATATAGAAAGTTGCAGCGGTGGAATTAGGTTTTTGGCTCCGTATTTGATCTGACGGAGGTACGTAGGTATATATAGGAGGAAGGAGTACGTCGGTGGAGCAACAGGGGGCCCACGAGGGGCGCCCTCCATCCTCGTGACCTCCACGGCTGTTCCTTGGAGCAGGGTACAAGTCTCCTGGATCACATTCGGTGAGAAAATCACGTTCCCGAAGGTTTTATTCCATTTGGACTCCGTTTGATATTCTGTTTCTTCGAAATACTGAAATAGGCAAAAAATAGCAATTCTGGGCTGGGCCTCCGGTTAATAGGTTAGTCCCAAAAATAATATGAAAGTGGAAAATAAAGCCCAATATAGTCCAAAACAGTAGATAAAGTAGCATGGAGCAATCAAAAATTATAGATACGTTGGAGACGTATCAGACCCTACGGACACAGGCGTTCGTACGGTGCTTTGGACAAAATAACCTATTTCTAACACTCCCCCTTGTACAATGTCGTCTTATATTAGTAATCAGCAATCCTCAGAAAGTCCAGTGTTTATAATTGATCATCTTGTATACTCCTCCAAAAACCATGTGGGAAAAATATGAGGAGAATAGTGCAGATATGTTGCTAAAAACTCCTTTAAACTCAGTGGAAAAAATAAGGAGAAAATGATGCAACATATAATGATTATTGTCTCCTTGATAACTCATATGAGAAAAACGTTTGAAGAAGGAGAAAAACTCTTTGATGAGTTTGGAGAACAATATATATATGCTTGATATACTTTCATTTAAAATCACTATTGGGGAATGTTGAAAGTATTGCATATATCACCTCATTAAAACCTTTTATGCGAGACTTCGAGAGAAAGCTCATAAGGAAAAAGAGTGTGATATTATATGTCATTGAAAACTCCTTTAAAACCCAGCGGGAAAAATATAAGGAGAAAATGATATGACATATGATGGTAATTATCTCTTTAATAACTTATATGAGAAAACCTTAGAGCACAATTAATATGCCTTGTATACATCCGATAAAAAACCCGGTGGGGAAAAATAGGAGGTATGACATATATTCTTGTGTTGATATTACCTCATTAAAACCTTGATAAGAACCTTGAGAGTAAACTCATAAAGGGAAAAAGAGTATAATACAATGTCTGTATGGGTTATATTTCAGGAAGGGACCCCCCCCTGTTCCATGCAATTTGGGGCAATACGCTTAGTGATATTGCTTATTATATAACCCGTTTGCATCTAAGCAACACAAATATTATTATCGTTGTAGATAATAGTTGGTGATTCGATAGAACCAACTCCACATGAGTGTTGTATGTGGTTTATCATTCTGTAAAGCAACATATATTAATATGAGGTCATGTCTTTCAGAATGATTGGTAGATCTAGCCACTAAGGTCTATTTTAAAGACTTCCATAGGATGGCTATCACATCAAGTGAGTACACGACGTGTGTCTACGATCTGACATAGTGGGGATCTGATCAATGTATCCGATGATATTGATGTCCATATTTAACTGGAAAATTAGGACAAGGTGTTTGATGCCTTGGAGATATCAAAAGATATTCTTGAGTCTAGACCAATTGCATTTGGTGGATCTAGTGGCACTAGAGTACGGAACCTTGGGTCCCAATATCTTATTTCCATCTTCTCATGGTTTAAAATGGATCTTTATCTACGTTTAGAGATTGAACAACCATGAAAGTTATAGATGGATAAGACTTGTTCATGTCCAATATATTCTGGAGATAGACAACATGGTGTATCATAATATATGAGTGAAGGGCTGGAATTGCAGCTGAAGCAAAGTTTGTTTTTACTTACATCCTTCTTCTCAAATTCCGGCTATGGATGATTACGTTCTTCATCAATATCTTGTGTGTTATCAATGATGTTATAATCATTACCATACACTGATAGTGGAATCATAATGAGGATTTGTTGATGAACACGCATGGGAAATAATCACTATTGGAGTATCCTTTTGCATAAGGAACTCACTAAGTCGATTGTACCAAATTTATTTCGACTACTATAAGTCATGTAGTGACTTATTGAGTTTACACAAAACATGTTGCACTTTCATTTTGGATTCAAAATTGGGATTCCCATGAGGGACTTATATGTATGAATCAAGTGACACATTAATATATGTGGTCACTACATCTACCAACTGTATAAATAGATGATTTGTACTGCCATTGAGATAAGTTAGCAGAAATTGATTTCACTTGTGTATGGAGAATCGATTTGGGTATCTGCGTGAACCCTTATGCTACAAGCCTTGCTATTCACCACATTTATGTTCTTATTCCACTTTAGGATGAAAACTAGTGTAGGTATTACTTTTGTGAATACCTTCCTTTTGTTGAGTGAGGCTATTTCTTCTTGGATTTGCATCCTTTGTTTGAGTCCAGTCCGAGCGAGTATTATTTAAACTCTTCCATGGCCATGGTCTTTGGATCCGGATCATTATAAAGGTTGTTTGCAATCATGAGAAATTTATGTCAACAGTTGTAGGCTTTCATTTATATGATTCTCCAGAATGTATAAATTTTTGGTGAAATCTTGTTAACCTTGATGACTCTTCGTGTTTCCCAATACGGTTGAGTCTAGGTTTCCAATGTCCCAGTCAATGTGTGCAATGTTGAGCTGGGTTATGGAGGTTTCCCTCTCATTGGGTGTATACTACCCATTAGGTGTCTATCAACGTGGAGTTGACTTGCATTTACCGAGTCAGAGGCCTCAATATCCTTTGTTGCTTGCGGAAAGCTGAATCCTGATGTATTGTGGCCGTACTTCTGCCCTTCTTGTTTTGAATGGGGAGTTGAGAGGTTTTTGTTGGTACGTTGTAGGATTGAAAGTATGTCTAGAGGGGGGTGATTAGACTACTTGACCAAATAAAAACTTTGCCTTTTCCCAATTTTAATTCTTGGCAGATTTTAGCAACTTAGCACAAGTCAAGCAATCAACCTACACATGCAATTCTAGAGTATAGCAGCGGAATGTAACACAATTGCATATGAAGGTAAAGGGGAGGAGTTTGAGGAGGCAAACACAATTGGAGACACGGAGATTTTTGAGTCGTAGTTCCGATAGGTGGTGCTATCATACATCCACGTTGATGGAGACTTCAACCTACGAAGGGTAACGGCTGCACGAGTCCACGGAGGGCTCCACCCACGAAGGGTCCATGAAGAAGCAACCTTGTCTATCCCACCATGGCCATCGCCCATGAAGGACTTGCCTCACTAGGGGTAGATCTTCAGGAAGTAGGCGATCTCCTTGCCCGTACAAACTCCTTGGTTCAACTCCACAATCTTGTCGGAGGCTCCCAAGTGACACCTAGCCAATCTAGGAGACACCACTCTCCAAGAAGTAACAAATGGTGTGTTGATGATGAACTCCTTGCTCTTGTGCTTCAAATGATAGTCTCCCCAACACTCAACTCTCTCTCACAGGATTTGGATTTGGTGGAAAGAAGATTTGAGTGGAAAGCAACTTGGGGAAGGCTAGAGATCAAGATTCATATGGTAGGATTGGAATATCTTGACCTCAACACAAGTTTAGGTGGTTCTCTCTCAGAAAATGTAAGTTGGAAGTGTAGGCATGTTCTGATGGCTTTCTCCACGAAGGAAGAGGGGGTGGAGGGGTATATATAGCCTCCACACACACAACTTACCAATCTCGGCGGGACCGAATTGAGAAACTCGGTCGGACCGATTCAACAAATCAAGTGACAGTTAGGGTTTTCGATGGGACCGACATGCAACTCGGTAGGACCGATATGGTTAGGGTTAGGGTATAACGTAATCTCGATGAGATTGATTACACAAACTCGGTGAGACCGATTTTGGTAATAAGCTAACCAAAGAGTTGGTCAGGCAAACTCGGTGGGACCGATTCGCTCATCTCGGTTGGACCGAAATGTTACGAAAGGGAAACAGAGAGTTTACATTGCAATCTCGCTGGGACTGATCGCTCATCTCGGTGAGACCGAAACGTTACAAAGGGAAACAGAGAGATTACAATTCCATCTCGGTGAAACCGAGATCCCTATCATTGAGACCGATTTGCCTAGGGTTTGTGGTAGTGGCTATGACATCTGAACTCGGTGGCGCCAGATAGAAAGAATCGGTGGGTCCGAGTTTGACTTTTGGTTTAGGTCATAAGTGGATGTGAGAAAGTAGTTGAGGGCTTTGGAGCATATCACTAAGCATTTTGAGCAAGAACCTCATTAAGCAACACCTCATCCCTCCTTGATAGTATTGGCTTTTCCTATAGACTCAATGTGATCTTGGATCACTAAAATAGAAAATGTAGAGTCTTGAGCTTTGAGCTTGAGCCAATCCTTTTGTCCTTAGTATTTTGAGGGATCCACTTTTCTCATCCATGCCATGCCAATCATTGAGCTTTCCTGAAATATTTATCTTGAGATAGCATTAGCTCAATGAGCTATATATTGTTAGGAATTACCAAAACCACCCAGGGATAGTTGCACTTTCAATCTCCCCTTTTTTGGTAATTGATGACAACATATAGATCAAAGATTCGACAAATGATAGTGAGATTGAAAAACATTGTCGCTTTGAGAAGTATGTGAAAAGCAAGAGCTCCCCCTAAATTTGTGCATACTTTAAGATTTGCTTTGGACTGCAAATGCACAATGAGTTAGGATCGTGGGTTACTCTTCCATGTCACATACGTCTTGGTGGAGTGCTCAAAATGATAATAATTAAATACATGCACTCATTACCAAGCAAAGTGAATGATCATATGAAAATGTAAGAGATAATATCATCCAACAAGCAATAATGTAGCATAGCATATGATCAAACACATGATCATCCAAGTATCTCACAAACAGCATAGAGTATCTCAAACAAGCAAATAACAAAGTTCAACCACCAAAAACAAGAGAGAACAAAAGCAACACTCTCTCTCGAAGCCTATGATCTATACATTTTCTCCCCCTTTGGCAACAAGTTACCAAAAAGTTCATAATAAATGCATAGTGCTAATCGACTCTCAGGCTTGGTCTTGATGAGGTGGTGTAGTGATGAATCCAAGGACGAAAGCATTAGTCGATGTAGATGGAGCTGGTGGAGTGACTACTGGAGCTGGTGGCACTGAAGCTGTTGCTGATGCAGATGATGTAGCTCTGGTGTCTGTAACTGGCACTGCAGCAGATCTCTGTCCTCTGGGCACTCTAGCAAATGTATCTGTGGTAGACTTTCCCTTCTTCTCCTCCACTTCCTCCCGAAGTTGCTCAACAACTGACTGAATCTCAGTGACCTTTACATCAAGATCACAGACCTTCTGCTCTATGATTCTCTCCAAGCTCTCCTGGTTTTGAGTCAGGGTGGCCAAGCCCTTCTCAATCCTCAGAGTGGAGGCAATCAAGTAGCCAAGCTGATCTTGCTTGCTCTTTAGGAAATACTAAGATGCCTCATCAATAGTTGGCATCTTTGCAGCCTTGTTTGTCCTTGCCTTCTCCTTCTTCTCTTGTGCTTGCATAGATGATGGTTCATTCTCATCCATCACAACAGTGTTGTCCTTAAAGTCAGGGTAGATGGGCAGGTGTTCCTTGTCCAAG
Source organism: Triticum timopheevii (assembly GCA_963921465.1). Taxonomy (NCBI): domain Eukaryota; kingdom Viridiplantae; phylum Streptophyta; class Magnoliopsida; order Poales; family Poaceae; genus Triticum; species Triticum timopheevii. The sequence continues at coordinate 549,134,138 of OY997268.1, read as the reverse complement.
AGATATGTGCCAATGCTCATCTTGGAGTTTATAAGCTCCTGAATCTGTGGGGCATACCCACAACTCCTCTTCTGATCAACAGTAGTCCTTTTGATTGTTTCCACAATCAGGCTCGTGACTTTGAACTTCTGAGGCACATCAAATATATGAAGCAGGTTGATTGCATGGCCTCTGATCATCTTGTGATCACCTAACTTGGGCAACAGAGTATGCCTTAGGATCCAGTTGATAGTAGGCAATCCTGACAATAGGTAATGTACTGATCCAAACTTATGTGTCTCAAGTGCATCATCTGGGATTTCTCTGTACATGTGAGCCATGGAGTTGTGATCTTTCTTCTTCTTGGCATAGACATCCAAGTCATCCTCATTTTCCTTTGGAGCATTGATCAATTCAGACCATTCTTCAACTATTGATTGGTACCTTGTATCCTCAGACATCCAGACTATTCTCCCATCTGGGTAGAAATGAGCTATGGAGTAGAACTGCATAATGAGCTCATCATTCCACTTTGTGAGCTTCTACCCAATAAAAGTCATCTACTCCACAAGCATTGAAGCTGTCATAAACTCCTGGATAATGCTCTTCATTTTTCCTGATGTACTCCCAGTCCACCCATCTCATATCACATACTATGGGCTTCTTGTCAAGCAGCACTGTCTCATAGAAATCCTGTTGTTCCTTAGTATGGAACCTGTAGTCCACAACAGTTCTTCTCCTGACAGCATAGGGGTCAGTCAGTCTCCATTGTCTAAGTCCTGCATCCTTCCCGAGCTTCATGTCTTCAGCTACTGGATGAGCATCATTGTGATCTGGGATCTTGGGCTTCAACTTTCTCAAGACTAGTGAGTCTTCATCTTCTTCTTCAGCAGCTTCAGGCACTGGGGCCTTGTTCTTTTTTGCAGCTGGAATACTCCTAGTGTTCCTCTTGGGTGCAGCTTTGGGTTTTGAAGCAGCTGCCTTGGGAGCATCTTTGGGCTTAGATGGAGCAGCCCCTGATCTTATAGCATCTCCCATTAGCTTTTGAGCTTTAGGTGCTGGTGCATCAACCTCTTCCTCTTCTTCCATCATAGAGGGTTTTCCAACTACTCTGGCCATTGTCTTCTTGGCTCTTTCTTTCCTTTTCTTCTCAGCCACAACTGGTTCTTTGGGTTCAGATCCCAAAGTCTCTTGAGTGGATGCTCTGGCCTTTGACATAGGAGTCCTTCTTGCAGGTGCTTTGGTATTCATACCAGGCTTAATGGTAGCAGCCATGCCATATTCCTTCTTCAGCACCTTCTTCTTTGATGTGGCCTCATCATCAACTGCCACATAGTCCTCATCTTCAGAATCTGAGGTCTCCTTCTTTCTGGCCCTGGTGGCTGCCTTTGGCAAGTTACTGGGTGTGCTCCTGCTACCCTCATCATAGCTGCTAGAGGGACTAGTGCCCTCACTCATGTGAACTTGCTCTTCAGCTCTGTTCTGACTGTCACTCTGATCTGACATGTTGCAAACTCTGACAGCAGACCCTATGAATAGATATAGATGAGATAGAGGGGATGAGCATCACAAAGCACAGAGGTTTTTGCAAAAAAAATGAGTCAAAAACTTAGTTTTAGTTTTCCACAGAAAGCATTTCGGATCTACCGATTTGTAAACTCGGTGATACTGAAGCAGCTTTTGGAACCTAAACTAGTGAAATCGGTCAGACCGAGTCACAATTTGGTTGCACCAAGACTGCTAGGGTTTCACAAAGTCCTGAACTCGGTCACACCGATCTGCAATTCTCGGTCAGACCGAGAATCACATGTGCATTGGCCTGAGCCAAATCGGTGGGACCGATTTCTACAACTCGGTCGGTCCGAGATGAGTTCGGCGGAAACTAACCCTAAGTTTTCAATCCAAAACTAATCTATGGAGTGATTTCGCTGGATAGGATGATCTCAATCGTGGCAAGATACATGGCAACACAATGTGCTAGGAATCGGAGTGAGAATAGCACAAAGATCAAGTCCATACCCTAAGGCGGCGATGGACTTGCTACGGCGGCAACAGCGGTGACGAATCCCGTTGACGGCGGCAGAGACCAGCAGCGAGAGGCGGCTGGCGATGAGGAGGATGATCCGGAGACCCAAGGATGCAGAGTAGGCTGTGCGCGGGCGAAGAGGTTCAGAAAATTTTCCAAATTTTGGCCCGGGGATATATATAGCCTGACCCTGTCGGTGTGACTGAGTGGAACAACTCGGTGGCACCGAGATGCATAACTGCAAGTAGTTACTGCAACTCGATGTGACCGAAAAGTTCAAATTGGTTGCACCGAGATTGAAAACCTAGATCAACTTAGTGATCTCGGTATGAACGAAATGGATGGATTGGTCAGACCGAAACACACAAAGAGGTGTTGGAAGGTTTAAGTCTATGACGAATCGGGGACTCCGAGTGCTCCTCACACATAGTGGTTTGAATCTGACTTGATCAAACTTTGTGATATAGCATGAATAGAGTTTGAGACAAGAATAGCATAGATAGCTAGAGAAGGTTCTTAGGCATTCTTGTCCATCCACTTGGCAAAAGAAAAGAAGCCAAACAAGTAAAACAACAAGTGGATTTCCTCGAATGAGTAAAATATACAAACGACATGCTCACACAATAAAATGGCAGATAAAATATGTGACAAAGCATGCACAACCAATTCTAGCATCTATCAAGCTATTGGCGATGACTAGGTCATCTATATATGAGTATATTGACTTAGGAGTCAAATGAGAACATTTGATCATAGGTCATACTCATCGTTTAAGCTCCAGTGGGGTTTCCACTTTTACATAATGCATTGTTGTGTTCACACCATTAGAGTTGCTTTAGCTTAATTCTTAGAGTAAAGCTCCCCCTAGATGTGAGATCCCCCCCTAAGAGGGATGAACTAATCTTGGGTTTTGTCGATGTTGACTTCATGTAGGTGTTGAAGATGTGGATGCTCTATGTTGATGTAAATCATTTGGAGCAATCCTTTGGAGTGAGTTGCACTTTCAATACCTACACAGGTTAGTCCCACAAGGAACAAACAAGGATATCCATAGACATAGAGTGATGCACACACACAAGATGATGTCTATGAAAGCATTGGGTTACCTTGTCCCTTGTCTTACCAACAAGAGGGTTTGTGACTCCATGAACTAGTGCAATATGTGGAAGTTGATTGCACTTGTTCTTGCCAAAATGATAAGAGTGCAGTATGTTGGCGAAGTCACCCTCAAGAACTCTCTAGTTCTTCTTCTTCTGGATCCACACAATCTTGATGGGAATCCTTGGAGTTGTAGTCGTACTTGATGAAGTAGAACTTGATGTAGTCTTGGGAACCCACTTGACCAAGGCCTTAGGAGCTTCTTCAAATGCATCAATCTCTTCTTGAAGCTTTTCCTTGCCTTTCTGCTTGTGGTCTTGTGGTGGAAGATCATCTTGAGCTTGTGTCCCTTTGAAAGAAGTAGGATCATACTTCTCTTGTTGAGGGACAAACTTCGTCTTGGGGTATTGATCTTCCCACTCAACTCCATTGGCATTGAACTTTCGTTCAAAACCAACACCTTGGTTCTTCCGGTGCCTTCCTTGCTTGCGTACAATTTCCTCGAATTGCTTACTTCCGGCAAGGCTCTTGTAAACACCTTTCTCTATAATTCCCTTCAATAAGCTGTTTTCTTGCTCAAGTGTAACTTGGTTAAAAGAATCGTTAGTGGAATCAAGAGAACTACTAGAAGCAACAACATTGGATTTAGCATGATGATTGTTGTTACTACTAGAGGAAGAATCTTTCTTGTACTTGTTACTAGACTTGACTTGAGGCATGTAAGTAGATAAGAGTAAACGCTTGGCAATGTAAGAAGAACTTTTCTTGCGAAGATCATCATTGATAGCCTTTAAAAACTCATGTTCTTACTCAAGGTTGAGCTTTTCAAAACATAATTTCTCATGAGTCCTTAAAAGTTCTCGATGATCTCCTAAGATAGTTTCATGAGCTAACTTAAGAGTGTTTAGTTCTTTAGTTAGAAGCTCAATCTTCTCCTTATCATTGTCATTGTTTTATCTTGATTAGCATGATTATTTGACGTTTCATCATAGTATTCATCACTAGAGTTGTCAACAAGTAAATCATCATCACCTAGCAATTCATCTTCATCACTATTGAAATCAACATACTCGGGGTGTAATACCTTTGGGCCTTTAGCCATGAAGCATCTTCCAAGTCCTTCATTTGGTGAATCAAATATGTCGTAGGAGTTGGTTGACACAAGTGCTAGACCGGCAACACCTTCATCTTGAGTATGTTCTTAGTCGGAGTGATAACTTCTCTCGGAGTGATGGTTGGAGTCGGAGCCGGATACCCATTCACCAACATGAGCTTGATGTCTTCATTTTGTGTAGCTCTTTGATGATTTGTCCTTCCTTTCTGAATCCTTGCTTCTCCGGGATGTTCTTCGTTCATAACGATCATCTCTACTCCTTCTCTCTCTTGGTGGTGATTCTTCTCTTCTACTTCTTCTCTTAGGTGATTCTTCTCTTCTTTTGTAGGGAACCATACACTCATTGGAATAGTGTCCGGGTCTTCCACAATTGTAGTAATTACGCTCTCGACTCGAAGATCTTTTGTCATTGTAGGACCTTGACTTGGAACTTCTCTCCTTGCTTCTACTCTTGTAGAACTTGTTGAAGTTCTTCACCATTAGGCTCAATTCTTCATTGAAGGTTTGTTTCTCACTTGATGATGTGGGAGCTTCACATGAGGCTTTGTAAGCACCACTTGACTTGTTGTGAAGCTCTTCCTTATCCTTGAGTGACATCTCATGAGCAACAATTCTTCCAATGACCTCCGTTGGCTTGAGATTCTTGTAATTGGGCATCATTTGGATCAATGTGCACACGGTTTCATATTTTCCATCCAAGGCTCTTAGGATCTTCTTGATGATGAATTCATCGGTCATCTCTTCACTTCCTAAACCGGCAATCTCATTTGTGATGAGAGCAAGCCTAGAGTACATTTCAGCGACGCCTTCACCATCCTTCATCTTGAACTTGTCAAGTTGACTTTGAAGCACATCCAATTTGGATTCCTTGACGGAGTCGGTACCTTTGTGCATGTCAATCAAAGTGTCCCAAATTTCCTTTGCATTCTCAAGACGGCTGATTTTTTTTGAATTCGTCGGGGTACAATCCGTTGAAGAGGATATCACAAGCTTGAGCGTTGTATTGCAGCATCTTCAAATCTTCCGCGCTAGCTTCACGGTTCGGTTCTCTCCCATCAAAGAATCCACCTTGCAAGCCAATACACACAATAGCCCATACGGCAGGGTTATGTCCAAGAATATGCATTTTCTTCTTATGCTTCCAACTAGCAAAATTAGTACCATCAAAGTAAGGACCTCTACGGTGATAATTTCCCACGCTAGAAGCCATACTCTCCTAGGTTGTGAAACCAAGGCTATGACTACCAAAGGCTATGGAAATCAAAGCAAATGGAGACCAAAGCTCTGATACCACTTGTAGGATCGAAAGTATGTCTAGAGGGGGGGGGGTGATTAGACTACTTGACCAAATAAAAACTTTGCCTTTTCCCAATTTTAATTCTTGGCAGATTTTAGCAACTTAGCAAAAGTCAAGCAATCAACCTACACATGCAATTCTAGAGTATAGCAGCGGAATGTAACACAATTGCATATGAAGGTAAAGGGGAGGAGTTTTAGGAGGCAAACACAATTGGAGACACGGAGATTTTTGAGCCGTGGTTCCGATAGGTGGTGCTATCGTACATCCACGTTGATGGAGACTTCAACCCACGAAGGGTAACGGCTGCGCGAGTCCACGGAGGGCTCCACCCACGAAGGGTCCACGAAGAAGCAACCTTGTCTATCCCACCATGGCCGTTGCCCATGAAGGACTTGCCTCACTAGGGGTAGATCTTCACGAAGTAGGTGATCTTCTTGCCCGTACAAACTCCTTGGTTCAACTCCACAATCTTGTCGGAGGCTCCCAAGTGACACCTAGCCAATCTAGGAGACACCACACTCCAAGAAGTAACAAATGGTGTGTTGATGATGAACTCCTTGCACTTGTGCTTCAAATGATAGTCTCCCCAACACTCAACTCTCTCTCATAGGATTTGGATTTGGTGGAAAGAAGATTTGAGTGGAAATCAACTTGGGAAGGCTAGAGATCAAGATTCATATGGTAGGATTGGAATATCTTGACCTCGACACAAGTGTAGGTGGTTCTCTCTCAGAAAATGTAAGTTGGAAGTGTAGGCATGTTCTGATGGCTTTCTCCATGAAGGAAGAGGGGGTGGAGGGGTATATATAGCCTCCACACACACAACTTACCAATCTCGGTGGGACCGAATTGAGAAACTCGGTCGGACCGATTCAGCAAATCAAGTGACCGTTAGGGTTTTCAGTGGGACCGACATGCAACTCGGTAGGACCTATATGGTTAGGGTTAGGGCATAACGTAATCTCGGTGAGACCGATTACACAAACTCGGTGAGACCGATTTTGGTAATAAGCTAACCAGAGAGTTGGTCAGGCAAACTCGGTGGGACCGATTCGCTCATCTCGGTTGGACCGAAATGTTACGAAAGGGAAACAAAGAGTTTACATTGAAATCTCGATGGGACCGATCGCTCATCTCGGTGAGACCGAAACGTTACACAGGGAAATAGAGAGATTACAATCCCATCTCGGTGAGACCGAGATCCCTATCGGTGAGACCGGTTTGCCTAGGGTTTGTGGCAGTGGCTATGATATCTAAACTCGGTGGCGCCGGATAGAAAGAATCGGTGGGGCCGAGTTTGACTTTTGGTTTAGGTCATAAGTGGATGTGAGAAAGTAGTTAAGGGCTTTGGAGCATATCACTAAGCATTTTGAGCAAGAACCTCATTAAGCAACACCTCACATCCCTGCTTGATAGTATTGGCTTTTCCTATAGACTCAATGTGATCTTGGATCACTAAAATAGAAAATGTAGAGTCTTGAGCTTTGAGCTTGAGCCAATCCTTTTGTCCTTAGTATTTTGAGGGATCCACTTTTCTCATCCATGCCATGCTAATCATTGAGCTTTCTTGAAATATTTATCTTGAGATAGCATTAGCTTAATGAGCTATATGTTGTTAGGAATTACCAAAACCACCCAGGGATAGTTGCACTTTCATACCTCCACTCTCTTGGGCGCATTTTTGTAGGATTATAGGATTGTGTGACACCATTATAGTCGGTAAATGGGATTGGCAGGTTATTTGCAATGTGTTGCAAATATTCTAAACATTGGGTTTAGATTTGAGTACATGGATTTGAGGTAGAAATGTGTTGAACATTCCATGTGATTTCCCGACATTCTTTTTGGTACTTCAAATCTCCCCCTAATGCCTGGAAATGTACCTCACTGAGCATACTAGCCATGAATAACTCCCCCTGAGAGTGGCTTAAGGTATTTATAGTTGACGGAAATACAGTTATTCCTCACATAGATCCCAATTCTTTTGTGTGAAGGGCCACTTATGTATGCTATGGTGGTGATATCGGTATGGAACCGAATTATCGCAGATGGGAAATACTTTTGGTTTGCACGTTGATACGTCTCCAACGTATCTACTTTTCCAAACACTTTTGCCCTTGTTTTAGACTCTAACTTGCATGATTTGAATGTAACTAACCCGGACTGACGCTGTTTACAGCAGAACTGCCATGGTGTTATTTTTGTGCAGAAACAAAAGTTCTCGGAATGACCTGAAAATCCACGGAGATAACTTCTGGAAAATATAAAAAATACTGGCAACAGATGAAGGCCAGGGGCCCACACCCTGTCCACGAGGGTGGGGGGCGCTCCCCCTCCCCCTCGGCGCGCCCCCTGTCTCGTGGCCCCCTGCTGCTCCACCAACCTCAACTCCAACTCCATATATTCCGTTTCGCAGAGGAAAAAATCAGAGAGGAAGTTTCATCATGTTTTATAATATAGAGCCGCTGCCAAGCCCTAAAACCTCTCGGGAGGGTTGATCTGGAGTCCATTCGGGGCTCCGGTGAGGGGGATTCGTCGCCATCGTCATCATTAACCATCCTCCATCACCAGTTTCATGATGCTCACCGCTGTGCATGAGTAATTCCATCGTAGGCTTGCTGGACGGTGATGGGTTGGATGAGATTTACCATGTAATCAAGTTAGTTTTGTTAGGGGTTGATCCCTAGTATCCACTATGTTCTGAGATTGATGTTGCTATGACTTTGCTATGCTTAATGCTTGTCACTAGGGCCCGAGTACCATGATTTCAGATCTGAACCTATTATGTTTTCATGAATATATGTGAGTTCTTGATCCTATCTTGCAAGTCTATAGTCACCTATTATGTGTTATGATCCGACAACCCCAAAGTGACAATAATCGGGATACTTCTCGGTGATGACCGTAGTTTGAGGAGTTCATGTATTCACTATGTGCTAATGCTTTGGTCCGGTACTCTATTAAAAGGAGGCCTTAATATCCCTTAGTTTCCACTAGGACCCCGCTGCCACGGGAGGGTAGGACAAAATATGTCATGCAAGTTCTTTTCCATAAGCACGTATGACTATATTCGTAATACATGCCTACATTACATTGATGAACTGGAGCTAGTTCTGTGTCACCCTATGTTATAGCTATTACATGAGGAATCGCATCTGGCATAATTATACATCACTGATCCATTGCCTACGAGCTTTTCACATATTGTGCTTCACTTATTTATTTTTCCGTTGCTACTGTTACAACTACTACAAAACTGCTATCATTACTTTTACCACTGTTACCATTACTATCATACTACTTTGCTACTAAATACCTTGCTGTAGATACTAAGTTATCCAGGTGCGGTTGAATTGACAACTCAACTGCTAATACTTAAGAATATTCTTTGGCTTCCCTTGTGTCGAATCAATAAATTTGGGTTGAATACTCTACCCTCGAAAGTTGTTGCGATCCCCTACACTTGTGGGTTATCAAGACTAATTTCTAGCACCGTTGCCGGGGAACATAGCTCTATTCTTTGAGTCACTTGGAATTTATATCTGCTGAGCACTATGAAGAATTTGAAAGACCAAAGAACTAAAATTTATCCCTCAACTAGAGGGGAGATAAGGAACTGCCATCTAGCTCTGCACTAGATTCTCCTTCTGTTATGAGTAAGCTTGCGACACCTAAACCTGCTACTGCTATGAATTCTGATATGTCGCATGTTAATGATGATGCCACTTCTGCTATGCATGATAATTATGATGAAACTACTTCTATGCTTGATACTACTGTGCCATTAGGTGAATATCTTGATGAACAACTTGCTAGGGTTAGAGAGAATGAAATAATTGAAAATGAAATCATTGATGAAAGCGATGATGAAGGTTCTCCCCCTAATTATGAATTACCTGTTGTTCCTGATGGTTATGTTATGGATGAAGAAACTGCTAGAGATTTTCTTGCTTGCAATGATAGATCAGATCTTAAGAAATTATTAGCTAAGCTGAAACAAAAGACTCTGAATGCTAGAATGAAACATGACCCTGCTTTTGCCACGTCACCTATCTTTGTTACTGATAAGGATTATGAATTCTCTATTGATCCTGAGATTATTACTTTAGTTGAATCCGATCCTTTCTATGGCACTGAATTTGAAACTGTTGTGGCACATATTACCAAGTTAAATGATATAGCCACCCTGTTTACTAATGATGAGAAGTCTCGCTATTATTACATCCTTAAGATATTTCCGTTCTCATTAAAGGGTGATGCTAAAACTTGGTTTAATTCTCTTGATCCTGGTTGTGTGCGTAGTCCCCAGGATATGATCTATTACTTCTCTACTAAATATTTCCCTGCTCATAAGAAACAAGCTGCCTTGCAGGAAATATATAATTTTATGCAAATCGAAGAAGAGAGTCTTCCACAAGCTTGGGGGAGGCTTCTCCGATTACTTAATGCTTTGTCTGATCATCCTCTTAAGAAAAATGAAATACTTGATATCTTTTATAATGGACTAACCGATGCTTCCAAGGACTACTTGGATAGTTGTGCTGGTTGTGTTTTCAGGGAAAGAACAGTCGACCAAGCTGAATTGTTATTGAACAATATGCTGACAAATGAAAATAATTGGACTCTTCCTGAGCCAATTTCTGAGGCAATTCCTGAACCAATTGAGCCAACTCCTGAGCCTATTGCTAAACCTACTCCGAAGAAGAGAGGTGTTCTATTTCTCAGTCCTGAAGATATGCAAGAGGCAAAGAAATCAATGAAAGAAAAAAGGTATTAAAGCTGAAGATGTTAAGAATTTACCTCCTATTGAAGAGATACATGGTCTTAATATACCACCTGAAGAAACACATCGTCTTGATAACCCGACACAGGTAGTGAAGGTAAATTCTCTCTATAGATATGATAAAGTTGAAATTCCGTCTACTAAGTTTCATAGCCAATGCTTAGATGAGTTTGATGTCTTTATGGATAGACAAGAAAATTTCAATGATTATGTTAGTAGACAGTTGAAAAATAATGCTTATATTATTGGACGCTTGAGTGATTATATGTCTAGAGTTAAGGGTGAACTTAAACTCAGTAGTAAACATGTCTCTATGGTCACCACTCAAGCTGAACAAGTACTTAAGTTCAGAACGAATTGCTAGATGAACTAAATAATAATCATGATTTTGCTGTTAGAGTGGCTACTATAATTGGTAAAATGACTCAGGAACCTTTGTATCTTGAAGGTCACCCTAAGAGGATTGAACAAGATTCTCAGAATAATAATCTAGATGCTCCTAGTTCCTCTAAGAAGAAGAAAAAGAAAAGTGATAGGACTTTGCATGCTTCTAGTGAACCTAATGTAGAAACACATGAGAATCCTAATGATACTTCTATCTCTGATTTTGAAACACAATCCGGAGACAAACATGAACCTGATAATAATGCTAATAATGATGTTCATGTAGATGCTCAACCTAGTAATAACAATGATATAGAAGTTGAACCTGCTGTTGATCTTGCTAACCCACAATCAAGAAATCAACGTTATGATAAGAGAGATTTTGTTGCTAGGAAGCATGGTAGAGAAAGAGAACCATGGGTTCAAAAACCCATGCCCTTTCCTCCTAAACCATCCAAGACAAAGGATGATGAGGATTTTGAGCGCTTTGCTGAAATGATTAGACCTATTTTCTTAGGCATGCGCTTAACTGATATGCTTAAAACAAACCCTTATGCTAAATACACGAAAGACATCATCACTAATAAAAGAAAAATACCTGAAGCTAAAATTTCCACCATGCTTGCTAACTATACCTTTAAGGGTGGAATACCTAAGAAACTTGGTGATCCTGGAGTACCCACTATACCATGCTCCATCAAAAGAAATTATATTAAAACTGCCTTATGTTATTTAGGAGCCGGTGTTAGTGTTATGCCTCTTTCCTTGTACCGTAGACTTGAATTAAGTAAGTTGACTCCTACTGAGATATATTTGCAAATGGTTGACAAATCAACTGCTATACCTGTCGGCATTTCTCAGGACGTGCCTGTTGTTGTTGTGAATGTAACTATCTTAACAAACTTTGTCATTCTTGATATTCCTGAGGACAACAGTATGTCGATTATCCTTGGTAGACCCTTTTTAAATGCTACAGGTGCTGTTATTGATTGCAACAGAGGCAATGTCACCTTTCATGTTAATGGAAATGAGCACACGGTACATTTTCCGAGGAAACAACCTCAAGTTCACAACATAAATTCTATTGGGAAAATTCCATCAATTATTATTGGAGGTTTTGGATTTTCTCTTCCTACTGCAAAGAAAAAGTATGATATTCTGATTATTGGGGATGTTCATATCCCCGTTGAGGTAACCTAGTGTCACTTTGAAATTTCTCCAGTTTTATGTGATTCGGAATGAGTTTGTTAACAAGACTTGATCAACATTGTTAGTGGATTCATTTTGATGATCATGAGATGGATGAAACTAGAAGGCACAACCTTGTGTACCCTCTCTTTACTTTCTGTTACTTAGAATAAATAAAGAAGAAATAAGATACTTTGTCTGTTTTCTGAATTATCCATGCAATAAAAAATATCTCTAAAATAAAAGTGCTTCAAATGCCCTACAAATTTAGTATGATTTTTATGGAATATTTGAGGATTTTAGGCACTGAGAACACTGCAGGGGGTCAAGCACCTGGCCACGAGGGTGGAGGGCGCGCCCCCTCCCCTGGACGCGCCCTCATGTCTCGTGGTCCCACGGTGGACCCCTCCACTTATTCCTGCACCCACATACTCCATCTTCCTGCCAAAAAAATCCCCATCCAACTCAAGCACGAGTTCTATCTCATTTTGCTGTGATTTTTGATCTCTGTGCTCAAAGCTCCCTTCGCAAAACTGCTTTGGGAGATTGTTGCTTGGTATGTGACTCCTCCATTGGTCCAATTAGTTTTTGTTCTAGTGTTTTATTCATTGCAAATTCTTGCTGCCTTGGTGACCCTGTTCTTGAGCTTGCATGTCAAATTTATGAGGTCCCAAGTAATTCTAATGCATGATATGGGCTCTAGGCACTTGTACGAGTAGTTGCTATCAATCTTGTTCAGTTTGATTTACTTTTATTTTGAAGTTACTAAAAATTTCAGAATTTTCAGAAAAAGATGAAGAGGTGGCTCTTGAGGGGCTCTTCTAGCCAAGCCTCCAAGGATAAGCAAGTTAAGGAGAAAGAAAAGGCCAATTATAATCTTCCTCGCATAGCGGAAGTAAGGCCTTGTGAGTGGCCATGTGATAATTTCTTGAGAGCAGTCGGGATTTATGAAGACTTTTATTCTTTGGCTGAAAATGCTGGCCTCATCAACTTCCTCCATGACCGGATCGAACAGTATCTCTTACTTACCAATACTTTCGTGCAAAACTTTTATTATCATCCTAACAATTCACCTCCTTCAGTATCTTTTCATTTATATGATGAGGCTAAGGAAATGTCATTACGTAATTTTGCGCTATTTGTAGAATACCCTTTGAGGGTAGCTTAGATGAACCACATCGTAAAGATGTGGAGGGTTTCATTGATACTATTACTATAGGGGAACCGAAGAAGGGTTCCGATGCAAGAATCACTTGCATACACTTTCCTGTTTTACGCTACTTTGCCATATTTGCTAGTCGATACTTAATTGGTCGTGGAAATAGTGGAAACTTCAATGTTCCTGATATTGTTATTCTGCTCCATGCCTTATTTCGTGATAAAACTTTTAGTATGGGTGACGTTATTGCTAAACGATTAAGTCTAAACCATACAAAGGGCCCCATCTTTAGAGGCATCTATGCTGCACACCTTGCTAAATACTTCGAGATGCCTATTAGACATGATGAGGAAGAGGAGACATCTTTGCCTCTTAGCTTTTTAGATTACAGGAGAATGGTAGCGCATGAGTTTATTGTTTACAATGATGATAAGATGCTCCTATATAACCTGAGCTTTAATAAGAAATACAATGAGATTATTACCCTGCCTGCACCTTCTTTGTTTGATTTAACTGCAGGTCACTACCTTGTCTCGCCGGAAGCAGTGTACGCGTACCGAGGCCAGACATCAGCTCCAGAACCTGAGACAGAACCACCATTGGACCCATATTGTCCATCATCTTATCAGTGGGATCCGGAGGAGATCTCCAACCGGTGGCAGTATGATGACACTCCTTAGTACACCGGGGAGAGTAGCCGCTACCCATGGGCATAAACCAACTCAGACCAAAAGTCTAAGCTTGGGGGAGTACGTATTTCTCACCGACTTTACATTCATGTTCACACACTATCCTACTCATCGGTGCTCATACTCTTTCATTGTACTATCCATGCTAGTTTAAATTCTTTTTCTAGTTTTCTTCTTGTGTGTTTGATAAACCTTAAAGAAAAACCAAAAAAATTAGTTAGTTTAATTTCCATGCCTGTAGTAATAATTAAAAGAAAACCCAAAAAGATTTCTCGTTCTTCTTTTACTAGTTGGGAGCTTTCCCGTGTAAATAGCTTTCTTTTCTTTTCTTTTCTTTTGAGGGTTAAGAGTAGAAGACCATATTGAAAATGTTTAGCGGCTCTCATATGCATGATTGTTGATTTAATTTAGAGCCATATTACTTTGTCTTCTCTCTTGATTTGAATGCTTGCAGATTCCAGCTTAGTCCAATGCACGTGCACTCTTATTATTATACACATCGTTCGGTCGTGCAAGTGAAAGGCAATAATGACGATCTTTGATGGACTTATTGAGATGGGAGAAGCTGGTATGAACTCGACCTCTTTTGTTTTTGTAAATATGATGAGTTCATCGTTCCTGATTCAGCTTATTATGAATAAACATGGTTGCAATGACATTTAGAGATTATAGTTTCTTATGCCATGCTCAATTAGCTATGAGTTATAATGGTTTACCTTGCGTGCCAACATGCTATTAAAATGATTGTGATGTGGTATGATGAGATGGTATCCTCCTTTGAATGAATTGAGTGACTCAACTTGGCACATGTTCATGCATGTAGTTGAAACAAATCAACATAGCCTTCACGATATTTATGTTCATGGTGGATTATATCCTACTCATGCTTGCACCTAGTGTAAATTAATTTTAATGCATGTTCATGACTGTTGTCGCTCTCTTAGTTGGTTGCTTCCCAGTCTTTTGCTAGCCTTCACTTGTACTAAGTGGGAACACTGCTTGTGCATCCAAACTCCATAAACCCCAAAGTTATTCTATATGAGTCCACCATACCTTCCTATATGCGGTATCTACCTGCCGTTCCAAGTAAATTAGTATGTGCGAAACTCCAAACCTTCAAATGAAATTCTGTTTTGTATGCTCGAGCAGCTCATGTATCAACTTGGGCTATCCGTATCTTCCATGCTAGGTGGGTTATTCTCAAGAGGAGTGGACTCCGCTCTTCATTCACGAGAAAATGGCTGGTAACCAGGGTGCCCAGTCCCATGATCAAAAAGATCAAAGCAAATCAAAATAATTAAACAAAACTCCCCCAGGATTGTTGTTAGTTGGAGGCACTCGTTGTTTCGAGCAAGCCATGGATTGATGTTTGTTGGTGGTGGGGGAGTATAAACTTTACCATTCTGTTTGGGAACCACCTATAATGCATGTAGTATGGAAGATATCTCCATCTCATAGTTGTTGCATTGACAGTGAAAGTATGCCGCTCAAAATGTTATTTATCTCTCTATTTTAAAATCGAGCTCTGGCACCTCTACAAATCCCTGCTTCCCTCTACGAAGGGCCTATCTATTTACTTTTATGTTGAGTCATCACCCTCTTATTAAAAAGCACCCGCTGGAGAGCACACTGTCATTTGTATGCATTACTGTTAGTTTATATTGGGTATGACTTGACTGGATCTCTTTTAACATGAATCACAATGTTTAGTCAGTCCTTGATCTTTAAAGGTGCTCTGCATTTATGTTTTGCGTTCTCAGAAAGGGCTAGCGAGATACCATCTTGTTATATCATATTATGATTGTTTTGAGAAAGTGTTGTCATCTGAGTTTTATTATTATTGCTTGCTAGCTGATTATGCCATTGATATGAGTAAACATGATACCTAAGTGTTATTGTGAATATGGTTAGTTCATGATCTTTGCTGAAACCTTGAATGCTGGCTTTACATATTTACAACAACAAGAGCAAACAGAGTTTGTAAAAGTTTTTCTTTATCACTTTCAGTTTACCAACTGAATTGCTTGAGGACAAGCAAAGGTTTAAGCTTGGGGGAGTTGATACGTCTCCAACGTATCTATTTTTCCAAACACTTTTGCCCATGTTTTGGACTCTAACTTGCATGATTTGAATGAAACTAACCCGGACTGACGCTGTTTTCAGCAGAACTGCCATGGTTTTATTTTTGTGCAGAAACAAAAGTTCTCGGAATGACCTGAAAATCCACGGAGATAACTTTTGGAAAATATAAAAAATACTGGCAAAAGATGAAGGCCAGGGGGCCCACACCATGTCCACGAGTGTGGGGGCGCGCCCCCTCCCCCTGGGCGCGCCCCCTATCTCGTGGCCCCCCTGCTGCTCCACCGGCCTCAACTCCAACTCCATATATCCCGTTTTGCGGAGAAAAAAATCAGAGAGGAAGTTTCATCACGTTTTACGATACGGAGCCGCCGCCAAGCCCTAAAACCTCTCGGGAGGGCTGATCTGGAGTCCGTTCGGGGCTCCGGAGCCATCGTCATCATCAACCATCCTCCATCACCAATTTCATGATGCTCACTGCCCTGCGTGAGTAATTCCATCATAGGCTTGCTAGACAGTGATGGGTTGGATGAGATTTACCATGTAATCAAGTTAGTTTTGTTAGGGTTTGATCCCTAGTATCCACTATGTTATGAGATTGATGTTGCTATGACTTTGCTATTCTTAATGCTTGTCACTAGGGCCCGAGTGCCATGATTTCAGATCTGAACCTATTATGTTTTCATGAATATATGTGAGTTCTTGATCCTATCTTGAAAGTCTATAGTCACCTATTATGTGTTATGATCCGACAACCCCGAAGTGACAATAGTCGGGATACTTCTCGGTGATGACCGTAGTTTGAGGAGTTCATGTATTCACTATGTGCTAATGCTTTGGTCCGGTACTCTATTTAAAGGAGGCCTTAATATCCCTTAGTTTCCACTAGGACCCCGCTGCCACGGGAGGGTAGGACAAAAGATGCCATGCAAGTTCTTTTCCATAAGCACGTATGACTATATTCGGAATACATGCCTACATTACATTGATGAACTAGAGCTAGTTCTATGTCACCCTATGTTATAACTATTACATGAGGAATCACATCCGACATAATCATCCATCGCTGATCCATTGCCTACGAGCTTTTCACATATTGTGCTTCGCTTATTTACTTTTCCGTTGCTACTGTTACAACTACAAAACTACTATCGTTACTTTTACCACTGTTACCATTACTATCATACTACTTTGCTACTAAATATCTTGCTGTAGATACTAAGTTATCCAGGTGTGGTTGAATTGACAACTCAACTACTAATACTTAAGAATATTCTTTGGCTCCCCTTGTGTCGAATCAATAAATTTGGGTTGAATACTCTACCCTCGAAAGCTGTTGCGATCCCCTACACTTGTGGGTTATCACACGTACTAGTTTTAGAGGGGGTGTACTACGATATGTAGTATGTTACAGTTGAATTAAGTCAGCGGTGTGTAAAACCGCATGACTCCAACGTCAAGTTGGTAAGCTACAATTCCGAAGTAAAGATCATGCAATGAGCTTAATTATTTGGATATAGGATGTTATCAAACCATTTTGAAACTGGACATATGGGACAAAATGCTTAATTTACATCACAGGGCCATGTTCATGGCACGCAAAGAGATTTGGAACATTGTCCATTCGAATTTCATTGAAATTGATCTTTAGGATAATGAGTCGATGGTTCATGTGGGTAGATGCACACAAAAGACCATCATGTAGATGTGCCTTTTAGAACCATGGAACAAACTGAATAGGTCAATCAATGGTTGAGAAGTACCACTTACCTTGGCTTGATGCGTTCAAGGAATCTGAGTGGTTAAACACTTTAAGGTGCATGGACCTTAAAATTAGCTTTCCTTGTCACATGTAGTGCACATAAAATCCAAATATTGCTAGAACTTAGCATCATTTTAGGCATGATTAATGGAATTGCTGATAGTTTTCATTTCAAGTCAATGTCAGAATGACCAAGGCGAGTGTGCCAAGTTTGTCATGTAAATAACATTTTGGAAACTATCTTGTATGCAACATGTGCTACGGGTTTTGTAGTATGTATAGTGCAATTCTGATGATACACAGAGAATGTGCTTTTATATCTGTTGCATATGGTAAAGAGAATATATTTCTTTTTGTTGTCATCATGAGTTTCTATATAGAAGCTATTTTGATAGATATCTCTATAATTTAGTGGGATACGAGTTGAACCTAGACTCAATAAAGAAATCCTTGATTTTTCTTGACTATCCATAGGGACAGTAATATGATTCGAATGGAACCAATAATTACATCATCGCGTCTACTGATTGTAATAATATCTCTTTCTCTCTTAGAAAGAGTGTAAATGTTTTTTACTGCCCTATGTATAGAGTTTGTTGTGCATATGTCCACAAGGCACTTATACTCTTTCATCATATTGACTTCCATAGAAATCTATATATAGTTTTGAAGATTCTCAATACGAAAATCTTTATTAGATATATAGAATACATACAAATGAATTTGTATCAAAGTGCTGATACATTATATTGTGATGAACAATATATAATGACAACAACAACACTGTATTTATTACAACAAGCCAGGGGGTGATGTCAACGATATGTCCACTTTCAATGATATTATTCGCAAACTTAACCTAGTCAAATTACCTATTAAGGGTAGGCCATACACCTGGAGTAACATGCAGCATGATCCACTCATCGAGCAACTCGACTGGTTCTTTACGTCCATGCACTGGACAAGTATTTACCCCAATACCATGGTCAAACCTCTCTGTAAGCCCACATTAGATCACACACCATGTGTTGTAACCATTGAGACAAAAATCCCTCGTGCCAAGTTATTCAGGTTTGAATCCTATTGGCTTATGCACCCGGGCTTCATGGACGTGGTTAAAAGAGTTTGGGAAAAACCCATTGCGGTGCATAATACAGCCACTGTGCTCTGCCGTAAATTCAAATGTCTCCGACAGGAGCTCAAAGTTTGGAGCAAAGGTATCTCACGGCTCTCGGTGGCTATTGAGAACACCAACAAAACCTTGGAAGAGTTGGATGTCCTGGAAAATCAATGGTCTCTCACACTACCAGAGAGCAATTTTCGCAAGATTATCAAAAATCATCTCCTTCGGCTTTTGGACTATCAGAAACAGTATTGGAAGGAAAGATGTACTGTCCGATGGGTTAAATTTGGTGACGAAAATACCAAGTTTTTTCAAGCAATGGCTACTAATAGATATCGTAAAAACAACATTGCTAATCTGCAAACTCCGGATGAGTTAGTTGTGGAAGATCACAATGGAAAGGAGGCCCTGCTTTTCCACGCATATTCGGACAGACTAGGCACCTCTAGCCCAACTTAGATGCATTTTGATCTTCCGTCTCTAATCCGGCCCAATGCAAACTTGGATCACCTCACCCTTCCCTTCGCGCATGAGGAAATTGACTTGGTAGTTAAAGAGATGCCAGGCGATAGGGCACCTGGTCCGGACGGATTTTCTGGTCTCTTCCTTAAAGCATGCTGGCCAATCATCAAAAATGATTTCTACTCGCTGTGTGATCAATTCCATGCAGGAACACTTAACCTCCAGAGCATAATGATGGATTGATTACTCTTATCCCGAAGAATGGATCCCCATCCACAGTTAATGACTACAGGCCAATCACCCTACTCAATTGTTGCCTTAAGCTCATTACCAAGCTCCTGGCTAACCGTCTCCAGAAGGTCATTTTGAAAATTATCCATTGTAACCAATATGGATTCATACGTGGGAGATCTATACAAGATTGTCTTGCATGGACATTTCAATACATTCACCAATGCCAAGCCTCCAAGAGACCGATTGTTCTGCTTAAGTTGGACTTCGCCAAAGCTTTCGACACGATAGAGCACGATCCCATGATCAACATTATGAAACATATGGGCTTTAATGACATATGGCTGTCCTGGATAAAGGCTATTTTTTCCTCGGGCCGATCCTTAGTTCTCCTAAATGGTGTTCCGGGGAGACAGTTCCACTGCAAGTGTGGGGTCAGACAGGGCGACCCATTATCTCCACTAATCTTTGTGCTGGCAGCCGACCTCCTTCAATCAGCCATTAATAAAGCTTATAGAGAGGGCAGAATACAACTTCCTTTTCCAGCCACGGGACAAATGGATTACCCTATTGTCCAATACGCCGATGATACAATCTTACTTATGCCTGCCTGCCCTCAGCAAGCCTTGATCATTAAAGACATCCTCACCAAATATGCACAGTCCATCGGCCTTAAAATCAATTTCCACAAGTCCACACTAATTCCCATAAACTTGGAAGCAGATCTGGCTGCACAACTTGCTGCTATCTTTGAGTGTACAATTGGTACCATGCCATTCACCTACCTAGGACTGCCTCTGGGCACGTCTCGGCCTACCCTCCATGACTTTATGCCCCTAGTTAGTCAGCACGGTTGAAAGAAGCTTGTCGTCAACACTGTCCCTCATGTCCCATGCTGGCAAGTTGACTCTACTCAACTCCACAGTTACCTCATTACTCATCTATGCCACGTGCACGTTACATTTTCCACCCAAGCTCATTGAACTCCTGGACAAAATTAGGCGTCGATGCCTATGGATCAAAAAGACTGAACAAGGTGATAAGTGTAACTCTCTGGCGGCTTAGGACATGGTATGTAAACCTAAAAATAAGGGAGGACTTGGTGTGCTTAATCTTCGTGTACAGAATGAAGCATTGCTTCTGAAGTTCCTGCACAAGTTTTACAACAAGTTGGATATACCTTGGGTGCAGCTCACATGGGACTCCTATTATACCCAAAAAATTCCACATGCCTCTGAACCAGTCGGCTCATTCTGGTGGAAGGACATACTCAAGCTCACACCTAAGTTTCGTGGGATTTCTCAAGTCAATATTGTGTGTGGCACCACGGCTTTATTTTGGAAAGATTTGTGGTCAGGGCAAATACTTCAAGACTCCCACCCTCGGGCTTTCTCTCACTCTCTGGATGAAGATATCTCGGCCAAAAACTTCCTAGGGATCACATCACTGGGAGAAACGTTCCACCTGCCCTTGACCCCTCAAGCCCTTGCGGAGGTTAGAGACTTGCAAACAATTGCGGCTCAGCTACAACCATCTACATCATCAACGGATATTTGGCACTATACATGGGGCCCATCTACAAATCAACGGACTACTATAAATTATTCTTCAAAGACGTTCAAGTGCAACAGATGTTCTGTTGGATTTGGAAATCAAAGTGCATGATGAAGTTGAAGGTCTTTGCCTGGTTGCTCTTCCATGACAGGCTCAATACGAGGAACATGTTGAAAAGGAGGCACTATAACATAGGAGATGACCACAATTGCCTCTTATGTGGCTTGAATATTGAGGAAACGGTGGAACACATGATCTTCACATGCTCTTTCAGTAAGCTTTGCTGGGCCAAACTTGTGCTTAACTGGGAACCTTTCCTTGGCCAATCACAAGCTGTTGAAGCTCACAGAAACACTCATCCCACCCCACTGTTCCTAGAGAAATTCATTGTGGCAGCCTGGAGTATTTGGAAGGAGAGGAATAATAAACATTTTAGAGCAATAACACCTTCCCTCAACTCCTGGCTGGACAGATTCAAGAGAGACTTTGGGCTTCTTCAACATAGAGTCAAAGAGGAGCATAGGCTCCTTGTGCTGAACCTTGTGCACTCCCTTTAGTTGTTTCCTTCTGTTTTCTTAGTCTTCTTAGTGTACTTGTCACAAAGTTGGCAAGTTGTACCTCCACCTCCCCCCCCACTATGTAAATACCCATTGTACAGTTTGCTTACCCTTATAATATAGTAACACAATAGGAGCCTTTCCTACTGTTCCTGGTAAAAAAACAATAAATTGATGTTAATAAGGAGTTTGGAGACTAGTGAAATCTCGAAAACATGTCATGCAAAGCATATTTTATGACCATGTTCTCCTTGTTGATGGTATTTCATGACTGTTGGAGTGCTTTATTGTCACATGATGTGAACAATAGCTTCCTTGACACAGTCAGATTGAATATTGCAGTGTGCTTCATATCTTTACCCTTCAGCGGATCGGCTGTGTCATGGATTGTTTGAACAAATTGATCATATATCGTAGGGTATGGCATTTTGCGGGATGCTGGTAGCATACACATTTTTGACAAAGATTAGTTGTTAAGCAACTTCATCTTTGTAGTGCCTTTCTCACGATCCGATGCATGTGGCTTGTGCTTCTTGTTGCATTTGCATTTCCCTTTGTAGTTTGTTGATTGACTTCTAGGAGCATCAAACTTGATATCCCGAAAATGTGCATATACAACATGTAGAGGAGAAACACTAACATGGTTGTAACAATGATTCCTAAGGATTTCATTACTTTTCTCCTTCTAGAGTAGTAAATGTAGAAGATCGGAGATAAACTAGGCATCTTTTGCACGATATTGTTGCTATAATTAAGATCCTATTAACGATAAAGATAGTAGAAAACGTCTTCTATTTTCACCATAATGTGGGTTGTTTTTGCAAATTGCAAGTTGAAGCAAATTTTATGAACCTCATGATGGTATTCTCCTACGGATTTAAACCTTGGAGTCGAAGATGTGTTCAATCATGATTTGCTTTAGGCAAGATGATTGCCTCATGATGTTCATACCTTATTGATAACTTGCCACATGTTCGACTCATAATTTTGATTTGCTAGCGGGGCATGCACCATGGGGTGGTTGACGTGCCGCTATAATTCCATGAGACACATTGTTGACCTCAACATCCATATGCCTTGTAGATTTAGTTGTGACCTTCGAGAGTTCGCTCATCGAATTATAGTCATCTTGGCTTACATGGGGTTCAAACCATAGACTTTTTATTTTATTTACTTGTTAGTAAATTAGAAGTCATCATGGTAATGTTGTAATAAAATTTTGCAAAGTTGTGAGTTCAAGTGAAGACTTGAATGTAGATCTCAAATCATCTATGATAACACTTTGGAGATAATTACATATATTATCAGGTATATCTCGCAGTATTAAGAAACATAATCTGACTATAGTCAGTGGATGTCTTGGTCTTAGTACCTTATATTATTATATGATTAAAATATATGGAAGAGCACTATGAAGGTAGTCATAATGTCAATTTTGACAAAATGTAGACCTTATAGTAATTGTGGATAATCTGCATATTGCGCAGTAGATGCCACATTACCTTGTGATCCCATATATAAATTTGAGATGGTAACTTCACAATTTTCTTTTTGCATATCAATTCAATTCGAATTAAGTCAATTTTTGTGCTTTTCAAGCCTTTTTGGACTTAATTGATGGTGAATTGATATTTTATTTTGCATGATAATTCTGCTCGAATCAAGTCAATTTAGTGCCTTTTAAAGGCATTTTAGACTTAATTAAGATGAATTAATAAGGATCTCCATTGCAAAATAATATGTTGTACCATGTGTATATGTTGTAGGGATTGCAAAGTGCAAACACATTGAACATATAATTCATATATATCATATTGTCTAAAAGATCAATATACAATACAATCAGGTACAACTTTAAATACATAAATATAGAATCTAGACATGACAAGTACTTATTACAACACTAGTAGTTGGATCTATATTATAAAATTACAAATACACAGGGCTAAAACTTGATAAATACTAAATAGTATAGATAGTTGGGCTAATGCATTTTTTTCATGCAAATTAGCCTATGCCCGTATTTTTTTTCTAAAGTGGGATGCAGCCCACTTGGTCTTTCGGCCCAGGCCCAGGCCGGCCGCCGCTTAATCCAGCGGATCCAGAAATAAGAATAGAAGCTCTCCTTCCGGCTCCTCGGCGATTTGGGCTTCCTGGCCGTTGGATCGGGTGGCTTGATGCAATCTGGGCCGTCGGATCAAGCCGCTGGAGAGTCTCGTCCGTCAGATCTGGGATGGACACTATAGAAATGAATAGTTACTCCCCATTTCGTGCCACCGCATGTAAAATTGGGTGGCCGCTGAGGGCATTTTCGACATTTCGCCTAGGGGTGTATAAAAGGTGACGGCTCGCGTGGAGATGACCTAGCCGTCGCTCCTCTCCCACTCGCGCCTGCCCCTCTCCTCTTCCCCCGCCTCCCCTATCTCCCTCCCCTCGTCCAAACCCTAGGCCCGTGCTCGCCGGCCGCCGCCGCTGCCGCCGCTCGCCCAGGCCATCCCGCCTCCTCCCTCCCGCACTTGCGCCTCCCCAGCGCCCAGCTCCTCCTCTGCCGCCTCCTCCCCTTCCCTAACCCTGCTCCCCGCGCCAGCGTCATCTCCTTCGCCCAGGTCGCCGGATCACCGCCGTCGTCCTCGCGCCCACACGGGAGGTGCTCCGCCTCTTCCTCCCATCCAGCCAGATCCGCGACACACGGCCTCCCGCACTCGCTCGCAGCCCTCAGCCGTGGCTAGGGTTTCGGGCTGGGCATCACCTTCGTCGCGGAGTGGCTCCGATGGACTCCGATGACTCCTCTCCATCTCCTCCCTCGCCCCAACGCGCGGTTCGGCTTCCCGCTAGCCACCGGGTGCAGCCTTGCAGGGCGCATCGGGCTAGGCCTCCTCTTCTCCACCCCCTTTGGTGCTCCTCAGTCGGTGTTCCTAGTGAGTACCAGTCCCTTCTACCCCGCCGCCGGTACCTCCTCCACGCGATATCCCGACCATGGTGAGCTCCACCGTCCTCCCCTCCCACCCCTGCATGTTTTATTTGTGCGCCACTGCCATGTTGTCCTTTTATTTGTGCGCCACTGCCATGCCACGAGAGGCTACAGCTGGGAGGGGATTACTACTACTTAGTTGTTGATGTGATTTGTATGTTGTTGTTGCTCTGATCTGATTTGTATTGTTGCGTGGATGAAGAAGAAGGGGACAACACTTCTACTTAGAGATTAGTGGTAGTATTATGTTGTTGCTATAGAGAGATTATTGCTGCTTATACAACACAAAGTAATACAAATAAGGCTGCTACTACTTGCAGATTGTTGTTAATTTCTTTAACTTATGTAGTTGATAATGCACTGGATTTTGTTATTGTTGCTCGTGTATGTTTGTTGCGACTCTACTGCTGATGGATTCATTTTTCACATGAGACAAACACATCAGAACTTGGTATTGTTGAATCTATCCATTATATTCATCCTTGGTTTTCAGTTTAATAACTCCATTGTTGCTGTATGCAGAACTGTGTATCAAGTTTTACGAAATTGACAATTGTTTAATAGGCATGCTACATGATTCAAAATCCTTTTTCAAGTTAAATATCTAATGTGAGAAGCCAAAGAAGTTGTCTAGGTAAAAAATACATGTAAGATGATTATCTTGAAGTAGGGATCTGTTTTTTCATGCACTATGAACTACAAGTATTCGCTAAATTCAATTGCCATGCCCCTAATAAGGACAATATTTTCCTTGCTAAAAGGACAACATCTCACTGCATTATTACTTATGGAGTTTGACTATGTATATGCTCATCTCATTATATTCAGAGTTCAATATATATATATATATATATTTAGAGTTTAGGGGTAGAGTTAATTTTCTGCTGCTCTGTCTCATCTACACAGATTGGTTTTGTTTTGACCCTTATCTGTGGTTCAAGAGATACATTATCAGTGCAAGGTTGAAGTTAATTATTTATTTGTATTAGAAAGCTTTCTAGTTATCATAATTTAATTATATGATTGCCTCTTAGTGCTTTCTTTCATATGTTGGTCCTATGAAATTTAACTTCTATCTAATAGCCCAATTGTTTCTTTTTCGACATTCTGTAGGGATGGGAGGGTTTTATAATTCTAATGATGTTCCAGCTAGGAGAAGGCAAACTCACAAACATAAGCCAGGTGACAATTATTCTTTTGAGCATTTTCGACTTATTTTGAAATAGTGATTCTAACGATGTTCTAGCTAGGAAAAGACAAACTCACAAACACATACTAAATATTTCTGCTACATTTTTTCTTTCCCTGTTATTCTTTTTTTGCTGATGTTTACTATTTCTACTACATTCTAACAATGGGATGTGTCAGTTATTTGTTGATAAACTGTTGGATGCTTGCTTTAGTTTAAATGTTTACTATTTTCTGTCTGCTGAGACAATTTCTTTTGGCTTCATGCGCATTAAAAATACTTTACCTTTTGTTTCTTGTCTTTTTCTGGTAAAGACAAGA